>CM069159.1:22959103-23559103 GCA_035221665.1 Okamejei kenojei
CCTGCTGTACTATCTTATCATGACGAAGCCGCATTTGCACCACCTCCCCCTCTGGATCCCTACAATGTATCTCACAACCTGAAGCTCCAACAGAGCAAGATTCTGGGAATATTTGTTTCCAATCGACAGCCCTCTGCAACCCATGTTTCACTGATTGCCACAACATTTATATGTCCAGGTGTCACTTCCAGGCTCTCAGTTCATCCACCTTACTTCCCCAAATGCTTCCTAGCATTAAAATAGACACATTTTAGAAACACCTCCCTTATTTCTCTGTCTATTACATTTTCATCTTTCTCGACCTACCATTTTGGGTCCGATGTGCTTCCCTTCTCTGCTTTGCCCCACCCTGCCCCTTTGATAAAAGATGCAGACCTTAAATCGAATATAGAGACTGGAGGCCTTGAATGTCTCTTGTAGCTGGAATGTTAAAAGGTGTTATACGAAACCAATTAAGAGAGGTTAACGTATTTGCCATATAAAAAGTACTTAAAGTAGCGTGGCTTGTATCCAAGAGGACACCAGATCTACACACACGATTGGCCACGGCCTACTTAGAAGGCTAAATGGATTGACAAAGCGACGCATTTCTGCTTTTAACCCACAAATCTAGAGGTGTAGCACTATTAATTCGTAAGCATTTCATTTAAACACACTTCACCCTTAAACTGATCGTGATGGTAGATACTTATTGTAATAGGCAAATTATACACCCAAAAACTGATTTTTGTAACTGTATATGGCCCAAATTTTTGACAGCCCCTTGTTTTTTAAGAAAATATTTTCTTACTATCCCAGCATTTTCACACACAACAAAATCCTTAATAATAGGATGGAGATTTATTGTACACTAGATCCCTAAATTAGACAGATCATCAAGACAAGGAAAATTAAAATTGCATTCCCGTGATCTAATAAATGCATCTAAGATACCGTAAAATTAAAGGAGTTTGGAGAAAGAATGTAAAACCCAGCTGGGCGAGAATATTTCATTTTACTACCTGTGCATGAAACTGATTCAAGAATTAGATACTTTTTTGGTAGATATAAAACTTTCCCATTCACTTATATCAAATATTCATAATATTATCAATTTCAGATCACGCCCCCTTTAACTTTTATGATTAAAATAATGGTTTTAAAACGTGGAAAAGACAGGGACAAATGGAATTTTAACCCCAAATTTTAAAAGCACTACACTCAAGAAGAATCCACAAAACAGATTAGATTTTCTTTGAAATATATGATAAGCCAGAAATACCTTCGTCTATTATGGGGACATTTTAAAGGTATGTTCATGGAATTATGGATCCCTCTCACGCATATTATAATAAAGAGAATCGGAGGGAACAACAGGCATTGGAAAACGAGATCAAACATTAAGACCAGAAACATTGCTACCCAACCATGATTAAAAACATAATAAAAATCTCTGCATGGAAAATCTAAATTAAATGTAAAATACAGTCAGACCAGTTGTAAAACTCTACCAATATACTAATACACATACAATTTGAATTCGGAGATAAACCTACAAACAATATTTGGCTCGTCAATTACGAAAATTGGGGGGAGAACAATTAATCATAGGCATTACATCAGGACTAAGGTGTTACTAGTACCAACTAAAGCTATAAATGAGAGATTTGTGCACAATTTTACTACAATTTCATTATTCAGCCCAAAACGACAGAAAATCGGACAGGAATAGAAACATTTTAAAAAATGTAATCTCAAAGGACTGCGATTTTGGAAAAATCGGACTCCTAAACACTGAAAATAACTAGTACAAGAAATCGAAGAATCTATTAGGTCATTAAAAAATGGTAAAACTCAGGGCACCTGGATGGTATTGGTTCAGAATTTTATACATCATTCTCTGAGCTGATCGCACCACGTTTGAGCGCACTTTCGAATATATTTCTGCACAACAGAAATTACCAGCAACCTTAAATAATCTAATTATAATGCATATACCCAAATTAGATAAAGATTGGATGACAGGGTTGTTATTCAAGCCCTAGCTCTTTTAACTTTACTGATCAAAAACTATTCCCAACATACTAGCACCAAAAGACTAAATACCGGATCCTAAGTAATTCCTTCAGCATCAACCAGGATTCTACAAAACGCGACTCCTCTATAATCTGAGACGATTATTCAATATTCTATACTAAAAAACCAAAGAAATATTTATAAGTGTCTAGCAATTAAATTCCTTAGCCAGCCAGAGAGCAAGTTTTGATCAGGTTGACTGGGCCCCGCGGGGTCTCCTATTTCTTTCCGGTTTGTAGAAACTTTTCAGTTGGGAGGAATGTTTATAACATGGGTTAACACTACTTTATACCAATCCACACGTAGAGACTATTAACAAATCAAATTTTTCACCTAAATTTCCTTTATCCAGAGGTGTAGACAGGTTGTCCTCTATCCCATACTGTTCGCATCGGCAATTGAAGCCAATAGCACTCAATCCATTGAGAGTACATCCTGCCATATAACGGGTATGAACCCAAGAAAACTGAAAATAAAATCTCCTTATAAGCAGATGTGTATTATTTATGATTACAAAGCCTGGAACCTAGTCTCCCTAACTTATTAGATTTAATAATCCCAATTTTGGCTTGTTTTCAGGATTGCCTTAATTGGAATAAAGTGCTATGCAATAATGGAATACCCACATTACTACACACATTCCTTATAAGATAGCAATGGAAATAAATCAAATATCTTGGAATTTCGTAAAAAAAGATTATGATTTTTATTTAAATCTATTCCCACCCCTACTGAATAAACTTCTTACAGGAATATCCTATTTTGGAAAATATTAACCTAATTCATGTTAGGTTAAACTTATGCAATAAAAATGATTTTTCTTCCGCAATTAATATACCTGTTTCAACTGATTCCCGATATATCTTCCTAAATTTTTTTTAAGAAGTGGACTCTATCGTTACCAAATTTTATTTGGGATTATAAGAGTCATAGGATAAATACAAAAACCTCTATGTAAATCAACCAATAAATGGAGGTTTTGCCCTGCCTAATTTTATGTTTTCCTACTGGGCAGTAAATATTAAAAATATGAATTTTGGTTGGAAGAATTCGATACCGCCAAACTGGTCAAAAATGGAAATGGACGATGGTTCACCTTTCGAAATTAGCTCGATTTTTTATTGCCATTAACTACAAATACGCTAAGAATTTATAGAGGAAATCCAATAATAGACAAAGGAATACGTATCTGGCGGAAACAATTAAAGAAAACATTCCAAAAATTCGGAAAGTTTATACCACTGGCTTTTCCCATTGTAACAATCATTACTTTTTACACCCTCAAATGATGGATAAAGGTTTTTTACAATGGAAGAACTATGGAATTCTAAGATGGGTGATCTCTCAAGGAAAGTCTCTTTCTTTCATTTCAGGAATACAACAAAATTACGGATTACACTCAAAAGAGTACGTTAGAATATTTACAAATACGTGAGAGACTATGTTAAATCAAACGCACAGGATTTTTAGAAATAGAAAGACAGAAATTTTTAGATGAATGTCTAAATAATATCCGATAACACAGAAAAATTAATTCATATCTTCTTTATAATATTATTGGTAAAAATTGATTGTACCAATGTCGGAATATTAGGCAAGTATGGGGAATTAGGTCCAAACAATTAGTCTAGAAGTATGGAATGAAAGTTACAACATATACACCACTGCTCATTAAATGCCAGACACTCTTTGAATACAATTAAAGTTTTTTACATAGATTACCACTTTTCAAAATCCAAATTAAGACCGAAAGCAGAATTTTTTCAAATGTTTCTGCTATATGTGGTAAATGTCAGCATTTAGAAGTAATCTAACGCACTCATTCACAAAATGTATACAAATTACTAACTTTTGGATAGAACGTTTTCCGATAATCACGAATGTAGTTAATGCAAATCTGACTCCAGGACTCAAATTAAATCATATAGATGGATATTAGAAAGGATCAACTTCTAACAACACCAGCAAAGAAATTTTTATCGATTATAGTTTAAATCATAGGTAAAAAATTAATATTAGGATTTTGGAAAGGTCCTACATCCCCCACAATCAAAATGTGGATTACAGAAATGTTGAGACACGTCATCTGGAAGGAAAAAGATTTAAGACTTGTCCTTTTGGACAAGCTAGATCAGGTTCAGGAGGAATATGGTCTCCATTTATTGAATATTTAAAGGGGCAAGGTGGTCCGGTTCGCGGGCCTGACTGAAACCTGAATGAAGGAATAGATGAAGAAAACTATATATAATAGGCCCACTGTCTGCTATATCTCCAATGAAGAATAGCCTGCTTAATACTCCACTCATACTTATTGATTTTCTCTTTTATTTTATTTCTCTTTATTATTTCTCTTTACTATTTTCTCTCTGTTATAAAATATTAAAAGTATAGACAGTATAAAATAAGAATGATTGTAAACTTTAAAAATATTAAGAATGTATGTGACAAATATATGTCTCTTTCTTCTTTTTTATTTTATGTTATTCCTTCTTAATATTATTTTTTACTCTCAATAAAAATATTTTACAAAAAAAAAATAAAATGATGGGATAGTCCCAGCCTCAACTACCTCCTCTGGCAGCTTGTTTCACACACCCACCACCTTTATCCCTATTAAAATCTTTTCCCCTTCACCTTGAACTTTGTCTCTGGTCTCGACCCTTCCCTACTCTGGGGAAGAGGAACACTGTGCATATCTACCCGTATTATTCCTCTCATGATTTTGTACACCTCTATAAGATTTCCCCTCATGCTCCTGCGCTCCAACGAATAGAGGCCCCAGCCTACTCAACTTCTCCCTATTAGCTCACACCCTCTATTCCTGGCAACATTCGTTAATCTTTTCTGAACCCTTTCAAGCTTGAACAATATCTTTCCTAAAACATGTTGCCCAGAGCTGAACACAATATTCTAACTGCGGTCGAACCAAGTCTTACCAACTGCAACATGACCTAGCAACTTCTATACTCATACTCTGACTGATGCCAAAGGCCCTTTTTTACCACCTAAATCAACCTGGACTCGACCTTCAAGGAACATACACCAGCACTCCTAGATTCCTCTGCTCTACAACACTCCCAGAGACCTACCATTTACTACCATGAGACACAACGACCTCCCATGTACAAACCATGCTAACTATCCCTAATCAGCCCTTGCCCATCCAAATGCGTGTATAATCTATCCCTCAGAATACTCTCCAGTAACCTCTTTCCAACTACAGATGTTAAGCTCACCCGCCTATGAGTTCCCAGGAATGTTCGCTGTAGCCCTTCTGAAAAGAGGCACAACATTTGTCGCCATCCAGTCTTCAGGCACCTCTCCTCTATTTAAGGACGACTCCTTTTTTTTTTTTAATTTCAACCTGGGCTCACGCAATTTCCTCTCTAGTTTACTCCTCGAATATATCTGATCAGGCCCTGGATTATTTGTCTACCTTCATACACGAGAGGCAAAATAAAAATGCAGAGTGGGCAGAGTTTACAGATCTGTCAACTATGGTAAAGGGGAACATATCTCAGAAGTGTTGGGGTGGAAAAGACTCAACTTGTTTTCTCCCTTTTCTCAGTATGCTTAGTTTAGTTTAGTAAAATAGAAACAGGCCCAATTTGGCCCACCCAGCTCCACACAGACCATCCATCACCTGTTCACACCCATTTCTATGCTGTCCCACTATCCCATGCAGAAGGGGCACTTTTACAGAGGGCAATAAACCTACAAACTCACAAGTCTTTGCAATGTGGAAGGTAACTAGGGGGAAACCTAATTTCATTCTCCACAGGAAGAATGTGTGGTTTCCTTCACACAGCGTGCACATGAGTTCAGGATCATCAAACACTGGTGTCTGGCACTCTGCAGCCGCAGCTCTACCAGCTGCATCACTGTGCCACGAATGAGATCTGATGCAAAGTTCATTGGCCTGCATAGGAACCTTTGTCTATTTCCACCAGACCGTGACTGACCTGAGGGATAATTCTCTGGTTCTGTTTCTATGTCAAAAATAAGCTTGAGGGGTCTGAATGGCTTCACAGTGACTGTGGCTGAATCACCAAGCAAACCACAGTGTACTAGTAGGTCTTTTGAGATTTCATGAGCTGACGTTAATCTGGTGAGTTCACAGAGTGCCAGAAACACCAGATTAATGTTAAATGTTGTGACGACAGTCACACTGCACAAAGTTAAAGCCGCATCGCAAACAAACAGGAGATTCCTCACTAAATTGGGGAGGTTAGAAATGGGAGTTAGCAGGAGAAGCCAGAGGTGAGTTCTCCCAAGCACGCAAGACGGAATTTGTGTGCTGGTGCAGGAACTAGTGTGCAAGATTGAAAACCCCAATCGAGCCCAACAAGATCAGCAGAATTGGAACCATGAGGAGATACCGGAGGATCTACAGCAACTCTCCTCATGCTCCCTCATCCCGAGGAAGTGGATCAGAGATTACTGTTAGTCCTCAATGTGCATTTTTTCAAGATGGGTTTAAAGAATCAAATTTCATCCATTCACAGAAGTTGGAGAAAGAGTTGTTGATTACTTTTAAAATTTCTTTTTGACTTCTATTAAAAATTTCTCACATTAATTTTAAATTTTCACTGGTAGAATGAATACGTGGCCCAGATGAGGTTTTAAACTATTCTAAAAAACCTCCAGCTTTCATTTATTGATTTACAGTTCTGTTTTGTTTTTGTGTCTGGAATAAGTTGGTGGCCAAGTGTAAAGGTGGAGATACAAGAGACTATGGGTGCTGAAATCTGGAGCAACAAACAATCTGCTGGAGGAACTCAGCAGGGTGAGCAGCATCAACAGGGAAAGGAGTGGGAGGGGGGGGGGGGGTGAATTGTTGATGTATCAGGCCAAAACCCTGCATCAGGACTGAGTGGAGAGAGAGAGAGAGAGGCAGACGAATTAATCAGAGAGAGTGAGTGGTAAACATAGGCAGAGGACCAAGGAGCAGTGAAGGTAATGGAGCAGGTATGTCTAGGGGAAGGGAAGAAGTGAAGATTATGTGATAGAGGCAGATGGATGATAAATGGAAGCAGAGTAAAAGTGGTCAAGGTGGTGCAGCAGACACTGGTAATGCAGCAAAGTGACATCCCTTTCAGGCATGAAACAAAAGGCAACTGTGTGTAGCACTTTAATTGCTAAATTAAGATTTCTGTACATTGGTGGCTGCATCATTGTGAAGGGAACACATGGTGATAGTTGGTTAGTCACCATCTTGAATGGCTAGTCTTTCTGGTGAGGGTACTCTCCAGTGGAGATGATGTTAAGGAGGGAGCTCCAGTATAAAAAAGGCACAGTAATGATGAAGGACGTGTAACAAACTATCAAGTCAGGGTGATATGCCACTTAGATTGGAACCTGTGGGATGGTGGTGTTCCATGTACCTACTGCACTTGTCCTAATTGGTGGGAGAGGTGGCAGGGCTATGAGGAGCCAGGATAATAGACTAACCGAATAACTACAGTGCGTTTGTAGACGGCAGCTGCAGTGTGACAGTTGTGAGGAATGAAATGAAGCAAACAGAATGATGTTGAACTTCATGAGAGTTGTTAGTGATGCATTCATCCAGGCAAACAGAAGGTATTCCATCACATTCCTGATGTGTGCCTTGTGCATGGAGGAAGGGTTTTGGGTTTCAGTAGTGGAGTCTCGTGCTGCAGGATATTCAGCCTTGATCTGATCTGATGTGACGGGTCCAAATGGAGTTTTCTGATCAATAGTGACCCTGGGATTTTGGCGGATCCCTAGCAAAGGCAATCCCACAAAATGTCAAGAACAGGAGCTAATCAAATCCCAATGTATTCCTTCATTGTAATTGCCTTTGTTTTTGCCTTTCATTCACTCTACTATTTTGTTGCCTCTTGTCTTTTTTTGCCTCCTTATCCCTGAAGGCATCAGTTCAACATCAGCTCATCAAATAGACAAATGTTGAAGGTAGGTAATGAGACTGTGGAGTTAGGTCAGACCCTGAACATGCATCTTCATTATAACTGTCTTTGTTACTTTGCCAGACAGCCTTTCTTCCAAAGTGGAGTCTGTACTCCCTCAGGAAACTGAGGCTTCAGTTCAGCCTACGTCTGTACACAGTTCACACGCTGTTGCTGTCTGTTTGTAGAGACAGAAAGAGATTTCCCCACCATGCATAACAATGTCTACTGGAAACTTTCAGAATATTTTTGCTCTCTTCAGAACCTTTCGTCAGGCTTTGTGTCAGTTAGGTAACCAAAATAACAAGATGCAAGATTACACCAAGAAGTCCTTGCGTGCGTGAAGGTGGGAAACTGCCAGATGGGCTAAAACACTCCTTTATGATATTATGATATTATCTGCTCCAATTTTTCTGAACAGATTTAAATATTCAACAGCAGTAGTATAAATACACTTTTCACAGACTGGCTATCCTCAGCTATTATGTGCCTGCAACAACTTTGCCTGAATGTTTAATTAGTACCCTACTGCAAACTTCACAACCAAAATATGTCCCCTTGTGATGGTAGATGTCGGAGTGGCTGCTATTCAATATCTATTTCTGCTGATCTATTTCCTTCGCTGTGCTGTGATAGTGCTGGAATAATGGAGCGAGCTGTATGCTCCAGGCATTTATATTCAGCTGGTTTCCAACCCTTTCCTCGCCAACCCATTTGGCTAGAACCAAACCTCAGCATTTGGCCTTAAGTATGTCGAGCGTTGAGCTTGCCCATCATCCAACTCTTACTGACATTTGTGCTTATCCTCTATCTTTTATATATATTCATACACAACACAACTCAAGGGCGGCACAGTGGCACAGTGGCACAGAGTTGCTGCCTTACAGCACCAGAGACCCAGGTCCGATCCCGAATCTGTACAGATGTTGTACATTCCCTCTGCAACTGGCTGGATTTTCTCCGGGTGCTGCGGTTTCCTGCCACACTCCAAAGACGTACAGGTTTGTAGGTTAATTGGCTTCCATAAAATTGTTAATTGCCCCTACTGTGTAGGATAGGGCTAGTGTACGAGATGATCGCTGATCGGCCGTGGACTCGGTGGGCCGAAGGACCTGTTTCAGCTCTGTATCTCTAAAGTCTAAACTTGAAAAAACATTTAAGTGTACATTATAACTTTGAAGAGGCTCCAAGTCAAATAGTGCAAAGGGGCTGATTTGATAAATTTGCATTTGAAAGGACACAATTGCTGACATACTCTAAGATATTAATGGAATTGACTGTGATTAATTTGTTGCCAATACCATCAGACACACTACCTTCCTAGAGAAATATTCCCAGTGTCATTGATATTTATTGGTTAAACATAATTTGTCAGAATCTGTACAGAAATAGACACAGTATAGCTAATTTATTCTTGTTTGCAGAAATATTATCTGTTTTGCATTAACATTACTAAGAGACAACAATAAGAGCTTAGTGTGAAATTAATTATGCAAATCATAAGCATAATAAATGGTCTTTGACCTAATGATTAAGACATGGTCATTGCACCAGAATTTAATCATCAAGCTCCCTGTATAGTGCCCTCTACTGTTCAATGGTGAAACTGCTACAGCTATAATCCAACCATCTGGAATGTTAATTGAGTTATTATCATTGTTAACCAATTATCTAAAAATGCAAAACAGAGCTTTACTACTGAGAGGAAATCCAAGAAATTTAAAAAAAACTATTAATGTAGAAAATTGAAGGGAAATTTGTTTGCACAATAAATAAAGACTAATGTTCCACAGACAAAAATATATATAATAGGCAATACAAGTCATTAGTAGTCAATAGGTAAGGATGGACATTTTGGTGCAAAAATTCATGCATCCTAATGGTGTTACTTTGCATTCAATTTGCCTGAATGACGCCAACAGTAATTTCTAAATGACACCTAAATTCTATTACTGGCATGAATTTCAAATACATTACAGCTGCTGCTCACTCATAGATCAACCAGCTATTAATGATACTCAAGACTCAAACAGTGTGTGATTTTACAGGTTCAGGCACATTTCTCCTGAAATAGCAGAGTACTGCTCACCTTTCTACCCAAAAAACCTGAGGTTTTCTGATCCAAACTGGGAGCCTCTTCACCACATCCCCTGAGATAGTATTGGTTGGGATGTCAATATAGTACGAGAGGCTTGAAGGAAGTGCATAAAATCTGCCGCAGGCAACTTTGATGATGACGGGGCCAGCTATCTTCTTTTGGTTTGTTAGCACGGACAAATGTCAACTATAGTGAAGATTGGGTCAAATCAGGCCAATTCGGGGAGCTGACATCAATTTTCAGATTAAGTCTTCAGTCAGGAATTTCAACGTTTCTTTGCAGTTTGGCATTTAGAATTTACCATCCAGAATTATCAGCAGAAATCCTGCAAAAAGAGAAATAGTTCAATATTCAGCATATCAGAAATGATTTAAAAAAACAGTAGAAAGCAATCTGATGGGATTTTACCAGGGAGATGATTGCACTTTTGAGAGCCTTAGTTCCATAGCCTAATGCCCCTTTCGGCCAACCCAGAATGTAGTCTGGTAATGGAGCAGTATTTTCACTCTACATGAGTAAAGTGATAATAAAGGCAAAAACTTAATTTTGTGATTTTAGCTGAGGAATAATTACTACCAAATTCAACATAATCTTCTTTGAATAATACATTGGTATATCTTACGAGAGAGCACAAATAGAATTTAACAGGTCAGCGGAAAGATAGTGCCTCTACCACTGCAGCTCTCCAGCAGTACTACATGGAGGACAGTAAGTTCAGTATGAACATGCAAGGGCAGTTTCAGATCAAGAAGGAGGTGGTGTTGGAGCTCTTGAAGAATATTAAGGTGGATAAATCTTAATATTACCCATATCACACATCTGAGCTATGCTTTTACAAAATTGTATTCCCTTCGTTTTGAGTGCCAGCAGGGTTAACAGGGGAATATTTTCTTGTATTCCCCTTTCTTGCGAACGCCTATTTACTTTACTGTTTAAAACAGCGGTAAATATAGTCTTATATTCCCCTGGTCTCACATCCGGGAACTTGGCAACGTGACGCTGCGTGGGGAAATTTAGAATATTCAAACGGCAGCCAGGAAGACTGCCGCGTCCATTTTGGTTAAATTTTACGTGGAGTCCGCCGAGCTGAGATGTTGAGATTTTCCTCTAGATGTCTGATATGGGTAATAATAACAATATTGACTGTCCTCTTTCGGGGGATACGACATATATTGCCCTCACTAGATCCATATTGCCCTCGTCTTCGACTCGGGCAATATGAATCTACTTCAGGCAATATATGTCGTATCCCCCTCAAGGCCAGTCAATATTCTATTAATATTCTGACCTGATGCGATCTAATTATTATGAAATATAAGAGAGGAGATTGCAGGGACCTTAAAAAAGAATGTTGCATCTTCTTTAGTCACAAGTGAGGTCCTGAAAGTCAGGAAAGTAGCCAATGGTGTTCCATTGTTTAAGAAGGGAAATAGAGAGAATCCAGGAAATGATAGGCTGGTGAGCCTCACATCAGTGGTAGGGAAGCCACTGGGGAGGATTCTTCAGGATAGGGTTTACTTCCATTTGGAAGAGAATGGATTTATTATGAACAGTCAGCATGGCTTTGTACACAGTAGGTCGTGTCGTACTAATTTGACCAAGCTTTTTAAAGAGGTGATGCAGATGATTAATAAGGGTAGGGTGGTGGATGATGCCTAGATGGATTTTTGTACGTCACTTGATAAAGTACCCTAGAAGATTAAAATGCATGCGATTAACAGTGGCTTGGTCAAACAGATTCATAACTGCCTGACTGTTTAAGACAGGGGGTTGTGTTGGAAGTTATTATGGCTGGATCTCCGTGACTGGTAGGGAACTGTGCTGGGACCTTTGTTGTTTGTGATATATATTATTGAGTTGGACATGAATGTAGAAGGGTTGGTTTGATAATTGCTCGTTTCTAAGCTTGCCCCCAGTCTAGTTTCAGTAAAAACACTGAATCAAGCACTTGAAACAACTAAATTTTATTTTACCAAAAGCGCGTCACAGATCACACACTGTACCTATCCCACCACGGGTTCGATACTCGCGTCTGTGTGTTCAAGCCCTCTAGGCCTTGCTTAGACAGAGGCACTCCAGAAGGTTACGCGGTCCTGAGCGCTCTTCCAGAAGATCGACGCTGAGCCTCGTGATCACGGACTTTTATATGTCCCGGGACCTCGAGGGGCCGAACCACATGGGGGTGGTCTCTCAATAACCCAATTACAGATATCGATTAACCCCATACATAACAGGCATTCCCCTAACCCAATGATACAACAGTTCAATACATTGTATTCAAAACGGACTTCGAGAGGAAGTCAACTTGGAAACATTTACCCTGATTTACAGAAAACCCAGACAAGGCTCAACACCTCATCCAATCAACACTTGGCAAAGTCAAACTCTGCAACATTATTTACAATTATTTACAAGGTGTATGTCTGGTTTGCAGCCATCCAATCCATTCTATGCATTTTGCACCAAATTGACAGGGTTTGCAGATCTTCCCATTCTTTGCTTGCAAATTGTATCTAAGCTCCAGACACTCTGGCACCTCTTCGGAGCCTGTCCCAGCTCTGCAGAGAGCAATTCCAATTTGACCAAATCTCCCAGCAACCCTGAAACTTAATCCCATTTTGAAGTCCTAGCTGCTCCAATTTAGCCAGGATTAACAGGTTTGTAAGTTTGCAGACAACACCAATATTGTTGGAGTTGTGGACTGTGAGGAAAGGTGTCAATGTATATAACAGGATACAGATCAGCAACAGAAATGGGCTGAGAAATGGCAGCCGGTGTTTAATCCGAGTAAGTGTGAGGTGTTGCACTTTGGGAAGTTGAATGTAAGAAGTGTATGGTTAATGGCAAGACCCTTAACAGGATCCCAACAGAGGGATCTTAGGGATGAAGTCATTAGCTCTCTTAAAGTGGCAACACAAGTAGACAGAGTGGCAAAAAAGTTATATGGTGTGCCTGATTTCATTGGTCAGCAAATTAAGAGTCAGCAAGTCATGATGCAGCTTTATAAGATTTTGGTTAGACTACATTTGGAGTATTATGTGCAAGTTTGGTTACCCTATTATAGGAAGGATGTAGAGGCTTTGGAGATGGTGCAGAAGATCATTACCCAAATGTTGCCTGGATTTGGGGGTATTAATAATAAGGGAAGTTTGCACAAACTTGGTCTGTTTTCCAAGTTGGCAAATTTCTAAGTTTCCTAATTGTTTTCCAAAAGACCTGATAGAAATATATAAAAATAAATAAAATTATGAAATTATAGATAGGATAGGCAGTCCAAATCTTTATCCCAGGGTGAAAATATCAAAGACAAGGGACAGAGATTTAAGGTAATGGGGGAAATGTTTAAAGGGGATCAGCAGGACAAGTTTTTTTTTTTTCACAAGGTAACCAAGACGATGTGGTAAGCTCACCTACACGATATAAAGGGTAACCTCGGGCAAAGTTACACTGATGAAATGGGTGCAACTCTGGAGAAGTGGGTCTGGAACTCAAATTTCAGAGTCAGATCTCAGAAGTCAGTGCAACTCTGAGGAGTTTCAAGAATTAGACGCAGTCATAGAAACATAGAAAATAGCTGCAGGAGTAGGCCATTCAGCCCTTCGAGCTAGCACCGCCATTCAATATGATCATGGCAGATCATCCAAAATCAGTACCCTGTTCCTGCTTTCTCCCCATATCCCTTGATTCGGTTAGCCCTAAGAGCTATATCTAACTCGTCACTTTCTAAAAGCCAAAATAAATAATACCATTGTGCTTAAAAACCTTAAGTTGTAATGTCAGGAGGTAATAAAGCACTTGCAGGACGATCAAAGCACTTCTGAACTGCTGTACTCGTTATCTTGTTAACTTTCAGTGTTTTATTACAGAATTCTTCCAGAAACAAAGGACCTGCAATTAACTTAGTACAACACACTGAACAATTAAAAACACAAGACATTATTCCAGGGGATTATTTAGCCTTGATTAAATATTACTTCTGGGCCAACTCTGTAGAATTTATGAATGTAAAATGCCACTAAATTTAACAAGTAGACGCTTGGCAATAATCAGTAGGGGATGCACTCTTAATGTTGTCACCAGGAAAACACAAGATAAGACAAAGCCACTGTGTGAAATAAATTATAGAGCAAGTCTCCAATAGTAGTTTAAATAATTCAACAATCAATATTTGGTCATAAAAGGAATATTGGAGAGCCATGTTTCTTGTGTCTTCACTAATGACTGTCTATGTTGTGGATATAACTACACGGTGGCGCAGTGGCGGAGTTGCTCCCTTACAGCGCCAGAGAACCGGGTTCGATCCAGACTATGGGTGATATCTGTATGGAATTTATACATTCTCCCTGTGATCTGCTGGGGTTTTCTCCGGATGCTCCGGTTTCCTCCCACACTCCAAGGATGGAAAGGTTTGTAGGCTAATTGGCTTGGTAAAATTGTAAATTGTCCTAGTGTGTGCTAGTGTGTGGGAAACGCCTAGTTGGCATGGACTCGGTGGGCCAAATGGTCTGTGTTTGTGCTGTATCTCTAAACTCAACTAAACTAAAATGCAACAAGCTGGAGAAAGTGGTTTGAATTTGGTAATAGTGATTACCTATCACTGGTCATTAAACAGAGCTACTTTATTATTGAGAAAAAAACATCCTTTAATATGATTTATTGCTTTACTGAAACAAGCAATTCAACAAAAAGTTTATGTTGAACATTAATGCATTCGCCGAAGTACACAGGAGAATGCTGTACGACTCGAGTTTGCAAACTGCTCCCTTGGTGCTTTGCCAACAAATTAAAGGCCAACTTCCAACGTAAATCTGATGAGGAAGCTCTGAGACTCAGGATGAAAGCTGCTGAAATGAATTATTTGAAGGCACTCCACAAGAAGTTTGCTATCTAGCGTGGGTATACATTCCATGAATTATGTGGAAAGATCTTCTCGCAGAGGGTGGTAAATCTCTGGAATTCTCTGCCCCGGTGGGTGGTGGAAGCTGGATCATTAGAAGCGTTTAAAGTGGAGGTGAATAAATATTTGATAGATTGAACACGGAAAGAAGAACTTGAAACCAGCTTAAATCAGCGTTGGTTTGGGCAAACATGAAGATCTGATGATCTGCTTTTATTTCTATTTTCTTGTGTTTTCTTGTATTTTTGTGAATTCATTTTAGCAAATGTATCCAGATTGGAGGCAGTTATATGCTCCCTGTTAAATGCACCTCTATTTTCCGGATATATGGCTCCAAATAATTCCTACTATTATTTTTGTCCTTTGTTACTTCTCAGCACAACCCAAATTAGTTAACAGTCTAAACTAGTGTTCTGACCTAAAACGTCACCTGTCCATTCCCTCCACAGATGCAGCCCGACCCATTGAGATTCTCCAGGCCTTGTTTTACTCAAGATTCCAGTGTCTGCAGTTCCCTGTTCCTCCAAATTGATTCTACCAGTGTATCATGACCTATCAAGCCAAGATTTTTTTTAAATGGTGATGCCTACAACGTGCTGCCAAGGGAGCTGAAAGAAGCAAATATAACAGTGATGTTTAACAGGTATTTAGGTAGACATATGATTGGGCACGGAATAGAAAGATATGGACCATGTGCAGGTAAATGGAATTAGTTAGATTGGCATCAAGGTCAGTACAGATGTGGAGGGCTGAAGGGCCTGTTGTTGTGTCATATTGTTCTACGCTCGATAATCATCTCTCACCATTCTAGCGATCTCCTCCCTTATCACAAAATGCTGCACCAAACCCCTTTCCCTTCCACCTCATGGCCCACTTTTTGCACTTTACTCCTAAAAGTAATTTATCCTGGAATATTTAGGTCCCAGCCTTGTTTGCCCAACAGTCACACTTCAGTAACAGTAATTGGATTACAACCATTCCCTCTGCCACTTGTGCATTAATTAACTTGTCTTGTTGCAAATGCAGCAAACATTCAGCTGCACTGATGTTTAACATGTGTAGTACTTCAGCCATCTTAGCCGCCTGAGTTTATTCTTGCTATTTATTTCAGTTTTCAAACTCCCCCTCCCTGCTTTGTTTCTCCTCTTTGTGAATTCCAGTTGAGGTTCCAGCAACCTCACCAAGGAAGAAGGGTCTCGACCCGAAGCGTCGCCTATGTCCTACGCTCCTTAGATGCTGCTGCACCCGCTGAGTTTCTCCAGCCTTTTGTGTAACCTTCGATTCTCCAGCATCTGCAGTTCCTTCTTTAACACAAGGAAGATGAAATCCTCCCCAACACCCCCAGAGAACTGTAGCCGCTGAATTGCTGAATGCATTCAAGAACAGGCCACGCAGTCCATAGTAATTTTTTTACTCCTCTCAAAAACTTGAACCTGTTTCCTCAGCAACAGCCTTACTGTTATTAAGCAAAATAAACTGATAACAAGATTTATTGCTGAATATGAACTTAAGTTATTTCAGTACACACAGGATGATGACAGGGTCACCAGATTACAGTAATCCTTGATTAATGCAATTACAAACCAAATTGTATGCTGGATTTTTAAGTAGAACCATACATGTAAACAAATTAAAAGAGAGTGATTCACTGTCTTATTTTCTTATGCCTATTTGTGGAATTTGTGAATATTAATTGCAACTAAATACTGCAATAATGCTAAAAGCAGTCTGATTGAATCAGTCCGAGATGTATTCTGTCTCAGAGTCGCTCCCATTTGCTATTCCCTTGATGTCACTCTCTCACCTCCAGTGGTGCTTGTTCTCAACACCTCTAATAGAAAACCCATTGCCAGTTCTTAGATCTTTCCCTGGTCTTTCTCCACTTTGTCAGTTCAGCTTCATTCATTCATCCACACACTTCCCTGAGCATTAGAATCATGGGCTCATGCAGCAAGGAAACAGAATTCTAGATTTACCGAGTTCACGCTGTCCATTAAACATCAATCAGTTCAGTTTAGTTTATTCTCACGTGTACCAAGGTACAGTGAAAAGCCTTTGTTGAGTGCTAACCAGTCAGCAGAAAGATAATACATGATTACAATCGATCCATTTACAGTGTATAGATACATCAAGGGAATAACGTTAAGGGAATTTACCCTAATCCTATTTTACTTCGGAGTCACGTGAACGCATGTCGGTAGGGAAGGGCTGCAGATCGCAGCTCCACCAGTAGTAAGTAACAGGCCCACAGGTAAGTGGGTTGAAATTACTTCCTGGGTAGAAACTCCGTGACACTGGCTGGAATAGCCAGGAGGAGTTTGGGAAGATTTAAAATGGACACGATGAAAAAATCGGCGCGGGGGAAGCGCGCGTCCCGCGGGGAAACACAGTTAAGTTCGGGATCACAGATTAGTACGGAGCCGTTTCCGATACCGGTAGCCGTTGAACCTGCTGTAGTTCAGCCTTTAGACGCTCCACAGCCACAGGCCACGGAGGGAACTCCAGTGGAGAGGAAAAATAAAAGGAAGTCTGCTAGGCCTGAAATATCAGATGAATCTGATGAAGAAGAGGCAGGACCAGGCAGACGAGCCCTGTGGCTCAGGATGGCCAAAATGGAGAAAATGCTTCAAACAACCCAGAAACAGAAAGACCCAGAATATTCCCAGGCAGCCCCTGAGGGGGTTCCATATCATGATTATGGTGCCTTTACAACATGGGAATGTGAACCTCCAGAGCCTTGTTTAGGTCTGGAGGAAGTCTCCTTTGAGCAAGTCTCAGGAGTACCAGGGCAGCAAGAGACTGACCCTGAAGGTGGTGTTTCTGGTATTGAATACCCACCACAGCACAAAAGTCAAACTACAGGTGTACCGGATGTAGCACAATCCTTTGCTATACCAGAGGGGAGCAGTGAGGTCATGGAAGAAAAGCTGGCGGCCAACATTAATTATTTGGTTTCTCACCAGCTTCAGGAGACTGTCATGATTGAGACAGCAGACCTCTATAAAACACCTGTTAATTGTGCATCACTGAGGGTGCCGATGGTGAATCCAAGTATTTGGACACCTATGAGTTCAACAATGCGAGGACAGGAGATATGATTCCAGAAGGTCCTCAAGCTCATTGCAGCTGGCATTACTGCTTTTGGGAGGCAGTTGGAAGAGCATGCTATGTCCAAAATCCAAAAAGACATGTTGGCATTGTTTTGTAAGTCTTATTTTGAGATTAATTGTATAAGGAAAAATCGCCATTCGGCCCATCCTGCACCCAAGATTTGCTAGTTTGTGTAAATCAAGCAATGTTCAAGCTCCAGATTATTTATTCGGAGAAAACCTGCCTAAATAAATCAAAGATATCGATGAGGAGGCAAAAACGATCAGCCTCATGAAACCTTTTATATTTGGCCAAAGGAGACAATCTGGCTGGATGAGAAGGGGGTTTGATTCAGGAGCAGGAACAAGCAGAGGCAGGGGTATGGTGAGAAGGTATTATTACCCATCACAACCCAATGTCAATCCATATATTGGGAGAAGGAGGCCATCAAGGTCATTTGCTGAGGTACAAAAACTTTATTCTATCACAGAGGAAACTGTTGTGGAACCTCCGATTGATGGTAGATTGCAATTGTTTTATGATGAATGGTACTGTATAACATCTGATCGGTTTATATTAGATACTGTGTCAGGTTCTACTACTGAATTTATGGAAGGAGTTGATCCACTTGTACAGGATAAACCTAATCGGGTTTTGGTGTTTTCTGCACCTGAAAAATTTCAGGTAAAAGAAGAAGTAAAAAAATTACTTAAAAAAGAGGTAATTAAAAGTACGAAACAATTTTTACCTGAAATTGTTATCATCCGCAACAATTTGTGTCAAATATTTTCCCCAGGCCAAAGAAACATGGGGGTTGGAGAGTCATTCTGGATCTCACAAAATTGAATTCATATGTCCAATATAGACATTTCAAAATGGACACCTTCAACACTGTAAAGGAGTTGTTGTCCATAGGATGTTACATGGCTATTATAGACTTTAAAGAAGCATATTATTACGTACTTGAAGTTTAATTGGATGGGTCAGCTGTGGCAATATAAAGCATTACCTAATGGGTTCAGTTCAGCTCCCAGGCTGTTCACAAATTATTGAAACCAGCACTTGCATTGTTAAGGGCTCAAAATCACATTGTCATGGCTTATCTTGATGATATTTTAATTGTTAATGCCACTCAGGAATCAGCTGAAGATTCAGTTTCAGCAACTATAAGCCTGTTGAAAAGGCTAGGGTTTCTGATGCATCCAACAAAATCTAAACTACAGCCGTTGCAAACAATTGAGTATTTGGGGTTTGTCATTAATTCAGTTGCTATGTCAGTAACTTTACCAACAGATAAAATTGTGGATATTACAAATGCGTGTAGTTGCCTTGCTGACAAACCTTATCCCTCCATCCGAGAAGTAGCTAGGGTTATTGGTAAGATAGTAGCAGCATTTCCCGCTGTTGAGTTTGGCCCTTTGCATTATCAAAATCTTCAAAGGGCAAAAGCGCAAGCACTAAAAGAGCGTGCAGGTCATTTTGACAGCCCCATGCAGTTGCCAACAGAAGCTTTGGCTGAATTACAGTGGTGGGTTGGGAATGTTGCACAAGCTACTAAAAACATTGTTATTCAGCAACCTACAGTAGTATTACAAACTGATGTTAGTGCTCACGGATGGGGGGCTTCGGACCATGACACCTGCTGTGGTGGTAGATGGACTGTCCAAGAGGAATTAATTCTCCAAACATATGGTATTAATTATTTGGAGTTATTGGGGGCATTTTTTGGATTAAAAGCGTATTGTTCTACTATGGAGGACTTGCATGTTTAATTACAAGTGGACAATACCACAGCTGTAGCATATATAAATCACATGGGTGGAGTAAGATCAGTATCATGTGCTCATCTGGTCAACCTGATGTGGAATTGGTGTGTATCTAGGAATATCTGGCTTTCAGCTATCTATCTCCCAGGGAAAGACAATGTTGTGGCAGACAACAGATCACGGGAGTTTAAAGACAATACAGAATGGATGTTAAATCCACAAATTTTCCAAAAAAATGTCAATCGGTATGGTGTACCAGACATTGATCTGTTTACATCCAGATTAAATCACCATTTGCCTAAATATGTGTCATGGGAGCCTGACCCAGGAGCTGTAGCGTTGGATGCATTCTCGCTACATTGGGGAAATATGTTTTTCTATGCTTTTCCCCCATTTTGCCTGATTAGGCAATGTCTCAGTAAAATAGAGCAAGACACTGCTATGGGTGTCTTGGTGGTTCCAAACTGGCCTACACAGGCATGGCTCCCATTGATGCTTAGAATTGAACCATTTCTGACGAGTCCCAGCTCCAGGGATTTGTTGGTACAACCAGTGACAGAACAAGTTCATCCATTGCATGATCATATTAATTTGTTAATCTGCAGGTTCTGACCAGACCATTACAAGGGCTTGGACTGTCGGATAGGACCATGGATGTCATAACGTCAGCTTGGAGAGATAGCATTAAGAAACAATATATGTCTCACATAAAGAAATGAGAAGCTTTTTGTATTCAGTCAGATATATCTTTCATTCTGCAAACATATCGGATGTATTGGAGTTCCTTGCTATGTTGCACTTTGATCAGCACCTTAGTTATAGTGCTATTAATAGTGCTCGTAGTGCTTTGTCTTCCTATTTACGACAATTTTCAGAACATCTATCTATCGGGTCTCATCCATTAATATCCTGATTTATGAGAGGGATTTTTAATAAAAATCCTCCCAAACCCAGATATACATAAATTTGGGATGTTAGTATAGTTCTCACATTGCTTCAGCAATGGGCTCCAATTACGTCACTGTCTTTTCAGAAGTTAACATTTAAAGTGGTAATGCTTATGGCATTAGTGTCAGCACAAAGAGTACAAACATTGCAAATGTTACGTTTAGATTGTATGCATTTGTCTGCAGATAACATTACTTTTTATGTTTATGATCTAATCAAACAAAGCAGACCGGCGAAGTCTGGAACCAAGGTAATCTTTAGAGCATATCCTGTCGACCAAACATTGTGTGTGGTTAAG
Organism: Okamejei kenojei; assembly: GCA_035221665.1. Lineage (NCBI taxonomy): Eukaryota > Metazoa > Chordata > Chondrichthyes > Rajiformes > Rajidae > Okamejei > Okamejei kenojei. The sequence continues at coordinate 22,980,183 of CM069159.1, forward strand.
CATCTGACTCAATATATTGAAGTAACCAAGAGCCTCCGAGGTTGTGAGACAACAATGCTTATTGCTCATAAAAAACATACAAAAAAGTATCAGTACAAACTATTTCTAGATGGTTAAAACAGGTTTTGGATTTAGCTGGAGTAGACACTGATGTGTTTAAATCTCACTCCACCAGGGCAGCGTCTACGTCCGCGGCGATGGCACAGGACGTGCCGCTCGACCAAATTTTAGAGGCCGCAGGATGGTGTAAAGAAGAAACTTTTTCCAAGTTTTACAATAAACCTGTTATCTCGGTGCCAGAATTTGGACATGCAGTGTTGGGTTCTGTTTGATTATCTGCTTCTTTTATGTAATGATTGATGTATTTTGTTGTAATTTCCCCTATGATAGAGGGGTATTACTTTTCTTTCTTATATTATTATTAAAATACTTATTGCATTATTCAAGCAATGTTCAATAATATTATTTACTCACTACTGTGTCAACTGAAGCAGTGTGTCGTATGGAATGAATCTACGGCATGAAAATCACAGAGCTGGACATCCGGTGGCACTATGGAGTGAGTGGAACTCGCGCCATTCAGCTCCGCTAAAATTGTATTAAAAACGGGGGTAAAAGGGGTTAACTGAAGCTACTCACCAGAGGAGAATGGTTGTGAACGGCTCTGGTAGCGTTAAAAAGGTTGCATGATGTCATCAGGCGCGCGACTTTACTAAGAAAATGTCGATGCAGCGCTCGCCCCCCCCCCCCACCAAGGAAAAAAGCCTGTGAAAAGGGAAGTAGGCCTCACTGGAGCCTCGGGCTCGAGTTTGAGTGCCTCCCAGGAAGATATTTTAAAGATGGACGACCTCAAAAAAATCATTATGGGTGAGCTGAAACATATGCTTAAGGATATGAGAAAAGAATATAAAGAGGAAATAAAGACTTTAAGAGCTGATATTTTGGTGTATCATGAAAATTTGAAAGGAACTTCCAAAAAGGAAGTTATAGCCGCTGTAAAGACTATGATGGACGAATGGAAAGATAAAGCGGGTACTGATTTGCAACAACAGATGGATGATGTAAACCGTAAAACTGGTGAGATGGAGGTGCTGCTGGATACCAAGTTAGAACCTATTATAACTTCACTTAACCAACAAAATGACGCAATAAAAGAACTGACTGAATCAGCCGAGAAGCGCCTTGCCGAGAACAAGCGTTTATCAGAATTATTACACAAAATAACTGAGAAATGCATTGACTTGGAGGGACGTCAAAGAAACTAATGATAAACCTGGAATTTCACCATCACTGCTTTGGGATACATTTAAAGCATTTATGCGTGGTGCGATAATATCAGCACACGCATACTATAATAAGGAAAATCGAAAGACTCAACAAAAGTTGGAAAATGAAATAAAACAATTAGATATTGAAAATGTAATATTCCCTTCCGGGGGCTAAGTAATAAAATTGCATCATTAAAATATAAGCTAAATAAAATATATTCAAATCAGATTATTAAACGTTTTCAACAGATTAAACAAGTACACTTTGAATTTGGGGATAAACCACAAAAATGACTGGCACGCCAGCTTAGAAAATTAGATGAGGAGAAAATGACACATAAAATTAGATCTGAACAAGGAGAAATATTGACTTTACCAAAAGATATCAATGATACATTTTTACAATATTATCAAAATCTTTACTCATCTAAACTAGCAGGACAATCAGATGGAATGGAAACATTCCTACAAGAATGTCATATTAACAGTTTAGATCAGGAAGGTAGAGACTTGTTAAGTGCTGATATATCAGTAAAAGATATTGAAGTATCAATTGGATCATTAAATAACGGAAAAGCCGCAGGCCCTGATGGCTTAAGTGTTGAATTTTATAAGAAGTTTCATGATCTGGTCTCTCCACGCTTACATACAATATATAAATATGCTTATGAACAAGGAAAGTTACCAGAATCATTAAATGAATCTACAATTACACTTATCCCTAAAGTTGATAAATATTTGGAAGACCCTGGATCATACAGAGCAATAGCTCTTTTAAATGCTGATAAAAAAATACTAACTAAAAATTTATCCCGGAGGCTAAGTTTAGTGATTAATAAATTAATACATCATGACCAAACAGGTTTTATTCCAAAACGCTATTCATCCTATAATCTGGGATGTCTATTCAATGTCATGTACTCAAAAAGAGTGAATGATATTGAACTAGCTGTCATATCATTAGATGCTGAAAAAGCATTTGACCAGGTTGAATGGCCATATTTATTTAAAATAATGCAGAAATTTCAACTGGGGGATAGATTTTCCAAATGGGTAAAAATCATATACTCAAATCCAACTGCAAGAATATTAACAAATCAAATGCTATCAGCAAAATTTAATCTCTTTAGAGGTTGTAGACAAGGATGCCCGTTATCACCATTACTATTCGCTCTGGTAATAGAACCATTAGCTGAAATGATTAGCTCAGAACCAGAAATATATGGATATAATACCAAAACTATAACAAATAAAATATCTCTATACGCAGATGACATCTTAATTTATATCACAAAACTGGAGATTAGTATTCCCAATCTATTTAATGTTATAACTAAGTTTAGTACATTTTCTGGGTATATAATTAATTGGAATAAAAGTGAAATTATGCCTGTAACTGGAATAAAATTAAATATATTAGAACAATTCCCACTTAAAATAGTCACGGACAAACTCAAATATCTAGGAATTAATGTATCTAAGTCCTATAACTGTCTATTTAAATATAATTACCATCAATTATTACTTAAACTAAAAAAAAATATTTTATATTGGAAAACACTATATCAATGATCGGTAGAATAAATGCTATAAAAATGATTTTTTTTACCACAATTGTTATATTTATTTCAAGCCATCCCTTTATATCTCCCTAAAATGTTTTTAAAAAAAATAGATACTTTGGTTAATAGTTTTATTTGGGACTATAAAAACCATCAAATAAGTAAAAAACGTCTATGTAAATCTAAAATAAATGGTGGACTAGCACTACCAAGTTTCTTATATTATTTCTGGGCAGTTCAGATTAAGAATATGAATTTTTGGTTGGTAAATTTAGATCATGAAACAAGCTGGCTAAAGATTGAAAAGGAAGACTGTTTGTCTTTTGATGTAGGTTTGATTCTTTTTGCACCAAGGGAAGTACAAAAAAAAATGTATGGTGACAACCCTATAATTCATAGCAATAGACGTATTTGGAAACAAATAGTTAAGACCCTACATATGGATAATTTGTCACTTTGTTTGCCAATTATGAATAATCCCTTGTTTAGGCCCTCTGTATTGGACAAGGGGTTTAAACACTGGAATGATTTAGGAATTAAAAGGATAGAACACCTTTACAAGAAAGGAAAATTTCTTTCATTTCAAGAGTTACAGGATATCTATGGATTGCAGTCAAATAACATATTTAGGTATTTACAAATTAGAAACTATATTAAGTCAAATACGCAAGACTATAAAAATAGAAAACCAGGATTATTAGATAAATTGTTTAATAAACACCCAAATACAGAACAATTAATAGCGTATATATACAAAACTATTTTGGATAGGGAAATCCCAACTTCGGAAATATATCGACAAACATGGGTAAATGAAATAGGATTATCTATAACGAAGGAAACTTGGGAAGAAAGCCTACAACGTATATATCGTTGCTCATTAAATGCTAGACATATATTGATACAATTTAAGGTATTACACAGATTACATTATTCAAAAACGAAATTAAATAGAATTTATCCTAACATTTCTCCTATTTGTGATAAATGTCAGAACTTGGAAGCTAATTTAACGCATAGTTTTGTAACATGTATAAAACTCAATTATTATTGGACAGAAATCTTTAGAGTTATCTCTGAAGTTCTTAAAATTAAACTGGACCCAGATCCAAAATTAATAATATTAGGAGTTCCGGATTCAAATTTAATATTAACAGTAAACCAAAGAAATTTCTTGGATTACTTTTTGATAACAGGGAAAAAATTAATACTGAAATTTTGGAAGGGAACATTATCCCCCACAATTAAAATGTGGACAGTGGAAATGTTGGTGACGTTGCATTTGGAAAGAATCAGATTTGACCTAATGGACAAATACGAACTCTTTGAACAGATATGGTCTCCATATACAGAATATTTGATGGGGTAGCTGTTCTTGGCATCATAACTCAATGGGTACCCGGCAGGATTAGATGAAAATAACTCTCTGTTTTTTTTTATGATTTGTATACATGTCTCTATTGATATCGCTATTTGTAATTGTGTTATTTACTATGAAGATGTATACTATAATCTCTTTTATATATATATATATATATATATATATATATATATATATAGTACTTTGTTTTAATTAAATATATATAACAAGAATATATACATATATTTTCTTTTCTCTCTGTTCTCTTTCTCTTTCTATATAATCAAAATTATTATTTAATCACTATTCTTATTGATTAAAATCTATTCTTTTTTTCTACTTTCTAAAAAAATAGAAGTTTGTAAGAATTATTCGTAACATTCGTATACTTATTGAAATAAGTTGGTTGTGTATTTGAAAAGTTGTTATACCGTTGTTATGATGGATTACTTCTAATAAAAATATTATTACATAAGAAAATCACAGAGCTTCAAAATCTTCACGTAGTCACTCACGTGACTCCGAAGTTAAATAGTAAGATTAAACGAGAACTTAGCTGTCTGAAGTTTGATCTTTATTTTATGAGGAGTTACGATGAGGGATTACGTGCCCTCCGCTCCCGACCCTCATAATCTAAACGATCATCTGGTAGTTCTAGTCTTGTGTGAGCCTTACTATCTTACTTTGGCTATTGGTTCTGTGTTTTTCACGATGCTGCTATGAAGTATGCCGAGCATGCGCCTGGCGAGGCTTCTTCACGTAATCCCTCATCGTAACTCCTCATAAAATAAAGATCAAACTTCGAACAGGTAAGTTCTCGTTTAATCTTACTATTTTATTCTCCCACATTCCCATCAACCCCTCAGATTCTACCACTCATCTGCATGCTAGGAGCCAATGACAGTGGCCAATTAATCTACCAACCTGTAGGTCTGTGGGATGTGGGTGGAAGCAAGGACACATGGGGAACACCCATGCAGTCACGAGGAGAACTCCACACAGACAATGCCAGAGCTGGAGGTGGTAGACAGCAGCTCGACCAACTGTTATGTGACATTACCTCACCATTGGTGGCAGGGATTTCCAATATCAGCAAATCTTATGATTCACGAGATGCAGAAAGTAAGGATGTTTAAAGTAATTACAAATCCAAAGTGAAGCCACGCTGTGTAAGCTATCTAAGCTGTAAGAATGTTTCTCTAGGCCAGGTTATGGTGGTGGCAAATTGGTTAAATCACCAGACCTAAGAACCCCAAAGGTGTGGACTAAACCCACAATTAGATTAAATCTCACTGTTTCCATTGTAGAATCAAAACAAACAAATGGTCTTCGTTGTGGTGATCATGAGACTATCAGAATCACATATAAACCGACCACACTGAAGACCATTGGGTGGGGAAAATCTCTCATCCTTCTCCAGTCCTGTCCACATGTGATTGCAGGTCTACACCCTAACCGCAAACTGAATTGTTCTTGCAATTTACTTAGTTCAGCGCAATTGATGCAACAAAGCCAAGAAAAGAATATAACCAGGTAGAACACCGAGCATTGACCCTGGCTGCAAATCTGGACACTACAATGTTCCTCCCAACCCAGTCAACCTTGCACGATTGTCCTCATGAATGTCCAGTGATTGATGTAGCTTCGAACAATGTGCTCTTTCAATGTTTTCTTCCATTGGCAGTTCAGACCGATCAGAGGGGACAGCACTGTGTTATATGGGTTTAAGAAGGAACTGCAAATGCTGGAAAATCGAAGGTACACAAAAATGGTGGAGAAACTCAGTTGGTGCAGCAGCATCTATGGAGTGAAGGAAATAGGCAACGTTTGGGGCCGAAAACCCTTCTTCAGTACCTGTGTTATATGGGGTTCCTTTGGGAGTCTTCAACAACTTCAGTCTCATGACTTCAGGCCAAACAAAGGGATGGAAGCATCATCCTGAACACCATCTACCCTCATTCCTCAGAATGAGTACTTCTTCATGTCGGGCTACTCTTGGAAGAATTGAAAGCACGAAGTGCACGGAATGCACTCTGGATAAGGGATTTTACCATTCTTCACCAAGAGTGGCTTGGTGGAACTCTCTCTAACCAAGTTGAATGAATTTTGAAAAACTTGGATCCAGATTGGGTCCATAGCCTGTGGTGAGAAAACCAAACCTAGTTCTAGACTCCCCAATGAGGAAACACCCTCCGACATTCCACTGTGCTAGGATTTTTTCAAAACCTTCTTTGTTTTAATGAGATCACCACTGATTTTTCATTGATCCAGAGCATTGGTCCAGTCTTTTTCATCTTTCCCCATAATGAAAGTTCTCCAAAAGCTGAAACTCCACATGAGTGATAGAAGTTATGATGAGAGTGGCATTGTTAATGGTGTTCAGGAATACCCAGAGAAGAAATGCAAATAATTACTCTGCTAGGATTTCAAATCCGGGGGCGGATGCACAGAAGCAGTGAAGTACAGGCAGAAACAAAGAGAGGAGTCGGAATTAGATGGGGAGGAGGGTGAGCAAGTCTCAAGAAAGTTAGAAGTATTGAGAACATGTACTAAAGTAACATTATAATGTTTCAATAAACTGGGTAAATTAATTAATAAAGCGAAAATATTCATGGAAAATAAATCTTCTTTACGTGTTCAAGAAATTCAAGAAATGTTTGGAGTGCTCATAAATGAGATAGCTTGGACTTAATAAAGTTAATGAATCTATTGGTAATCTGATCTACAAGGACATGATGGCACATACATTTTTTTCTGTGCTGAAATTATCCCATATGAAGTATTGGCTTGTCCAGGAACAACAGCTCGGCTACCTGGCCTGTCCTCCTGAGCAAGGATCCAGAGGTGGATCCAAGAATAGGAATGGTACAGGAATAAATATGTTGGTTTTGAGAAGTATCTTTAGCCAGTTGTTGCACTTTGTTGCAAAGTATGCGGGCCCTCAAACCACTGAAAAAAATAAAACTCAATGCTTGCTGATCCCCGAGTTGAACTTGCTGGTCCTTCAGTAACAACTGATAGCAGGTTGCTTTGCCCCTGTCCCATTTGTCACAAGGGTTCTCTCAATTTTGATACATCAAGGGACCTCCTGATGCACCAAGGGGCCTCCTGGTCCACTAGATATTCCAGCCTAGATGCTGCATGTCCATGACAACACCTGCCCCTACTGTAACCAACATTTTCCCCTTTGCTTATTTTTGCTGCTGAGGATCAGCAGTCATCTAACCTTTGTCACCTCTTTCCTCAGTTGTCCCACTGTCACCACAGGTTATTTCCACCTCCTACCCTGTCACCTTGCCCTGCTCCATAATATAAGTATGCTTCAGTCTTTAATGGAATGAAATGACACCACAGTGATAGGACTATGTATGACTACACAAAAGATTTTTCAACTGAGCTACCAATAAATTAAAGTATGATGGCATTTGATTTACCCAGCACAGCCAACTGATGGCCTGTTCCCCTTGCTTTTCCTGGAGTTTACCCAGGTTTTTCAACAAGGGTCCTCCCCTGTGTGCAGCTTGCACCATGGAGGCTTCTTTTTGACACCGAAATGTCCAATTTGTTGCAATATCCAAAGAAGGTCATGTCCAGCCCTTGCCCGACTCGTGCTCATGGTGCTAATCTCCAGGGACGCCACCTGGCCCGCTGAGTTACTCCAGCTTTTTGTGTCTATAGGGCTTGTCCAACTTGGGCGTCATTTGCGCGTCACGCAGGTGGCGTGCAAAGATTTTGTGAATTCCAAAATCCTGGGGCGCCGCGCACGACTGCGCGTCACTGCCTACGTCACCACGCACCATGCGCGCGTAATGCACGACATGCGCGCATCACGTAAATGATGTCGCGTAAATGACGCGCAAATGACGCCCCAGTGGGACAGGCCCTTAACTTTGTGCTAATGTTGGTTAGCTTCTTTGTGCTCAGCTCAGCAGCTATGTTCTGCCTGTTTGTCCACTGTAGCCCAGGTCAACCAAACCCCGTGAGCAGCAGAATCAGGAGTAATGCAGAATGCAATTACTTGTCAAGCCGTTGGAATGAATACACAGGCCATTAAAATTCTCCATATTAAAACAGAAGTTCTATTATTTAGAGTCCGAAACCTAGTAAAACTATTCAGGCTTGCTTCACAAGAGCATCATTAAACAGAAGTAACATCAAACCACATATGGAGGTATTTTGGCAGCTATTTCAGCAAAATCTATGGCATGTATATCTTCCTAACATCCTAAGATACTGATAGAAAATCATTATTATAACAGAAAATATAATTTCAACATTTCTGAGTCAATACCATTACTATTGCCTCGTGGAAGAATGTATCTGCCTGCAGTCAAACAAGGAATTCTGTTCCTCAACAAAACAATGCTGAGTAGAGTCTAGAGTGGTTTATTGCCATATGGCCCAGATAGAACAATGAAATTCTTACTTGCAGCAGCACAACAGAATATGAAAACATAGTACACTGTAAACAATATAATAAATGAGAGAGAAAACTCAGATGGGACATCTTGGTCAATGTGGACCAGTGGGATCAAAGGGCCTGTTTCTGTGATTATGAATTCATCATATCAGGCAGCTTCATTGAAGGCAAAGAGGTAGTTGGCAATTCAACCCCACATCTGGGCTTTTTTTTTCTATCTTGCACTTATATACATTGGAGCATTATAATACACATGAACAATGATATAAGCAAAGAAATTATTATATAAATATCTCATTTGAGCTTATGATTGCAACACCTGCATCTATGTGAAGGAATGTTTGCGGTCAGAGCGTTTCTTGAAAAGTTTTCTTTTATGTATGGTGTATGTGGTAAAAATTCAGCCTCGTATACAAACAGTGCACTGGTTGAATAATTAATACAAATGTTGTACAGATCTTTATTCCCATTCAAGCATAGCCTCATTACTTTACTTACCATCACCCGGTGGGGTCACAACATCGGAGGCCTGGATCGTCTCAGCGCAGAGGGAGAGCAAGGAGGGAAGAGACATGGACTTTGGGACTTTTTGCCTTTCATCACAGTGAGGAGGTGCCTGGTGGACTCACTGTGGTGGATGTTAAACTGTGTTGAGTGTGTGTTTTTGTTATTTATTCTATGTTATGACTGCAGGCTAAACCATTTCGTTGCACTGAAAAGTGCAATGACAATAAAATTGAATCTGAATTTGATCTGATCTGATTATGCATAGTTCATGTTTCAATTTGCATGTATCCAAAGGCTGAGCTCCCTTAAACTTAATTTGAAGACACACTAAACTTTTCCAAGTTAATACCGATGTCAGTGCTCCTTAAGAATAAGGGGTAGGCCATTTAGAACGGAGATGTGGAAAAGCTTTTTCGCCCAGAGAGTTGTGAATCTGGAATTCTCAGAATGCAGTGGAGGCCGATTCTCTGGATGCTTTCAAGAGAGAGTTAGATAGAACTCTTAAAGATAGCGGAGCAAGGGATATGAGAAAAGATTGGAAAGACTGGGCTTTTACTCACTGGAATTTAGAAGGATGAGAAGGAATCTTATAGAAACATATGAAATTATAAAAGGACTGTACAAGCTAGATGCAGGAAATATGTTCCCAATGTTGGGGGAGTCCAGAACCATGGGCCACAGTCTAAGAATAAAGGGGAGGCCATTTAAACCTGAGATGTGAACTTTTTCACCCAGAGAATGGTGAAATTGTGGAATTCTCTGCCACAGAAGGCAGTAGAAGCCAATCCACTGGATGAATTTAAAAGAGAGATAGAGCTCTAGAGGGTAGCGGAATCAAGAGATATGGGGAGAAGGCAGGCACGGGTTACTGATTGTGGATGATCAGCCATGATCACAATGAATGGCGGTGCTGCCTTGAAGGGCCAAATGGCCTCCTCCTGCACCTATTTTCTATGTTTCTATCTCACAAGCTACTCATCTGCCTGTTCTGTCAATGTGAGAGACAGGATTGGTTTCTGTTCAGATATGTGGAAATATGTGGATATCTACAGTTCCTATATTGGCCTTGTCAGTCATCGAAGAACAATGGTGTAAGCAAGCCACCCTTGATCCCAAGGGACTTCCTAGGAAGTAGAGGCTGCATTTTAAAACATCATTACCAGCTAGCTGCTTGAAACATGGCACTTTAACTTGTCATTTGCATTGTGTCACTTTATTAAATCCTCACCTATCATCAGAGCAAGGTGTCTGGTAGATGTTACAAAGGCCTGAACATAGGAAGTTCTGAATGCTTGTTTGTAAGCGGTGAGATGTCTAGCATTAGAGGTTCACATGCTAATTGATTTGGTATAATTGTAAATTTTCCTTCGTGTGTCTAAGATAGCTTTAGTATACATTATTCACTGGTCAGCACAGACAGTTGGCCGAAGGGCCCGTTTGTGCACTGTATCTCAAAACTAAACTAAACTAAAGAGATACCCCCTGCACTGTTGCCTGGTGTATGTGGAAGAATCACATTAATATCCCACATAGCTCATGCTAGATGAAGGGGAAAGTGAATCAGGTACACCCAGAGAGGCATGGAGACATTGTTGGACTTTGTTATCTGGGTGCTCTTGCAACTAACAGTGGTGTTGGAGATCCTCCTCAGGATCACCTTACATACAGTAGAGAAACTAGATTCCTAGATGACCAAGTGCCGGTTGAGTGGGATGAACCAGTGAAAGCTACCACCTGCTTGGTCGAGCTCTGCCACATGTCTTTGGCAATGCTGGTCCTCTGAAGGTCAGGAACAGGTAATACATATAGATGGCACAGTGTACACTCCGTCCTTTCTCTGAGATTTGACCCTCAAGCTTACCTTTGATCAAAATCAGTCAAGATTCTTGAGAATTTTCTTTCAGAATTCTCATTGCCACAGTGCCTCAACCATTATAATGTGTGTTATGTTACATTTGCACATCTCCTCACCCACCTTTTAGTCACATGAACACAAACATCTGAGTTATGTCAATAAGGTGACCTAGTAAAATCAATACAAAAGTCCTTTCTTCAATTTGTCTTGAATTCAATAGCCATTATAGGTGGGCTATCAAGCCAAATAAGGAAAATGCCCGCCCAAATGCAATGGAATCAGATGATTATACATACAACCCTTGAGACGTTACCTTAGTCTTAAAATACAGCATGGAAACAGGCCCTTCGGCCATGCCAACCAGCGTTCCCCTTTTACACTAACACTATCGTATACATATAGGATAATTCACAATTTTATCGAAGCCAATTAAGCTGCAAACATGTATGTCTTTAGAGTGTGGGAGCTTACTGGCGCTGTAAGGCAGCAGTTCTACCGTTACGCTGCCCTACTGGTTCTGTGTTTTTCACGCTGCTGCTATGAAGTATGCCGAGCATGCGCCTGGCGAGGCTTCTTCACGTAATCCCTCATCGTAACTCCTCATAAAGGGGCTGAGCTGGGGGAGGGGAGATTAAGGGTGCTGCCCTACCCTTAATCTCCCCTCCCCCAGCTCAGCCCCTTCAAGGCTGGCACTGGAAAGAGGGTAAATGGCTTACACTGGTAGAGTTCGATGAAGTTGACCGCAAATATTGAAGCTCCAATTTAAACAAAGCTCAAAGCAACACTGTGGACACACAGCCTCATGTATCTGTGCAATGAAATGGCAGCTTTCAGAGATGGGACATGGTTGCATCATTATAGGTAGGCTCACCCTTGGGACAGGAGTGGAGCCAGAAGTTACCACAGGCTCTGGAGGAATAAGTAGAAGCTCAGTGTGAGCTCATTAATGTGAGAGACAAGATCAGTTTCTGCATAAATAAATGTACCAAAATCCTCACCTGCATTGAACAAGCTCTCTTCACAGATTGTCACACCAACGAGAGGTATTCTTGGTTGAAAAGTAGTTCAAAAGAGAAGGATAAATCTGCATTGAGGTGATTCTACACTGGAGGCATTAGACCGAAATCTATACACAACAAATTCTACTTATAAATTCCAGGCAGCACATGGAGTAATGGATGGCAGGGAACCTTTATTGCGTTTTTATCCAACGCAGAAGTTCAGAAGACATCAACAATAGCTAGAGAGAAAGAGGAGTATTGTTGACATCATCTAAGTCCTCAGAATTGGCCTGTCGATTTGCAATTACAGTCCTTCAATGGTGTAGTTGTGTGAAATTTCCTCATCTCCTGTATTGCCACATCTGATAAACAAGATGTGGGAAGCTCACCTACAATATATATCAGCAATCTCTGGCAAAGTTACACTGGTGGGATGGGAGTAGCTCTTGAGGAAATTGCTCTAGCCAGGTTAAAATTCCAGATTATCATGGGTATTGTTAAACCAAGTTTGAAATAAGTGCAGATTTTCCCAGGACTAATTTTATTTCCCTTTTAACCTTATTATAGGGTTGATAGTTGTAACCAGATTGGTCTTTGCACTAATATTATTCTGTTTGTTTTTCATATATGAACTTTTTTTCGGTGTTTATAATGGTTTTTACAGGATGCTATGGTTTACATATTTGTTGTGGAGCTGCAAATAAGATTGTCATTGTTTCATTTCAGGACATTTGACAATTTTGGGCGGCACAGTGGCACAATGGGTAGCACAGTGGCGCAGTGGTATAGTTGCTGCCTTACAGCGCCAGAGACCCAGGTTCGATCCTGACTACGGGTGCTGTTTGTGTGGAGTTTGCTTGTTCTTCCTGTGACCGCTTGTGTTTTGTTTTCCCAGAGTGCCCCAGTTTCCTCCCACATTCAAAAGACATGCAGGTTTGCAGGTCTATTGGCTTCCTTGAATTGTCCCTAGTCTGTAGGATAGAACTAGTGTATGGATGTTCAATGGCCACTTGATGGGCTTGTTTCCACGCTGTATCACAAAAACTAAAACTAAACTAAAGCACACTTGACTCGACTTTTGCTTGTTCAAATATGGTCACATGAAGCTGTAAATTCAATCTATGTGAAGGAGAAGGAGGAGTGAGGGAGAAGGTCAGAGGAGAAGAGTGTAAAGGGCCTGTCCCACTTACGCGACTTTTTTGGCGACTGCTGGCACCCGTCATAGGTCGCCAAAAATTTTCAACATGTTGGAAATTCAGCGGTGACCAGAAAGATGCTACGATTCTTTGGGAGACTGGGAGACCTCTCATGACCATATAGGTGACCTCTGGCGACATGTCACGGGTGTCGCGGGGTGCCACCAGGGGGCATGTCGCCAGGCGGTCGCCTGTATGGTTGAGAGAGGTCGCCAGGGGTCGCCTGCATGGTCGTGAGAAGTCTCCTAGTCACCCAAAGAGTCGTAGCGTTTTTACTGGTTGGCGCTGAATTTTCAACACCTTGAAAATTTTCGGCGACCTATGACGGGTGCTGGCAGTCGCCGAAAAGGTTGCGTAAGTGGGACAGGCCCTTAAGGATGTGAATGTGAGGGAAAGGTATACATGTTACATGTGCAAGTCTTTGTTTCATGTATTGCATAAAATTGCATTTTGGAGTGATGAATAGTTAATAGCTGTGAATGAATTCTATTTTCAACAGTGTAAACATAATTGTTTCAGAAGTATGATATCCTCACTTCTGAATAGGTCATTCTGCATGGTCATCTTCACATACTGTATGCATTCTAAAGATTTGAACATCATCATATGCAAATATTCTCTTTTGTGTTTCCCACATGTGCTCACTTGCATAGTAGTAGTTCATCTGTGTGTGTGTGTGTGTGTGTGTGTGTGTGTGTGCCCGTGTTTGTGTGTGTGTGTGTGTGTGTGTGTGTGTGTGTGTGTGTGTGTGTGTGTGTGTGTGTGTCTGTGTGTGTGTGTGTGCATGTGTGCATGTGTGCGTGTGCCCATGTGTGTGTGCGTGTGTGCGTGTGCCCGTGTGTGTGTGTGTGTGTGAATGTGTGTGTGTGTGTGTGTGTGTGTGTGTGTGTGTGTGTGAATGTGTGTGTGTGTGAATGTGTGTGTGTGTGAATGTGTGTGTGTGTGTGTGTGTGTGAATGTGTGTGTGTGTATGTGTGTGAGTGTGTGTGTGAGTGTATGTGTGCATACATGTGTTTGTGCATGTGTGCGTGTGTATGTGTGCGTGTGTGTATGTGTGTGAGTGTGTGTGAGTGTATGTGTGCGTGCGTGTGTGCATGTATGTGTGTGTGTGTGTGCGCGTGTGTGTGCATGTATGTGTGTGTGTGTGCGCGTGTGTGTGCATGTGTGTGCGTGTGTGCATGTGTGCATGTGCATGTGGTGAGGTTGTCAGGAGATGATATAATGCCTATGCCATATTATACACTGCAGTCATTTTGAAGGTTAGCTGAAGGTACTGGAATCTAACCAATGATATTAATGGTATTGATGCATAGCTTGACACCAGGTTCTGATGAACAATTGTTAATGATTTGCTGTTCCTCCTATACATCAGTGTTCCGCTGGCATCGGTTGTATCAAAGTCAATGCAATGATACCTCCGGCAAATCTTTAGCTGGGTTCAGAGAGAAGAATTTGACTGTGGAAAAAAAAAAGTTCCTTTACTGCTCCAAATCAATGCTCACTTTATGAGCAATGTGGGGCTAAATGCACTGGCTGGCAGATTGGAGAGAATTTTCACTCTGACCTTGCACAGTGACGTCAGCTGGAAGGATGTAAAGAAGGCAGGTTATATTTATCAGCTTACAGGGGTGATTTGGATGTTAGCACAGGCACTTTGGAACCCAGCAGCACAATTCAACAGCATCAGGGCACTAACCGCACCACCTGAAGGGATCATTAACTATTTACTGGTTGATTCCTGTATCCATGACAACAGGTGCATGGTGCTTCAACTTACAATGAGGGGTATGGCAGGATATTTCAGACTTTAGGACCTTTTACTTGCTGTGGCGGATATTAAGCGGACAGGACAAAGAACGAGACATGTCCCATGGAGAAAGAGGTGGGAGAATGGAGAACAGAAGGAGCCATGTTTAGCCTGAATGGCATGCAAATCACCTGCTTTCACTGCCATTTGCCACACATACATTCACTGCCATAACGTTGCACTTGATCTGGTACAAAAGCAACACGTGGGCAAAAGTCTGTTGTTGGATGGGGATAAGAGATACAGTGCACCGTCCACAGCTTGGAATTTTGAAGACGTCACGGGTGAGAGAAGGCAAAATGTCAGATGATGAAAGATTGAGCGGTCAAGATGGGATGCTTGCCTTTATAAGTCTGGATATTGTGTATAAGAGTCAGGAAGTATGTTGGAGCATTGTGCACAGTTCTGATCGTCCCATTACAGGGAGCATGTAAAGGATGCAGAAGTGGTTTACCTGAAATAGAATATATTAACTATAAGGAGAGGTTGGACCAACTTGGATTTTTTAAGATTAACTTAATATTATGTTCAGCACAAGAGCCTGTTCCTGTGCTGTACCGTTCTATGTTCTGTGATGAAATTCCAGAATAGCATAATTTCTCTCCACAGATAACTGCATATTTTTCCAGTCCTATTTTGCCAACACTGTCACCTCTATGTCTGGGTGTGGGTGGGACAGTGGTAGTTAAGACCTACACTCCAGGTAATTTCTCTTAATTCTGCTCTGAGTTTAACCTAAACCTGTCCAGGTGTGGATAGCTCATCAAGCATTATGGAGCTGCACAATCCAAAAATGTTGAAACAAAAATTATTAATAACCGAGCAAATATCAAAGTAGTGTAAATATAAATATAACAGATCATACATAGGACAAAAAATGCTTCAACAGCAATTTGTGGCATGCATAAGCTCCCTACAATTTTACTTCCTCTGTATTACAAGATGTTCTCTGCCGAACTCACTCAGGTGACCACACAGAATGTGGGAAGAGAGAATGATAAAGGAAGCTTATGGAAGCCTTGCCTTCATAAGTTGGGACATCGAGTATCAGAGTCGGGAAATCATGTTGGTACGGCCACATCTGGAGCATTGTGTGCAGTTCTGAGCGCCCCATTGCACGAAGGATGTGCAGGCTTTTGAGAAAGTGCAGAAGAGGTTTTTCAGAATGCTGCCTAAATTAGAGGGTGTTAGCTAACAGGAAAAGTTGGTAAAACTTGGATTGTTTCCCCCAGAGCCTCAGAGGCTAATGGGAGACCTGTTAGA
Organism: Okamejei kenojei; assembly: GCA_035221665.1. NCBI lineage: Eukaryota > Metazoa > Chordata > Chondrichthyes > Rajiformes > Rajidae > Okamejei > Okamejei kenojei. The sequence goes on from CM069159.1 coordinate 22,996,422, forward strand.
AGTATACTACATTTTGAGAGGCATATAGAGTGTAGATAGTCAGAATCTTTTTTCCAGGGGGTGGCACCTCTCTTTCTTGATCCTGCCTTGTTTTACACTCCAGAAATGACATCCATGACAGTTCGAACAAAGCTATCGTCTTTTTCAATGGTAACCTGTTTGCCCTCTACAAGGATATGGTTTGTCTCATATAGAAAAGTTTGACACCCAGCCAACTAAACTGCTCCGATGTAGGAGAAAGTTGGAGTTTATTGACATACCAACGTTGTTAATGAGTTTTTCTCCTGAAGCTTCCACTTGCAAACTCCTGTTGAGAACAGATCCAGCCACACTACAGCTATCCTGTTATGATTTATAACTATGGTGATATTGTCACATAGCAGTGGTCCAGGAGAAGCTCTTATGTTTGTATGAACAAATACTTCAAGAATTTATTTCTGGCTTACTGCCGCTTTGAAAAGTTCAGCCACTGTTCAGAAGGTGTTCCCCATTGCATCTTGAGAAAAGTAAGTTCAGTCAATTTTGGTTAACCATGAATTATGTATTCTCTCTGAAGATAGGAGTTAAAGCAGTGGCCCATTTCATGCAAGATCCTGATGTGCCTTCCTATGCTGCAACTGAAAAGGGAACACTGATTTTCTTAGTATGATGTATCATGGTTGAATAATGGGCAGTTTTACGTTTTATTGTCTTATGTCCCAGATAAAACAATGACATTCTTACTTGCAGCAGCACAACAGTGATTGTAAGTGCAGGTGAGGTAAACTCACAGCACACAAAGTGTTGGAGTAACTCAGCAGGTCAGGCAGAATCTCTGGAGAACATGGATATGTGATGTTACGGGTCGAGACCCTTCCTCAGGGTGGGACGGGTCCAATAACACATGGACTGACTCTTGTGGGTCCTACTTCCCCCACCCGCCTCTCAGAGGGAACCTCAGTAATGGCAGCGTTGGGTCCTGCTGCCTTTCCCCTTCTACCCTCAATACTTCTTTTAACCCCCACCCTTACACCCACCTCCCCTCTCAGCCCACATCATCCCCCCACAGTATCTCCCCAAGACTCTCCACCACTCTGCCCCCACCCCTCATCCCCATTGTGTTTTCTCCATCTCCCCTGACCACCCGATACAGAGGCCTCACCTTTGTACCCCTCTGCCCCAACCTCAACGAGTTCCAGACCCGCCATGATCTTGATCTTTTATTTTCTTATCTCTACCTCTGGGCCCTTCTCTATGGGAAGGAGCCTTCACCTCCCAGTGGCCCCTCTCCAACTTACAACATTCCTCTCCTTCTTGGAAATTACATCTGCAGTTCTTTATTTCTACATTCTGAGGTAACCCAATGATGCTGAACATAAGATCTGATGAATGGTGATCTTTTCTCTAGAGTGGAGAGTGTGGAGAATTTAGAATGTGCACAGCAGTGGGCATGGGGTAGCATTCGGTGATTTTGACCACATACAGAAGATTATTAGCTGTTTGTACATATGTAAGATCATGTAGATGTTTGTTCTTTACATAAAATATTCCCTGAAACATTCTGTGGCTACTTAATTAGTCATTTTATAAGATTAATTTCTGTGCTACTCACATGCCTACAATGTGATAGTCCTCCACTTGGAAATGCCTCTGGAGCACCAGATTTACAACTATGAGCACAATGCTAACATTTGCTGCATTACCAAAACATGAAACCAAGTGGCATATATTCAAGCCAATGAAGTTTAGTTTAGAGATGAAAACAGGCCCTTTGGCCCATCGAGCCCATGATGACCATTGATCACGTGTTCACACTAGTTCTATGTTATCTCATTTGCTCATCCACTCCCTATACACAAGGGGTAATTTTACCGAGACCAGTTTATCTACAAACCCTGGGATGTGGGAGAAAACTGGAGTACCTGAAATAAATCTTTGTTGATTGTTGGCTCAGCATTTTGCTTTTGACAGAACTGATACATTGGATGTTTTTTCCTTCCATGTGTTATCATGGTTATATTTATCTATTATCTGATTACATGCATCCATCAGCTCTCCATGTCAGCAGATGCATCCAAAATCCCTCTCTTTCAAACTCTACCATATCTCCTATAGATTCTCATGCAGCACTTCTCACTAGCACATCATTGCTCCAAACAAAACCATACTCACACTCAAATAATCTATTCTAACAATAGGGTTTCCCATAAGCTGTTCTCTCTTTTAGTAAAATAGCCCTCCAAACACTCAGTAAGATCTGAATGATTCATATTATGATTCAGTTTTGAGTTATTCAGAAGCCAACCACATAATTATCCTCCATCTTGGTGAAGGGTCTGAAGAAGTCTGAAGAATGGTCTCGACCCGAAACGTCACCTTTTCCTTCTCTCCATAGATGCTGCCTCACCTGCTGAGTTTCTCCAGCATTTTGGTCTGCGCTCACCCAAAGAGCTTGTGCTCATAATATTTCCATTACCATGGGGTGGCGCCAGAGAGCACTGCATTTCTTAGTTTCATTAAGGAATGATTTAATGAAATCTTACTTCATCTAGAAAAATACATTGAATTTAAGACCCATTCATTCTTCCAAGAATTCAAGCATTATCCTCAATCTAGCTGGATTATTTGAAACCACTATCATATCAATGAAAGGATGAAAAACATTTTAACCATTCCGTTAAAAATTCCCAACAATAAATAAAAGCTGAAGGGAGATAGACATAAAAAGCTGGAGTAACTCAGCGGGTCAGATCGCATCTATGGAGAAAAGAAAAAGGTGACGTTTTGGGTCGAAACCCTTCTTCCGACCCAATCTCTAGAAGTGCTGTCTGACCTGTTCTGTTGCTCCAGCTTTTATATCTATCTTCAGTTTAAACCAGCATCTGCACTTCCTTCCTACACATAAAACCTGAAGGAATTAATCTCTGGAGTGTCACAGAAGTCACTGAAGCCTGCTCACATATTCCCGCATCCCAATTCACTTTCTCACCCAGTTCTGCATCATGAACAAACTTAAAAGTTTAGCTGAGTACTCTTAAATCATTAATATAGAAAGTAAATAGCTGAGACCCAGAAATGATCCACGTGGCATCTCACCAGAAACTCTAGACAAGATGAAGGGGGTATTTGTTCTAAACTCTGTAGGAAGGAACTGCAGATGCTGGTTTGACCCGAAGATAGACACAAAAAGCTGGAGTAACTCAGCGGGACAAGCAGTATCCCTGGAGAGAAGGAATGGGTGACGTATCAGGTTGAGACCCTTCTTCAGACCTAAACAGTTCTACACTGTTCACTGTCCTTTAGACGATCTGAAACTGACCACGTTCATCAGATCTCTGGAGCCGAGGACAAGAGAGCAAAAATTAAAATAGAAGTCTATGATAACTGTGAGACATTGCATATATCACATAACCTTCTGTAAGAGCATTACCAATTACTTTACTAACAATGTTACTCTTCATACATCCATAAGACAGCAAAAATAGCCATTTGTAAGATCTATGAAAACATAATACTTTATCCATGATAGGCCAAATCGTCTCCTTTTCTGTCATAAATTTTACATGATTTATGTTTCCCCATTCTCTGGCTGATGTTTACAATTCCTTATTTATTACAGCAGATATAACCTTGGATGCATTGCTAATAAATCCAAAGACAATGCATTTCCATAGCTCAGTGCACAGCTGCAAAATCATTGACTGTCAGTTGGCCTTCAGCTGAAGAGAGTAGAAAATACCGCTTCTGTACCTTGTGGCAGTTAGAAGTTATAAGATAACCAGTGTTGTTATTTCTCCAGATCTGAATCATGAAATGGACAGATGTTTTTAACCGCTGGGATGGTGCAGACACATGTTACACAACTTCTCTCCTATATTTGGACTACTCTATCCTCATGTGTGCAGTTTGCCAAGTTACCTTATTTTAAGGGCAGAAGGTGAGATGTACAGTTGACCAGCCAACACTGAGAGAGACAATGGAAGCACTTTAAGATGTTCGGAGTGGCAGGTTTTGATCTCCCATACCTCTCGCAGGAATACAGGCTTAGACGACAATAATTTATTGTTCCCCAATTGCATGCCTCCTCTTCAGCGAATTGCATGCAACTACAAGTGGTTGTGACTGATTGTGGATAAATCAAATTCATGGAAATATCAGAATGATGAAACAATGAAGCTCACCGACAGAACGTTCCAAAGCTTATGAGCAAAGAAAAATGTAAGTGGTTTAATTTACTATTTCCTATTTCTGTGTGTGAGTGTGTATCCATGTGCGTGTGAGTGCGTGTGCAAATGTGCTTTTGTTTTTTTTGTTTTTTTTTTTTTTTAATTTTATTTTATTATAGAAAAACAAAGTAATTACACGACGATAAAAAAATATATAATATTAATGTGAATAGTAGCAATATATCATATCCTTCCTCTGTACAAGTCCCCCATGTTATAATTGCATTATATTTTCTTATTGTAGTTAAAACTACACAATTTTATGTAATTAAAAATTGTACTAGCACATGCACTCATGTGCATTTGCCCATTAATGTCCAGAATGAGGTGAGGCCATCAATGGCAGGGACTCTGAGAACAGATTATTAACAACAGCCGTGCTGCAGCCCGTCATGCTGTAAACGCCACAGAAAGGGGCTAAAGGGGGAGGCAAAGGGAATGAAGTGACAGGAGCTCAGCAGTTAAAAGACGACGGTTTAAGCTTGTCGAGGTTGATGTGAGAGTGTTGCTTGCCTAACATTAGAGGATGGAGGAATAGTATTGCTTGCAACATCCAGCATTGTACAAAGAAGCAGCGTGGGTCTGACTGCAGCCTCTCCAAACCCCAAGGATGAACAGATAATTAGAAGAAGTTTAATAACCTCACAGAACCAGTGAGATTATTATGTTTCCATGTGAATAAAAAGACATAATTATGCCACAGGGATATCCCAAGAAAAGTACCCCCCACAATTTTCTTGCCCCACAAAGTATTATATGATTAAGAAAGAACTGCAGATGCTGGAAAAATCGACGGTAGACAAAAATGCTGGAGAAACTCAGCGGGTGAGGCAGCAGGGTCTCGACCCAAAATGTCACCTATTCCTTCGCTCCATAGATGCTGCCTCCCCACTGAGTTTCTCCAGCATTTTGTCCACCATTAATGTGGATAAATGTGAGGTTATCCACTTTGGTATCAAAAACAGAAAGGCAGATTACTAACTAAATGGCGTCAAATTGGGAAAAGGGGAAGTACAACGGGATCTGGGGGTCCTTGTTCATCAGTCTATGAAAGTAAGCATGCAGGTACAACAGGCAGTGAAGAAAGTGAATGGCATGTTGGCCTTTATAACAAGTGGAGTCGAGTATAGGAGCAAAGAGGTCCTTCTGCAGTTGTACAGGGCCTTAGTGAGACCACACCTTGAATATTGTGTGCAGTTTTGGTTCCCTAATTTGAGGAAGGACATGCTTGCTATTGAAGGAGTGCAGTGTAGGTTTACAAGGTTAATTCCCAGGATGGTGGGGCTGTCATATGCTGAGAGAATGGAGCGGCTGGCCTTGTATACTCTGGAGTTTGGAAGGATGAGAGGGGATCTTATTGAAACATATAAGTTTGTTAAGGGTTTGGACACGCTAGAGGCAGGAAACATGTACCCGATGTTGGGGGAGTCCAGAACCAGGGGCCACAGTTTAAGAATAAGGGGTAAGCCATTTAGAACGGAGACGAGGAAACACTTTCTCACAGAGAGTTGTGAGTCTGTGAAATTCTCTGCCTCAGAGGCGGAGGAGGCCGGTTCTCTGGATGCTTTCAAGAGAGAGCTAGATAGGCCACTTAAAGATAGCGGAGTCAGGGGATATGGGGAGAAGGCAGGAACGGGGTACTGATTGGGGACGATCTGCCATGATCACATTGAATTGCGCTGCTGGCTCGAAGGGCTGAATGGCCTACTCCTGTACCTATTGTCTATTGTCTATAAGGTATTATATGACATATTTATCTCTATCCCAGAGGCAAAATCATTTGAGAATACGTGGCATACTATCTCACATTATGTAATGTCTGCTAACACACTATAGCTTCACCTACTGACATATTCCTTTACTGCTTCCATCCCATGGATCCTGCTTACTAATTAAAGATCTAGGAAATGTGACATGCCTTCCTTCTGGAGAGAAAACACCTTGTGGTCCTGGAGAATGATGGACTGATGGAGTATGATATGCCTTTATCTAGTGCTCCACACCATGTGAGCTTCCAATATGGTTGGGCAGGCCAGGTGGAAACATTGAGAATATTGTGCAACATCAATGGGCATACAAGAATATCTACTCCCCATTTAATAGATCATTTCTCATTTGATAACTTCACCAACTACCATTTCCTCATCAACAACTGCAGAATCCAGTGATGTTCACAATATTTAACCTCCAGAGAGTGCAAGATAAGACATTGTGGAAGATTATTGAAGTGTACGAGTGTACAAATCACTTGGTCTCTGACATCATTTATTGATAGACACTCTTATCTAATGCTAAGCCCAGCATAACTCAGTGAAAGCATAAGACAGATCAATCTCTAGCCAATGAGCATAGGGACAATCTCAAAGCTCTTGCCTTACAAGATTGAGCAGAACAACATGGAAAAGGCAATGTGTGTTAAAGTGCTAAATTGACCAGCACTGAGGCTCACAATGTAGTTATGGGAAGTTGTGCATGATGTGACTCATGTAGCGTGGAACCAGGCCCTTCAGCCCAATTTGCCCATACTGACCGACATGTCCCACCTGCTTGCATTTGCCCCAAAACCCTCTAAAACTGTCCTATCCATGTGCCTGTTTAAATGTTTCTGAAACGTTGCAATAGTACTTGCCTCGACTACCTCCTCCAGCAGCTCGTTCTATACACCCACCATCCTTTGTCTGAAGTTATTGAACTTCTTGTGGCAAAGCAACCAGATCTTTAGGGCTTGACTCCCAGCACTGAGCACCACAACTATTTGTTGCCACTACCTTCTGAGAATTTGCCCAGAGGGTCAACATGTTGATAAATTACATTTCTCCTCCCTCTCCATCTCCTCCTTGCAGTGGAAGGTCAGAACATCTTAGAGCTTTTTCCCTGGTATATTTTACCTTTCTTTAACTGCTCCCAAAAGTGTCCGAATCCTGATTTGCTTGTTGGCACGTACGACCATAAACCACCTCTCCTTGAAGTGCAAGCTGACTTTAATTCATGGTTCTGATCATGGCTGCTATCGGGCAACTGAAGCATTTTATCAACAACTAGAGAATGGGCCTGGGCTGGTATCTACCTCACTGGAGACCATTAGGCTATCTGTAATCAGATTTTATCTTGCACTGAATGTTATTGCCTTTATCATGTACCTGCACAGTGTGGATGGCTCAACTGTAATCATGTATTGCCTTTCCACTGATTGGCTAGCATGGGGCGTCATGGTGGCGCAGTGGAAGAGTTGCTGCCTTAGAGTGCCAGAGACCCAGGTTCGATCCTGACCAAAGATCCTATAGCGGAGCAAGATAGACCACTCCTGCAAAATCCAATGGACTGACGTGTAGTACGCAACGGAGCGTAACTTCCGCCATTTCAGTAACCCCGACCCTATCCTTGACCCGACCCAACTTCAGTTATGCATTCAGTTAAAACGGCACATAACTTGTACAGGGAAGAACTGCAGATGCTGGGTTAAACCGAAGACAGACACAAAAGGCTGGAGTAAACTCAGCGGATCAGGCAGCATCTCTGGAGAGAAGGAATAGGTGATATTTCGGGTCGACTTTTTCCATAGCTGCCATGACCCGTTACTGAGCGACTTCACCCTCCTCCCTGCTTTACTACAAAAAAACCCTCACTTTCCCGGACGGGTGGAGGGGGGGGACCCGAATGCTGCAAAAAAGCGTTATCTTTTTTTGTGCTTTTTAAAAATTTGCGGGACCAGGGTTTGTTTTTTGAAAGAAGGTAGACACAAAATGCTGGAGTTACTCAGTGGGACAGGCAGCATCTCTGGAGAGAAGGAATGGGTGGCGTTTCTGGCTGAGACCCTTATTCAGACATTTTGTTTTTAAAAAACTGTGTTTGACCTACAAAATAAATGCAACGTTCCTGTGAAGGGGGAATAAACGGAAATGTGCAAGTGTCGGGATCTCTCTCTCTCTCTTTCTCTTTCTCTCTCTCGCAAAACATCCTGTGCTTGAATTTGCAGCTTTATCCTGCGCAACTTAATCCAAGGGACAGACAAAAGCAATGATCATAGAGCGGAATAGGTGACATTTCAGGTCGAGACCCTTTTTCAGACTGAGTCAGGGGAAAGAGGAACAAGAGATATAGATATAAGGACAAATGAATGGAGGATATGCCTATATCTCCCGTTTCCCTTTCCCTTGACTGTCAGTCTGAAGAAAGGTCTCGACCCAAAATGTCACCTATTCTGCTCTATGATCGTTGCTTTTGTCCGTCTGTCCGCAGGTTCGCTCGCTCTTGGTGCCGGCACTTCTCCCCTCAGACTCCACGAAAAACACACACACACACACACACACACACACACACACACACACACACACACACACACACACACACACACACACACACACACACACACACACAGTATGTCCGGCAGATTCGGTGCGGGCCAAGACCAGGAGCAGGGCGAAGGATGATATAAAACAGGTAGACACAAAATGCTGGAGTTACTCAGCGGGACAGGCAGCATCTCTGGAGCTATCGAAAAAGTACGGAAATGGTAAGGGGAAAATTAAAAAAAACACCAGAAGGAAATAGATGTTTAACCAAAAAATGGGGCCGGTGATCGCTCAGTGTCCGTGTCGGAGGGAAAGGGGGTGGGGGGAAGGAAGGCTTGAGTGGGTGCTGGATTTTCTGGCGCTCCTTCCTAATGGCAATATTTTGTATGTTCAAAGTTAATAAGGGAGACTAGGCAGGAATATCATAATGATCACCTGCAGCTGAGAAACATAAAGATGATTTGTGTATGAAGACGCCATGACCAAAGCAAAGATACTAGAGCGGAGACGGAAGCCGGTTACGGAAATGGCGCTAAAGATTACCCATGATCCTACTACGGCTTTTTCGTCGAGTGGACTATCTTGCTCCGCTATAGGATCTTTGATCCTGACTAAGGGTGCTGTCTGTACAGAATTTGTACTTTCCCCCATGACCTACGTGAGTTTTTCCGAGATCTCCGGTTTTCTCCCACACTCCAAAGACGTACAGGTTTGTAGGTGAATTGGCTTGGTATAAATGTAAATTGTGCCTAACGTGTGTAGGATAGAGTTAGTGTGCATTGGATCGTGGTCTGTGCGGACACAGTGGACCAAAGGGCCTGTTTCCACGCTGTATCTTGAAACTAAATTAAACACGCAAGAAATGTTTTTTGCTGTACCTGCGTATACGTGACAATAAACTAAGCTAAACTAAACTGACTGGCACTAATCGCTTATGATATGGTTATCCCATCTTCGGTCGCAACCACTTAGCAACACAGAAGTAACAGGTGGCATTAAGTTGACGTGTTGTCTTGCGCTGGAAGCAAATTGCACAGATCAACTGGGTCGCATGTTTCCCATGCTCATTTCTGGGGACTGACTAATTTACTCCTTAAAGAACCTCAGAAGAAAATGGCAAATATATTAGTCTGGCTTTAGTCATGATTTCAATCTGATTAAGTCCCCGGCAGCACATATTTAGCTGGTCCAGTAAGCCATTCTATTCCCAACACAGTTCAATGCATATTTTTACTCAGCACTCAGACACAAATCACTGGCTCTGACACAGATTTAATGATGAAGTGGTTGCTGCCAACTGCAGCTCTATTGCATGACTTCATACAAAATATTAAATTGTCCTTTTTCATTGCAACCAACCTAATGAAACAATCAATGAAAACTAAATTTAAAAGCCAGTACCTGGCTTTTTGTATGGAAATTTGTGCGGAATATGTTTGTTCAGAAGACAGCATATTAACTATTTCAAAGATGATGGTAGCACATTATGGATTATGTGCAGTTTTCGTGCCTTGCGGATGAGGTTACTGTACATAACCCATCCATGACTAACCCTGAGAAGGCAGCAAGCTATCATGCTTCATCTTGGAAGGAGTTCCCAGAGCGTTATAAGGTTAGGTGTTTAGATCTGGTCAAGTTGAAGGAACAGCAGAATATTTCCAATTCAAAAGTGTTGTGCTACTTACAGTCATAGAGTCATAAAATGATACCGTGTGGAAACAGGTCCATCAGCCCAACTTGCCCACACCTGCCAAAATGTCCCAGCTACGCTAGTCCCACCTGCCCCCGTTTGGTCCATATCCCTCCAAACCTGTCCTATCCATGTACCTGTCGAACTGTTTCTTAAACGATGGGATTGTCCCAGCCTCAACTACCTCCTTTGGCAGCTTGTTCCATACACCCACCACCCTTTGTGTGAAAAAGTTACCCCTCGGATTCCTATTATATCTTTTCTCCTTCACCTTGAAACTATGTCCTCTGGTCCTCGATTCCCCTGCTCTGGACACGAGACTCTATGCATCTACCTGATGTAGTCCTCTCAACCTGACATCAAACCTAGAGATAGTGTCACCCACATATGCTGCTGTGCATGTTTCTCTATGTGGCATGGGCCACTGGTTTGGGAATTGCTATTGAAGAATATTTGGCTTGTTGCTAAGTACATCTTGTGCACAGATGCCCAGAATAGGGGAATCGGGAAACAGAGGACATAGGTTCAAGGTGAGGGGGAAAGATTTAATAGGAACCTGAGGGGTAACTTTTTCACACAAAGGGTGATGGGTGTACGGAACCAGCTGCCGGAGGAGATAGTTGAGGCTGATACTATGCAACGTTTAAGAAACATTTTGACAGGTACACGGATAGGACAGGTTTAGAGAGATATGGCCCAAATGCAGGCAGGTGGGACTAATGTAGATGCAAGTTGGGATGAAGGGCCTGTTTCCATGCTGTATAACTCTATGACTCTAAGACAGATGCCCACGTGATAAAGACAAAGAATGTTAAGGGTGGAGGACTACAACGACATGCCCACCAAGTGGGCGCTTTCATCCTGACAGAGATTGAGCTTCCATGGTAAAAAAAACAATCTCCAGGTGGAACGCAGCAGGTCAGGCAATAACTGTGGAGAGAAATGGAGTGATGACATTTTCAGTTGGGTCCTTCTTTTCCCTCCGCAGATGCTACCTGACCTGCTAAGTTGCTCCAGCAACTTGTTATTTGCCCACGATTCTAGCATCTGCGGTCTCTTGTATCTCCATTGAGCTTCCTGGGAGTTGTTGGAGAGGTGGACAGCACTGTAAAATACTCCCAACTTAGTAACTTGTTAATCATGGAAAGGCTTTGGGATATTACTAAGTGCACCGTTCTCTGCCAGAAACCAGCCTGGTCTTCTGTTACATTATTTGGTTGCTTCATGTTAAGTTTCTGGTCAATGATGAATCTTAGGGTTTAAAACTTAGCCATGGTAACTTTAGAAACTTAGCTTTTACGTTAGTTTAGAGATACATCGGGAAAACTGGCCCTTCGGCTCACCGTCTGCACCGACTGGCGATCGCTTTGCGCTACCTACACACTATCCTACACACACTAAGGTCAATTGTACATTTTTACCAAGCCAATTAGCATTACTCTACCACTGTGACCCCTTCCCTGGTTTGTGGTTAGATTCTCTTGTAGACAATGAAAGATTTCCATTCCCAAAGTATTGGGAAAGGAATAGAAAGTAGCTACAGGTGAAAAGGCATTCATCGACCAGTATTACCCTCCAGAGAAGCCGAAACCTTTGCAAGGCACAAAACTGCTTTTCGGTTTAAAGAGGTTTTTTGGAGCAAATTCAACATCACAGTAAGATCACAGCTGTTGAAAGTTCAACATCTCATGGAGCTGGATACTCACTTACTGTCTAAATGGGATTTGTGTATACATTGGTCATGTCAAGGTTTTCAGATAATTGCTAACTTCCTCAATTTATTTTCATTTTATACCAAGGTTATCCGCAATAATGCCATCAGCTGCATTCAAACAACTAACTGAATAGTTGTTGCTCTTTACAGCCAAATAAATTGATTAGCTATGGTTTGGTAAAATATCAGAACATCACAAGTCAGCAATTGTGCTCCAATTAATTTTGATCGGTCCCTCTGAGATTAGGTCAATTGCATGACAATGGGGTCTCGACCCAAAACGTCACCCATTCCTTCTCTCCAGAGATGCTGCCTGTCCAGTTACTCTAGTTACTGGAGATTTACTCCAGCAACTTTTTGTCAATCTTCAAAGAAAAAACAAAATCTTCCATGCTTTTTCTTTGACAGGTATTTCCTCCGGGATACATCATCCGCCTCTTTTCGATTCACTTTCCATAGAATTTTCTCAGTAAGAGATGAGGCCACGTGGCAACATGGAACTCATCACATCACAGTATGTGACATCAAACACTCGGTGGAATGAAGAATCAGAGTGACGGAGTTATATGCAGTTTGGAAACAGATCCTTTGGCCCAAATTGCCCATTCTGACCAAAGTACCTCACACATCCCACCTGCCTGCGTTTGGCCCATATCTCTTTAAACTTGTTCTATCCACATCCATGTCAAAATGATTTTGAAACATTGTGACAATACCTGCCTCAATCACCTCCTCTGCAATCTTATTCCATATACCCATTACTCTCCGAATGAAATGTTTGCCTCTCAGGTTCCTATTAAATGTTTTCCCTCTCATCTTAAACTGACAGTATCTCCTCTCATTCTTAATTCTCCTACTCTGGGTAAACAACAATAAGGTGAGAGATGGCAAATGTAATGGAGATATGCAGGGCAAGTTTTCTTTTAACACAGAGGGTTGTGGGGACCTGGAATCCATTGCCATGGTGGTGTTGGTGAAGCAGATACTATAGTGACATTTAAAAAGCTTTTAGATAGGCACATGGATTTGCAAGGAATTGAGGGATATGGATCAGTTGCATGTAGATGAGATGGGATCAGCAGGCATCATATTAAGCATAAACATTGTGGGCAGAAGGGCCTGTTCCTGTGCTGTACTGTTCTGTTCTATGTTAAGGAATATAGTCCTAGCCTACCCAACCACTTCCTATAGCCCAGGCCCTGAAGTCCTGGCAGCATCCTCATGAATCTTGTCTGCACTCTTCCCAGCTTGACAACATCCTTCCTGTAGCAGAGTAACCAAAACTGAACACAATATTCCAGATGCCATCAAGCTGTACAACACCTTTTATAACTATAACACAGCATCACAACATCTACACTCCATACTCAATGCCCTGACTGATGGAGACCACAGTGCAGAAAGCCTTCTTGACCATCCTTTCTACCCATGACACCACTTTCAAGGAACTATGTTTCAAAGGTTTCAAAGGTATTTTATTGTCACGAATACCAATTCAGGTACAAGGATATTCGTATTACCATATAGCCATACTAAAAAAAAGCAAAAAGACACACTACTACATAAAAGTCAACATAAACATCCACCACAGTGGATTCCCCACATTCCCCACTGTGATGGAAGGTAATAAAGTCTAATCTCCTCCCCTCATTTTTCTCCCACGGTCGGGGCAGTCGAACCATCTGTCGGGGCGATTATAGCTCCCGCAGATGGAGATTGAAGCCCCCGCGTTTGGGCGAACGAAGCTCCCGCATCGGGGCCTTAGAAGCTCCCAGGTAGATCCCTCTGCTCTGCAACACTCCCCATTCACTGTGAAGGACCTGCTCTTGTATGACTTCCCAAAAGGCAACACGTCACAATTATCTGCATTAAACTCCATTAACCAATCCTCAGACCAGATCAGGTTCCTGCTGTAATTTTTGATAAACTTTTTTCGCTTTCCATGATCCAACGACTTTAATGTCATCAGTGCCATCTGCAAATTTAGTCAGAACAAGGATTTCTAGTCCACTGCTCCAGAATCCATCTTCATGGGCTCATTTTCATGAGAAAGTGGTGAAGCCAAATCATCTGTACAATAAAACTGGACATGGACATAAACTCACAAAAGAGGTGATACTGAAAGAACAAGCAAGTGGGATTAATTGTAAAGCCCTTTCACTGATGAGCCAAATGATTCATCAGTAAAAGCTACTATTTGCGTCACTTCATGACCCATTGCACAAGTTGGCAGGAGTTCATTATCCCACACACACTTCAAGTGGAATAATTTTATAAACTTCATGAAACAAACAATAAGTTTTATTATTCTTCTCTAAAAAATGATGGGCTGCTGTTAATGTGCATCAATTTGTTGATGTGCAGCTGGACCTACAAACATTTTGACCTAGAGCCCAACACAACATATTGAGTGGTGTCCAAGGCCACTGTATGGACTTTATAGCAGGAAAGACCTTTTCTCAATTCCTTGCCAACCATGAGTAAGGGGTTGATACAGGGCCATGCAGGGCTGGGCTAAAGGAGAGCCCTTTCTGGGACAAGTTCCCAATGCTGGACTCCTTGGGCTAGGATTTGGACTAGGTCTCAGAAATATTGTACAGGTCCTCTTCTGCATATGTGCACAGCTTCATCTATGGACATGGATGAAAGTCCTGGAAGTGGCATTCTTATGAGTGTCGAGCAACATTAGATGTTTCTGTCTAAATCCAGGTTCTTCGGAGCACAGGAGGGTGCAGAATGATCTCATAGAAAAGTATAAAATCATGAGAGAAATAGATTGGGTAGATGTACAATCTCTTGCCCAAAGTAGGGGAATCGAGGACATAGGTTCAAGGTGAAGGGGAAAAGATTTAATAGGAATTTGAGGGCTAAATTTTTCACACAAAGGGTGGTGGGTGTATGGAACAAGCTGCCAGAGGAGGTAGTTGAAGCTGGGACTTTCCCCACATTGAAGAAACAGTTAGACAGGTACATGGATAGGACAGGTTTGGAGGGATATGGACCAACCTCAGGTAGGTGGGACAAGTGTAGCTGGAACATGTTAGCCAGTGTGGGCAAGTTGGGCCAAAGGGCTTATTTCCACACTGCATCACTCAATGACTCTAGCTGTCAGTGTCTCAGATCCATTGACCATGAAACCTATAAACACAAAATGCTGGAGTAATTCTGCAAGTCAAGCAGCATCTCTGGAGACAAGGAATAAGTGACGTTTCGGGTCAAAACATCACCTATTCCTTTTCAACGTATCCTTTGTACGTTCAATTTCAACGTATCCTTTGTATACAACCCACACGCATTGTGTGGTTTGTCTACAAAAAGTTTGGAATGGAGGTGAAGTTGAAAAATAAATAAAATAAACAAAATACATCCCAATGTACAAAATCAAGTTGAAATCAAGAAGCAGATATTGTTGAAATTACTCAGCAGGTCAGGCAGCATCAGCTGGAATAGAAACAGAGTCAATATCCTCCACCTTCCACCACCCAGTTTCCTGTTAGGACCCATTCTTTGTCCTTCGAGCCAGCACCGCCATTCAATGTGATCATGGCCAATCAGTACCCCGTTCCTGCCTTCTCCCCATATCCCCTGACTCCACTATTTTTAAGAGCCCTATCTAGCTCTCTCTTGAAAGCATCCAGGGAACCTGCCTCCACTGCCCTCTGAGGCAGAGAATTCCACAGACTTACCATTCTCTGTGAGAAAAAGTGTCCTCACTTTCTACCCCACCAGTCTTCATAATCAATGTATCATTGTCCATAATTTCTGCCAGCATCAGAGGTTCCACCACCAAATACACGGGATATGCAGCATCTGCTTTTTAGCTCTTTCCCTCCTGTGCGTTTTCAACATTTTGTGCGTTTATTTCAGATTTCCATCACCTGCAGTAGCTCATTCCAGGTTACTTACATTGACTGGGCTCAAGTGACAATATTTGATTAGAGAGAGTGCAGAAATATACTAGAATGACGTGTGTAGGAAGGAACTGCAGATGCTGGTTTACCACAAAGATAGACACAAAATGTTGGAGCATCTCAGAAGAACATGCAGCATCTCTGGAGAGAAGGATTGGGTGACTTTTTGGGTCGAAACCCTTCTTCAGACTGAGTGTTAGGGGGGGGGTCGGAGGTTGGCATAGAGATATGGAAGAGTAAGTTGTGAAAATGACACATCAAAGGGACGAAGCTCAAGGAAAATATAGAATAAATCATTATTAGCTGAGTGGAAGGTGAGAACAAGCCATACATCAGTAAAATGTAATCAGGAGCACAGTCAAACTAGTCAGAGAACTAGGGTGGGGGAGGGTTATAAGTTGGGTTGTAAGCTGCCCAAACAAAATATGAGGTGCTGTTCCTCCAATTTGCATTGGGCCTCACTCTGACAATGGAGGAGGCCCAGGACAGAAAGGTCAGTGTGGGAATGGTAGGGGGAGTTAAAGTTTTTAGCAACCGGGAGATCACATAGGTCTAGGCGGACTGAGCGGAGCTGGAATGACCTTCAGTTACATGGTGACACATGAGCTTATTCACTCTAGATACTGGGGATTTGAGGGGAGTTTGAGGAGAAGATCAGTAACCAGTTTATCGAGTAATGAAGGAGAAATTAGTCCATGTTGCTGAAAGGTCAGTAACAACAACCACTTTAAGATTATAATCAAATGAACCCTAAGTAAAATAAGGAAAAAATGTACAAGATTTTATTGTGGTTTAGAATGTAATGCATAAAAACATGAAAAAATATTCATTTTCAACTTCAAAGAGAAAATTGGATAGTTAATTGAATAGGTACAGTAAGATTTGCAAAACTGTTTCCCATAGAAAAACTAGGGGAATGGATGATGTTAGATAATTCTTTCAAAGAGCCAGGACAAGCATGATATGCTGAATGGTCTTCTTCAGAGCTAATCCTCTCTATGATTCTAACATTCAAAGAGAGGGGATAGTGGATAGGGTGCCAATGCATCACTTCCTGGAAATATTTATTGCCCGTTCCCAATGTCTTCAATTTTTGCAAACACATGCGATTACTCTACCCACGGTCTTATATTGGTCATTGCTATTACTGACCTTTCAGCAACGCGGACTCATTTCTCCTTCATTACTCGTTAAACTAGTTCCAGATTTTAAACAAAAATACATTACTCAACCCACATCCATTACTGCAAAGTTTAACATTGCTGATAAAGCTTGGACCTTAGAACCAAAGTGTTCTTTGCATCTGTTGCTGTTGTATGGCTTGAGAGGTGTGATTGGAGAAGCATTAGGCAAGTAATTGCTTAAGATGGAACTGCAGTTGCTGGAAAAATCGAAGGTAGATAAAAATGCTGGAGAAACTCAGTGGGTGAGGCAGCATCTATGGAGTGAAGGAATAGGTGACGTTTCAGGTCGAGACCTTTCTTCAGACTATTTGCAGTACTTTTTGTAGATGATATCACTTCCTTCTTCTTTGATAGTGCCTTGGGATTAAGGATGACTCCCTGCACCCTGGTTTTGTGGGTTCTAAGGTAGCTAATGAGGCTGTTATGGTGAATCGCACACATATTCCACAGATTGGCTATGGAACTGATGAGCTACAGTGCTGAGAACTATACTGTGCAATTTGCATTTTCCTCTTTGGTCTACCTATTATACTTGAATTTGACTTGACTGTATTTATGTATAGTGATATCTGATCAGAATGAATAGCATGCAAAACAAAACTTTTCACTGTACCTTGATACACATGATAATAATAAATCTATATCTACAGAGGTTGAACAGGTCATGACGCGGAAGGTCACCTATTCATGTTCTCCAGGGATGCTGCTTGACTATCCAAATCATGGAGCCAGAAAGCATGGAAAAAGGCCCTTCGGCCCAGCTTGTTCAAGCTAACCAAGATGCCCCATCTATACTAGCCATATCTGCCACATTTGGCCCAAATACCTCTTAAACATGTCAATGTACCTGTCCAAATGTCTTTTAAATGCTGGTCTAGTATCTTCCTCAACTACTTCCTCTGGCAGCTCCATCCATTTACCCACTACCCCATGTGTGAAAAGTTGCCCCTCAGATTCTTATTTAATTTCTCCCCTCTCACCTTAAACCTATGTCCTCTGGTTCTTGGTTCCCCAATTCTAGGTAAAAGACTCTGTGAGTCTACCCTATTTATTCCCCTCTTGATTGTATACACCTCTGTGAGATCACCCCTCATCCTCCTGCACACCAAGGATAAAGTCCTAGCCTGCCCAACCTCTCCCTAGCTCAGGGTGCTCAAGGTCTAATCACTAGCTCTAATCCAATCACTGGGCCTAAGCCCTCTAACTCCATACCCCAAAACAACAAGGGAACATTTTCACCAAAAGATCTACAGCAATTAAAGAAAGCATTCCGTCACTACCCCCCACTTGAATGGTCTAACTACACTTCCAGTGAGTTGAGATGTTTCTTTTCTTCAAGGAGACTTTGATCTAAGCTTTATCAAGGACAAGATTATAAGGCAGACAGCAATGTTAAACTCTGCTGTAATGGTTGCAGGTAGAGTAACATGAAAATGTTTGTATCAGGGGAATGCTCACTGTTGTTGGATGAATCACAGATGGTGATGAGTCAAAGTATAGAAGTGAGATAGACCGATTGACCAAATGGTGCCAGCACAACAACCTGGCTCTCAACATCAGTAAAACCAAGGAACTGATTGTGGACTTTGATTTGGGAAGGATGAGGACCCACAATCCTGTTTATATCAATGGGACGATGAGGGAGAGGGTCAAAGACATCAAATACCTGGGCGTGCATATTTCCGAAGATCTTTCCTGGACCCAGCACACTGATTATAAAGAAGGCACATCAACGACTCTACTTCTCGAGACGATTACGGAGAGTCGGTTTGTCAAAGAGGATTCTCCTGAACTTCTACAGGTGCACAGTAGAGAGCATACTGACTGGTTTGCATCGTGGCCTGGTTCAGCAACTTGAACGTCCAGGAACGGAAAAGAATGCAAAAAGTTGTGACCACTGCCCAGTCCATCACCGACTTTGACCTCCCCACCATCGAAGGGATCTATCGAAGTCGCTGCCTCAAAAAGGCAGCAAACATCATCAAAGACCCACACCGTCCTGGCCACACACTCATTTCACCTTTGCAATCAGGAAGAAGGTACAGGAGCCTGAAAACTGTAACATCCAGGTTCAGGAACAGCTTCTTCCCTACTGCCATCAGGCATTAAACACACAACAAATAAGCTCTGAACTGCAACAGACTACCATTATTATTGCACTATATTTGTTATTTGTTGAGTATGTGTACATTTGTATACACACACTGATTTTTTTTTCTTCTCCCGTTATGTACTATGTTTACATATTCTGTTATGCTGCAGCAAGTAAGAATCTCATTGTCCTGTCTGGGACATGATAATAAAACACTCTTGACTCTTGATAAATGTAAAATGACATTGTTATACTATATTAAATTATTTTAATAACTGGAAGTGATTCATTGGTCTAAAGAGGTTTTTTAAACATTCCACCATATAAACGAGAGAGGTTTCTCAATAGAGAACATTAAGGTAATGTTCTCTGTATGCTTAGACTCTCAGCAGGAAAGTATGTGGCTGATTCAATTAATTGTGAATATCTTGCTTTAAATAAACTGCTGATTATTTGATTGTAGGAGTCTCCCTGTAATATCCTTATCCATACTTCATCAAGGCAGAGAGAAGATGAATCCAGCAGAGAAACGCTTCATAAATTAGAGGCCATTCGGGAGGGGGGCACGGATTGTTTTAATAAAATCAAGAGAGAAGATAACAAGAGATTGTTGAAGGATCATCAGTTGCTCTTTAAAGATCGGAATAATTAGTGGAAATAAAGAAACATATCTACTTTCTCAATCAGAATTCACCTAGGATTTGGTAACATTCAATGTTACTTTTCATTTGATGGAAGTTGAAAAGAGAATAGAGAAGGTAATTTTTATCAAGTCCTCATCACCTGTATAAAGTAATAAAAATTCTTATAATACCCACTGAGTCACTGATCCAAAGATTGGCATTGGCTTATTCAGCAGGTGAAGCTGATGTGTCAGTTACTCCCACAGTGCATTTATTAACACAACACAAATCTTTACTACCTTTGTATGATGCACTGAAGTAGCCACCTTCACACCATGACACACTTCAGATTGTCTTTCTTGCAACAGAAGGTGACACTAGGAATGAACCACTCCTACAGTGAAAATACTTTTATCTTCAGCAACGCTATTTTCTTTTGTCCTGGAACAGCCCAAATTACACGCATCAGACTGATGTCTCACCAACACCTACAAAAATTTAATCATCATTTGCAACACTGTCTTATACAACACTGCTCCGGTGCCCAGTTCTGCTGAACAGCAAGCAGCAAGATCTGTGATAAAGTAAATTAATTTTTCATACAGACTGAATTCCAATGACTTTCAAGAAAAAGTATTTAATGAAACGTTGCTGCTGGAAATAATCAGCAAGTCAGGCAGTGTCGGTGGAGAGAAATACAAAGTTCAGGTCAAGACCTTTCATTAGAATTGGGACAAGATAGCAATAAAATAAATTATAAAGATAGTAGCAAGGGGCAAAGGGGAAAGGCATTAGTGGGGTTGAAGACCAGAGAGACGCACACGCAAATTAATTTGAATCCTGTTAAATCCAAGGTCATCCACAACATGAGGGTGGTATATACACAAATAAATAAATAAATGTAGAGAAGGAAGGTACAAAGTGCTGGAGTAACTCAGCAGATCAGGCAGTATCCCTGGAGAACATGGAAAGATGAAGTTTCGGGTCAGGACCATTCTTCAGACCTATTGCCAATCAGGCTGAAGAAGGGTCCTGACCCTAATTGTCACCTTTCCATGTTCTCCAGGGATGTTGCCTGACCCACTGAGTTACTCCAGCACTTTGTACCTTCTTTAATAAACCAATATCTGCAGTTCCGTGTTTCTACCTTTAAGTTTTAGATGTATAAAGCCAAAGTATGTAGGTACTGTACATTTCTAATTATTTTTAATCTTTAACAGAAAAAGTTAACCTAGTTTAACACTGACTTTCTCTCCAAGATGTTTTGTGTCTTTCCATGGTAATCCGACAGCTGAAGCTCCTTGTTTCTACATAATTAATGGTAGAGCCTAAGGGAGTGTTGAGGAACACAGAAAACCTGGTGTACAAATCCATAGATCCCTAAATGTAGCTTATCCCTAAATGTGGAGATAAGCTGGTGAAGGCGGCAAACGGGATACTTGCGTCCATTAGTCGAGGCATAGGATATACGGGCTTGAAGATCATGGCACAAATGAATAAAACTTTGGTTAAGTCACTTTTGGTCATGATTGCACTGGAGCCGGTGCAGAGGTGATTCACTAGAACATTGCCTTGAATGAATTGTTTCAATTATGAAGAGAGACTGGTTAGATTGGGTTTGTTTTTCTTGGAGCAGAGGAGATAGAGGGGATAAAAGAAAAAGGTATACAATATTAGGCAGGGCATAGGTATGAAAGATATTAGGAAACCTCGTCTCCATAACAGAGGTGCCAATAACCAAAGGCCACACTTCAGTGATATATGACTCTAGACGGAATGAGTAAAGGGGTGGAAAACTAGTGATGTGGTGCGGTGTAAATTAGAGAGGATGAGAAAGAACGGAAGACCAGAAAAGAGAGAAGAAAAACACTGAATGCCGGAAATGTGAGATTCAAAGCCAATTATCTGAACTTGGTCATTTCATTGTAGTGTTCAAACTGCCAAAGGGAAAAAATGATTGCCCTGGATAGGGCAGGGAAGAGAGGTAATACCTCAAGAATTGCTAGGTATGTTTACAATGGTGGAAGAGGGACTGAGCACATTGATGACAGATTAAACAACTGAGTCTGCAATTTAAAATGTGGAAATTGTCAATGATCAAGAATTAAGGTGACAATAATTTGAATAATGATTGTAGAACAATGGAATGCTTTACAATAAAATGCATTTAAATGATAATTGACATGATGAAAGAGGAATTAGAGGAAAAACCTCCTTGTGGTTAAACTAGGCGGGTGAGGCAGCATCTATGGAGCGAAGGAAACAGGCGATGTTTCGGGTTGAGCCGCTTCCTCAGAAATGTCGCCTCTTTCCTTCGCTCCTCACCCGCTGAGTTTCTCCAGCATTTTTGTCTACCTTCGATTTTCCAGTATCTGCAGTTCCTTCTTAAGCAACTTGTGGTCGAACTAGTTCACCAAGGACTTAGAAAATACCCTTAAATAAGGTAGCAGGGAAAGAACATACAGAAGAAGGAGGTGAAATGAAGGTCAAAAAACAACCGTGGAGAGTAAAATAGCTTTATTCTGCAAATTCCCTTATATGCAATGCTGTGAACAAATAGCCCTGTTTCATGTGCAGGCTGAATCATCTTTGGATATTTATTTCGGGCATGAGAAAAACAAAAGTGGATTTTAGAGTAAAAGAATGTAATGACCTTACTAACAGCCAAATGTTTCCAAAAATAATGATTATTAATGTCTTGGAAAAAAAATCATTATAAATAAGATGAAAAATGCTCCCTGCATCTCATGTCACAAGTGCAATAATATTATGTGATGTGTGAAGGAAGCTTTGGAGTAATATCATGTAAAAATGATTATATTAATGATTAATTTCAAAATCTTTTTTTTTTATTGTGCTAATTTAATATAATATTTTATATCTATAGCAACTGGCTAGGAAAATCTTGCCAGGATGATGGAGCTGACTTCCAACATGCAGTTTCAATAGCAAAAGGGTGTATGCTAAAATTGGTCATCATTTTAAAATCTAATTATAAGCTGGAGCATCGGATGTTGGGGCCAAAGGTTTGTTTCAGCTGTCTAGATGACATTGTCACCTGTCATAATGTAGGACACCTGGTGAAATTGAACGACTGCCAGCCATGATCATCATAGTCTATTGCAACAGTTGATAGCCTACTACCATCTGTGAACCATTGCTGGGTTTAACTAGCAGTTTGGTGTGGTTTGGTATGGTTTAGAGATACAGCATGAAAACAGGCCCTTCAGCCTACAGAGTCCACACCTGCCGTCAATCACCCGTACACACTACTTTTTTTAAAATTCATTTTATTAGAAGCAATTGTACAAGAATAAAGCAATCGAGATGAAAGTTATACAGTTTTCATACAGCTTCATTTTTAACATTAATACATCATTTTTTTTTTAAAGAGAAAAAAGAAAAGAATTAAGAAAAATAAGAATAACAAATAAGAAAAATAACGTTTGGGGCAAGTTAAAGTCAGTAAAGTCCAATCAAAGATAGTCTGAGGGTCATCATTGAGGTAGCTAGTAGTTCAGGACTGCTCTCTAGTTGAAGGTAGACACAAAATGCTGGGGTAACTCAGCGGGACAGGCAACATCTCTGGAGAGAAGGAATGGGTGACATTTCAGATCGAGACCCTTCTTCAGACTGATGTCGGGGGAGTGGGCGGGACGGAGATTCACCATCCTCTCTGACCTCCCCCTTTCTGATACGGAACGGTCTGTCCTAAGCAGAGGCCTCACCTTTGGTCCCCTCCGCCCCCACCTCAACGAGTTAAAAAAAAGAGATAAAAACTCTCTCACTGCTCTCTAGTTGTGCTTGGAAGGTTCAGCTGCCTCCTTCCCAGGTTCTCATCCACAGCCTAAACAGTGGCAATTACAGAGGACAATTAACCTACAAACCTCCACGTCTTAGGGATGTGGGAGGAAACCAGAGCACCCGGTGGAATTCCACACCGTCACAGGGAGAACGTGCAAACTCCACACAGACAACATTTGAGGTCCCAGGTCTCTAATGCAGTGAGGCAACAACTCTACCAGTTGTGTCACTATATCACCCAGTTATTACAGTTAGAGTGAAAACTTGTGGCCTCATGGGGATAGCCGCCAGCCAACAGTTGTGTTTGGGACAACCAGTAGTCGTCCCTTGCGGATCACTTTATTTCAGCTTCTGCTCTTTGCAACATCTACTCATTTTTCAGACTCATTGCTGAATCCAGTGAGGGAGTACTGACACGCTGAGGCTGTGGCATTTTGCCCACAGATGTACATACAGAAAGGCAACTCCACTCACATGAATGGGATCAATAACCATTAAGAAAAGTGTTTGAATTATTCTATTTTATTCTAATTTATTTTACTTTACACTTTATAGATACCGCACGGAACCTGGCCCATTGGACCACTGAGTCCACTGACACTATCCTACACACAAGGGACAATTTTACAACTTTCCAAAGCCAATTAACCTACAAGCCTGTACATCTTTGGAGTGTAGAAGGAAACCAGAGCACCTGGAGAAAACCCACTTGATCACAGGGAGAATGCCCGAACTCCATACAGGTAGCACCTGTAGTCGGGATCGAACCCGGTTCGCTGGCTTTGTGAGACAGCAACTCTACCGCTGTGCCACTGTTTTAGAATCTTATTCTTCTTATATTTAATTTGTTTTAAGATTGAGCACAATAATTCTTGTATTGCTGCTTCTCCTAGAGTTCTTGAAGTGCCTTGAATGGTGATTTGGAGTCATTGGTTAAAATGTTCAATACAATAATGTTAACTTTGATCATTGTCTAAAGATTCAAACTATCAACATGATTAGAACCTGTTCTTCAGAGAAAGGGTAATTTCCATCACAGCAGGAGACCAACATAATGATGCCTGTAGACACAAGGAACTGCAAATACTGACTTACAAAAAAGACACAAACTGCTGGAGCAACTCAGCTGGGCAGACAGTCTGAATAAGGATCCCGACCCAAAACATCACCTGTCCATGTTCTCCAAAGATGCTGCCTGGCCCCCTGAGTTACTCCAGCATTTTAGAAACATAGAAACATAGAAATTAGGTGCAGGAGCAGGCCATTCGGCCCTTCGAGCCTGCACCGCCATTCAATATGATCATGGCTGATCATCCAACTCAATATCCTGTACCTGCCTTCTCTCCATACCCTCTGATCCCTTCAGCCACAAGGGCCACATCCAACTCCCTCTTAAATATGGCCAACGAACTGGCCTCAACTACCTTCTGTGGCAGAGAATTCCACAGATTCACCACTCTCTGTGTGTATCCTTTTGTATCCTTTTAAAATGATGATGTCCATGCTGGTTAAAAAAGACCTTGCACTAAATGTTTTTCTGTTATTCCCTTTATCATGTATCTGTACACTGTGGATGGCTCGACTGTAATCATGTATTGTCTTTTTGCTCACTGGTTAGCACGTAACAAAAGCTTTTCACTGTACCTTGGTACGCATGACAATAATTATCTAAACCCAAACTCAAATTCAAGAACTACCCAGTGAAATCAGAATTTCCACGCTAGGTCTGTAGCTCTGTGTGTCACAGCTCTTAATGTACACATCGAGACCTGTTTAGATGCAGAGATTTTTCCCTCTACCATACTTTCAGGCAATGAGTTCTACACACTTACCATTTTCTCCCCTCATCTCCTTTTATCAACTACAAATCTCTGCCGTTAGTTTTAGATCCCTCACCTATGGAAATATGTGAATCTAAATCCATCTAAGTCTCCCATAATTTTGTACGCCACCATTAACTATCCTGTGTGCCAAGAAAATAACCCCAGTAAATCCAATAAAGTGCCATTGATACAAATTTCCAATTCTGGCAACTTCATAAAATCTCTTTTAGCTCTGTCCGGGGTGGAAGATTGCAACCTTCACGTGGTCCGCCCTGTTTCGACTAATGCACAAACGGAAGATCAAATAGAACAAGTTGTCCTACAGCTTTAGGCTGTGCACGCCACACGAAAGAAGAAGAAGGAGCCCTGTCCAACACACACATCTTTTGTATAATGTGGTGACTAGAACTATAAGGAGTACTGAAAGTGTGGTCTGACCTGTGGCATACAGTTCCACCATAACCTCCCTGCTCTCATATGCCTCACTTAAAAAAGGGAAGCATCCAATATGCCTTTTTAACCAACTTTTTGACCTGTCCCATAGCCTTTAAGAATCTGTGAATGTATACTCCAAGGTTTTCCCATCATGGTTCTTTCATACCACTTTGAATCTTTCCATTTATGAATTGATTTTTTGTTGTTGTTTATTATGGTATTTATTATGGTATTATGGTATTTACAGAGCATTATGTTTACATATCTGTTGTGTGGCTGCAAGTAAGAATTTTATTGTTCTCTATCAGGATATATGACAATAAAAAACTCTTCAATCTTGTAGATTCCCTGCCTTTGTGCTCCTTCCCAAATGTGGTACTCCACACCTCTCGATTAAATTCCATTTGCCATTGTCTTTCCATTTGAGGAAGCAATCTCCATCTCTCATAGTTTCCCTCTTCACTTCTAACAGTTTGTCCAATTATAGCATCAACTGCAATCTTCTTTATTATGCTCCTACAAATAGAACTAGAGAATTAACATATAATACAAAGAGCAAAACGTTCAGTACTGAACCTTACTGGCTCAGTCCATTTACAAAGACACCCATCAATAATCATGTGTAGGGAGGAACTGCAGATGCTGGTTTAAACCGAAGAGTTGGCACACAAAGCTGGAGTAACTGTGGGTCAGGCGGCATCTCTGGAGAAAAGGAATAGGTGATGTTTGGGGTCAAGACCCTTCTTCAGCATCAACAATTATGCTTTGCTTCCTGCAACTGAGATATTTTTAGATCCAATTTAAACTAAAGGAATTCCCCCTTATCCTTAGACCGTGACCCCTTGTTCTGGACTCCCCCAACATCGGGAACAATCTTCCTGCATCTAGCTTGTCCAACCACTTAAGAAATTTGTAAGTTTCTATAAGATCCCCCCTCAATCTTCTAAATTCCAGTGAGTACAAGCCGAGTCTATCCAGTCTTTCTTCATGTGAAAGTCCCAACATCCCAGGAATCAGTCTGGTGAACCTTCTCTGAACCCCCTCTATGGCAAGAATGTCTTTCCTCAGATTTGGAGATCAAAACTGTACGCAATACTCCAGGTGTGGTCTCACCAAAACCCGGTACAACTGCAGTAGAACCTCCCTGCTCCTATACTCAAATCCTTTCGCTATGAATGCTAACATACCATTTGCTTTCTTCACTGCCTGCTGCACCTGCATGCCTACTTTCAATGACTGGTGTACCATGACACCCAGGACTCGTTGCATCTCCCCTTTTCCTAATCTACCACCATTCAGATAATAGTCTACCCTCATGTTTTTGCCACCAAAGTGGATAACCTCACATTTATCCACATTATACTGCATCTGCCATGCAGCTGCCCATTCACTCAGCCTATCCAAATCACCCTGCAGCCTCCTAGCATCCTCCTCACACCTAACTATACCCCCCAGCTTGGTGTCACCTGCAAATTTGGAGATGTTGCATTCAATTCCCTTGTCCAAATCATTAATGTATATTGTAAATAGCTGGGTCCCAGCACTGAGCTTTGCGGTACCCCACTACTCACTGTCTGTCATTCTGAAAAGGACCCGTTTACTCCTACCCTTTGCTTCCTGTCTGCCAGCCAGTTCTCTATCCACATCATTATTGAACCACCAATACCGTGTGCTTTAAGTTTATATACTAATCTCTTATGCGGGACCTTGTCGAAAGCCTTCTGAAAGTCCAGATATAACACATCCACTGGTTCTCCCTTACCCACTCTACTAGTTACATCCTCGAAAAATTCTATAAGATTTTGTAAAGCCATGCTGACTTTGTCCAATGATTTCACCACTTTCCAAATGCGCTGCTAATCCATCTTTAATAACTGACTCTAGCAGTTTCCCCACTACTGATGTTAGACTAACTGGTCTGTAATTCCCTGCTTTCTCTCTCCCTCCTTTTTTAAAAAGTGGGGTTACATTAGCTATCCTCCAATCCTCAGGAACTACTCCAGAATCTAAGGAGTTTTGAAAATTTATCACTGATGCATCCACTATTTCCGTGGCTACCTCCTTGAGCACTCTGGGATGCAGACCATCTGGCCCCGGGGATTTATCAGCCTTTAATCCATTCAATTTACCCAACACCACTTCCCGGCTAACCTGGATTTCACTCAGTTCTGCCATCTTATTTGACCTCCGGTCCCCTGCTATTTCCGGCAGATTATTTATGTCTTCCTTAGTGATGACAGAACCAAAGTAGTTATTCAATTGGTCTGCCATGTCCTTGTTCCCCATGATCAATTCACCTGCTTCTGACTGCAAGGGACCAACATTTGTTCTAACTAGTTTATTTCTCTTCACATATCTATAAAAACCTTTGCAGTCAGTTTTTATGTTCTCTGCCAGTTTCCTTTTGTAATCTATTTTCCCTTTCCTAATTAAGCCCTTTGTCCTCCTCTGCTGGATTCTGAATTTCTCCCAGTCCTCTGGTAGGCTGTTTTTTTTGCACAATTTGTATGCCTCACCCTGATTTCCCTCGTTATCCATGGATGCACCACCTTCCCTGATTTATTCCTTTGCCAAACTGGTATGAACAATTTTTGTACTTCATCCATGCAGTCTTTAAATACCTTCCATTGCACATCCACTGTCAACCCTTTAAGACTCACCTACCAGTCTATCTTGGCCAATTCATGGCTCATACCTTCAAAGTTACCTTTGTTTAAGTTCAGAACCCTTGTTTCTGACTTAATTATGTCACACTCTATCCTAATGAAGAACTCAATCATATTATGGTCACTCTTGCCCAAGGGGCCACGCACAACAAGACTGCTAACTAACCCTTCCTCATTACTCAATACCCAGTCTAGAATAGCCTGCTCTCTCGTTGGTTCCTCCACGTGCTGGTTTAGAAAACTATCCAAGAAATCGTCTTCCTCGGCATCCCTGCCAATTTGATTCACCCAATCTATATGCAGATTGAAGTCACCCATTATAACTGTGTTACCCTTGTTGCACGAACTTCTAATTTCCTGTTTGATGCCATCCCCAACTCCAATACTACTGTTAGGTGGCCTGTACACAACTCCCACTAGCGTTTTCTGCCCCTTAGAGTTTCGCAGCTCTACCCATATCGATTCTACATCCTCCAAGCTAATGTCCTTCATTTCTATTGCATTAATCTCCTCTCTCACCAGCAACGCTACCCCACCTCCTTTTCCTTTCCGTCTATCCCTCCTGAATATTGTATATCCCTGATGTTCAGCTCCCAGCCTTGGTCACCCTGGAGCCATGTCTCCGTGATCCCAACTATAGCATAGTCATTAATAGCTATCTGCACCTTCAACTCATCCACCTTATTACGAATGCTCTTCGCATTGAGACACAAAGTCTTCAGGCTTGTTTTTACAACACTTTTACCCTTTATACAATTATGTTGACAAGTGGCCCCTTTTGATTTTTTCCTGGATTTGGCTGCCAGCCACTATTAATTTTCACCTTGCTACCACTTGCTTCTATTGTCATTTTATATCCCTCTTTCTCTCTGCTCACACCTTTAAGACACCCACCACATCTTATTCTCTGTTTATTATTATTTTTTTCTTCCCCCCGTACATGTTGGGTCTGAGTGCCTCCCTTCTCTGCCTCCTGCCTCGGACACCGTCTCCTAGCTATCTCTATTTGAGTCCCTCCCCCCAACGTATCTAGTTTAAAGTCCTCCCAGTAGCCTTTGCAACCCTAGATTTCAAACACAAAAGGTTGAAGTTAAATGTGGAAGATATTTTGGTAAAGAGGACTATGAAAACTACCATTGGGGAAGGTCATTTGGCCCATTGAAAGTCAATCTTTTTGATCATAACCTTTGTAGATCCTTTGAAAAGACTCCAAGACTAAAATGGACCAAGAAATGTAATAATTGTCTGTTAAACCATCAAGTAGTTTAATCCCGAATCTAATTTATTTCTGCTATTCTTTCAAAAGCATAACATGGCCAATTCATGCTAATAGTGTGCTTCTGTAATGACTATATTCTAGTATGACTATACAATGCACTTAAACAGAAGTTTGACGGTCAGCGAGTGCTAATCAGTAAATTGTACAGAATTTAAATAAGTTAATTTAACACCTCATTATTTAGTGTCTATTGAATAGATATACACCTTGTGTATATCATATTCTGAACTGAGCAAGCTCTGCATAGACTAATTTGCAATTTTACAACAAAAAATGTCTTTCCCATCTGATTTATAATCTAATTGTATTGATTTTTTTTACCACCTAAACCTTCTCTTTCCTTTTCTTAGAAGAAGTCATATCCAAATCTCTGCCAGTCACTCTCCAATGCTAGAGGACAAATTTGCTCCCCTCTTCCTCTGTCCTGGGAAACATATTAAAAATAAAATAATGATCAAGGGAATAATTATAATCACAGAACTGTATCTCAATTCTTGATGCCACAGCAAGTTTAAACATCATCTGCAATTCTGTACATCTAAAAATTTAACGTGCATATTTGATATGCAGCGTGCAAATGAATACTTGTGAAAGAAATGTAAAATATTACGAGGGAATAATCCTGATGCAATTGCAATTGCAAAGATTTGACAATCCCAGAGATGGGAGCAGAAGAGGTTTACTCGAATAGTTCCAAGGATAAGGGATTTCAGCTCCAACGGTAAACTGGACAAGCTGAAGTTAACAGAGAAAAGTTGGGAGGAAATTTGAAGGAGGAGTTCAATTTATAATGGTTGAAAAGAAAGGCTGAATAGAGGGACGCTGTCGCAGTTAGTGGATGTTCAAAGGCTATTGAGCAAAATTAAATAAATTGAGAAAAATGAAGGAGGGAAATATTATTATACTCAAACACCATTTATAATCTGGAATTCACTGCCTGTTGAGCTGGTGGTGGAGATGATAGCAAGTACGGCCAGTAAAGTGTGCCAATAAGAAAGTTATCAATACATTCTGCACATTCGAGTAAAATAGGTTGTGCTCATCTGTATAACCATAATGGTAAGACATTCAAGTAACTTTCAACCTGAAAGTTTCATCAATTGATTCAAATGGTCAGGATAGACACAAAAAGCTGGAGTAACTCAGTGGGACAGGCAGTATCTCTGGAGAGAAGGAATGGATGATGTTTCGGGTTGAGACCCTTCTTTCAGACCCAGGTATTAGAAACAGAACAAACTGGCAGGGTTCAGGTAAAAGAACACGGAGGTAGTATTGACAGGATTATTTAACTAAGAAATGGAATAAGATGAATGGGAGTGGCTTTAATCTGTGCTACAATACTATGATTGATTCTTGATCAACACAGGTAGTTGGTCAAGCATATTTAGGTTAGTTTAGAGATGCAGTGCAGAAACAGGCCCTTCGGTCACCGGGCCCACGCTGACCAGCATTCCTCACACACTTACACTATCCTACACACACTAGGGACAACTTTACATTTATGCCAAGCCAATTAACCTACAAAACCTGTGCATCTTTGGAGTGCGGGAGGAAACCGAAGATCCCACGCAGGTCACATGGAGAACGTACAAACTCCGTACAGAGAAGCGCCAGTGGTCGTGATTGAACCCGGGTCTCTGGCGCTGTAAGGCCGGAGCTCCACCGCTACGCCACCGCCCTTTAATTAATTAAATTAAATTAATTAATTCACATATTTAATCCCTCGTTGGATAACCACCACAAAACATCACTATCCATTCTGACAAAGATGGGTTCATCCAATGTCTTGACATGAATCGTGTGCGGACGTGGCGCCGGCGGCCGAGAAGCCGAAACAAAGAAGTGGAAGCCAAATAACCGGAAACGACGCCGAAACGCCAAATAACCGAAAGGGCGGGACGCCGAAACGCCAACTAACCGAAAGGGCGGGACGCCGAAACGCCAACTAACCGAAAGGGCGGTACGCCTAAAGTCAAACTAACCGAAAGGGCGGGACGCCTAAAAGCCAACTAACCAAAAGGTGGCCACTCTGACGAAACGCCACTTACCCGAAAGGTTGCGTCGCCTACAAGCCGACGGACCGAATGCCGCTCAACAGAAAAGTCAAATAACAAACATGACGTGAGAGAGAGAAGCGAGAGAGAGAAGGGAGAGAGAGGAGGGGGGGAGGGAGGAGGGGAAGAGAGAGAGAGAAGAGGGGAGAGAAAGAGAGAAGGGGTGAGAGAGAAGGGAGAGAGAGAAGGGGGAGAGAGAGGAGGGGAAGAGAGAGAGAGAAGAGGGGAGAGAAAGGGAGAAGAGAGAGGAGAGAGGGGGGGGAGAGAGAGAGGAGAGGGAGAGAGAGAGAGGAGAGAGAGAAGGGGAGAGAGAACGGAGAGAGAGAAGAGGGGAGAGAAAGAGAAGGGGAGAGAAAGAAGGGAGAGAGAGGAGCAGGAGAGAGTGAAGGGGAGAGAGCGAAGGGAGAGAGAGAGAAGGGAGAGAGAGAAGGGAGATAGAGAGAAGAGGGGAGAGAGAAGGGGGAGACGAGAGTGTGGGAGTCATTTTCCCACATAAGCCATAGGTGACTGGGCAATCTGAACCCAAGCACCAAGTTGTAAGCGGCCGAAGGTGCACATCCCTCGGGACAGCCCCCACTCTCCCACAGCTACCCACCACGGGCTGTGGGTCGGGTTGAGCAGAGGTGTGGGACAATGTTCATCCCTCCACAGTGATGTGATGGATGCGGGGGTCTGGACCAATCGCTGACAAGTCCCGCCCCCTGGCAACGTCATGTCCGTTACTTGACATTTCTGTTGAGCGGCGCCACATCCGGGTACCGTCGGCACCACATCCGGGTACCGGTATGAATAGCGTGGTCCATGTGGATTCATGCAACAAGCAGGTGAATTTTTATTTTTTTATTTTATGAAGAGCAACTACAACCACATTCAAATTGAGTGAATTACATGAGTTATTTGCAAAACACATTTCAATTACAGGCTTTCCAGGGAGTAAGTAAGTAAGGGTATTACTAAGCTCCACATTTACAAAGGTTCTGTCCAAAGTTATCTTCTGTGTCAAGGATTGCTGTTTCCCTTAACCCAAGTGGCCATTTGCCCAATGAACATCAAATACATTCAGTTCAATATTCTGACAATTATATGCAACCAAATAGCACAAAATAATGATTATAATTTATTCCAGGTGAACATAATGATTGTACAATGTGTAGGAAAGAACTGCAGATGCTGGTTTATTACAAAGATAACACAAAGTGCTAGAGTAACTCAGCTGGTCAGGCAGCATCTCAAATGAAAAGGAAAATGGTGACGTTACAGGACGGAACCTTTCTCTTTCTTCCGATTGAAAGTAGGGGGGGGTGAGAGGTAGGAAATGGCCAGAACAAATCGGAGCCGACAACAGATGATAAGATTATTATAGGCACAAATGCACTATCTTGGTAGGTCTGATTCAGTTTTCATACATGTCCTGAATAAACTCTAAATAAAAACTCTAAACAAACAAATTCAATTAAATTCTGATTCTGGTGTAGAAATTCATCTTATTGAATTGAATTACCAATTCAAATATTAAATTTCCATATAAAAATCTGACCCAAGCATAAAGTGTATCCAGCTATTTCTTCTTTTTAATAATCAACAGTCAGCATGTAGTCAATCTGCTGTCGTTAAACCTAAAACTCCAGCATGTTTTAGAAATCTAATCAGTTTTGTCTAAAATGAAGCTATTGTCAAACATGGTTCTATCAGCTTTGTTAGATTGTACCACTGATTCACCTTTGATAAGCCATGGTACCATGATCTACAGTACGTCTATAATGCTGAGACCAGGCTCCAGCTCGGATACCTACGTGAATCTACCCCTTGATCATGTAAATGTGTTCATTTTGTAAACATGCCCGCCTCCTCCCCCGCCCAACCATTTGCCTATCAAACACCACATTTTGTATCCACCTATCACTCACCAGGATAGACACAGTGCTGGAGTAACTCAGACGGTCAGGCAGCATCTCTGGAGAAAAAGGATGGGTAATGTTTTGGATTGGGATTCTTCTTGGCTTTGACCTGCCTCTCCCTTCTTCCAGCTCTCACCACCACCCCCCCTTGCTCTCCTCATGTTATTTCCATTCACTGGGAAGAGTTACAGAGGCTCACAATGTATCAAGACTTACAATTGAGCCCTTAGAGTGATTAGGGGGGGATGAGATTGTGATGGTTTAAACTCAGTTCTGTCCATACAGATTATTATAGTGCATTCTCTGGATAGATGCTGTGCTCAGGCTACTGCTTTTACTGCTATCTGGGTTATCACTAAAGGATAAAGCCTGATCTGTATGGCTTCAGGTTTATATCTACTTGCCTTAATTCTATGGAGATCCTAATCGAAGCATGACTCTTTCTTATAAATTCAACTGAAGTCGACTTTGATTTCGAGTCATGGAATCATTCAGCACAGCAAACATGCCCTTCAGCCCATATCAAGTTCAGCATATAAAAATTACTAACTACACACAGGTTCAGCTGAACATATACAGTTTTAACAGCAGTTCGGGGTCCGATTTCGACGAATGCAATCAACTTGACCTGCACAAATGGAAGATCAAATAGAACAAGTTGTCCAACAACTTTAGGCTGTGCCCGCCACACGAAAGAAGAAGAAGAAGAACAGCAGTTCAGTCTAATATGTTTCAGCATCACTGACATGATACACCTGACCAATTTTACAGAAGTCATGAATGCCACTTGCATGGGGAGACAAGGTTGAGTGATGCTAGAAAGCTTTTACATAACTCGGCTATGCTATTAAAACTTTTCACAGAGAGACGACAGCCTTCCACAATCAAGGAAGATTTTCAATGCTGTTGGTCACCCAGGCAGGGTTTTGGGTATTCACTGTAGAGCTTTCCCATTGAAATAACAAACTTCCTAACTGCAATGTTTACTTCAGACTTCAGAGACACAGCGCGGAAACAGACTCGGCCCACCGGGTCCAGGCCAACCTGCGATCACCCTGTGCACTAGCTCTATCCTACACATTAGGGTCAATTTACAATTTTACCTAATTAACCTATCAACCTGTACGTCTTTGAAGCCTGGGAGGAAACCCATGTAGTCATAGGGAGAATGTACAAACTCCGTACAGATAGCACCTATAGTCAGGATCGAACCCGGGTCTCAGGCACGGTAAGGCAGCAACTCTACTGCAGGGCTACTGTGCCGATACCTTGCGATGTTCAAATAGTGGAAAATTCTAGGCGGCCAACATGGGATTACATAGGTTGTCCCCTATCTCGGACATTTCATAAATGATCTAGAACCTTGGAGTAATCCTGTTGAAATGGTTATTTACCTTTTGCAGATAAACCAGAAATAACAAATGGCTAGTCAGATGATATGAAGCTCCCTAAGATGCACCTTGATGAAGCTAGGAGACTTCCTTCTCTGGTTGTCATTTCCACTTAGAACAATGGGCATCCTCTGAATGTGGAAATAACGCTCTGACCTCATCTATATTCAGCTCTCTCCCTCACCTTTACTCCCATTGTTCTGGTGGTAATTTACACATCTTCTCTTGCTAATACCTTTTACCCATCAGCTGTCAAATTAAGATGACTTTGTTCAGTACCCGGCACTTTTTAACCTTCCCCAACTCTACTCACGGTACTTATTATTTTTAACTGATCCCTGCTAATTGATATTAACTATTTTCTGATTTACACCCTTCCTTGAATGGTGGCACTGTTCAGTCTGAGAATTGTATGGCGAGGAGCAACTTAGACCCGTTGCACACAGTACATCCAGTTATGATATTTGTAATGACTTTTCTTGTCATCTTTGAGACTCGATACATTTTTGTTTCCAAAGGGCAGAGCGTGCATTCCAAAATTTCACACATGTGATGATTAAAATATTTTAACATCATCACCTTTTCCATGAAGGCGACACGAGTGAAATGAAGATCCAATCAGAATAGTAAATCATGATGTTACACCCGTCTGAACTGAGGGAGTGAGTTATTTCAGAGTAGAGCTATGTTTGACATTGGGTCCACAATGGATGACTAATGCCCCTGACCCACTGAGGAAACCTGAAGGGAAACCTCTGGAGACTTTGCACCCCACCCAAGGTTTCCGTGCGGTTCATGGAGGTTTTTTCAATTTTTTTGAAATAATCACCGGAACATAGAAGAAGCGGAAACCACTTTCAACCATCAGGGAGACTGACAAAAACCTCCGGGAACCGCACGGAAACCTTGGGTGGGGCGCAAAGTCTCCAGAGGTTTCCGTTCAGGTTTCCTAAGTGGGACAGGGGCATTACTTAACATAGTGAAACCTGTCTGAACAAGCATGTCAGAAATTGGACATTAGTTTTTTAGTTAAGTTTAGAGGTACAATACAGAAACAGGCCCTTCACCCCATCGAGTCCTCGTCGACTAGCGATCCCCATACACTGGCACTAGTCTACACTCGAGGGACAATTTACAATTTTTTACCAAAGCCAATTAACCTACAAGCCTGTACGGCTTTGGAATGTGGGAGGAAAGCGGAACACCCGGGGAAAAACCCATGCGGTCACCTGGAGACTGATAGAGTCAGCACCCGTAGTCAGGATCGAACCTGGGCCCCTGGCGCTTCAGGCAGCAACTCTACCACTGCGCCACTGCGCTGCCTGAAAGAACATTCCAGAGCATTGGCTTTTAGCAACAATTCTGAAAAACCTAGGGGAAAGAGAAACCAATGACAACTGTAGCCCATGGTCGCTGATGTAACACAAACAAAGGGCACATGGCACATGAGGACTCACATGGTGGCAGATGAGTGAAAATTAGAGAAGAAAAAAAACCTCTACCACTGTGACTGAATACTTGCAAAGCTCTATCCCAGCACTGTAATCGAGGTAGCAAAGGGACACTGAATGGAACGAGCATGATACACTTAGCCAATCTTTACAGAATTCATAAAATAAAGTAGATATCTACACCCCTGTTGACCCTTTTACATCTATACAGTGTAGGTTACACCAAGGTTTAGTACAACTTAAAAATTTTCTTGAGCATGTATACAAACAATTTACTGCTAACAACGTCACGTGAGATTTCCTGTTCCAGCTGATCATTTCTTGTACTAAATCATAAGACCCACAACTTGGACTCAAATACTATTCTGTGTCAATGAATTCTCAGGGTCTGATGGCAGTGGTAGTTTTCCAAACTCAGGGCCTGGCTTTTTGTGAGGGAAGTTTTCCAGATTGGCATCATCAATGTATCATCCTCTTTGAGATGACCTTTTAGGTAATTGTTTCCTTTCATCTTCTTAAGGAAGCCTTTAATCTTATTCGAGCCTAAAGGGCCTGTCCCACTTGGCCGTCATTTGCGCCTAATTTCCGGGACATAATTTACACGTCACGACGCACGATGTGACACGCATGTGATGCACGCATGGTGCGTATTACGCGCGCATGATGCGTGATGAGGATTTTGTAATGTACAAAATCTTTGCGCGCCATCTGCGTGACGCGCAAATGACGGCCAGTGGGACAGGCCCTTAAGGCTCTTACAGTCATTCATTTGGAGCTGTCCAAGAGCTGGAAAAACAAACACATCTTATTTCCTTTTCAGGCTAGAGAGTTTAGTTCAAAGGTTGAAAGGTATTTTATTGTCACATACACCATTTCAGGTCGAGTGAAACTCGATTTACCGTACAGTCATACCAGAAAAAGCAACAAGACACACAACAACATAAAAGTTAGCATAAACATCCACCACAGCGGATTCCCCACATTCCTCACTGTAATGGAAGGCAATCAAGTCTAATCTTCTTCACTCTTTATTCTCCCGCAGTCAGGGCAGTCGAACCATCTGCAGTCGGGGGGGGAGGGGGGTTCAAAGCTCCCGCGATTGGGGTGGTCGAAGCTCCTGCGGCCTGGAACTCCCGGTCAATCCCTAACCAAGGGGCTGTGAGCTCCACGATGTTAAGTCCGCAGGCTCCCGAGGTTGCAGCTCCGAGGTCGATCCCCGACAGGAATCGTCAGCTCCACAATGTTGTTCTGCAGGCTCCCGCAGTTGGAGCTCTCAAAGTCCATCCCCAGCAAGAGACCGCCATCTCCTCAATGTTAGGCCACAGTGCGGACGGAGATACGATACGGAAAAAAATCGCATCTCAGTCGAGGTAAAAGATTTTAAAAAGTTTCCCCCAACCCCCCTCCCACATAATACAAAGCTAAAGAACACTAAAACATACATTTAACACATACTAAAAAAACATACTAAAATTCCAGTGTGTCAACAAAGAAAGAAAAGGACAAGACAGACTGTTGACTGTTTAGTTAGTTTAGTGATACAGCATAGAAATAGGCCCTTTGGCCCACCGAGTACATGCCCACCAGTGATCTCCATACACCATATACGAGGTATAATTTACCATTCTTAGCAAAGCCAATTAATCTACAAACATGAGTGTAGGAGGAAGCCAGAGCACCCAGGGAAAACCCACCTCACTGAGAGAACGTACAAACTCTGTGCAGGCAGCACCGTTAGTCCGGATCGATCCCGGGTCTCTGACGCTGTAACTCTACCACTGCGCCACCGTGACGCCCTTAATTATGTTTTTAATTATAAGGATTGCTGTTCATATTTTTATTCTCATCTTGTAGTCTGTTTACAAAATGGCCATTCCCATACACCGTTATCTTGTTGGTGCTGTTTCTCAAGGTCACATTAAGATCTATAAAGCCATCTTTGATTATGCTTTCACCATGCTTCTTGTTTCTGTGGTCCCAGCACATCTCTCCCTCTCCGCCTCTCCAGCAAGCAGTGTCCCCCCCACAGCCTGTTGGCATCTCATCATGTGAATCTGCAAGGGTTTGGGTTCCTCAGAAAATGATAGATGTCTGTGAAACTTGCTTCATTAAGGGTGACATCACTTGCAGGGAGCTGGGGACCCATGTGACACAGATGGCTCCAGGGAGTCTGAAGCCTGGGAAGGGGTTGCAGAAGGTTTCTGTCCAGATGGCCTACAAGTTGCCAAGATGTCTGGGATTCTGCACGTGCAGCTATGCTCCGATGCCAAAGGCATGCTTGTGATTGGTTGGGGAAATGTTATATCTCAACTCTGTTTCAGTACCTTCCTGCCAGTAGTTGTGATTGGCCATTTTTTTTACCTGATGTAATGTTTCTTTACTTAATGGAAATGTTTCTCCCTAAGTAGGTATGTTACAAAACTTACCTTGAGCGGCACTGCAGTTCTGCCACTCCCCGTGTGCGCGACTTTGGCGCCTTTGAGAGGGGGGCGGGTTTAAAATGCCGTTTTTCTCCAGACATTTCAAATCGATCAATCTCAGGGGATTAAGTTGCTAAAGAGAAATTGCTCCAACATTTGTTTTATGATTTTTAAACTACGCTGGATCATTTATTAGCAAGAGTGAATTAAAAATCGTATTCTAAAGCCGTGAACGCCAACAACGGGACGGACCTTACGTAGGGGACAAAATAAAGTACACAGTTTATGTTTACATAAAAACGGGGTTCTTAGGAAGCCTTTAATCAAAATGTCATGTTGCGAAAAGGGAACAAAAAATATATACGAACCAGCAGTATTTTTCCTGCCGACTGGGGGTTAAATTCACTGCAGACCGCAACGTTCCAATCCATCGCGTTCCACAAAAACCCACTCGCAAGTTGATTTAAATGGCCATTCATTTACGGGAATTAAACACTAAATTCCTTCAATTTGGCCTATAAATTCATGAAAATGAGATTTAAAAATCATGTTATGTTGTGAATTATTGTGTGAATGTTATTTAGACACTTACGCAATTTAAAAATGTTTATCTTTTCTTAGGAAATGGATAGATGTTTAGATCTAGTAATTGAATTTTGTAACTAGCTACATTAGTTAACTAACTAATTATATGCTTTAATTTCAGGTCATCCAAGTAAGATTGTTTCATATTTGTTTCAGAATGCTTCAAACAATAATAACTGAAAATGTCATTGAGTTCTCTTAATTTTTAAGAAAGCTATGGGCTTTTGACTGTCCTCGATTACAGCTTTTGAGTTAAGTCAATGGAAAAGCAATGGGAAACAAGATGCTAATTTCCTAGTATGAAAATGGCCATAACTTTTTTAATACTGAAGATATGAAAGAGAATTAGGTATCAAATTAAACTTCTTGTTATGCTTTATCTGATGGGATGAATCGCAGACTTGATTTTTAAAATCTCAAAATGTTGTAACATTGCTACCCTAAGTGCTATTTGTTGAAACTATGTTATGTACTGTTATACAATTGGGCCAGAGAGTTGTCATTCTATGGATTTTGCAACTGGTATCGGTAATTGGCTTGTAGGGGTTGCCTCCCCCAAGTACTTTCGCGCCCTTAGAGGTATAAAGGGGGGAGTAGTTCGTTGCGGTGTGCCGATTGTCTTTAGTCTGTCCTATTTGCGCGAGGCTGTATTGGGCACGAGTGAGT
Source organism: Okamejei kenojei (assembly GCA_035221665.1). Taxonomy (NCBI): domain Eukaryota; kingdom Metazoa; phylum Chordata; class Chondrichthyes; order Rajiformes; family Rajidae; genus Okamejei; species Okamejei kenojei. The sequence goes on from CM069159.1 coordinate 23,036,605, forward strand.
GGTTCTGAGGATCGGTCCCGCATTATTGTATACAATAAAATAGAGTTGGAATTCCAGTGTTCGTATTCGGTGTTTGACTGAACCAGACTAGGGGGGTAAGATTAGATCTGAATTAACAATCTGTTGGCAACTTGACATCTCATCTCCTGTGACACCGCCCAACTTATGGAGTCACAGAGTGATACAGCGTGGAAACGTGCCCTTGGGCCCAACCTGTCCTCGCACACCAACATGCCCCATCCACACTAATCCAGGAGGAATGCCGCAAGAGATTCAGCCAGTATGTCTTGGTCCATCTGGTTCATTGGACTTTCCATTGCCTGATTTAAAATAACACATTTAGAAACAAAAAAGCATCTGAAGCAAGTCTCTTAGAAGTCACCAATTTAGAGACTTTGAGAGATGTTCCTGTAACCACAGCTGTTATGTGCTAACCTTGCAATATCTTTTTAACAGTGTGGGTGGAGTTTATGACTCAACTACAGATTGCTCAAGCATTTCCAAGCACGGAATGACAAGACCATATGGCATGCTGCTATGAAATGCTATGAAATTGGCATTAAAAAATGCACAAAAAAAATCTGTCACTCAAAGGCTGCACGCAGGAATTTAAAGGAAAATGTAATCATTATCTGCTGAAGCATTTATAATAAAAACATCAGCTATTACACAACCCCCACACTATATCAACCTGCTCCATCATTTAGTAAGATTAACATTGATGTTGGGCTTTGTTCTTATTCCTTTCTGATCCTTGACCCCTCTCTTTACTATCATTATTTCGGACCCGCAAACGCTCAGCATAGGAGCACCGCAAGGCTGCGTACTCTCTCCTCTCTTCTACTCTCTCTACACCAATGACTGCACCTCCACAGACACCTCTGTCAAGCTTCTCAAGTTTGCGGACGACACAACCCCGATTGGGCTGATCCAGGATGGGGAGGAATCTGCCTACAGACAGGAAGTGTCACAGCTGGCGTCCTGGTGCCATCGCAACAACCTAGAGCTCAATGCTCTTAAGACAGTGGAATTGATTGTAGACTTTAGGAGAGCTCCCCCTCCCCTCACCCCACTCACCATCAACAACACCACAGTCACATCTGTGGAGTCTTTTACGTTCCTGGGAAACATCATCTCCAAGGACCTTAAGTGGGTGGGCTACCATCGACTCCACAGTCGAAAAGGCACAACAGAGAATGTACTTCCTACGGCAGTTGAGGAAGCACAACCTGCCACAGGCAATGATGTTCCAATTCGACACGGCCATCGTAGAGTCTGTTCTCACCTTCTCTTCTTTTTCTTCTTTCGTGTGGCGTGCACAGCCTAAAGTTGTTGGACAACTTGTTCTATTTGATCTTCCGTTTGTGCACGTCGAGTTGATTGCGTTAGTCAAAACAGGGCGGACCACGTGAAGGTTGCAATCTTCCACCCCACCTTCTCCATCATGGTCTGGTTTGGCTCAGCCACCAAGCACGACACTTGGAGGCTGCAGCGAATCGTCCGATCAGCAGAGAAGGTTATTGGCTGCAACCTTCCCTCCATTGATGAACTGTACACTGCAAGGGCCAGGAAGTAAGCAGGCAAGATCATCTCTGACCCCTCTCACCCTGGCCACAAACTCTTTGAATCACTTCCCTCTGGAAGGCGACTCCGGACTGTCAAAGCTGCCACAGCCAGACATAAAAACAGTTTTTATCCACGAGTAGTTGTAAAATCTGTAGCCTCCCTTTGATCTGGTATTTTGTTGGTTCACATGCTTGATCAATGGTGTTTTATCATTAACGTTTTATTATTATTAATGTTTAGTGTTTTCTGAGTCATTCGTAACTGTCACTGTATGTCATGTTGTTACTTGTGGGCGGAACACCAAGGCAAATAATGTACGATTATTTTGTATGTGTGGTATGTGAATACTTGGATTACTTATCGTACTTACTTATTTACTGAGTGGGTTATCTATGGGCCCCATTTCTTATCCACCAGCGGTCCACTCCATAAGTAGTCCCAAATTTGCCAGTGATTTCCCAACTTTGCACTGACATTGGATTCCTTATGGACAATACTAGTCCCTGCAATTCTCCAGCCATTGAACTGGGGAATCTATACAAAGAACCTCTGCTCAGTTCTCCTGGCCCCAGCTTCAGTGACTCCCTTCATTGGAAAGAGAAGCAATGGACATAAGTGAGAAGAGGTAAGCCAAGTAATTTATATATTCATGTTAAACTAACTGTGTTTGGACAAGTTTATGTAATGGTTCAACTAATGTTTTAACTGATTTTGTTCTCAAAAACTATTTTCAATATTTTTTAAATTAATCTTTATGCCCTCAGCTTGTTTCGAGGTGTTGATCTAGTGGCAGAGTCTCTTAGTTTCTGTCAGCCTACATCATGTCCTCAATCTCGGGGATGAGTGTTTAAACCCACAAGCTTCTGACTCAGATCCCAGAGTGCTGCTGTCAAGTACCACCCAGCATCTATCATTTAAAATGACTCAAGTATTTTGTCAGTGGGAGTAGCCAAGGAAATGTTTGGACCTGATTCCACAAACTTTGCCAGAAGTTAAAGTTGCACAAATCATAGCCTCATTCATTTTGGGCAAGTCTGCTAGCATTTCCTCCAGAGCTTTAACAGCTTGGCGAAGTACTCATCCACTTCAAGAGTTTTTAATTTCATTTGATACGTGACAACCTTAACTGTTGGTCCACAGACAGCACCCATAGTTAAGACAAATCTGTGTCTCTGGCTCTTTAAGGCGGCAACTCTACCTGCTCTGCCATTGTATCACCCACAATATATAATAAATTATCAGTAATTCTTAGTAAACCACACTATAATTATACAAGTCAAGTATGCAGTTCAACCTATACAATAACTATCGTGCTTCGAGGTTGAGTTGTGCAGGGTGGTTCAAGTGCCTGACTGATTGATAGAAGAAGCAGTTCTTGAACATGGAGCTAAAGGTTTTCAAGCTCCTGTACCTTCTTCCTGATGATAACAGTGAGAAGAGAGCATGGTCGGAGTGCTATGGATCCTTGATGATATTAGCTGCCTTCTTCAGGCAGTGTTTGCTTCAGATCTCTTTGCTGGTGAAGAAGTCAATACTCATGATGGGCTGGGCAAGAGACACCATTTGCTGCAGTTTCCTTCATTCTTTGTGCTTTCAATGTGCATAACGTGGTTCTATACTGGCTGCAACCCTCACAATCCCATATCCACTCACCCCATCTTCACGCAGCCCATGGGAACCTTGCACACTACACCCTTTATCAGTGAGTGAAGCAACCAGAAGTCCTTAAGAGGGCAGTTGCAAGCCACCCCTAAACCATCTGCCTTTCGAATTATTGTTTAAAAAATAATTTTGTGTGTAGCCAAAGTTATTTGTTTAATAACCCTGTCCCTCTTCACATTTGACTTCACATTTGCGCTCCACCATAGTTCTAAGCTTAAGGAAATGCCACCTCAAAGTTCAATGCCTTTGAATGTCTTCTCACCCCTACCCCTCTTTCCCTATTACATCTACAGAAACGTTAACTTCAGCATGTGACCAGGCTCACTGATTGTTGCATGATTCAAATGCCATTAGTGCTTTCCCCACTGAATTGCTGGAGACACAAGATGACAATGGGAAAGCGACATTTCACCCTTTTACATCCTTGGGTTATCTTCAAGCTCAATCGTGCTTGCCAGTGGAATATAATAGAAGGGACTGATAAAATCATTTGAAGGCTGATCTGACCTTCCTATTCACGATTTCACTCAGTGCTTTTGATGTCTCTCGCCATTCAGCCTTCTGTCATTTTTAATACATTTCTCTCCACCGAGGTCAGGAGTGTTCCCATGAGACTGCAGTGAGAAATGTCCTTGCTGCAAAATCATCTACCTGTGATATTCAAAGCCGTGTTACCCTGGTCACGTGGAATTTTATTTCAGCTCCCGCTACCTTAAAAATCTCTAGGTGGCGTAAGGTTGTATTACATTTGGATTAAGGCTCTGAGGGGTATGGAAGAGTTGTTCTTGGCAAATTGCACCCACGTGAGAATACTTGCGGGATAATTGAAACTGGTTATATATAACGTGGGTTGAAAATGTGTCCTTCACACTTTTCATTTGCCAGTTTTAGTGCCCCAGCTTAATACATATATAAACCAGCAGTCGTTTACAGCTAGCTTTCTCTAACTTCTAATTGATCCAAGTCTCTGCCCAAGGGTAAATAACCTCTAACTGACCTCAAGAAGGCACAGTTATAGTATTGACTGACTTTGAAGATGACACAGAATTTAATATAGAATGAAAACATTGCATCTGGTTTGAAACATCTTCTAGCATGGACCTAACACCTTTCATTACCCATGGGTGTCCTCAGTTACTAACACCCAATTAAGAACATTTGAGGAGTAAGAATAGAGATAATTAGGTGCGGAGTAAGATACCATAAACAGCAATGGGATGGTGATTAGCTATTCAGGTGAGGTGCTCTTGACTGAGGGATAAATATTAAGCACAGCTGGAAAGAGCTCGTCAGTTTTTCTTCAAAAAAGAGGAGAAAGGAAAGCGAGGTTAAATGGCACTTTGTAACGAGAGACCGTTGGTCTGTCAGTGGGGCGCAAGACTGCCTCCTGGCTCAAGCCTCACCCATAGGCGAGAATCCACAACTTGGTAACACAGAGGCTGGTGCTCTGATGTCCTGTGGCTGACACCTTACATTTTACAGTTTATTTGTGTAAAGTTCCTTACACTTTGTTTCCCGCAAGGAACCTCACTAGATGTGTAATAATTTAATAATATGTGTAAAATAGTATCTTAAGACATTTGTCGGGTTTACCAGGCACCACCTGGTATGCAAAACAATGCATGTCACTGTGCCCAGGTGCATATGAAAATAAAGTATCATTGACATCAGCAAACTGCATTTTTTCCTGCTCTGTATCGTGCATTGTTTGGTTTATAGCATCACCACAGCATGGGTGTTTTTCAAAGGATTACAAATGCATGAGCATTTGACCATGTTGTTTGCTATATAGCCTGAAGCTCCTGGATACACAATTTGGGGTCCGTGCTCACCTCAGGGAGAACACAGGGGTTGAAAAAACAAAACAAAAATCAGCCTATGTTCCTTTACTTCTGGCTTTCTCTAGAATATCACAGTGTCATACAAGACCCTTCAGCCCACCAAGTCTGTGCTGACCATAAGCATGTGCAGGAAGGAACTGCAGATTAGAGATCTCTTGCACAACCACAAAGTTGTTTCTATTGTGTTCTTGTGTGAGACATGCGATGTGCTCACAATCACTACTCAAAGACTAAATCGTGGAAGCAAGAGATTCTTTATTTTCGAGTCTGCAGAGTCGGGTGCCTCTCCAAGTTGAGACACACCAAAGTCAGAAGGGTAAACCCCCTTTATACACACAATTCTACATCCAACCTCTCCTCCTTTGACCCCCTCCAATCAGACACTGAGGTGCACAACCTGTAGGTACATCCCCCCAGTACCGCCCACATCATACATCGCATGTCCAGACATGTGCATGGTAATGAGCAGTTTCTTGACCAGGGGTGTGTTGTAATATTCATTTATTTTATTAAGCATGCTCAGTTGTTCATGACCTACCCTAGTTTTACTCACCTCCAAGTGAACTCTCTCAGTTCTCCTATATCAGCACTAAAGCTAAGCTTATAGTGACAAGGGTCCCATCTATCACTCCCTTCTACTGATAAGGGTCTATCTACATCACTCCCTTCTACCGCTATACAATGCTATCACTTCTTACTCAAGGATGGGTCTGGTAACATTTATACACAGCTGTGTCAGAACCCTCTCCCTGGCCTCTATCGGTTTGAATCCTCTTTAAAGCCCCTTACAATAGTGGGGTTTAATCACTTTATCCCTCACACTTGCATGAATGCTGTGTTATTGCACACAGTATTTTCCTTTTCACTGTCTGGTATATTTTATGTACACTTTATATATATGTATGTTGTCTTAGTCTATGTGCCTGCAATGCTGCTGCATGCAGGCTATTCATTGTACCTGTACCTAACTGTACTTGTCCATATGACATATAAGTTTTCCGGGTCATATCTCCGGTCACTCTACTACCTAACATCGTGGAGCTGGATCCCTTGCTCGGGACTGACTTTGAGCCCCACCGCGGGTCATGGACTTACCATCGGAGCCGATTCCTCGCCTGGATCGACGCCTGCGGACTTTAACATCAGGAGCTCATAGTCTCGAGTAAGACACCGACGTTGGGAAGCTCCAAAAGCCACACAACGTTTGGCTAGCCCCGTCCCGGGTAGATCGACCAGCGTGGGGGAGCTGAGATTCCCCCCCCCCCTCCCCCGATGCAGGGGCTTGATCGCCCCAACGAGGAGGCCCGCCACCAGCTATGGGAGTAAGATCGTCCGTCAATGAAAGGTTAAAGGGCCCCGACCGCTGGAGGACAAAGAAGGGACAGATTGAACAGTTTTTCGCCTTCCATCACAGTGAGGAATGTGGAGGAGTCACTGTGGTGGATGTTTATGTGAAATGTATTTTGTGTGTTCTGTTGCTTTTTAATGGTATGATGACTGTATGGCAAATCAAATTCCTCGTATGTTGCAAAACGTACTTGACTAATAAAATATGATTCTGATTTTGATAGCGGCCACCAAAGCCATCAAGGGCCACAGCCAGCAAAAACAAACTCTGAGTCTTCCAACCAACTGATGGTGGCACTGGATCCACCTGAGACAGGAGACCAACCTTCATCAAGACCAGAGAACCCTGGACTCCAGGAGCCCAGTGAAGACATCTGTGACTGTCCCAAATGTGTTGGATGGTGTTTGGCACTCAGATCAGAAAGCTGGAGTCCAGGTAAAGTATTGCATAACTTACTGCTTCGATGCAAGTGTTTCTTCAGTTTGCATATCAATTCAATGAGGGCGGGATAGGCCCAAGGCATTAAATTCTTCGTTGACTCATTGACCAGTTTTGAACTTTCTCCTTCAGATTTGCATTTCAATCTATATGCAAACTGTTAAGGGGAGATTCCTGTACAGTGCAACCTTTAACACTAACTGAGAAACCGTTTCTATTCTCCAATAAACCGATTAGTGTTTAAGTGCAACTTGCAGCTATTGGCCTGAACTTAGTGTGACACGGGTTAGCATCTGTCCTGATATTGTTATGACCTCTGTTGAATTGCTTTGTGCCTATGCATTACAGCAATAATGGCTTTTTCCAAGTATCTGGGGAGTTTGTAAGAGATGCTTAGGAAAATGTGTTTTTCTTAAAATAAAGACAAGCCTTGTGGAAGATGCAGGCTCCAGATCTACCACATCAGTAAGGCTTAATGCAGCTTTCCAAGTTTTATTTAGTAACTATGATTGATAGCTGTTATTTCGCACCTATATTAGTTACTGGGAAATCTTGAACAAATATTCAACACGAAATGTCAAGCATTCTGCTTTCACCATTTGTTAAAACATTTTTTTCACTTTTTAATCATCAAAATTCAAATGACAGCTCAGATACAGCTGCACCAAGAAATTTAGAAGCAGGGTCCTTTTCAGTGCATTTGACGTTTTTCTTTCAATCTTTTATTCAGTTCTCTGCGATTCACATCCCGCTCTGGAAATGGATATGGTTACAGCTGCATAATCGCATCAGGGACTCTGTGACAAAGGAGCAGCCATTTTGGCAAGGAAAGGTTCACTCGCTTTGTGCATCTCAAGCTCAGTTGACAACATTATGTTACAAATGATAAAGTGGAGATTAAGTTTGAGCACTCAAGGTGCACCAATAACTGTATTGTTGCAGTCTATGAACTTCTGCTGGTATTTTCAAGAGTATTGAGCACTGCTGATAGTCACTTGTTATCTGCGGGATTAAGCTTCATCTGTTCAATCATCGGTGAAAGGGAGAATACATGTATTTGTAAATATAAGCGTGTGTGCACATGTGTTCATGCTTATGTGCATCTCCCTGTATGTGTAAGTGTCTGTGTGTTTGTGTGTGGGATAGGTAACCTCACAACCTAAATGTCAGTGCAATTTGCAATTTCAAATCATTGGATGCCACAGATTTCAGGATTTGCTGCAATTTCCTCATTGTGTGACAGCGTAGTATTGCAATATAATAAAATGTGTTATTTCCTTCAATAAACTTGCATTGATATATATGACAGCATATCAAGTGTTTTGTGGTGGTGGAGAGCTCTGTTAAAACGTGTGAAAAAATATTCTTGTTTTATTAGTAAATTTAAAACAGCCACTCGACTGGAATCCTTTGAGGAACAAGAACTAACAGAAACCATTTTCTTCTTTCTCAAAGTGGGCACAAAATCAGCTCGAAACACTCCAGCATTTTACATTTAAATTATGCAAAATATTCTAATAACTTTTGTTTTTCTTGGCTGCTGTATGGAAGGCTGGTTCAGCATGAACATTGGTTAAGGATTCAGACAGCAAATAGTGGAAGAGTGATATTCTGGCTGGAGGCCTCTCTGGAGAAGGCGTACGGAATGCTTACCTTCATTGCTTGTGGCTTTGAATACAAGGGTCAGGAAGCCATGTTGCAGCTTTATAGGACTTTGGTTTATAGGAATAGGAGTAGAATTAGGCCATTCAGCCCATCACGTTTACTCCACCATGGCTGATGTACCTCTCCCTCCTAACCCAATTCTTCTGCCTTCTCCCCATAACCTCTGACACATGTACTAATCAAGAATCTATCTATCTCTGCCTTAAAAGTATCCACTGATATCCACTGGTTAGGCCACATTAGGAGTATTGTGCAGTTCCAGTTATCCCATTACAGGTTTTGGAGAGGGTGCTGATGAGGTTTAGCAGAATGCTGTCCAGTTTGCAGTGTTTTAGCTATAAGGAGAGGTTGGACTATTTTCTCCAGAATGTCAGAGGTTAAGGGGAGACCTGACAGAGGTATATCAAATTATAAGAGGTATGTGGATCGATCTGTTAAATGGACAGAGAAATGGGCAGAGAAATTGCAGATGGAGTTTAACCCTTGCAAGTGTGAGGTGATGCACCTTGGGAGGTTGAATACAAGGGAAAATAATACAGTTAATAGCAAAACCCTTAACAGCATTGATGTGCCGAGGGATCTTGGATTCCAAGTTAATAGCTCATGAAAGGTGGCAGCTCAAATAGATAGGGTAGTAAAGAAGGCATATATGATGCTGACCTTCATTACAAGGGGCATTAAATATAAGAGTCAGGAAGTCATGGTGTGACTCTATAGGATTTTGGAAAGGATGCATTTGGAGTATTGTGTACAGTTGTAGTGGCCCCATTAAAGGCAAGATGTGGAGCCTTTGGAGAGGGTAGAGAGGAGGTTTACCAGAATGCTGTCTGGATTAGAGGGCTTCTGCACAAGGGAGAAGTTGGATAGACTTGGATTGTTTTCACAGAAATGTCAGAGGACTTCTTGACGGTTATATTAAATGCTCCTTGCAATGATAGAAATATATAAAATTATGAGAAGTATAAATGCGGTAGACAGTCAGAGCCTTTATCCCAGGATGGAAATGCCCAACACTTCAGGCATAACTGTAGACACAAAAAGCTGGAGTAACTCAGGGGGACAGGCAGCATCTCGGGAGAGAAGGAATGGCTGACGTTTCTGGACCCTTCTTCAAAACTCTAAGAGGCATAACTACAAGGAAAGTTTAATGGAAATGTGAGGGGCAAGTTATGTTTTAGATAGAGAGCAGTGGGGGCCTGGAATGCATTGCCAGCATTAGTGGTGGATATACATTTGATGATGATGTTTAGAAGGATTTTAGATAGGTGCATAGAAATGTAAGGAATAGAGGGATGTGAATCATTTACAGACAAACATGGGCCAAAGGACCTTTCCTGTGCTGTACTGTTCTATGTTCCATGTTCTATATAGGATAGACCCTTTTTCCCCAGTGTGAAAATGTCAATGACTGGAGGACATAGCTCTAAAGTCAGTGCAGGGAAGTTTAAAGGCGAAGTGTGAGGCTATTTATTTTTCTCACACATACAGTGTTAAATGACTAGATTGGCTGCCAGAGCTGGTGGGGAAGCAGATCCGATAGTAGCATTTAAGAGGCTTTTAGATAAGCACATGAATATGCAGGCCATGGCGATCTATGGATCACATGCAGACAGAGAAAATTAGTTTCACACATGGCAACAAGTTCAGCACAGATATTGTGGGCCTGAGGACCTGTTCCTATGCTGTCCTATTCTATGCCTGTGCATGTTTAAGGTAGACAAAAATGCTGGAGAAACTCAGCGGGTGAGGCAGCATCAATGGAGCGAAGGAAATAGGCAACGTTTTGGGTCGAAACCCTTCTCAAGACTGATGTGGGGGGGGGGGGGGGAATGAAGAGGTTGAGCCAGTGGGCTGAGGGGGAGCTGAGAGGGGGAAGAGAAAGTAAGGACTACCTGAAATTAGAGAAGTCAATGTTCATACCGCTGGAGTGCAAACTGCCCAAGCAAAATATGAGGTGCTGCTACTCCGATTTACAGTGGTCCTCACTCTGGCCACGGAGGAGGCCCAGGACAGAAAGGTCGGATTTATATTGGGAGGGGGAGTTGAAGTGCAAAGCCACCGGGAGATCAGGTTGGTTATTGCGAACCGAGCGGAGGTGTTGGGCGAAAGGATCGCCAAGCCTACGCTTGGTCTCACCGATGTAAAGCAGCTGACATCTAGAGCAGCGGATGCAATAGATGAAGTTGGAGGAGGTGCAAGTGAACCTCTGCCGCACCTGGACATGTTTGTCAAGGAGCACCTAATGAGTTACTTACTGGTTGACTACATAAAGCATTGAACTTGTAACTTAATATTCATGTAGATAGATGTGTAAAGCAAAGACAAGACCCGAGGGCATGTCCTGAAATACCATGTACCATGAATTGCCCTGTAAAGTAAGGCTGTAATCCATTAATTTGAATCAATCAACTGTCCACTGCGGTCCTGTTTTATAGTCTGCTCTGGCGTTAAAAACAAATCAATGACCCCATTCAACGCCAAATTAAGTCAGTCATTAACATCAAATAAAATATGTAGATCAGACTTCTGCCTCCAATGCAGTTACTGAATATGTGTCTAAGTACGAAGATCAACTTAGACACTCATTTTCAGTAACTTCAGTAAAGGCCTTTCAGAAAGTTTCTATTCCTTCCCCATATAGCAGCTTAGTAGCCCAGTCAGTGATATAGCCTCACGCTTTGAGTGACTTGGGTACTTATATTTACCTTGCAGTAAAGGTCTTAGTGAAGAACCCTCGTGATAAAACAGATGAACATATTAGGCATGCAACGGCAACTAGCATTTGTGCTCATTCTCTGTGGCAGAAATACTCACCTCATGGTATCATCGAAAGCCCAATGTTAACATTGGCTTATTTTCTTCATTAACCAACTATTTCTTTCAGCTTCCCTCTCCCTCCCTGCCCTGGTGCCCTAACCAAATGGAAATGTACAGAACAAAACTACTTTCAAAATAAATCTTTACCACAAACATACAGACCACGTGTCCATTTAGGCCTAGAGCCTCTGCGTCTTCTTTGAGTTCCCCTTCACCAACAGAGTCATTCAATAGGCAATTGATGTCATTCCTTGATTAACTTCTCACTCACTACCATTCACTTTCACTAGTTCGAAGGAGCAGCTCTGATCACTAGCATGGGCCCAAGCCATACCCATCTTATTGTGGGAACAGACTTAGTTTCAGCCACCTTATGGGCTGTTTCACTCAACTTTGCTTCCAAAACATTGCGGGCTGTGACGACACTGCTTCCTGAACCCACACGGAACTCAAACATGTCACCACATTTTCTGACATTCCCACTCTGCTCTCACCTTCACATGGGTTTACCTCGGACTCTTCCGTCCCCATACTGGAGCTCTTTGTTTACGGCCCAGGGGATAGGTAGCCACAAACATCCTCCACAAACTCTCATGGCTATAATTCCTCTCGTCCTTCTCCCTGTGAGGATTCCTTTTGTTCTCCTGGTTCCTCTTCATTATATGTGCTCCAATGATGGGACTTTCCATGTAGACAGAACTGGTATGTTTTCCTTCTTCCTGGAACATGGCTCCCCCTGTCAAACATTGATCCCCACCTTTCATTCCACCAGCCTCTGCATTCAATGCAGTCTCCAACAAGATTCCATCACCAGACACATTATCTCCTCCCTTTCTTTTTCAACATTTCCTTGGGACCATTCCCTGTGTGACTCCCTGGTCCAAACCTCCATCCCTACCAACCTCCCCCTGGGATTGTATCTCTCTCCGTGTAATATCCCGTACCATATCTCGCTATGTGTAATATTCGTTGATGTTGCTGATCAATGGATTTGGTGATGATCTCCACCAGGTATACAGATGGATCTAGAGATGACTCAGGTGTCCAACCTGGAGTCATTGGGTGGCATGTTAGTCTAATCTAGCTAAACGTCTGGGCTGGCAAGGTGCCACTGCACTGAAGATGCCACTTTCCACATGAGATATCAAACCTGCCGCAGCTGTAAAGATCCCATTAAAATACTTTAAAGGATAGCGGGAGACTTCTCGCCAGGGCCAGTGTGAGGGCAATATCCCTCTATCAACATCTTTAAAGAAAACCTGAACTGGTCATTATCACACTGTTGTCTGTGGGACTGTGCTGGGTGAAAATTGGCTGCTGCATTTTCAAGATTACAGCAACAATCACATTTCGACAAGTATTCATTAGCTGGAAAGAACTTCAGGATGTTTTGACAAATATTATTACCAAGAAAGTCGGGCTTTTTTTTATGAATGCCACTGTTATTTTAGGCATAACCCACAGCTCAATTGTGTCACTGTAATACATGCTGAATCCAGAAGATATGCTTGAAGCTCCTAATGCTGCCTGCCATGATGAGCAACAAAATCTGATGATGCAGCCCGGAGGTGTGGCTGCACAATTGCTGTATTGGATATTCTTGCTGCGGGAATTCTGAGCTGTCGCTGGGAGACACTGACAAGCAGCCTCAGCTGTGCATATTCCATCCATTACTGGTGCTATTACAGCACATAACTGCAGCTTGCAGCACAGAGAGGTTGGGCTCTCTTCCTCTCATTTAATAGTTTCAACCCTTATCTCTCCATTTGCACCCAAACCAAAATCATGAGTCTTTTACATTATGTGCCGATAAATGCTTTCATCACCACTGATCTCAGCATACTGGAATAATATAGCAATGTTCCAGAATTAAACACTAATTGAGGCATTTTGAAATCAGGCAGAGATTGGATCCAAATAAATACTGCATTCACTTCACAACCAGCTTGAAAACCACACAAAGCTTATTCAGGTTAATTACACCAGGGTCAATGTTTCTCAACACGCAGGTCAGAGAGACTGTGACATATTCTATGGTGCATCGATATTACCTATTGCTATGCAAAGTGCTTTCCAGACCAGAAATTTCCTGAACTTATTTTTCCTCGCATTTTTCCGGGTGGATTGTGTGAAAGCCAATACCGGCCAAATCCTTTCGGTAAATCATGTCTATGCCAACCATGATGTCATTTGACTGCATTTTCTCTACACCATTCCTGTCCAAATGATTTGACCAAACATAGAAACATAGAAAATAGGTGCAGGAGTAGGCCATTCGACCCTGCACCGCCATTCAATATGATCATGGCTGATCGTTCAACTCAGTATCCTGTACCTGCCTTCTCTCCATACCCCCTGATCCCTTTAGCCACAAGGGCCACATCTAACTCCCTCTTAAATATAGCCAATAAACTGGCCTCAACTACCTTCTGTGGCAGAGAATTCCAGAGACTCACCACTCTCTGTGTGAAAAATGTTTTCCTCATTTCGGTCATAAAGGAATTCCCCCTTATCCTTAAACTGTGACCCCTTGTTGTGGACCTCCCCTACATCGGGAACAATCTTCCTGCATCTAGCCTGTCCAACCCCTTAAGAATTTTGGAAGTTTCGATAAGATCCCCCCTCAATCTTCTAAATTCTAGCAAATACAAGCCGAGTCTATCCAGTCTTTCTTCATATGAAAGTCCTGACATCCCAGGAATCAGTCTGGTGAACCTTTGTACCCCCTCTATGGCAAGAATGTCTTTTCTCAGATTTGGAGACCAAAACTGTACGCAATACTCCAGGTGTGGTCTCACCAAAACCCTGTACAACTGCAGTAGAACCTCCCTGCTCCTATACTCAAATCCTTTTGCTATGAATGCTAACATACCATTCGCTTTCTTCACTGCCTGCTGCACCTGCATGTCTACTTTCAATGACTGGTGTACCATGACACCCAGGTCTCGTTGCATCTCCCCTTTTCCTAATTTGCCACCATTCAGATAATAGTCTACCCTCCTGTTTTTGCCACCAAAGTGGATAACCTCACATTTATCCACATTATACTGCATTTGCCATGCATTTGCCCACTCACCCATCCTATGCAAGTCACCTTGCAGCCTCCTAGCATCCTCCTCACACCTAACAAGCTTTGTGTCATCCGCAAACTTGGAGATGTTGCATTCAATTCCCTCGTCCAAATCATTAATATATATTGTAAATAGCTGGGCTCCCAGCACTGAGCCTTGCGGTACCCCACTAGTCACTGCCTGCCATTCTGAAAAGGACCGTTTACTCCTACCCTTTGCTTCCTGTCTACCAGCCAGTTCTCTATCCACATCAATACTGAACCGCCAATACCGTGTGCTTTAAGTTTGTATACTAATCTCTTATGTGGGACCTTGTCGAAAGCCTTCTGAAAGTCCAGATATAACACATCCACTGGTTCTCCCTTATCCACTCTACTAGTTACATCCTCGAAAAATTCTATAAGATTCGTCTTATAACTTGTATGTTGTAATTCTATCTTCTTCCACCACTTCCTCTGGCAACTCGTTTCAGAAAACCAATATCCAATCAATATTGAAAAACCTGCCCCTCATATTTTTTTTAAATCTCTCCCCTCTCTTCTGAAACCCATGTCCTCTAGTTCTGGACCCACCTGCCCTGGGAGAAAGATTCTGACTATCTACCCTATCTGCTCCTTTCATAAATCTCTACATGGTCACACTCAGCCTCCTGCGCCCCAATGAAAATAAACCCAGCCTAAAACCCTCCCCTCTACTTTCAGTCTAACCTTCCGACCCAAAAGGTTACCCATCCTTTTTCTCCAGAGATGCCGACTTACTTCAGAGCTTTTCTCCAGCCTATCTAATCGTTCACTGTTACTACCACATTCTTCCTGCAGTGTGGTGACTCGAACTGTACACAACACTCCACGTTCAGTAAGAACAATGTCTTGTACAAGTGAAACATCATGTCCCCACTCTCATGCTCAAAGCCTCAGCCAATTAAGGCAAGCATACCAAGTGTGTTTTACATTACCCTATACACCAATGTCACCACTTTTGGAGAACTACGGACTTGTATCTCAACATCTGTCTATATATCAGCTCTCCCAAGGTCCTTGCTATTTGCTCTGTATGTCCTATCAGAAATTGACTTCAAGTGCATGACCACGCACTTATCTGGATTAAATTCCATCTGCCACCACTCTGTCCAACTTTCCCACTGATCTACTGTATGTCCCTTCCTTTCACTAGCTTGTATAAAGGCACACTAGAAGGTTACAGCTCATTGACCATCACCACCCAAAAATATTCCAACCACTACTGGTGATAACAATCCAGTTACCGTGCTACTTATTAAGGATTTGAAGTCATCTCTGGTTTCCCAAATCCCTGCTTCATTCATCATCATCTTTCTGCTGTCATCACCCTCACAAGGCATTATGCTGACAAACTAAATTTGAATTGGGAGCCCTGAGCAGGGAAATTTAAACATGGAACATTTTGAAAACCACTTCAGAACAGTGATAATAACCCAAATTGCATTTATTCAAATGTGCAAATCAGAAGAACATGCAGCTTGTGCAATAATCAGAAATCATTGAGTGTGAATATTAAAAGTAATTTCAAAGCTAACTGTAAATGATCCAATCAGTTTTCATCAGAAACGTTCCTCTTGCAGCACTAAACCTTGGACTACTAGTTTCTCCTACTTTCAACGTGTTATCATAAATATTACAAGCTGTATTTCCATAATTGTTGATAGCAATGGGTATGTAAAGATCATTTTAAGATCATATTTTTAATGGTAACTTAAGAATGATATGTTAATCATTTCCGTAATTAAATATGTAAGTTTCATCATTAATTGGTATAATTTGCTTACCAGATGTGTTCCAGTGCCATTTTTCAAGATGTCTGATATGAAGATTTCAGATTAAGATTAATGATACACTAAATAATACAAATGAGTACCTTTCTAATAACTGTACTATTAAAGGAAAGGATATAATTCTAGAGACCTGTAATTATCTCAGTTTTCTCTACACACTGATTCTAAGCTTAGCTCTGCCTTTTTTCCAATGAGGAGACACCAATGTGAGGTGGCATTTTACCCGGCGATTGAGCCATACAGCGCGGAAACAGGTTCTTTGGTCCAACTTGCCTATGCCAAACAATATGTCCCATCCACACTAGTCCCACCTGCCTGCGTTTGCTCCATATCCCTCTAAACCTATCCCATCCAAATACCTGTCTGAACGGTTCTTAACATTTAGCCCGAATTCCTCAAATTCTTCACCTTGCAATAAGGAAAACATTCAGTCTGCACTGTGTAGCACCAATGTATTAATCCCTGGTAAGATATTCTCATTCCACTCTCCTCTTTCAATTTTCAATAATTGCCATTTGCTTTTACTGATCTGGCATGTTACCATTCAGTATTTGGTCTCGAGATCCCCAGTTTGTCTGAAGCAAGTTGCAATGAACCTCTATTTCAGTTAACCATGTGGAACAGTAAAAGACCAGAGCCATGCAACAGAGGAAGCCAATTTTCTCATAACATCTTTGAGATTTTTTTAATCTCACTCCCAAATGCTTTCTCTGCTGGCCTGTCATTTTTCCTCATCAGGAATAGATCTAATTAACTTTGTAAAGTTTGTATTAAATTTGCTTCCTCCACACTTTCAGGCATTGCATCTCCAATCACAACTTGAAAGTGACTCCATTGCTTTTTTTAATCCTTTCATTAAGTATCTGTGCATTTGTGCTGTAGTCTAATTCAAAAATGGATGATGATGGTTCGAGTCACGGCTTTCTAGGCGAGTGACCAAAACCTCTGGCGACTCATGCAAACCTTGGGTCGCGGGCAAGGTTCAGGTTTCCTAGGTGGGACAGGGGCATTACTTAAAATTCCATTTTTATTATTGCTCTGTAGCTTGTCGAATGTTGGGACTGCACAAACATACTTATCCATTCACACACTCGATTTTCATTGCATTAATTGTTCTGTACCTAGTCAGCTTCAGCAGATACATGTTTGTGACACACAAGTCAATTAGTACTCCTCGTGTCATGCTTTCGAAATTTGAAAACAAACATCAAGACCAGATTTAGAAGCCGGCGACTCTCCCATACAAAGCTCTCACTGCTGATTCTTACTGTGGATCATTGTATCGGATATTCAGATAACACTGTTTCCAGTACTCACTGCCTCTACGTCAAGCTGGTTCCAACATCACAAAAATTAGAGTCTGCTTCCCAAGTCAAATATTGATAACTTCCTAATTCGGAGTCAAATGCTTCAGACCTGGACAATGTAATACTCAATACCAAATCATGCATTGCCTTTAAAAGGTAGAATCAGAGAGTAGAAATGTAATGATTCAGTCAACCATAAATTCCCTTCTGTGGCAAATTCTCTTGCATGTGATATAGCATATCGGATTTCCATGATGCTGAAACCTTCATATTTAAGCGCTTTCCTTCTAACTCTTTGTTCCTATGGGTTTTATTGTATATGTATAATATTTATAAGCTTCTGCTTTCTTCATGCACGTAACGTCTGCACACCTACTTCAGAATGATATTCCTTTCTTTCCTGTATTCTTTCTTACATTGTTCACCTTCTCTCACCCCTCCTGTAAGCCTTTGGTGAGGCCGACTCAGCACTGACCTTCCATGTAACATATTGCCCACCCACATGTGAAGAGGTTATTCTGCTCTACTCAAAACAGCTGGCGTTGCTGCATCGTGAGCTTCGCCTGCATCTCATGGACCACATTTGTCTTTTGTCTGCTGTTCCGACAATTACACACTTTACAGCTGGATTGGTGAACCTTTCAGCTTGGGCTGTGATTAAACTGGTTGTTATCTACTTGGGAAGAATTAAAGAATGATTTCTGCAGGTGTTTTGTGCGACGTTGATCCGGGAACTATATAGTGGCTGTATGAATTGTACATTTACAAGTTAAGTAGATGTGCAACTTCATTTGCATTTTGTAAGATAAGTATTCTTTCGTCATTTTGTTGAAATAAATTATGAATGTTGAATCTAACACCCATTGAGGGAATTCAGATGATGGGCGGCGCAGTGGCGCAGAAATAGAGTTGCTGCCTCCCAGCACTAGAGATCCGAGTTTGAGCCTGACAATGGGCGCTGTCTGTACGGAGTTTGTACATTCTCCCTGTTACTGTGGAGGTTTGATCCGGGTCCTCCAGCTTCCTCTTTCATTCCAAAGACGTGCATGTTTTTAGGTTAATTAGCTTCTGTAAATTGTAAATGGTACTTAGTGGGTAGGTTCATGGCCATCCGAAGGAGGGGTGCGTTGGGTGCGACCGCACCCCCCTTTTTTCCCCCAGAGTAAGAAAAAAATCCCGAGAAAAAAATAATAATAATCGGAGCGCAATCAGCGTTTCCACTTTGTCGGAAATCGGCCGAAATTCTGGTTCCGGCCGCTGGAAGTTTTGGGAGAAGAGAAAAAAAAAACGCGACCATCCGCGGCTGCGCAGTTGAATGCGACGCAAAATGATGCCGCCTCTCCACGCGTGCGCAATGGGCCCGGGCGGGATCAGACTGTCATTTGTACTCCACACATGGAGGTCGATGCCTCGTGTCTACTCCAGGTAAGTAGTCGAATATTGCGTTGCAGGCGTCGGAGTCGGAGCCTCGCAAACGGCCACCGTTCTCCTGTCGCCGGGCGGGAGTGGCTGAATCTGAACCCAGCGGCTGTAACCCCAACACCAGACGCCGCTGCAGCGGGGCCCGCTCCCCTCCCCCTACCACCGGGGCCCAAGCCATCTTCAACCCACGCCACCCGTTGACCCCAGCTGGGCCCACGCCACCTTCGACCCCCCCCCCCCCCCCCCCCCCCCCCCCCCCGCTGGGCCCATGCCACCCCCCGTGGGCCCATGCCACCCCCGCTGACTCTCTCCCCTCTTTTTCAGACACTTGCAGATATAGTTGAGTCTCCAAGTGACCAAATCTCCCTTTGTCCTGGACTTGGTCCACATAACGTAAGAAGGGAGAGAGAGGAGGAGGAGAGAGAGGCGAGAGAGAGTTAGGGGTGGAGAGAGAGTTAGGGGTGGAGAGAGATAGAGGGGGGGAGAATTAGGGAGAGAGTAAGGGGGAGGGGGGAGCGAGAGGGAGGAAAGAGAGATATGGGCAGTAAAGAGGGAAGGGAGTGGGAGAGCGAGAGAAGGGGAAGAGGGGAGATTGAGGGGGAGAGGGGGAGAGGGAGAAGGGGGTGAAAGGGGGAGAGAGTGAGAGGGGAGTGTTAGAGAGCAGGTACTAACACACATTCCAACCTTTCCTTCGAAACCGAGGACCAGAAACCAGGATAGAGGGTAAATAAAGACAGAGGCATCTCTTCACCCCTCCCTCCCTCCCCTCTCAAACTTTCCAAAACTCATACACACTCATTCCCCCCTCTCTCTCCCTATCTCCTCCCTCCCCCCTCTCCCTCCCCCTCTCCCTCCCCCCTTCCTCCCCTTCCTCCCCTCCCTCCCCTCCCTCCCCTCCCTCCCCCCCTTCCTCTGTCCCTCCCTCTATCCCTCCTTCATTCACTCTCTCTCCCTCCCTCTCTCCGTCCCTGTCACCCTCTCCCACTCGAGATACACAACTGTACATTAAAACTGTACATTATTTACTGTTCTTCCAAATAAAGTAAAAGCTTGTTTTATACTTTGTGGAAAACCCGATATTTTAATTCTGTTCTTCAACCATTTTAGTCGAGTTTAGTTTACAGATACAGCATGGAAACAGGCCCTTCGGCCCACCGAGTCCGTGCCGACCAGCGATCCCCGCACACTCACACTATCCTACACACAATTTACTATTTTTACCGAAGCCAAATAACCGACAAACCCGCACGTCTTTGGAGTGCGGGAGGAAACCGGAGCACCAGGAGAAAACCCACGCAGACCACGGGGAGAACGTGCAAACAGCACCTGTAGTAAGGATCAAACACGGGCCTCTGGCGCTGTGAGATACGAACTCTGCCGCTGAGCCACTCAGTAGAGGGTGGGAGTGATGGAGGGAGAGAGGGGGGAAACTAGAGAGAGGGAGGGAGATGGAGAGATGGAGAGAGAGGGAGAGAGAGAGCCAGGACAGAGGGAGCACTGCACTGTCGCAAAGGTTATTTATTGGTTGGCCCTAAATTTGCCAATATTTGCGCAAAATCCCCTCTTGTTTCTCCAGTACACAATCCTGTCCATAAAACCCAGCTAGTAGTGGAGTCGTACAGTGCAGAAACAGGCCCTTCAGCCCACTTGCCCACGTTGGTGAACATGCACCACCTACATTAGTGCCACATGCCCGCGTTTAGGATTTGAAATCCTTCTCAAAATCCCTCTCCCCCCTCCCTCTCTCTAACACAATACTAACTGTCCCCCCCTCCTCTCTCCCTCTCCCTCAATACTAATTCAGCTCTCAACCTGAAACGTCACCCATTCCTTCTCTCCAGAGATGCTGCCTGTTCCGCTGAGTTACTCCAGCCTTTTGTGTCTATCTTCGAGGAAACAATTCTCCATTTCACACTCTCACCCTTTCACCCTCTCTCTCCAAGAGGGAGGGCAGGCGTTCAAACCGGGACAAAAATACAACAACAATCCCACCTACAGCTGTAAGATCAGGGCCGGATTTACGTATAAGCTTAAGCTTAGGGCATCGAGATCTAGGGGGCCTCGGCGGGGCCAGATTTACCTACAGGCTTCATAGGCTGAAGCCTCGGGCCTCAAAATCTAGGGGGCCCCTGGCCAAAGTGTTTTTATTGCCCAGAGTAAAAACAAAATCCAGAGAAAACTACTGCGCAGTCGGGGGAAGCCGGTGACGCAGTAGCGACGCTGTCTCTCTGCGTGTGCTAGGTGGGCCCGGGCGCGTTCAGATCTCCATTTGCACCGCACACAATCACCTCGACGCCTCATGTCTACTCCAGGTAAGTAGTGGAATATTGAATATTGTGTTGGGGAGTGCCTGCTTCACTTGGCTGGTGGGGGGCGGGGCTGCGGTGTGGAGTCGGAGCCTCGCTGCATGGGAGGGAAAGAGAGGGGGAGGGAGGGGGGAGATGTGAGAGGGGGAAAGGGGGTTTGAGACAGAGGGGAGAGGGAGGGAGGGGAGGGGATGGGGGAGGGAGAGGGGGAGAGAGGTGGAAGGAGGAGGGGAAAGAGGGAAAGGGGATTATCTTTTATGAGATTGCAAAATTAAGGTAGGTTTTAGAGCAATTATAATTTCTCTTCCATATGAATAATATCAAACAATTGTAACTGCTTTCTTTTCCTTGATAACAATACTGAAAAATATGTATTCCATAGTTTACAACTTTCATTTTGCATCATATTTTTAATGTGCACACACTAACACAGTCGAACAGTAACAGGCAATCAAATCAACACACAAAACATATTCTAAAAGAAGGTTTTATTTACTGCAAAAACTTACAGTATATTATTTGCAATTTGCATGCTCCTTTATAACATTTTCACAACATTTTACAGTACAACTTGATTATTAAAACAAGGACAGCTTCAATTATTGATTTAAAAAAATGTATGACCCCAATCATCAATGACCCCAATCATCCCATTCCAACCACTCATTACTCTGGACTCAACCAAAATTATTTCTGAAATATTAGTCATAAATTTGGTGCAAAAATTCTCCAAAAAAGGCTCAGAATGCACCAGAGAGCAACGGAATGTGTGCTTTGCGCTTGTGACATGCGCTGCATTCACTTATTACACATAAAATGTTTGCAATTATGCCATGCTAACCCCCTTTTGGAAAAGCTTCGTATGGGCCTGAGGTTTGTGGTAGTGTATGGGGTTAAAAGCTTTTCTTGCAAGTTTAGTGATCTTGTGGTGAAACAGGCCCTTCGGCCCACCAAGTCTACACCGACCAGTGACCCCCCCCCCCACTAACACTATCCAACACACACTATGGACAATTTCCAAGCACTAACATGGACTCTGTACTCCAATGACATTACACAACTATCACCCTTGACTGCAACCGTAAATTCAACTCGTGCGTAATTCCCACCAACTCATTACAAGACGACGCTTCTCACCTGTACAGGCAATTACACTGTCTGCAGTTCCATCGTACACTTCCCATTTTAAATATCGGTCCCTTGTACAGAGCTCTTTGATTCCAAAGGATTTTGAACAAAATTTATCCCAGTGATCACTTGGAAGGTACAAATGATTAAACCGGTCCTCAGCTCTTCTTAAGTCACTAACGTTTGCCCTGACCACTCCTTATTTTATCAGAGCAAAATATGCCCCATTTGATTATTGCAACTTCCCAATCTTCCAGCAAATCGTCACCAGATCAGCGTGTACCATCCTTATCCTGTTTATTGGAAATCCATGATTTGGTCAAATGCCATTCTGCTTGTTGCTTAACCATTATTGCAACAAATAATAAGTTTTAATTTAATGGGGATAATTCTTGCCTAACCTCCACGATTATGAACAGGTTTGACTCTTATAACAATTCTAATGTTTACCTTTCGAAGGAAGTTGAGAGCAAATCCGGACATGGCAATCTATGGTTGTTACTTGTGTGTCGAAACTCATACTTATGTGTGGCTTGTGTGTCGATAGTCGGTGTTGGGGGAATGAAACAGAGTTAAATTCCGACTGCATCAAGTTTTAAACTATATGGACATCTTCAGCATTTTTTTCTCATCTCGCAGTTTTAAAAGTTCAACACAGAATGTCTTAATTGTTCATAACAGGTTGTGGTGGAAAATTTTTGCCCATTTACGATTTCCCATGAGTTAAAGACAGGTTGAAAGTTATGGTGTTTGCATGGGGCTTCAACAGGGAGGACAAGCAATCTAGGCTCAAAATGAGTAGTAAGCCATTTAGGACTAATACAAGAAGAAATTCCTCACCAATTTGGTGAACTGTTGAAACTTCTACCTCGGAGGGCAATGGAGGATCGGTACTAGTACATTCAAAATAAATAGATTTCTGGGAATCAAGGTGCATGGGGATCGTGCTGGAAAGCAGTCAAGGTAGAAGATCAGCAATGATCTTGATGAATGATGGACTAGGCTCAAAGGACCAGGTGGCCTATTCTTGCGACTATTCTTACATTCGTATCTGATGGAAGAGGCCCTTGTGGCACACAAATGCTGGCGTGGAATAATGGACTACAGGGCTACTTTTTGTGCAATAGACACAAAATAATTTTGTGGCAAGTTCCACAACAACACCAGTCTAAAGCAAAAACAGTTTAAGAATTCATTGAAGACATTTGCTCTTTAATGAGAACTTCGAGAGGCAACAGATATCCATAAATAGAGACAAAGTGCTGGAGTACCTCAGCGGGTCAGGCAGCATCACTGGAGAAAATGGATAGGTGATGTTTCAGGTCGGGACTTTTATTCCATGCCAATATTTGTGTAAACTTTATTGGAACATGGGAAAACAGCATGGCATTATCATCTTTATTCAAGTGTGATTTTGTTTTTAACATCTATGGCATTGTAGCATGGGTACAAAACAAATGGGGTAGCATTGGCAGAAGGTGCACCTTGCACTGGTTCAGAAGACAATTACTTTGTGCTCTTAAAGCAAAACTCATATACCATTACTGGCTCGGTGTTGCACAGCATTCGTTTCATGTCTTTTATGGGCCACACATAGATCCAATGAGTTCACAAATAGCTCGTTGTCTCACAAAATGTTGACCTGGAATATGATTAGTAAAAGCACAAGGGGATTCATTTCTGTTGAACAGATGACTCATGAATAGGTTTGTCAGTTCAACGGTTAGTTCATGATATACGAATATTATTGAGAGGAGGTTTGTTGGATGCTGTTAAGTCTCTAAGCCTCAACCCCGGAGGAGATTCGTCATTCAAATGAAGGACCATATGACTGAAATGGCTTTTCATGATGCCCTAAACCAGACAGATTAAGAAATTATAACGGAGAAAGCCCAGGATAGAATGACGGAGGGCAATTTATTGATGGCAATCGCAATAAACTGTACAACTGTCAGGTCGGGAGATTTTCCCCCCGCCACGGGTACCATGTAATCCCATGCTACCTGCTCCATGAGTCGGCGACTAAACCGTCTATCCCACCTGGTTTGCCAGGTGAGGAGGGGGCTGTGGACCCCCAGCAGGACCAAAAATGAGACCTGTCAAGGAGCGGATGAGCCTCTTGCAAGCCAACGGCCATCCACACTTCAGTAGAAGTTGCGATCACTGTCGTACATGGCATTGTAAGGAATGATAAAGTACACACACCAAAATCCTGTACTTCCAGCGCAGAAGTCCGCAGGAACTGGAGGACAGAGATGTGTGGTGCGTCTGTCACTGTTCCCGTTGGAAACCAGGATCGCTAATGTTTTCAACGATGATGAATGAAATGAATGAATAGAGAGGTTAAGGGAAACTTTTTTAAATCTCTTACCTCGACGGTCATCCTATTTTTTTCCATATCGTATCTCCGTCCGCACAGCAAACAAACATCGAGGAGCTGGCCGCACCTTGCTGGAGATCGATTTGGGAGCTCCAACGGTGGGAGCCTGCAGGACTTTAACATCATGGAGCACGCGGTCCCTGATTAGAGACAGACTTCGGAAGCTCCAAGCTGCAGGACCTTCGACCGCCCCGACACAGGAGCTTCCATCGACCCGACTGCGAAAAGTTGGACTGCCCCGACCACGGGAGAATAAAGAGTAAGATTAGACTTTATTGCCTTCCATCACAGTGAGAAATCAATTGTGGTGGATGTTTATGTTCAATTTTATGTAGTTGTGAGTCTTGTTGCTTTTTTTAAAAAAGTATGGCTGTATGGCAATTCGAATGTCACTGTATGTTAATAGGTACACGTGACAATAAAATACTGAAACCTTTGAGTTACTTCCTACTGAGAGCATTGGGGACACCTTTAAAAGCGACATCTAGCTCTTCTGACATTGGATATTTCATGTAAACGTCCGCATCAAGCTGTCCCATCTTACAACACAGTGGCTAGCAATATTCCAACTATATATTTTCATATCATTGCTTCCGATTTTTGTGACCCTTGCAATAATACAAGTAATTGCCTGTTACGGCAGATAATAAATCATAAATTTCAACTCAATTAATGCATCTGCTGAGGGCATCTTTACTTTCCACTGGAATGTATTATAGCTTTGAGAGCCAGAATAATGTTGCCATATTTTATTATCCTCTACTTTATTAAAGCAATTACAAATGTTAAATATTTCTGGGTGAAATTATGTGGAGAGATTTTGTTTTAATTCATCGTCATTTCACATTGTTGAAACTGGACCAAACGCTAGCTGCAGGTTCCAATAAATCTCTGAAACACAGCATTTGTGTTGAGGGATCTGTTCTGAATCTAATCCATTTCACACAGTGATACTGCTGCACAACATAATGGAGGATATCCTCAATGATAGAAATTACCCTCCATAAAAAGGACTTTATAATGGTCTATTATATTACTATTAAATTGGACAGGTGTGGCTTTGACAGGTGAATAGGGGAGGATTAAATCATTCTGTTGGCTTCCTTATCATCTGCCATAAACCTAAACCAGCAGCTGTGTCCTTCTGGTATTTAATATTAGATCATTAATAACTATAAAGGGAAGATAGCTCCATTAGCAGCCCCATTGTTAATGTTGGATCCCAGTTTACAGGAGCAAAAAAAAACCCATCCTAAAGCGTTCACAACGATTTTTGGCCAAATGTGCTGAGTAAGTCATTCTTCTTTGCCACTCCAAGAAACCTGCACACTGTCAACAGGCCTAACTCAAAAGATAGTCCCAAAATGCAGGAGTAACTCAGCAGGACAGGCAGCATCAATGGGTGACGTTTTGTGTCAAGACCCTTCTACACACTGAGAGTCAGAGGAGAGGGAAACTGGAAGGTAACAAAGAGAATAGTAAGATTAAACGAGAACTTACCAGTTTGAAGTTTGATCTTGATTTTATGAGACGTTACATTTGTGATTACGTGAAGAAGGCCCGCTAAGCCATATGCGCAGCAAACTTCAAAGCAGCGGTATGAAATCACAAATAAACAACACAAAAATAAACAGTAAGATCAGCGACTCGAGAACTACCAGATGATCTTTTATGAGAGAGGGTTGGGCGTGGTGGGCACGTAATCACCAACGTAACTCCTCATAAAATCAAGATTAAACGAGAACTTACCAGTTTGAAGTTTGATCTTACTATTTTACTTCGGAGTCACGTGAGTGATTCCATGAAGAGTTCAAAGCTTTGTTATTTCATGCCGCAGATTACAATCTCGGCATCCCACTGCATTTGATTGACTCGAAAGAGAAATAAATGCATTAGTAATAACATTGTATTCAATGTAATGATAGGGTTTATTTAAAAATGTAAACAAACAGTACCCCTAAAATTTAGGTACTTCAAAATGTCATTGGCAAACAACCCTGGATTGACAATTGGCCGATGATACAAATTCTGAAACATCAGCTCATTTGCCCATCCAACGGCCGCTAAAATTTGGTCGAAGGACACATCCCTCCCTTTGGCCACCAACATAGCTGCTGCCCTAGTATAATGAGATGTAAACACACTATCTAAATGATATACTGACGTTGATGCTGACCTGGTGGAATGAGACATACAATCGTCAATGTTAATACCTGTTGCAGCCACCTTGAAATAGTCTGAACCAACCTTCTCTTGTGTAATTGTTTATTAACTAATACACAGTGCTGAATCCATACTTCTAAGGATTCTGGTGGCCTTGATAACATAAAAATGAGACAGTGGGGTATTCAAAATGATCTTAAAACCATGCCAACCCTGGTCTGCTCTGCTAGTGTAGATCAGAATGTAAAATGTAATGGCATGAACAGCCAATTCCATCCTGTCCAGCCACAGCATTTGCAATGTTTTGCCGTCGTTGTGCTGATATTAGACTCATAACTAAGGATGTAGCTGGAACCCCTTGGTGAAATAATGTTTACACATTTACAATAACCAGCTGCATAATCTTGTGATGCGAGTACTTGTATCAAGATCTTTTTAACAGCTTGATATCCGGGTTGGACCCGACAATGTAGTTCCCTTACAGCTGTAATTTCTCTATAACTGAACTATTGTTAATATCACTTAAAATGAACTGGAAATGTCAGTAATTTGTATCATATCAAATGTATCATTAAATATTTAACAAACATTTCTGATCACCTCAATAGAGATGTACTGCATTTTTGGATGCTATCCATGCATACTGCAGTGAACACCCTCATGGCTAAATGTGACAACATGAGGCATGTCAATCCATTGAAAATGTGTAAGTCAATAATCATTTTACTGTGCAAAGACCAGTCTCCTGAACCACAGTTTAAAACAGCAAGTTCTTGCTTTTTGGCATAACTGCATACCGTTGTGCCATAATGCCTGATGAAGCAGGCAACATGGACGCTTGGCCAGTCCGATAGTACGAATCCAAACGAGGTCTTGCCGACTGTTTTAAGACCCAGCTAATGAGGAAGACAAAGTCCATTCCTCCTATTGAAGCGAGAATGTATTTCTCCACACTGTTGTGTCACATATTTTTGCAAACAGTGAAACATGCATAAACATGACAAACATTTGATGAAGTATTGAATCATGCTTTCATCATACTTTGAGATCCAACACTTATTCTGTGTTATCATCAATCTAAACTGGATGATACACCAATGGCAAGGAGATTAATTACAGGATATTCTTCCTAATTACCTTGAGACTAACATATGCACCATTGTAGAGTAGCAACTTAAACTTGTGCATGAAGAATATGTATATTCACTCAAAACCTTACTCAACGGTGCATTTAGTGTATATATTTAGTTGATATTAACAACTGAAGAATTGGTAACATGCAATCTCTAATACCTCAGAGTAGGTGATGGTATTTGGAACTTCTTATCGAGAGTTCGAAACATCAGTTCATAATAACTGAATTAATCAACCACACTACTGCAGTGAGTTTCAAGTTCAATTATTTATTTTCATATTTAGCAATGCTAAATACTGTTACTGATATAGTGGCTGATAATAGATTCAGCTGATAACAGCACAAAGTTGTTAACAATGCTCTAATTGCTACTACACAATATCAGTTCCTTGATTTGCTCAGCTGCAACATTGCCAATTACTCTTAATGAAATAACTCCCTTGCCATAAAACAGAGACAAATTAAAATAATTAAAGGTAAATCCCAATGACCAATTAACAGTTTATCCCATCCATAAACTTTACTGTTATAGTACCCTTATATTATCTTAGATAACCTTTGTAATGGGATTTGTATAACATGTATCTCTTACCTTATAAATCTATTGTAGTTGGGAAATAAGTTTAATATTTGGAAAGTTCATATGCCACTCCAGACTTAATACATGGGTGGTTTGCATGAGAACTTTTGCCCAATTTCCAACCTTGGCCATAATCCAAACCCTTAGTGTGTTGTACAAAACATATGTAGATACTACAACTTGTGAATGGTGCACTACCCATTTTGGAAGTGCTCAGAGTTTCTGAGCTGTCATGCTGCTCAATTGCAATGAACCGCTACTGCCGATGAACACCTGGGGAGTGTTTCTGAACGATAACTTAGCCAGTCGTCGGCCTAATTGAATCGTCTGCCAGACTTCTCCTGTAGAATAGACCTACCTGAATAACAGATTCAGCGGTGGCCTCTCACATCCCCCAGAAACGTTGTTCACTGCCGGCACATATGTGCTTGAGCATGTTTTAATGACATCTTAGAGCCCGGAGTCATCTTGACCTTTTGCTCTTCTCTCCTCAGAGAGGGCGATTTGTAGGCAACCCTAACAGGCCACAGGCCACAGGTTACAAATACAGATACAATCCATTGGCCTTAACCCAATAGAATATTCTACTGGAATGGAACTTTGTTGTCAGGAAATACCTCTGACACGTGCCCTTCATTTCTTGGGGTGTGCCCTTGGGTTATACCCTGAGACTCAGTGTCAGCAGGACACTGACCCATCTTAGTCTCTGCCTCTGAGAGGGAGACCTCCGTAGCACTGTATGCAACATTTGCTATATTTGGGACAGTCATTTTCAACGCACTATCCAGCCCCGGTGAGGAATTCATCCCCCGACTCCGTGGGCCTTGCTCTCTAGCCCTGGTGGAGAATCATCTCCCGACTCCATGGGCGAGCAGATATGTGTGAATTTAAGCAACTCTGTCCCAAGCGTTGCTGGTGCCGCTTTATAAAGTCCGGTGGTTTTTGACATGAAACAGCCTTGCATCAGGCACTCCTGTTACGGCTCTTCCGTAGGCCGACATTTCACCCATAAAGCAGCCCAATCAGGCGCTGCTAGCATGGCTCTCCTGTAGGCCGGTAACGTTACAAGTGAACAGCCCTGAAACACGTGCTGCTGGCATGGCTCTCCCATAGACCGGTACTTATATACACGAAGCAGCCTTGTCAGGTGCTGCTGGCGCGGCCTGTCCCATAGGCCTGCTTATATTCCACATGAAGCAGCCTGTCAGGCGCGGCCTGTCCCATAGGCCCGCGCAATTGCAGTGTAACCTCACTAAAACAACATTTTTAATGTACAGTTTATCTGTGAAGGGAAAAATAATTCATAGCAAACACGTGCTTAAACAATTTACTTTAGTTTTTAACCCTTATAGCCCGACTCACCCGAGTCAAAAGTAGGGCTAAATGAGACCCAGTTATTCCTTACCTGGGTACCAACATCTGTGAGCCACTGACCCCACTGTTAGTGACTCCAGTGTTGCTTCCTTGCCATTCCAACAGCAAACCATAGGCTGGAGTTGCTGACCCATCTGTCAGTGATTTTTCCAAAATAAATTGTTGTTTTAACTGCCTTTTTGCAGGCTGGGAGCTGTTGACCCCCTGTCAGAGACTCTTGTTTTAATTATTGCCGTTAAAACAGCATTTCTGCAGTTTGTGAGCCGCTGATTATACTGTCAGCGGCTCCTAATCTTACAACCCGATCAATTTAGCCTGTTTCCGCATTTGCAGTCGGAATGGGGTTTCCCCACAGTTCAACCGGCAAGTTGTCGGGCTGTAAGACTGGCAGGAAAAACCCTTTTTAAAAAGAGGCTCCTGCCTGAAACCTGGTAAGTAAAAACCAAACTTACCTTAAAGTTTAACTTACCACCGGCAGGAGCTCTGTCCTGCCAGGCTGGTGCTCGCGCCAATGCAACTGATGTAATGCTGAGCATGCGGCCTGGCGGGCCTTCTTCAAGGAATCACTCACGTGACTCCGAAGAAAAATGGAAGGCTCAACTCAATTCAATTCATTACATGATACCATGAAACAACTGCATGCTCCAGCATTGGATCTTGACAACATTCCTACTGCTGAACTGAAGGCTTCTGCTCCCAGAACTGGCTGAATCTCCAATTCCAACAACTGCACCTGTGCAACGATTTGGAAAACAGGAATATGCTCTGACCACGAAGGTGAAAGTAATCCAACTAATAACATTCCATTCATTTTGCTTCAAATCATGAGCAAAATGATGGAACAGGTTACTGATAACATTATCAAGCTGCACCTGCCCATTACTTACTCAGTAAAGCTTATTTTGAATTCTGTCAAAATCTCCTGGCTCCAGAACTCATTACAGCCTCAATCCAAACACAGAGAAAAGGTGCTGAATTCCAAAGGTGAGGCTAGAGTGTCTTGTTCTTGATCAACTGTTGTGCGCACGTCCATGGAAATCAGGGTGAAAACTTTCCCTTGACTGGAGCCTTGTCTGGTACAGAAGAGGTTATTGCTGAAGGCCAAACAATCATCTCTACGTCCGTGAAAGGGTGCAAATCACAGACAGTTCCAGCTGCTTTATCAATAGCCTTCCCCTTGATGTAAAGTCTTGCTTTTCTTGCCAATGCTCAATCGTGCTTAATCCCATTCACAATTTCCCTGATAATATTCCCACGTGCAGCAAACTGAACCACATTTAACCTGAGCTGATAACTGACAAGTAGCATTCTTGGGATGTGTCCTGTGATGTTCACCTGCAATAAGAGATACTCTCAACACTTTCACTTGATGTCTAATGGCATTACAAACCCTTAATCAACCAGATAAACTTAATTGAACCATCTGTATAAATGCAAGAGCAGATGCAACCAAAACTTCTCCTGACTCTCCATAATATTTCCACCATAGTCCAGATTTTCCAGCCTAATAGACCAATCTCCACTTGCCAGGGCGAGCGGAACCCCAACCATACTTAAGCCTGACATAAGGATAAAGCAGCTGTTTTTCCCCCCCAACAACCCACCCTCACTTCAAATGTTCTTCACTCTCTGCCATCAGGGCGACATGTTTGCAGTGGATGTCCACAAAATGCATTCAGTAACTAATTGTCAGACAGCACAGGGAGGAGAGACATGAAGCAGTCAATCTTTATGACTTAAGGGCCTGTCCAACTGTACGAGCTAATTCAAGAGTTCTCCCGAGTTTTCCCCCGATTCAAACTCGGATAATTACTG
The DNA here is from genome assembly GCA_035221665.1 of Okamejei kenojei. NCBI lineage: Eukaryota > Metazoa > Chordata > Chondrichthyes > Rajiformes > Rajidae > Okamejei > Okamejei kenojei. The sequence continues at coordinate 23,068,433 of CM069159.1, forward strand.
TAATAGCCGCTCGTAGGTACTCGGGGCTCTCATGGACATTTTTCAATATGTTGAAAAAACTTCATGAGCTTACCGCGTTTCCCCGAGTACCTGCTGTTAGCATTACGGGCCGCTAAGAGACGTCCCGAGCTCCGACGTACGCGCTACGTACATTCTACGTATTTACCACGAGTTTGATTTTTTTTTGAACTCGGGAGAACTCTTGGGCAAACTCATATAGTGGGACAGGCCCTTTAGAATGCACAGTCTGAAGGTGCATAGTGGCTGCCCATTCACTTGTTGCAAGGAAATAATTGCAGGAGTATGGAGAAACACTGGTAGAATGGGACTGAATTTTATTTCACTACCAACAGCTCTAATGTGCTGTGATGAGATACTTCATTATGTTTCCTGTTGAAAACCTATGACCCTCACAAGTCAAGGGGCCACTGCCATGTGCACACAATTTCAACTTCACCCTTTAATCCCTGCTTTCACAACCCAACAAGGAGAAAGGACCCTCTTTAGGGTTGTGTCCATTTCTTCTTTCTGGCAGGGCAGATTGCCTTTGGTCTTCACCCAGTGGGTAATCTCTTTGCAACCTGGAGAGTCATTCGGCGAATAGCTTTCGTCTTCCTTAGTTTCACCTCTCCACTTTCCGTGAGCTCCTCAGTATTTCAAGTAAAGGGGCTCTAATATTTTTAACAACTCTGTTTAAGCAAGAACTGCAGATGCTGGAAAATTCAAGGTAGACAAAAAAATGCTGGAGAAACTCAGCGGGTGAGGCAGCATCTATGGAGCGAAGGAATAGTCTGCAGAAGGGTCTCGACCTGAAATGTCACCTATTCCTTCGCTCCATAGATGCTGCCTCACCCACTGAGTTTTTAACAACTCTGAACTTTTAATAAATGTGGCGCGTTGTGTACCGTCTCAGTGTAATCTGCTATCCATACATTCGTATACATGCATTATTATGCCCATGTATAGAGTTCAATTCAATTCAATTCAACTTTAATGTCATTGCACAGATACAAGTATGGGTACAACGAAATGCAGTTTAGTGTCAGTTTGTAGTAATAGCAATATATAAATAGATACAGAATGCAGACAATGTGGACGGAGAGACTGGAGAAATCTATCGGCGGGACTCCGAGTTCAGCATTGTGATGGTGTTGTTATAGAAGCTGTTCCTCATCCTACTAGTGCGGGACCTGAGGCTCCTGTACTGCCTCCCTGATGGTAGGAGGGCAAACAGTCCTATGGTTAGGGTGGGAGGGGTCTTTGATGATCTTCCCGGACCGTCTCAGACACCGTTTTCGGTGAAGGGCATCCATGGCAGGGAGCGGGGCACCGATGATGTACTGGGCGGTTTTCACCACCCGTTGTGGTGCCTTCCTATCTGCTACGGTGCAACTGCTGTACCATACCGTAAAGCAGGTGGTCAGGATGCTTTCGATGGTACAGCGGTAAAAGTTGGTCAGGATCTGGGGGAACAGGTGGGCTTTTTGAGCCTCCTCAGGAAGTAAAGGCGCTGCTGCGCCTTTTTGACCAGCTTGGAGGTGTAAGATTTTACTGAACTGTGTACAAAATATGAATTTCACTAAACCTAGGTACATGTGGCAATAAAGTACCATTGAGATCTGCTTCTACTGGCTTGCAAATCTCTACAAATCCAGTTAGTTAGTCTATTACACTGTTGTGACAGGAAAAACACTTTATTCATTTCTGGTCTCCACTGCATTCCTATCTCTACAACTAGTAAAAGAAAAAAGAGACGGGTGCATACCATCGTTCCACGAGTCTCTGGTGAACCTTGGCCCAACATCATTGCCAGTTACCATGACTGATCATCTCCATTTAGCCACACCTGGTACTATTCTGCTTGGAATGAACTTCCAGCAGCAACTTTGTGGAATAGTTGCATGCAATATTTCAAACCTTCCAAATTCACATCTGTCCTGAAACTGGAGTGTTAGAAGACCAACTCCTTTTCATCTCAAATCAGAGTGGGCCTTCATACATGATCTGCACTTTTGTTTTTCACTACAGTATTGAGTAGTTGCCAGCTTTGTATAGATGTGCAGCATGCAGAGTTTGGACACACTGTTTTATGCATCGGAGCGGGTGTACAACGGCATTTTACCATCCTATCATAAATGACAATTTGGATTAGTTTGCTGTGGGTTGCTTCATGTCTGCTGATATGGAGAGGTTGACTGGTGGTAGAGAGGAATCCCATTAATCTAAATGGTAATTGGTACATGGGAACTTTAAGAAAAAGAAACAATATCTCCAGACTAAATTGAGTCATCCACCAAGTTAGGAGACAAGATAGAATGCACGTCTAGGCAAACGATTGATTGTACAGCAAAGTCAATTTACTCAGAAAACAAAATCTAATTAAAGAACAGAGGCAGCAGAACTTATGGCAGACATTGCAGCAACTTCTCCCAGTAAAAGCAAGGTAACATCTCCAGAAAAACTCTCTGACAGGTTGATGGCTAAAGGCAGCTTGCATGCATTAAATCAGCCTCAGTTACTTAAAGCAATAAAGTCAAAACAAGTGACTGACAGGAAAATTATCCATTCAATGTAATTCTGACAGAAAATAGGTTACTACCATATTCAGCCTAAAGATAAATTGCAATTGAAATCCCCAGAGGATGTTGTGTTCTAAATAATCCACTTTGTCTTATAATCACAACATTAATGATTTAACATAAAGAATTAAACCCCAAGGTATACTTATTCTGCTTCAGTTATCCTAGAAGAAATTATTTGTCCAATTTGGCAGTTTTAAGAATTTGGTGCACTAATCTTTAAAGGAAAGAGATTTACTATATTTCCAAGACAATGCAGTCATTTTCTCACTGACCATGCCATTACTGATGTCATACCAATTATTTTGACTAAATGCTTTCCAGTGCATGCATCAATTACCAAACACCCATGGCAGCAGCAGCCACAGTAGCAGAGGTGGATCCAGTTGTTGAATAGGTAGCTTTTCCATTATTAATATACAAACTATGACCTGGTAACTTAATGCTGGTCCTGGTTGGCGTCCCCGATGAATGTTGGCAGCACAGTGGCGCCGCTGGTAGATCCATTGCCTCACATGGGTTTGCTCAGGTTTACTCCCATATTCAAAAGACATGCGGGTTTGTAGGTTAATTGGCTTCCGTAAATTTCCTCTTGTGTGTGATCAATGGTTGGCAATAACGCAGCGGTTAAAAGGGTCCGTTCTAATGCTGTATCTCTAAAATCTCTAAACTAAACTAATTTTAGTTTTATACAAATTTTTGCTTTTCAACTTTCAACCACACTAATCCACCAGCAGAATCTGTCCCATTGCCAGTCCTTTCCTCAGCAAGAACCAGTGACTAAATCCCACTTAGTAATTAACCTTTCAGGATTGCAGCAATGGTCATGCATTCAAATCATGACTTGGGAGGGGGGGGGGGGGGGTGTGATTCAATGATACTATATTCAGCTGTAACCCCGTGCAAAGAACTCATTCATTTACACATTTGCTTTCTGCAGCGAGCCTATGATACATTTCAATGCATATGTTGAGCTTTATATAGGGCATATATTCGTAGGAGATGAAACACATTGTCAAAGTTTATCTGCCTTTATTGCAATGACTGCTGTAATGAATTGCAAGATTTTTTTTAAATGCCTCTGCCAGCCCACTCATCCAGGCCTATGTTCTTGCTGATGCTTAGTGCTGTTATTAGATTAGTACGCTTTATTGTTCACATGTTGCAATGCCTGGCATCCCTTGATTCTAAATATTAAAAAAGCCATCTGTTGATTCTTAAAGTTCACTGGTTGTTACTTTTTGACTGTGACAAGAATAACTGATAGCTGGGCATTGGAGATTGGGATATAATCAATGGGATTCAATTAGGCCAAAGCTGTTAATCATCACACACACTTCGTAACTTCTAATAGATAAAACTTTATAGAATAGTTGCTTCCAATTCATCTAACCTTTGGAACAGTTGAAATAGTTGAAGTAGTGTTCAATTTTAATTGAGAATACTGCAGTTATAGTGCTAAAGTTACCCAAAAACTATTTGATTCCAGAGCAGCGAGACAAGATTCCCTGGAAGGGTGAAATCTTCGTGCTTTTCAGTTGGAGTTAGTTTGGACCTTCATCAAATCTACATTGAAAAATGTTGTGGAAAAGTTGGTTTAGCTCTATAGACAAGCTATTAGGCTGAGGTTTCTGTAAACACAAGGAACTCCAGATTCTGGTTTACCAAAAAAGGCACAAACTGCTGGAGTAATACAATGGGTCAGGCAGCATTTCTGAAGAATGTGGATAGTGGCATTTTGGGTTGGGACCATTCTTCACACCCAGGCTACAGTTTCTGTCAGACTGCTGCACAGACAGAGCAAAGGTAGGTGACTATACCTGTTCAGTCAAGGTGTACATCGTTGACATGTTTTCATCTCTAGACTGATCCCATTCTATTGGTGAAATGTCATTCATCAGAAATACGGAGGTGAGCCAAGAACAATGCCACAGGTGTGTAGGAAGGAAATGCAGGTGCCGGCTTAAATCGAAGATGGACAAAGAATGCTGGAGTAACCTGCAAGACAAGGGATTGCAAGTTGCCATCACTGTCAGGAGACAGTTGTGCAGTATTATTGATAGTACAAAAAAAGTATTCATGATATTCACATACATTGTATCATCTGACTTTGCATATCAATGAGTCTTCATGGTATAAATTCAATATATACAGGCAATTGCCAAATAATTGTTGTTCTACAAGATCAGTATGTCCACTACAGTCAATGCCTCTTTATTAATATACATATTTTCAGCTGGCACAATGGTTGCCTTTAGCATTAGGTGACGTTCATGCACTGTGGCAGGCTACAGAGTACAGTTTTTCAATAGGCTTCCTATCTCTCCCTCGTTCTCATGGGCAATTAGTCCTGCACTGCTGACTGGATGGTGGATGGGTCAGTGTCAGCTGAACATTAGTTAACCTCTTTTTGAGGATTATGGCGCATTGATTGAGCAACTTATCAAAACAACTAATTTTGCAGGATATCCTGCTTGGGATTCTGAACTGGTGCCAGAGAAGAGCAATGAAGACTGGAGAAAGTGCCAATATCAAGGAACATACTAAAAAGGTCCCACCTACAAGTCGGATCCCTTAGATTTCATAGCAGTGGAATCAATAGGCTTGGACCCCTTCAATTCAAGATAATTATAATGACTTTATGTAGCTCATGCACCATACAACATTAATTTCCATAGAAACATAGAAAATAGGTGCAGGAGGAGGCCATTCAGCCCTTTGAGCCAGCACCGCCATTCATTGTGATCATGGCAGATCGTTTCCCCATCAATAACCCGTGCCTGCCTTCTCCCCATATCCCTTGACTCCACTAGTCCCTAATGGCCCTGTGTCACGGTGCGAGTCATCCCACGAGTGACCCCAAGTGAAAGAAAAAAAAAGACTCGTGGTGATGTACGAGATTTCAAGTTTATGATCAAGTGTTTAACCGAGTTCCCACGGGTATGTCATCGCTGCGATGTTCCAAGTTCCTCTCCCGAGTTACCAAGTTCCTCTCCCGTTACTCTTGAGCCAACCGTGAATGAAGGTAAGTGTGTGAGGGTGTCCTGGGTGCCGGCCGCAGCCGCTGTACTTTCACATCAGTTGCACATCAGATTGTTGGGAGACGGAGCTCAGGGTTCGCCTCCTGAGCTGCTTTGGTGCCCAGGCGTAAGTTGAGGTGGAGGGTGGTTGGGGGTGGGGGGGTGACAGACAAGGCTCTTGGGTGCTGGGATCATTCTCTGCGGGATGGTCTTAGTGCGGGAGACATGTGTAGGAGAGGTGTGCTGACTGCAGGCAGACACTTTGGTAGTGATTGCCCACCAGTCTCAAAAGCTGCTGTGTCTCACTGTCCCTATGATAGCAGGGGGCAATCAAGCAGCACAATAGCCCCCTCACCCTCCACTCACCCTTGGGCAATGATCCCAAGGCTTTAGGGGCAGAAACAGTGGGCAGGCGACAATCACCCGCCATAACGCGAGAGAGATCATGCGCTATTGTAGGTCTCCTTTGCACGTCGGTGTTTCTGTATTTCTCCATCTCATTGTTGGCCCTGTCTGTCACCAACCCCACCCCCACTCCTCTGCTTCCCGGCCATGTGTGTGACCCCTTCCCTCCCCTCTCCAGCTCCCCGCCCATTGCACCGGGCGCGGGGGCTTCGCACCATCTTCATGTCGGCGACGATCCCAAGGCTTTAGACGGAAGGCAGACGCAACAAGCTGGCGTTACAACGCGGGCCAGGTAACATCTCTGGAGAATGTGGATAGGTGACGTTTCGGATAAGGGCTCTGAGTTACTCCAGCTTTTTTGTGTCTATCGTTGAATGGGTGACGTTTCGGGTCGAGACCCTTCTTCGGACTGAAAATAAAACTTGCCTCACGTGAAGCGGCTTGTAAATTAAAACATAAAATCAAGAAATGTTAAAGGTTGACTCATTTATGTGCTGCTATTCATTCACCTGGCCTATTGCTGTCCTACCTCGTCTACCGTGAGCGCTGGACAACTCACCGGGTGCAAACCTCCGCTGCATCCCGGGCGGAGGGCGATGATCACCGGACTGACCGGCAAGTAGAGGCGGCGGGTCGGTCAAGCCCGGCTCCCCGCCACCGGGATAGACACCAACTACTGGAGCAAACTCAGCGGGATCTCTGGAGAAGTCTGAAGTAGGGTCTCGACCCAAAATCTCACCCATCCCATCTCTCCAGAGATGCTGCCTGTCCTTCGGAGTTACTCCAACATTGTGTGTGTCTATCTTCGGTGTAAACCAGCATCTGCAGTTCCTTCCCAATCCCACACTCTCGGCCCCGGGGGGTGGATGGAGCATCACACGTGGACACATCCCACCCACCGCCCCAGACTTGCCCCTCCAGCAGGTCTTTAACCGCGTCCTAAAGCCGTTCATTGAGACAGAGTGACGAATACGAAGCCACGGGGCAGGCGCCTCAGTAATAAAGGACAAGTGGCAGATCATCGCAGAAAGGCCGAAGATAGACACAAAATGCTGGAGTAACTCGGCGGGACAAGCCGCATCTCTGGAGAGAAGGAATGGGTGGCGTTTCGGGTAAGTCTGAAGAAGGGTCTCGACTCCATTTCTTCTCTCCAGAGATGCTGCCTGGTCCGCTGAGTTACTCCAGCATTTTGTGTCTATCTTTGGTTCAGTCTTTACTCGAGCGAACGAACAGATTGTAAGAAAGTTCCCACGGTAGACTCACGAGTCACTAAGGTAAACGCACGGGGCCATTACGTTATTACTATGAGTTTAAATGTTTCCATTTTTAACTTGAACAGTTAATTTGACTCGTGGAAAAAATCAAACATGTTTGATTTTTTTCGCGAGTTAACAAGTTTCCCGAGTATCTGCCGTTAGCGCCACGAGTCGATAAGTTGCTCGTGCGAGTTCCGACATTCCCGCTACATGATCACCACGAGTGAAAACTCGGGGTCACTCGTGGGCAAACTCGCACCGTGAGACAGGGGTTTAAAGCTCTAAATCTCTCTTAAATCCATCCAGTGGCAGGGAATTCCATAAATTCACAACTCTCTGGGTGAAAACGTTTTTTTTCACCACAGTCCTAAATGACCTCCCCCTTATTCTAAGACTGTGGCCCCTGGTTCTGGACTCATCCAACATTGGGAACATTTTTCCTGCACCTAGCTTGTCCAGTCCTTTTATAATGTTATATGTTTCTATAAGATCCCCCGTCATCCTTCTAAACTCCAGTGAATACAAGCCTAGTCTTTTCAATCTTTCCTCATATGACAGTCCCGCCACCCCAGGGATCAATCTCGTGAACCTACGCTGCACTGCCTCAATTACAAGGATGTCCTTCCTCAAATTAGGAGACCAAAACTGTACACAATACTCCAGATGTGGTTTCACCAGCGCCCTATACAATTGCAGAAGAACCTCTTTACTCCTATACTGAAATCCTCTTGTTATGAAGGGCAACGTTCCATTAGCTTTCTTCACTGCCTGCTGTACCTGTAAGCCAACTTTCAGTGACCGGTGTACAAGGACGCCCAGGTCTCGCTGCACCTCCCCCTTACCTAACCTAACCCCATTGAGATAATAATCCAGTCCCTCAGGTCACCACTGATCTTTCCAGAAGAGGTTGTTCTATTCTTGGGCAATAATGTGTATTAACTGCAATGAGCAGGCGCTATTACGTGGACTCCATTCTGGTGGTAGAACAGAAGCTTTGTTGTAATTACTGAAACAGCAATAATATTTCATTTATTAGAGCAACAATGATACAGCATCCTTCACTTCCTACTAATCACCCGCAAATGAAGGGATGTAAATTGAAAAAACGCTTAACATTTGATATTAATCATGCCTGACACTGTGCATTTCAATACTAATTGTTTTTTTTTAAATGTTCTTATAAAAGTAACACAGTGACTCAGATGCATCTCACATGGGAAAAACATCCTCCAATGCTTTCACTCTGGGTGAGAACTATTCATTGCGTAAGTCTGCCTTCTGACTACACACATTTTGTGCTGACTAAGACGCACTTCTTGCGAATTAAAACCGTAGTGAATGACACAAGATAAAACTCACTCACTGGCTGCCAGTAATTTGTTCTTTGGAGAAGTACAGGTGTAGGATGCACTTAATGTGCTCATGCCCAAATTGACATTTAAAGTTTGATAAGCTGACAGATTAATGAATGCATTCACCTCAGGAAATGCTTCCACTCAACTGCAGAGATCTTATTAGCTGTGCAAAAATTCCAAAATATCAAAAATTAAATTAGACAAGGTTTGCACTCTGATGTTTCTGCCAAAATTACAGAATCTTACAAAACAATTGCTTATGTGTGGGACCGCTTTAAGGAAATGAATAGTTTTCAGAAAACCATCCAGAATAAATTTGTACAACTGACAAAGGACAAGGACATTTATCGTCACATACACCAATTGGTACAGTGAAATTTGAGTTGCCATTGCAGCACACTAATAAAATAAACACAACATTATAGAATTTAACATTAAACATAAAAACATCCCCCCGCAGCAGGATCAACGTTTCCCACTGTGAGGGAAGGCAGCCAAGTTCAGTCCTCTTCCTCCATGTTCACCCGTGGTCGGGCCCCATTGAGGCCTCTTCAGTCGCTGCTACGGCGGCCCAATTTTTCAGACCCTCGAACGGAATGGTGGAACTCCGGCGTCGGAAGAACACTCTCAGCGGCTTGGAGTTCCGAAACGACCGCTTGCTACCGGAGACCGCAGCTCACGAAGTCCACAGGCCGCGCTGGGCGGAGCTCCAACACTGGCGGTCTCGGAGAGAGATCCCAGGCTCCGCGATGTTTAAAGTCAGCACCGCCCACAGCTGGATGCCCCGCAACCACAGCTCCGCGATGTTGGAGTCGGCAGTCTCAGCACTCTGGAGCTTCCAACACGGCGATCCCCGGTAAGGCATCGCCCACTCCGCGATGGTGCTTCAGCGCTACGCCACCACCGAAGCTGAAGCTCTGGGCGGTCTCCGGCAGGAAGCACCTCTCCAGTTCTGTTGGTAGACCGCAAGGAGGGGGTGAAGATGCTGCTCGAAGGAAAGACGCATCTCCGACCAGGTAGGGACTGAGAAAAACAGTTTCCCCCTCACATAAAAAGACTAGAAGACCTCCAAAACAATTTTTTTTAACATACTAAAAATAAAAAGGGTGAAAGGACGAGCAGCTGCAGGCTGGGCAGCCATACTCAACGGTGCCACCAACTCAAATGGCATCAACTGCAGCCTATCAGTAAAATTCAAGCTTAGTAAGGGAGCAGGGACACAGCAAATAGAACAACCCATGCAAAGCTGATGAGTCATCTCAGAGTGGAGCCCATCTCTGGATCCAAAGGTTAAACAAATGGTATTGGTCCGAGGTTGCAAGAAATATTGGCACTGTTTATTATTGAATTACATCAGGTGCCTGGCTGAACAATATGCACTCCCACAATAATTTTCTTAAGAGCAACTTACGCCTCAGATTGATGCAATTGGTCTCCGCAGAGAGTGCATTAATTTCACAGTGTGACACTGGCATGTCTCATGTTGGAAGCATTTTGTCCAATAAACATCAGTTTTCTCCATTGTACAAATGAAGAAACATGCAAATATTGGAGCCGTCTTGACTAATCCCCTCCATCAAATATCACCTTCTTAAGGAAATAATTCTCAGAAAATACCCATTCATTGTTAATGAAATTAATTATTAACTGATAGCACTATTACAATATACTGCATCCAGTATGAGCTACTGGAGTTGACAAACACTCGCTCCCAAGATTATGGTGACTCTCCATATCCCTGATTGCTGTCAGCACATAATGACCAGTGGTTCTTGTTCTATGCACATCAAGATTACGCTCCAACTTTGCCTGTAGTGCAAGATGTACTCATAACACTGTTGTACACAAAACAACACAGCAAGGACAACTTGACGTGCATCTCTCTCCCCTCTTTGATGGTCTCTCAGGATCAAGGACTTACTCCCACTGGGGTTTTGTGAGTTCTCAGGTGAATGATGTGGAGCCCGCAGGCAAGGCCATAGTTGGAGCAGAGAGTTTCTGACAGTGTGAGCAGGCAGTGCACATCTTCTGCCCTTTATAACGGGCTTCTAATGAATGTCAATTCAATCTTAAATGCTCCTTTTCCATATTGAACAGCCATAGATCAGGAATTTTCAAGATTCAGTGGGGACACCATTTTCCAGGAGGCTTTGAGAAAGTCCACCAATATTTTTATCTGTCCTCTTGGTAATCTCAAGAAAAGAACAACCTCTCCTGAAAGAATCAATTGTTACTTGAGGGACCTGAAATTATTCTTGGACAGTATATGCGCTACAGGACCTTCAGGACATCTCCAGCATCTGCTTCAGGAAATTGGCATCTGGCTTGCAAACAATGAAGCTTGCCTGATGAAGTTGAGCAAATACAATTAGGGGATGTTCACATGGGGAATAACACTGATAGTGTTTCACTTATCTTGACAATGGATTGGGAGGATTTTGGAAAGACGTCGTAACACTATTATTGTGTTGTACAGTAGTGGCAGGGTGGCAAAGGTCTCAGTGAAATACCCACTCACCTCTGCACTTCAGTGAATGAGGATATTAAACCCAGCTTCCAAATATGCAGGTGTTCAGGTGCTATCGGCATGCTTGTATCTCAGTGACAGACCCAAGGGTAACTTTGGCTCTGGGGTGGAGGCAACATTGAAATCTCCAACTCTATAGATGACAAGTTCAAATTTGCACTGCTCCACTGGAAGTTTGAAGGGTCATTTGCTCTTCTTACCCATGAAGAATGCAGAATCACAAAAAAGGGTCAACATTCCAGTCTCATTGCTCCCATCGCTGTGATGCCACTTCTGAATCCAAGCCCATGTTCACAGCCCGAATGTAAATTGCTCCAATAAAATATCTTTCTAGACCCTTTCATCGTCTTCATGTACCCATTCCTTTATGCACCCAAATACAGCAGTGTCTAAACATGCTTTGGGCTGCTAATACCAAGAACCTGCCTGAGGCCCAGAGAACTGATGGGAAGCAGCAGAAAATGGAAGGGAACTTTCTCAGACACTGCACTTTAGGCTCGAGGCCTTCCCACCGCAATGCAAAGACTTCAGCAGCCCTTGCACATCGGGGACCGTAACGATCGACTATTCTGAAGCCTCATGGTCCAAGAAATTACAAAGGCAGATCAAAGTTGGAACAAAGGTTAATTTCATTCTTTAGAAGCTCCAGCATTATCACGAGGCAAATGTCATCCTGCTTTTCCAGATGAAGGAGCCTCCACCACCTTCACTCATCACAATGATGCATTCAGTGATAAATGAGTTCTCCACTCAGTGGACTGAACATCTCTCATTCTAGAGATGAGCACGTTTTCTATTAGTGTCTAGCACAAGGAATGGAGAGAAAGCAGATAGAAATTAAAATAATTAAAGTCAAAGATAGGAATTGCATATAAAGACATCAGGAGATGGGAAACGGAAGAGCAAGCACAGGGGGTAGGTTCATGTAGTGGGTTAGGATGCTAAAATAATTTTCAGGTAAGCTCAAAGCATAGTAACATTCAGAGAGTAAGCACTTAGACAGCAGAGAAACAGCAGTCAGCCCAAAGAAGCAATGCTGACCAACTAGCATCCATTTAAAACTAACCCCGTGATCGGCTCTACTTATTCCTTCCACATCCCCATCAACTGGGGTGACATAGTGGTACAATGATAGAGTTGCTGCCTGCAGGGTCAGAGACCCAGGTTCAATCCAGACTATGAGTGCTGACTGTATGTGGGTTCTCTCAGGGTGCTCCATTTTTCTCCCACACGCCAAAGATGCAGGTAGATGGGACTAGGGGAAAAAAAATGGTCGGCACGGACTGGAAGGGCCGAGAGGGACTGTTTCCGTGCTGTAATTGTTATATGGTTATATGATTATATGTACAGGTTTGTAGGTTAATTGGCTTCGGTAAAATTGTATTTTGTCTCTAGTGTGTGGGATAGTGTTAGAGTATGGGATACCACTAGTGGGCCAAAGGGTCTGTTTCTGTGCTGTATCTCCAAATTAAACCTTCCCCCAATATTCTGCCACTTACCTGCATTCAATCTACAACAGCCATTTAATCCGTGTGACTTTGGGATGTGGGAGGAAAGTGGAGCATCCAGGGGACTGCTGTATCATTGTCTCCCCAATACTGAACGGCACGCCCATGCATGGCTTGCAAGGATTAGACTAAGGTAGGTGGCAGGGTGGACACTTAAGAGGAAGTGAGGACCGAGGACTGTGGAGGAGGTATCTGTGCATAGGTTTGCGTATGTGTTTGTGTGCATGCGGGGATGAATGGGGGCGAGTGTATGCAGAAAATCCCGATTTCCAATTGTCTTAGACTCACTCTGTTATGACTATGTGAAGGTAGACACAAAATGCTGGAGTAACTCAGCAGTCAGGCAGCATCTCCAGAGAGAAGGAATAAGTGACGTTTTGGGTCGAGAACCTTCTTCAGGGTCTATGTGAAAGTTGATGTGCGATAAAATGCCACACGTTAAAGGAGTCGGGCATTTTCCACGTCTCAGAACAAAAAGTTCAAGAACTGCAACATAAAGACGCTTGGGGGCATTCAACGCTTTACCTCTCACACTCCCTTTCCCTGGTGAGATCACAGATGTATTTGGCCTTGTCATTTGCCATGGCATTCTTCCACAAGGTGTCCAAGACCAGGTCAAAGATTTGACAAGGTTAGGACTAGAACGAACTTCACAAAGGTTCAACAGCTGTTCAATGTGACACCAGTCATCACCCTGACTGGTCATAGTTGCTGCATGTCACAGCTCCTCAGGCTGTGAAGGAGAAGAGCAAACCGAATAACTAAAGCAAACAGAATGTTAAACTTAACCCAAGATTCACTTGCTGGCTGCCATGGAGATCAACAATAGTTTTTACACCCATGTAGCAAGGCAATTATTTTCTTCTGGTGTGTTTGCAATGCATTCTCTCGCACGTTGAAGCACAGAACTGTCCCAGTTCCTGTCTTAGACTATCGCTTGCCTGACAGGCTGCATCACTTTGACCAAAGTGTAATCAGTATTGACTCTGTGGCTACAAGTTTCAACCATTAAACGCGGGTCTCCTTTTGCCTCAAACTCTGGCCGTCATATTTACCCTTGTGAAGTGCACTGTTATCGCTGGCTCATTAGTTACAAATGTCAGTGTGCGCTCAGCAGCTGCCCTGATTTGCAATTATAAACCAGCTATTTGGACTGTATGTTAATTCTACATGTCATAGAATTAGCACTTCAACTTAATCCCTGCAGAAAGACCATTACACCAAGTACAGATTTCGTACTTGAAAAGTAGTTTTGTAAAGAATCACTCCAATAAGTGAAGCTTCAGACTCAGTAATCCTATTGCCCTCATTGCTGGGGCTCTGCTGTGTGGGCTGTTCACAGGGGACATGTGCATATATACACATACACACACAAATAGTAAGATTAAACAAGAACTTACCAAGTTTGAAGTTTGATCTGTATTTTACGAGGAGTCGCGGTGAGGGATTTCGTGAAGAACCCGTCAGCACGCCTGCGCAGCATCCTTCAAAGCAGCGGTGTGGAATCACAGAACCACCATGACTAAAAATAGTAAGATGAAAAACGTAGAACTACCTGTTTGACCTGATGATAGAGGGTGGGAGCGGTGGGCACGAAATCCCTCACCGCGACTCCTCGTAAAATACAGATCAAACTTCAAACTTGGTAAGTTCTTGTTTAATCTTACTATTTTTCTTCGGAGTCACGTGAGTGCCTTCGTGAAGATTTCAAAGCTCTGTGATTTCACGCCCTGAACAACGTCCATGCTTATCACACTGCCGCCATTCTGATGGAGTAAGACTGTTAATGGAATTCAGTTGACAGTAGCTGAAAAATCAACACAATTTATTAATCAACTAAACAACAACCCCTAATTCGGGGATAACATTTACTGAGCCATACCCAGAACAGCTTCTGCGAATGTCGCAGGGGCGGCCAGAGGTTTATTATAAAACTCCTGAAACGTTTTCTCACTGGCCCAGCCCGCAGTGGCGAGAATGTGGTCCATGGGCACCTCCATGGCTCTCGCTGCCCATGTGGATGCAGCTCTGGTGAATGAGGCTTAAAAATGTCAGTAGGAACCCCTGCTGCATCCAACACTGTCCTGAGCCACCTGGCAATAGTCTGTGTAGTTTATTCGACGGTGCGGAGGTTTATGGCTGATGAAGAGTCCCTGTTCCTTCATCTGATGCACCAGTAACTTGGATGTAGTAGTGGAGATGGGTCACTATGCAGAGTGTGGCATCCACAGGGTACGCCCGAAAATCCAGCTGCAGCCCATGCGCCCCTGGCCTGTGCTGTTTCAATAATTCTCTAACAAAAAAAATTATTTGGCCAGGGGTGGCCACCATGCTGTCCAGACGCAGTTTTTGTAATGTCTGGACTCTTTGGGCTGTCGTCAGTGCCATGAGCATCACCACCTTAAGGGTGAGCTGCTTTAATGATAGCTCATCTATTGGAGCCCAGCTCCTCAGTAGGGTCAGCACGATCCCCACATCCCATGTTACTGTATATCTGGGTCGTGGAGGGTTTGGTATTGAAAACTCCCCTCATTAATTTAGACACCAGGTGGTGGGAGCCGACACCTATATCCAGGTATGAAGACAGCGCACTCCTGGCGCTGTTGATGGCACTGTAGCTGAGGCCAGCATCAAAGTGTAGGCCTGCGAGAAACTCCAACACATCCGTATTGTCGCCGAGTTGGAGGCTTGTTGTTCCGGGGCACAGAAGTCTTCCCCACTTCCTAATTTGAGTGAGGTATTGTTTCCGGGTGGGATTCCGGCATGATGCTGCAATGAGGTTCATGGCTCTTGATGAGATGCCTGCCCGGATGAGAGGTCTTTTCAGAACCTGCAAGCCAACAAGTTTAAATAACCATGGCAAGGATGACTGATCCCCGTAATAGGGTGAGTAATTAATTTGGGGTGTTTAACCAATCGTCATCCATGGTTGTTTTAAAATTCCCTCAACCATCGGGTACCATGGTTGTGTAGGCCAGTCGGGAATAATCAATATACCAGTTGCAGCGTCTAGCTTAATTTTCTGCAACACCCGACTGATGAGGCAGAATGGGGGAAATGCGTAGCAAACCCATTTCCCCCAATGGATTGAAAACGCATCCATCGCTATTGCCCCAAGGTCTGGTTCCCATGACACATAGGTTGGTATCTGATGGTTCAACCTGGACGCAAATAGGTCAATATCTGGTGTCCCAAACCGAGCTATAATATCTCCAAAAATTTGGGGATTTAACATCCACTCAATGTTGTCATTGAAGACTCGTGACCTGGTGTCCGCCACTGTATTGAGCTTCCCAGGTAAATAGGTCGCAGTAATCCAAATGTTTCTTTCAATGCACCAGTGCCAAATTGTATTAGCCAATTCATCACAAGATAGCGACCTGATACCACCCATATGATTGATGTAAGCCACCACTGTAGTATTATCTATCTGCAGGGACATGTAACTTCTGTGAATTAGAACAGTAAGCCCGCAAACCATGAAATGCGCCCAACATTTCTACATAATTTATCCCATGTGCTTCCAGAAATGTAGCCTCCTGAGAATTCCATCTGCCACCACAACTGGACATCGTATCAGTTGCACCCCAACCTTGTGCGCTAGCGTCAGTTTGTAACACCACATCAGGGATGCCCACTATGATAGATTTATGACACTCTTTAATGTTCTCAACCCACCATTGTAGCTCATTTCCTGGCTTCTGACGGTAACCGAATTGGCCGATCAAAGTGACCAGCATTTGCTTTTAACGCTGATATTTTAGATCTTTGTAAATTTCGGTAGTGTAACGGTCCGAATCGTGCTGCTGGGAATGCAGCCACTAATTTCCCTATAACTTTTGCCGTTTGCCGAATAGTTGGTACCCTGGCGCAAGCAAGATTGAGGCACTCTTCTATAATAGAAGTAGCTTTATTAGTTGGAATGGTAATCTTCATTGAATTAGTGTCTAGGGTGAACCCCAAATAATCCATAACCCGTACCGGGTGCAATTTTGATTTGTCTGGATGAATTACAAACCCCAGCTTCTCAAACAAATCCTTGGCTACCGCCACTCCTTTAATTGCCAATTGGAGGGTCGGACCTACTATAAGGATATCGTCCAAATATGCCATTACTATATAATTTTGTCGTCCTGAGAAGAGCCAATATAGGTTTTAACCAATTTGGTAAACAGCCTAGGAGCTGTTGTAATTCCATTGGGCAATGCTTTATACTCCCATAACTGACCTTTCCAGACAAACTTCAAAAATTTCCTAGAAGCCACTGCAATGTGTACCGTATAATATGCATCCTTTAAATCGATGCATGCCATAAAGTGCCCTGGAGAAAGCATCTGTTTAGCTGTTTCAAACGTGTCCATTTTGAAATGGGTGTATTGTACAAAATTGGTCAATTCAGACAAGTCTATTATAATTACGACATCCCCCATCTTTCTTAACCCTAGTGAATAGATTAGACACAAATTCTATTGGTTCATGCTTAGTTTTGCCAATTACCCCTTTCTGTTCTAACCGTAGAATTTCAGCTTGTCCTGCCCTCCATCTCCTTTTGGGATAGAGTAAATTGTCTACAAGGCGAATGCTGTATAGGAGATTTATACCTTCAATGAATTCTATCACATATCCTTGAACACTTTGTAAAATAAACTCATCCGTGGTGACAGTTTTCCAAATGTCCTACAAATGCCCGCAAGTGCCCCCACCAATTTGTGTAGGGGGAGATGCTACGGCGTGAGAAGAACCAGACCCCCTTACCTCCAAGGTTAACGGCGGTTCCGGACATACTGTGTTTTGAATGAGCGTTGTGGAGGTTGACGAGCCGGAGGCCGCATTTTCCATGCAGGCCTTTGTTGGCTTTGCCCTAAAAAAGGTCGTGGTACTTGTTGGTATGGAGGTGGTTGGATCTCTGTACCCTTTCCGGCGGCCGATTTCTCCATGAAGAAGTAGGCTGCTGCCTGTAATATGGGTGAAGGCCTGGTCTGTTGAGGCTTCATGAGGCCGACTGTTTTGGCCTCCTCATCCAGTTCCTTAACCTGTTTGGCTAGGTCTCTGAACAGTTGATGCTGCGGTGGAGCGGTTACTGGTCGGCACAACCCCGCGAATTTTAGGGTTTAGTGTGGCTTAATGGAGCTCTTATGCAGGCTGTTGATTTCGTATTGGGCGTTGCATAATAGCGCCAGCGCGTCCTGCTGGTCGCTCGACACATTATCCCCATCCAGGGTTCTTGCAAACGCCGTGATGCCTGTGGAGAGAACTTTTAATATGCGCTGGAGGCGGACATCCTGCGCCTTGGTGGCCGAGTTCAAGTGTCCCCAGATCTGGGCGTTAACCAGGGGCACACTGAGGTTGACGCAGTTTTCGGGCGGTTTGATTTTCTCCAATGTCTCACTGAGAACCTGACCCTGGAGTTGATGTGTGGTCAGGTAGTCAATGGTGCCCGCCACTTTGTGGTGTAGAGGTTCACCTGTCTGGGTGGTAGCGGCAAACTTACTCACCACTTCCAGCACATCTCCTCCTGCTCTGGCTCAGCGGTGACTGCTGCCCTGGTTCCTCTTCGAACTCAGCAGCTGGAACCCCTGAAGCTTCCTGCTAGAGATGACGAGTGCTAAGCGGAGTCCTCGCACGGCTGGTGGACGCCCGCGAGTCCCGTTCCTCTCTTTCTCGGTCCCGCTGAAGGAGTTGCTCCACTAAGAGCTCCACCCCTCAATGCGACCGTCCCTGCCAGAAGCAGCGGAAAAGCCGACTTCCCCAGGCCCTGCAAATTTCACTGGTGCTTCCAACCATCGGACCTTGCCCCCTTAGAGTGAGGTCTACGGTCCAATGGCAGGTCGTCGTGACCTACAGCCCAAGGGGGTCATACGACTCCCGCACGGACTCTCCGCTAGCCTGCCTTCTCCCAGACTGTGGCGGCCCACTTGGCTGATAAGCAGGCAGGTGAGTTGAATCGGCGCCGGCCCCCGGAACCTGGCTCCCCAGTAGTCCGTGCAGGCTTACCTCCACACATGCCCATTACTTGACGTGGAGGCGCATGGTCGGGCCGCTCCCAGAGCTGGCCCGACCGCTTCCTGCTGCCCACCTCCGCCCTTGACCGCAGCCTGACGGTGTGTGTATGTCGGCGGTATCTGCTCCATCAGGCCTACACGACGCAGCAGTGTTATGCCCGGGCTGCACGATGGCAGATATCCCCGGCTGTGGTAACGTATCGGCAACTTTGCAGGGCTACCCTGTCATGCGGCTTGTCCCCCGGCCCAGCCCCCTCGGGTCTAACTGGAGCTCGGGGAGAGGTGGCTTGCAACACGCGAGAACCCCTTGCCACGTACCTGCTTTCCCCCTCTCTTCCTGGGGGAACGGGGGCTCGAAGTCTGGATCGGATATCTCCAGCTCCGACGCGGCAAAATCATTCCGGTGAGTCGGCCCCTGAGTCAGCGGGAGCACCCGACTTCCGCGTTCCCTGCCCCCACACGCCTCGAAAGCTGCTGGTGTTTTGCTGGCAGCTCCGGAGACAAGGGCCGTTGGCTGGTCGACGCTCGACTTTTCACCAGCACCTTCCTCTTTCCCTTATCCATCCTGTAGGATAAAAACCATACTCACCACCGGCCTTTATGAAGGAGCCCGAAGGGAGAGCGCACTCCCCCCCCCCCCAGCTGCCGCTGCAGATGCGCGCGACGATATGCCGCGCAGGCGTGCTGACGGGTTCTTCACGAAGTCACTCACGTGACTCCGAAGTAAAATATCAGCTGCAGCTATATAACCATACACTGAGGAAAAACTCATCTGCCCGAGACACACGAGTTTTCCAGTGTAGGATTGTCCAAGATCAATGCCTACCCACGGGCATGCTGAGTTGCAGGACCACATGGAGAGGGGCAGACTGAAACTTGGTGCAGCCACCACAAAGACACGAAGGGGAAAGGCCACATTTAGAGGCCATGCCACCACAGCACAACAAGAGAGGCTCAAACCCATTTGAAATACCTTTGGATTCCTTCAGGAATGCATGCGAAGGAAAATTAATGCCATAATTCATGTATGGTAATTTAAATGAAATTACATGGTAGGTATTAAAAAACCCCATCTTTTTCAGACAAATGTGCTGTGTACTTGCACGATTTATGAATAAAGTAATATTTTCATAATTTAATTTCTCACTATTGCACAGAAAGGTTTGTATTTTAAGTTTGGATCATACCGAACAAGGTTGAAATGTACAGTATGCCTAAGGCCTTGTGTTGTGAATGGGATAGACACCAACATGCTCGTTATACATGTCGGGCATTAATATCACTAGGACAGGTATTTGATCCCACATCTCCATGTGTTCTTTGCCAAGTACATGCCCCCTTGGACATTATACAACTTAAAATGCATTTGAAGGGAAATCCTTTTGGCTGTATAAAACCAGCACAGAGAGAAAAATCACATTAACTCTTCCCGTTCACGCGGAATACCAAATTTAGGCCACCTGATAATAATGATTGCTGCATAATATCAGCACTTACTACACCGTCTTCGGTAAGAGGCCGATATCACGAATTACTTGCACGGTTGAAGCTGACCTGCTGTATTTATCTTCCCCTTAAATGGAGCAGCATCGTGTGGCTGGCGAGGAACAGGCAAGGTTTCTACAAAAGGAATCCCACTCGCCAAACAGTGAAGTCGATACAAAGTGTGAGAGTGCAGGGCTAAGCACCAGAAGAGAGATTCTTATCAAGAGAAGTAGACAGTTTGGGTCTGAATTTTTAGGGTTCATAAGAATGGGGGGTGACCTTATACCAACAGATAAGATCGTACTAGTAGAAGTCAAGACTGACAGGGCAGATGTAGAGATGTTTTCACTAGTGAAACATGAGCAAAGGATAAACTTACAAGATAAGAAACCGATCATTTGCAACAAGGGTGTTGAAGTTTCTTCTCTTGGAGGAGAGTAAATTATATGCCACAGAAGGCTGTGGAGGTGAAGTCAGTGGATATTTTTAAGGCAGAGATAGACAGATTCTTGATTAGTACAGGTGTCAGGAGTTATGGGGAGAAGGCAGGAGAATGGGGTTAGGAGGGAGAGATAGATCAGCCATGATTGAATGGCGGAGGAGACTTGATGGGCCGAATGGACTAGTTCTGCTCCTATCACTTATGACCTCAAATGTCAAATTACCTTCCCCAGAGGGTGATGGAAGTCAAGACCATTAGAGCGTTTAGTGTAAAGATCAAGGAATTGAGAGTTATGGAGAACTGGCAGAAAGCATAGATCAGCCACGATCATAATGAATGGCAGGACAGGCTTGAGCCGAGTGGCCGATTCTGGGTCCTTTTTTTGTGAGGGGGTTTTTTCCGAACCAGAGCGCTGGGAGGAGATAGACCAGCTGGTCAAGGCGGAAATGTGATAGAGTGTTGCTCAATACTCATTGGCCTCAAAGGAGCAGTCAAAGTCAGCAAATAGACCTGAAAACGGTAGGAGATGACATTTATTAAAACCAAGAGCAGCATTAGTCCTCAGCTCCTACTCAATACACACTCCCTCACTGAGCACAATTACTCCAATCTTACAGGTGGAAATGATGGACATTTAACTTGTGTAAAAGTTCAAATGAATGCATTTTGGGAAGTTAAACCAGAGCAGAACAAACACAGTGATTGGCAGGGCCTCGAGTGCTGTTGAACAGAGAAACGCCTTGGGGTTGGAGTACATAAACCCCCGAAAGTGGCAACACAGGTAGGCAGTGTGAAGGTATATGATATGCTTGCCTTTATTGACCGTGACATTGAATAAAGGAGTTGAACATGTATTGCAGTTATGCAAAATGTTGGCTAAACTGAACTCGGAGCATTGTGTGCATTTCTGGTCACCGCACCACACGAGGATGTGATTACGCTAGAAAAGGGTGAAGAAGATTCAAAAGGATGTCGGCTGGACAAGAGGGCTTAAGTTATAAGGAGAGATGGGACAGGCTGGGACTCTTTTCCCTGGAGGAAAAGGAAGCCGAGGGGTGACCTTAGAGGTTTCCAAAATTATTTTGGACTGTAGATAAAGTCGATAGTTTGTCCTCCCCCGCCCCCCCCTCCCCCCGTTGTTGACAAGTCCAAAACAAGAGCAAAACAAGTTGGCAGAAGGAGAGAGGGGAAAGATTTTAAAGAGGTCTGGGGAATTTTGGCACTGAGGGTATATGGATCTGCCTGGCAGAGGAAATGGTAGGGCCAGATACAATTGCAATGTTTAAAAATATGTGGACAAGTACATGGATAGGAAGGGTTTAAAAAGCTAGACAAAAGTGCTAGAGAAACTCAGCGGGTGCAGCTGCATCTATGGAGCAATGGAAATAGGCAATGTTTTGGGCCGAAACCCTTCTTCATACTGATGCAGGGTGGAGGAAGAAGAAAGGAAGAGGAGCCCGAGGGCTGAGGGAGAGCTGAGAAGGGGAGGAAACAGCAAGGGCTATCGGAAATTGGAGAAGTCAAGCCGATGGGGTGAAGACTGCCCAAGCGGGATATGAGGTGTTACTCCTCCAATTTCCAGTGCTGCTCACTCTGGCCATGGAGGAGGCCCAGGACAGAAAGGTTGGATTCGGAATGGGAGGGGGAGTTGAAGTGCTAGGCCACAGGGAGATCAGGTTGGTTGATGCGGACCGAGCGTAGGTGTTCGGCGAAACGATCACCAAGCCCTCGCTTGGTCTCACCGTTTAGGAGGATATGGGCCCAATGCAGGCAAAAGTGTTTAGGCTCCGCATGGAGAGTTGGGCCAAAAAGGCCTGTCTCTGTGCTGTGTTACTAAAAATCTATACACTTATAGATTCATAGTAATACAGTACAGAAACAGGCCAAAGATACAAAGCAAGCTGCTGGAGAAACAGCAACTTCCAATCATTTCTTTGAGAGAAATGCTGGAAACATGTATTCCTATTGTGTGTTATTTGCTTATTGCAACTAACAAGTAGAAAGGAACAATGGCCCTAGGTTGTGCTGACTATCAATTGTACAGACATACGCTTTAAATAGACACTTTGCCTTTTAACTTATTGTGCATAGAACTGAAAATGCCCGACTGAAGCAGAGGAGAGTTTCATTGAAGTGTTAATTTGAAAGCTGCCCACCAATTCCCAAAACTGCACTGTGTTGAATACTTAATCATATCTTAAACCAGCGAAATAGTCAGTGAGCAGTTTAGATGGGATTTAAGGGACACTGACATGCTCATTACTTAGGGTTACACAAAAAGCTGGAGAAACTCAGCGGGTGCAGCAGCATCTAAGGAGCGAAGGAGATAGGCGACGTTTCGGGTCGAGACCCTTCTTCAAACCCCATGTTCATTACTTAACTGCTTTTAACTTTCCCCAACATTTATTAGTGCTCTTCTTATTGGGAACCCAACCCCTCCCCTCTGTGCCAAGGTGTTTGGAAGAGGAGAACCTCACGTGTTGGGCTAGGGAGATGCTGTGTTGAGCAGGCTAACCCATACAAATGGCCATTGTAAAGCTCAATGTAGCATAGTGCTGCATCCTTTCATGGAAGTATTACGGCAGCTCCAGTACAGCATTGTCTGGCAATCCAGTAGCATTGACGATCAAAGATAGACACAAAATGCTGGAGTAACTCAGCAGGACAGGCAGCATCTCTGGAGAGAAGGAATGGGGTGATGTTTCGGGTCGAGACCCTTCTTCAGACTCCCTTCTCCGACTCAGGAATGATGATCAGCTACATTCTGCAACAAGTCCAAAGTGACCATGCAGTGCTACAGTATACAAGCAGCACACTTCCATTATGTTCATTTAAATCTACTTCTTCTGGCTTAAACTGCCCCCAAAGGAAACTTCTAAACCAAATCTTGAAACAAAAATAATATATTTTCAATTATGTTATTTATACGTCAATGAAGAGGATTTATTTTCAATCCCATTGTGTTTTATGGACATTTACTATGCCATCAATAGATGCACTGCAAGAATTGCTCACAAGATCAGACTGCTCTTAAACAATGCCAAGCTTTTAAATTATAAAACAATAGCTCAATGAATAAATTTACACACTGATTAAAATCAATAATGGTGCTTTCAATTCTTTTCCTGCTCCAGGAAAATAAGGCTCATCAAGCAAATTGAAATGGATCAGTGATTTAAACGTATTGTCACTATTATTGGCACTTGGAATATCATTTCTTTGGTTTCACTACCGAGCTGTGACAAGACTGCTTCTAATGGAAAGATGTTTTTCAGTCACAGTTGACTCAAGTTGACATAACTCAGCTGCCTCCT
Source organism: Okamejei kenojei (assembly GCA_035221665.1). Taxonomy (NCBI): domain Eukaryota; kingdom Metazoa; phylum Chordata; class Chondrichthyes; order Rajiformes; family Rajidae; genus Okamejei; species Okamejei kenojei. Next base: position 23,092,326 of record CM069159.1, read on the forward strand.
TCCTCTTTCATTGAACAGTGTCCATGTGGTAGTTTTCATGTGCAATGTGTATGCAAGTACTCGGGGAGGGATAGCATCTCTGGTGTGGGACATGTCGTGCTCCATTGTGAGTAGTTTGTCCACATTAGATCCCCACCTGGCATCCAGCTCTCACCTGTGGCTCCAAGAAGCTGCTAGCATGCGGCAGTGGTCACACCCTGGAAAACCGATCTGTCTGACGGGCTAAACCATGCGAGGGTGGCAGACGGGTCTCGAACCCTTGGCGAGGTTAGGGGCTTGCTCAGCCCAGCGTGCGAAGTCTGTTCCGGTGGATTGGGCGGAGGAAACCCACTGAAGGGTACGACGGCCAGGAAGGTGGTTCGGCAGTGCACTGGGGAGTGCAAAGGGCATGTCAAAGGACAAAAGAAGACATGGGCATCCACTGCAGCCAAGAGAGTTTCCAGCCACTGGAATCCAGCTCATGTGGCCGCGAGGGAGAGGTTGCTCGCGTGCAACAATCTCTCCACAATCTTTCCCCCACACAGATTTATGCTATCGTCATCTACGAGGGGTCACCACTAATGCAATGCACTTTCTATCTGTGGAGTTGGCATGCATACTCTGGATGTCATCACTGCTTTAGCTCACATTCATTGCACATCCTCAAAATATCATCATTAATTAATCCTGCACACTCACCAAGGTTAAAAGATTAGCATCACACATACATTTGGCTGAAAGGTCCATTAAGTATCTTGCTTCATCATTTTCAATGAGAAGCGGTCATGATAAAAGTTATCACTGGTCCCTTTTCTCCAGAGATGCTGGCTGGCCCGCTGAGTTACTCCAGCACTTTGCATCTATCTTGAGCATTTTAGATAGGTCTTTCTTTGTTTGAGGGAAGCTAAAGAGATTTTAACATAACACTTCTACAAATCACATTATCCAATATATTTTTTTAAATTAATTGGAACATTCTTTAAAGAATATTACAGATTTTGTTTATATGTTGCAAGTCAAAAGATGGGGAATAAGTCATTGAATCATTACTTTTGCATTTGGGCGATATTGTGGCTTTGTCTGATAATCTCTTGGAGAAGCTGCCAATCGCCGCACACAGAAGCTAAAGTTAATGAGCAACGTGATTGTGAATCTGAGGAACACAGAACATTATGGTATTATTTTGAAATTAATGCAAGAATCTGGCTAAATAGAATACTTGAAATTTAAATGCAAAACACTTAAACAAAATAAAATGTAACCCAAGACCTAAAATTGTTTGTACTCATTTTGCATTCTTTCACCACAATTCTAAACAAATACAGATGATCAACATATTTTTCATCTCAAATACCAGGATTGCAAATAATTACAGGATTTTTTTTCCTCTTAACAGCTTTATTTAATTTTGTTGTGTGTATTTGTCATTTGTACAGAGGTACAGTGAAAAGCTTTAGTTTGTGTGTTATTCAATCAAAGAAAAGACTACACAGTATGTGAATGATTTTACTTCGGAGTCACGCGAGTGACTACGTGAAGAAGCCCCGCCTGGCGCTAGAACGGCATTACGTCGACGCTGACGGCAGAAGCAAGAGCTGCAGAGGCAGCTCCTTGCAGCGGCCGGAACGGACCCGCAGGTAAATGCAAGGAAAAGAGGGGACGTTCTAAAAAAGACGTTACGCTGGTAAAACCAGCAAAAGAGAAAGTAAAATTTAAAATCAGAGTCACGCTGGCGTACTGATTTAGCCAGATAATGAAAAAGAAAAATGGAGTAGTCTCAAAGGAAAATTTCGCGGGTAAAAAGATCGTCCCGGGGTGAAGCTAAAGAGTCGGGACAAGAGTTTAGTGCGGATCCGGTTCCGATACCGGTGGCCGCTGATTCACCCGTTAGTGAGACTATAATTCTCCAGAAATGCAAACCACGGAGGAAAATGTTCCTAGAAAAAGTAAAAAGAAATCCGTGAGGCCAGTGGTTTCTGATAATGACTCTGATAATGAAAGTCCTCCGGATAATAAAGCTATATGGCTAAAAATGGAACATATGGAGAAAGTGCTCCAAAATATAATGAGACAAGGTCACAGTACCCAGAAGTTTCCCAAAATGACCCTGAGGGGTTTGAATATACAGAATAAGGCTATGTGCCAAATTGGGAATTTGAAACTCCAGACCCAGGATTAAGGGCGGAGGAAGTCTCATTGGATATAATTCCAAGTGTATCGGGCTGCAAAAGACACACCCTGCAAGTGTGTGATGTGGATTATGAGTGCACACCACGAATAAAAAAATGAGAAGGCCAGATGTGCCTGATATGCAAAAGATTTTGCTATACCTGAAGGAAGTGGTGAGGCTATGGAAGAAAACCTAGCTGCCAGTATTAATTATATGGTATCTCACCAACTTCAAGATTCTGTGATGATTGAAACAGCAGAATTATATAAAACACCGGAAAATTGCACCTCATTGAAGGTACCTACGGTTAATCCGTCTATATGGACGCCTATGACCCCAGGCATGAGAGGACAAGAAAATAGATTTCAAAGAATCCTCAAATTGATTTCAGCTGCCATTACTGCTTTTGGAAGGCAAATAGAGGGGTTGGAGATGGATAAAATCCAAAAAGATACTTTGGGCTTATTGTGCAATTCCTTCTATGAAATTAATTGTATGAGGAAAATTGCGATTCGGCCCATATTTCATCCAAGGTTTGCAGGTTTGTGTCGATCAAGTGGTGTTCAAGCTCCTGGTTATCTATTTGGAGAGAACCTGCCTAAGCAAATAAGAGAAATGGATGAAGAGGCTAAATCTATTAGCCACATGAGACCTTTCGTCTTTGGACAAAAAAGGTATTTTTCGTCAAGAAGGGGATTTGATTTTGGAAACAGAGGCAGGAATATGATAAGAAAATATTATCATCCGACACAGCCTAATGTTCACCCATATACGGGAGAAGGAGACCACCACGTTCATATGGAGAGGTACAAAAAATGTATTCTATTCTTAAAGAAACTGTGGACAAATCTCCAGTTGGAGGAAGATTTACAAATGTTTTTATGATGAATGGCTTGCCATCACATCTGATCGGTTTATTTTACAAACAGTTTCAGGAGCTACTATTACATTCAAAAAGGTGTTAATTCTCCGGTACAAAATAAACCTGCTTATGGTTTTATGTTTTCTGCAATTGAAGAGGCAGAAATTAATGTGGAAAATGACAAATTGTTTAAAAAAGGTGTTATTGAAAAAACTGTTGAACATGAACATCAATTTGTGTCAAATATATTTCCAAGAAGTAAAAAAGATGGTGGTTGCAGAATTATTCTGGACCTTACAAACTTTAATAAATTTGTCGAGTATAAACATTTTAAGATGGAAACATTCAACACTGCAAGACATTTGATATCAGCAGGTTGTTATATGGCTACAATTGATTTAAAGGATGCGTACTATTCAGTACCAATACATCAGTTCTTTCGAAGGTATTTAAAATTTAATTGGCTGGGACAGCTGTGGCGATTCAAAGCTTTACCAAATGGGTTAAGTTCAGCTCCCAGGCTCTTTACAAAGCTGTTGAAACCAGCTTTAGCATAATTAAGAGCACAAAAAAAACACATCATTATGGCTTATCTGGATGACATTTTAATCATCAATAGTAATCAGGAATCAGCTGTAAAATCAGTTTCAGTAACTAAAACTTTATTTGAGAAGTTAGGTTTCTTGATTCATCCAATTAAGTCCCAGCTGCAGCCAGCACAGTCAATTAACTATTTGGGGTTTGTGATTAATTCAGTTACTATGTTAGTAACTTTGCCAACAGATAAGATTGATGATATTTTAGTGACCTGTAGGGGTTCTCATTCACAAACCTTATCCTCCATCCGAGAAGTAGCAAAGGTTATTGGTAAATTAGTGGCAAGCATTTCCTGCAGTAGAATTTGGTCCATTACATTACCAAAACCTTCAAAGGGACAAAATAAATAGCTCTAAAAAAGAGAGAAGGCCATTTTGATAGGCCTATGCAATTAACAAAAAAGCTTTATTGGAATTACAATGGTGGATTGAAAATGTCCCACAAGCTGCTAAAAACATTCTGATACAACAGCCTGAAGTAATTTTACAAACAGATGCTAGTGCTCTCGGATGGGGGCCGACAGATTCATTCACCAGCTGTGGAGGCAGATGGACTGTCCAAGAGGAAATGTTTCTCCAAACATATGGTATTAACTATTTAGAATTATTGGGTACATTTTATGGGTTGAAAGCCTATTGTTCAACAAAAATAATCTGCATGTACTGATACTATTAGACAATAAAACAGCTGTTGCATATATTAATCACATGGGTGGAGTCAGATCGGTATCATGTGATTGGTTGGTCAATCAGATATGGCAATGGTGTATTAAGCACCAAATTTGGATTTCGGCAAATTACATCCCAGGTAAAGACAATGTGGTGGCAGACAATAGATCAAGGATGTTTAAAGACAACACAGAATGGATGTTGAACCCAGTAATTTTCAGTAAAATTGTGACTCAATATGGGTTACCAGACATTGATCTGTTTGCATCAAGATTAAATCATCAATTGCCTAAATATGTGTCTTGGGAACCAGATCCAGATGCAGTAGCAGTAGATGCTTTTTCACTACACTAGGGGAATATGTTCTTTTATGCCTTTCCGCCATTTGCTCTGGTTCAGCAATGTCTGAAGAAAATAGAACAAGATTCTGCCACAGGATTATTGGTGATTCCAAATTGGCCGACACAACCATGGTTCCCATTGATGTTAAACTTGATTAAAGAACCATATATGTCAATTCCTAGCAGCAGTGATTATTAATAAAACCAGTAACCAAAGAAATTCATCCATTACATGCTTATATGAATTTGTTAATCTGCAGGTTTTGACCAGACCACTACAAGAGCTTGGATTGTCGGATAGAACTATGGATATTATAGTCGCATCATGGCAAGATAGCACTCAGAGACAATATATGACACATATAAAGAAATGGGAAAATTTTTGTAGACAGTCAAATATATCCCATCATACTGTGAACATTGCAAACATATTGGAGTTCCTTGCCTTGCATTTTGAACAACACTTAAGTTATAGTGCCATTAATAGTGCACGTAGTGCCTTATCATCTTATTTAGGACAAATCTCTGACCAGAAATCAATTGGATCACATCCATTAATATCCAGATTTATGAAAGGAATCTTTAACAAAAATCCACCCAAACCAAGATATACAGAAATTTGGGATGTTAGCATTGTACTTACTTTACTTAGGCAATGGACTCCAATCGAAGTTTTGTCATTGGAAAAGTTAACATTTAAATTAGTAATGTTAATGGCATTGGTTTCAGCTCAAAGGGTGCAAACATTTCAAATGTTACGTTTAGACTGTATGCATGTGACTGCAGATAACATTGTGTTCTATGTTTACGATCTGATCAAACAAAGCAGACCAGGGAGAACTGGAGCAAAGGTAATGTTTCAAGCTTACCCCATTGATCCAACGTTGTGTGTAGTTAAACATTTGAATCATTATGTAAAAGTTACCAAAACTCTTCGAGGTGATGAAAAAAACATTAATGATTACGCATAAGAAACCACACACAAAAGCTTCAGTGCAAACAATCTCAAGGTGGTTAAAACAGGTGTTACTTTTAGCAGGAGTAGACACTGATGTGTTCAAATCTCACTCCACCAGGGCAGCAGCTACATCCGCGGCGAAGTTACAGGACGTACCACTCGAACATATTTTAGAAACCGCAGGGTGGTGTAAAGAAGAAACTTTTTCAAAGTTCTACAATAAACCTGTTCACACAATGACAGGCTTTGGACATGCGGTGTTGGGTTCACTATAATCACTTGCTTTGTTTCACTATTGATTGATATTATCAATTATGTTATCACTTATATCTTTTATCACTTTGTAATAGTTCCCTCAGATGTAAAAAGAGGGTTATTATATGTTCTTTTATCATTAAAAGATTTATGGAGAGAACTAAAACTAGTCTGGTAAAAGATTTTTACTCATGTATGTGTTGACCTAGCCGGACTGTCGTATGGAAGAATTCTACGACATGGAAAACACAGAAGCTTCAAAATCTTCACGTAGTCACTCACGTGACTCCGAAGTAAAATAGTAAGATTAAACAAGAACTTACCAGTTCGAAGTTTGATCTTTATTTTATGAGGAGTAACGATGAGGGATTACGTGCCCTCCACTCCACACCCTCATAAAATAAATGATCATCTGGTAGTTCTAAATCTATGATGAGCCTTACTATCTTACTCCGGCTATTGTGTTCTGTGTTTTTCATGCCGCTGCTTTGAAGTATGCCGTTCTAGCGCCAGGCGGGGCTTCTTCACGTAATCCCTCATCATTATTCCTCATAAAATAAAGATCAAACTTCGAACTGGTAAGTTCTCGTTTAATCTTACTATTATAATCTAGCCATCTAGAGTGTACAGACAAGAAGCAACATTCCCCAGAAGAATGCAGCTGAATGCATGGGTTTTGCAGAAATTCTCCCAGTATCCATGTGCATCCAAAATTGAAAGCAATTGTCAGCCATGACTGCAGAGACTACAGCAACAGACTCTAAGCAACACAAGATACATTTACCCATGTCTTCCCATCAAGGAGCATGACCCCAAAATGTCCACAAAACACAAGCTGCGGGGCTGTCCAGGCCCAGAGGACGTGCACACTGTGACATTGGGGTGAGCTTCCACAGTTTGGTTAGCATTGTAGCTGTTAAGCCATTCACTCCTTGTCAAAATGAGACTCGCAAAGCAAAGGTGCATTTGCTGCTTTGGCATCAGCTGAGAGCATCCAGAAAAGTGATCTGAGCAGCCCTGTTTTTCTTTGAAGCCCTATGGAGAAAGAGAGAATGCTACTATGAAAACCAATGTAGCAGATGTATTCTGTTCAAAGTGTTGGCTTTAAGCTAGCTTGTTTTTCCCTTAAAACTGAGCCACTTAAGAACAGTGCGAAAACCTTCCTGAAAATAATGACATTATTCATTAAATAAAGACATCAGTCCATCGTATAATTAGATTATAATATTCCAGTTAATGTGTAATTGAAGGCAAGCATTAGTTTATTAAATGTTCTGGACAAGGTTGATTGACTCTTCTCCTGTTGGGTTCTTGATGGATTTGATGTACTTGTAGTATTTTGGTTGAGGTTAATAAGGTTTGACAACATCATATGAGCATTAGTAACAGGTGCAGCTTAAAATATTGTAAAGTGATCTTTGATATGAAGGACAGTATCAGAAATGACATGCTGAAATTCAGATATTTTTCCAACATCTTGGCTGCTCATCACATTGTTCCCACAAGATGGTCTGTGGCTTTCCTGCATCCAAACCCAAATATGGTCCAGATGTAGTGAAATTTAAGTTGCCATTTGCAACACACCAATAAAAATAAAACACAACATTAAAGAAGAATTTAACATAAAACATCCTCCCACAATGGTTCCCACTGTGAGGCAAGGCAGCAAAGTCCAGTCCTCTGCCTCTTGTTCACCCCGTGGTTGGGGCCTATTTGAGGCCTCCACAGTTGCCGCAACGGTTTCAGGCCCTCTCGCCGCATGATGGAGCTCCGCCGTCGGTAGAACACTCTTCAGCGGCTTGGAGTGTCAGGAACGGCCGCTTGCTGCTCAAGACCGAGGCTCCCGAAGTCCACAGGCCGCGCTGGTCGGAGCTCCAACACTGGCAATCTCGGCGAAAGATCCCGGGCTCTGCGGTGTTCAAATTCAGCGCCGCCCACAGCTGGACGCTCCGCAGACCCCACAGCTCCGCGATGTTGGAATCGGCGGTCTTAGCACGCCGGAGCTTACCACACGGCAGCCCTCGGCAAGGCATCGCCCGCTCCACGATGCTTCAGCACTGCGCCACCGCCGCTGAAGATTCCGGCCGGTCCCAGCAGGAAACGCCGCTCCCGTCCAGATGGAAGGCGCGAGGAGAGGACAAAGATGCGGCTCGGAGGAAAGATGCATCTCCGACCAGGTTGGGACTGAAAAAAAAAAGTTTCCTCCTTCTTCCCCCCCGTCCCCCCAACATAAAAGACTAGACCTCCAAAACAAAACTTTAACATACTAAAAATAAAAAAAGGTGAAAGGACGAACGGCTGCAGGCTGGGCAGCCCTACTCGACGGTGCCCCCACTCGGAACCACCTCTCATCAAGGGAAGATGTCAAAGGGGGAAAATTCACCATCGCCTACACTGCATCAACATGGTCTTCTGCTAACTGAGGGGAATATATCTGAAGACCAAAACCTGCAACTCTGACCCGGTGCCACAATCAGTACAACAGGCCTCAGGCCAAGTCAACACTCTACATTTTTAACAGCTTTGAGCTTGAAGGGTACAAGATGGTGTCAGAAATATGGTGACTTGTATACTGCCTTGGTGCAATTTACTATTCCTACTGCCTTGGTGCAATTTACTATTCCTACACTCGTATATTGAATATCATCGTGCTTACGTGTAGTGTGACCTTTACTGACAAAACATTCACTGTACCTATGTGACAATGAAGTACCACTGATTCAACTGATGGTATGCCAAGACGTTGTCATCCCTGCCCTCTATATACTCGAGACAACCTACTGCAGGCACTTCAAAGCACTAGTATCAAACCACTATAGTTCCTTCACAATATAATCCAAATACAGTCTCCCTTCTTCAAACTGATAATCAGATAAACATCGAGGATCTTGTGAAAACCAAGAGTGTTCTGAAGAAGGGTTCTGACCCAAAATGTCACGTGTTCTTTTTCTTCAGAGATGCTGCCTGTCCCATTGAGTTACTCCAGCATTTTGTGTCTATCTTCAGTATAAACCAGTATCTGCAGTTCCTTCCCACACATTCAATGACTTGGGAGTAGACTGCAAGCAGCCCAATGGGCTCTTCTAACGCTCAGTGGAAGAAACATGGTGAGCATACCACAAATCCAGTGCCAATAAACCAGATCAGACAAGAGGACATTCTTAGCAACTTAGCAACAATAATAGAAGTAACCAGTACAGTCAGTGCTAGAGATAAACAGAGCTCTTTGACCTCCTTCAAAAAAGAGTGATATCTCTGGCTCCAGTTAGATCGTCTCAAAGCAAGGACCTTGATCTCAAGCAGGAATCAACTGTTCTGCATTGAGGCCATTGAGAGAAGAAATGTCTTTGCTCGGCGAGCGAGTGGAATCTTCAGGGTTCTCTATTCTAGGGGGCTTTGGAGAGTCTGTTACTTATGTGAAACATAGAAAGGGAGAGTTTTATATATTAAGGAAATCTAACGTTAGTGAGATGAATGGTCAGCCCTGATATTATTGAATAATAGGGCAGACATGAAGAACTGAATGGTGAGCTGCCACTTCTATTTCTCATTAATCATTAGAACCTTCATGTGCATTGATTATGGAGTCTGACTTTCTGTCAATTAGCAGCCAAAGGACTGTCAGCAGAACTGGTTGAGAATCCTTGCATTCAGGAGCGAGTTAAGTGGAAGATTTGCATCTCATTTGGGGAATTGCTTATGTACTAACAATTACTAGGTGCATTTGGAAATACAACTCAACTAAAAGGTTACATAGTCTGGGCTTTGCAGCAATGACTCTGGTTGTGTGATGAATGCTACCTCTCCTTCGATTTTTCACACAGCGATACATCAATCCTCACGTTTGTTTCTCACCCGACTCGAGTTGAAACAAGCATACAGAGTTTTAATTGGATAGATTAAATGGCAATTAAGGCAATTTATTTATTTTACCAACTATTTGTAATGTTCCCCAAGAATCCTCAGATGGGAGGCAGAGACTAATAAGAACACACATCTCCATTTTTATGAGAGCATTTAAAATTTGTTCTCAAGGAATACAACATAATTGAATATAATTAGTGTCCATCATAATTTTTTGAAACACTCTGGAGGCATTCTGTCTGTGTATTAATAATTGTTGAACACAGTGGATTAATGGCGATTGAGTATTGAAAAAAAATTGACTGGGGAAAAAGGAAATGTTTGGAATTGTAAAGCAGACCTGACAGTTGAAACAGCTGGTGAAACTCAGCGGGTGAGGCAGCGTCTACGGAGCGAAGGAAATAGGCAACATTTCGGGTCAAAACCCTTCTTCTTCCGTCCGAAGAAGGGTTTCAATTTTCCAGCATCTGCAGTTCCTTCTTAAACAACTGACAGTTGGAACTATTCACAGGAACAGTGATAGTTGATGGAGACCTCTCAGGTCTATTCAAGATGCGCTTCAATCTGTCCAGGACATGTTGCTTAGTGCACCACAATAACACTTCTCAGGCAGTGGACCAAGCAACATGGGCATTGCACAATGCAGCTGTTGCAAAAGACACGAAGGCAGGAATCACAGAACTCAAGAGAAGAGCACAATTAAAATTAAGCTGCTTCACGGAAAAGGCTGCAGTGTGCCGGTACATCAGACGAGGGTATGTTTTACGACAGCAGTCACAAATTTAGGATATGAAGACTCACCCACTACACTCTCTATCTTTAAGCTACAAGATCTTTGCATCTTCTCCAGTCACAGGCAAGGTGCTGAATGATTGGAAAGTTGCCAATGTTGTTGCAAGGAACTGCAGATGCAGCTTTGCAAAAAAAAGGTACAAAGTACTGGAGTAATTCAGTGGTTCAAGCAATATCTCTGGAGAACATGGATAGGTGATATTTCAGGTCAGAACCCTTTTTGAGCCAATGTTCATTACAAATAATACATATCTATATTACTAAAAAGTCTGATCTTGACCACTTCTTGTTGTTCTGTGTATTGATTTTAGAAAAAACGCTGCCATTTACGGCTGTGATTTTTGGCCATCTTACACAAGAGTCCCCCTCCACTGCGCAGGACAAGAGGATTTTTCCCACTGATGAAAAATAAAAGAGTTAGTGTTTAAAAAATGTTGAGAGTCTCTCTCCTGAAGGCCACGCCCCTTCCGGAGGGACTATAAAACACGGAAGTGTTGCATGCCTCAGTCATTCTCTACAAGATGGGGGAGTGAGAGGGTTACATCTCAGTCTGAGCTGTGAATAACACTGAACACATGTCTACTAAACTGTGAGTGGTTTTACTGACCTATCAGTGCCCTTAATGTGGTTTGAAAATATTGTAGCTATGTTGTCTTTGGTTTGGAAATGCTAAAGCTGTGTTGCCTAATTAATGTTGCCTTGCCTTCTATATAATTAAAAGTCTAATCTTGACCACTTCCTGTTTGCGCTTTATGTTGATTTTAGAAAGAAAGCTACCACATACAGCTGTGATTTTTGGCTATCTTACTCAGAGTCCCCCTCTGTTCATCAGGTGCCAAGAGTTTTTCCCATAGATGAAAAATAAAAGAGTTATTAGTATTGTTAAAATGTTGAGATTCTCTCTCCTGTCAATCATGCCATGAAGGCCACTCCCCTTCTGGGGGGGGTGGGGGAGGAGAACTATAAAACCCAGAAGTGTGGAGTGGCTCAGTCTCTACAAGATGGAGGAGGGCGAGGTCACGAGCTTCCCCCCCCCACTAGCCACCAATATTTGAATTGGTGGAGAGGTGGAATATTGCGTTAGGGGACCCGCCCTCCCGGGTGTTGCTGGGACCCAATGGGTCCCACTTAGTCTAGTATGTTATATACATATATGCACACACGCACACACATCTTAGACATGAATGTAGATGAGTTTGTGAGCATGTTTGCTGATGACACCAAAGTTGTTTTCGTATACAGCTCCAGTTTTATTAACTCCCAAGATAATTGTAGGTTCTCCCCCATGTAAAAGATGTCAGTGGATTTGCTACTACTTTTAATAACCACATAGGCAAACAAACCCATAAATAAAGCACAAATGTTAGCTCACGGCATGTTTACATAATTTGCACAATATCCCTAAAACAAACACAGAATCATTCTTTCTGTATTGTTTTTATGAGTTCGCTCACAAAATTAAATGTGATTAATGATGTCTCTCATTAGTCGGTAAATCTGTGCCATATCAGCAGATCAAAAAGGCAATAATATTTTAATAGGTTTAGCAAATGTAAATGAGGAAAGCCTACAATTCAATTCAAGGTTTATACAAGGGAACGTAGGTTCAGTCTAAAGGGAACTAGTGGCATTTAATAAGAAGCACTTATTGAAGAAAAAAATATTTCCAATCTGCACTGTAAAACTAGGATGAGCTTGGAGCATTGCATGGAAGAGAGCATTCTTAGAATGGTTTTGATTCACCAAATGGATTAATGGATACCAGTGCATGAGACAGAACCATGAGGAATCTAAATGTTAGAACTCATCTAAAAAGATGAAATTACTTGCAGGCAAAGTAAGAGGTTAATATCTCGGGTGAAGTGTCTTTTTTTTAAAAAACAGAGCAGAATCAGAGCAGAGCTATATATTTAGGCAGTGTATCCCTACACAGCTAATGTTGATTATTAATACTGCACATAGTTCAATATAGCTAAACATTACGAGTAATCCAGTCCCAGCTCAACGCTTGACTTGCACATGTGATGGAAACAAGGAACTGCAAATGGTTTATACCAAAGATAGACACAAAGTGCTGGAGTAACTCAGCTGGTTAGGCAGCATCTCTGGAGAAAATGGATTGGTGACGATTCAGGCCGGGAACCTTCTTCAGATCAGTCTGAAGATGGATCCAAACCCAAATCATCACCCATCTTTTTCACCAGAGATGCTGCCCGACTCGCTGAATTACTCCAGCACTTTGTGTCTACCTCTTGCACATGCGATGATCACTAAAAACTGGAGATGTTGTTTGTTCTCGAGTACCAGTGGAATGCTGCATTACATATCCCATCCCAATAAAAATTAAAGTCAAATAACAAGCACAACTACATAGAGTAATGCTTTTTGCAGAAGGAAGGAACACAGAAAAATCTGAAATAGTAAGTCAGACTGTCAAATGGCACTCACGTTGAAGAATTATCACTTCATGCAACAGATACCTTTGGATTGTGTATAATAATTGTGGCTCACTTTCAAATTACATTATGGAGAAAGCATTATCACAGTGCCATCAATACATAAAACATGCAGTTAATGTTTTGACAACATTACAGCCGAGTAATGGCTAGGATGTCTCAGCAAGCCGAAACCTTGGGCTGCTGGTGTGACCTTACTGCTATTACAAAATGTACAATCATTCTAGTTTTGCAACCATGGGTTATTTATCTTATCCCAAGCAGAAATCTTTTCATCCAAGTTGTCATGATGCTTTGTGGCAACTTTTCATTTCAGAGCAATATTGATGAGATGGTGCAAATCAAAAGTGCAGTGTTTGCAGCACCCATGAAGCAAGCAATTACCCCAAAGGTTTTAGCAGATATCACCTCCAGTGCAATGAAGCAAACTAAAATGATGTGCATTACCAATGCTTATAGCATATTCCACAATAGTAAAAGGTTATTGGGACCCATAAGAGAACTTGATAGAGACAATAAAAGCAGATTTTTTTTTTGTTTTGTTTTTAAACCTGCATTTGCAGCAATTCTGAAAATAGAACGTTGGAAACACTCAGGTTAGGCAACTTCTGAGGAAAGAGGAACAGTTCATATTTTGGGTCTGGCAACTTTTGTCAATCCTGGATATGAAACATTAACTGTTGCTCTTTCAATTGAAGCACATGGTGAACATATAGCCAAACATTTATTTAATGTGGTGTCAAACTTAACCTACACTGTTATCTATTAATTCACAAATTAAATTTTGGACACATGGCAAGTTATTCTATTCCCCACATTTGATTTTTGAACAATCTGTAATTATTTCCTGGTTCCATTGCAATAGCCAAGTAATGTTCCTCAGTACTCTCAGGAGAGAAAAATCAAGTACAACTTCTAATAAATGCAGATTATTACTCTCATAATCTTTGTTAGAATGTAATTGTCCAAATATTTCTTTAGGCTGCAGTAAAATTAGTATCACTTCATCTGCACAATTCAAAGAGAACAGAGTTAAAATATCTTGTTCTTTTTTTTGTCCCATTCCAGACAAAAATATAGGAAGCGTCGCAGTATAAAATCACTGCCTGTCTCTCCAACAACTGATGAAGCATTCCTGCAAGCAAATAATATTCAAATAGGGTCATAATCTCCATTGAATGGCCTCTGAATGAACAATATCTTCCTAGATTCCATTTTGTTTGAAAACATTTTTGAAGGGGCCGATAAGCGCCACTCATTTATAGTTAAAAGAATCAACAGTAACATTAAATTAACAGAGGAAGAAGAGTGAAACTTATTTAAAGTTTATACAAAGGGTTTGTAGAAAAGTCAATGCACTGCAATATATTTCAGCAAAATGTTGGCCATTCAAAATGAAGCATCAGCTAACAATGTCCAATCAGTCTCATGTTTTTATTTTTTAATTAAAATTTTTGCTCAACTAAAAATATACAGATTACAGGACTTGCACCAGATCAAATTATATACGGATTAAATTTGTGGATGTTTGTCCTCATATTGGACATTATTAACCAAGGCTTCACTTTACATGGCCAACGGTCCATTGAAATATATTGCAATGCATTGACTTTTCTACAAACCCTTGTATGAACTTTGAATAAGGTTCACTCTGTCCCTCCTATGATAAATTACTGTCACTATTGACCATTTAAGTATTAATGAGCGGTCCTCTCACAGATCATCCCAGCCTTGTTTATGCCCAGACAACCCTGGAGATAAAGGCCTCTGCTCACAAAATGCTGGCAATCCTCCCAATCAATGAGTACCACGAGGTCAGACAATGCAGTGAACAAAACAAATAACATTCGCTCAGAAGCTTCCATAGGTTCTCTATCGGGCTCCAAGAAGAAACCAGTTCCATTTGATAACCAGGGCAACCCAAAATCTCCTTCCAGGTTTTAAGAAACGATATTCGGACTCTTTTGCATGGAGTCTTTTACTCTGGGTAAGGGAAATAAGAACCAGAGGACTTGGGTTTAAGGCAAGATTAATATTTATCAATAATCTTTGTGAAGCTGGAAGGAGGCAAGAGAAGGAACTTCAGATGCTGGTTCATACCAAAAATAGACACAAAATACTGGAGTAACTCAGTGGGTCAGGCAGCATCTCTGCAGTTCAGGTTTTGAACCGGGGGGCTCCGACATGAAATGTCACCTCTGCTTCTTCTCCATTGGTGAGTTATTCGAGCATTTTGTATCTATCTTTGGTATGAACCAGCATCTGCAGTTCCTCCTGCACATTTTGTCTGCTCCACCATGAAAGCTCTTCAAAGTACTTTGAAGAAGTTCCCCTCGTCTCTCCAACAGTTCTGCAACACCCTCACTCACTGCATCTCCTCTGATTCTGGCAGGAAGAACTGACTTCTTTAGCTGCAAAGTGCTTGAACATGCAGAGATCATGAAAAGGTTTTATATAAATATATAATTATTTATTCATCTAATTTTTGGTGAGATTAGCTTGCAATATTAATAATTCATCTCATAATAAGTGAGGCCCAATGAATTTGATGCTGCGTGGGAGATTGGTCACATTTTTTCCCAACCTTGTAGTTCAAGTTTTAAGGTTAATCTTGTCATTAAACATTGTTTAAAGCTTTATCTCCACAACATGGGGAAAAATAAGTCGTTTCAGAAAAAGACACACTGATTAAATTCCAGTTGACAATTCTCAGTTGCCGACATTTCTTAAATTGTAAGGTTTTAGATAAGTTAAAAACCTAACATCATTTGGCAGTCAACTTTCTAGTGACTGGGCTTGTGCAAGTGATCCCACTACATACTGGGAATTAAAGCTTTCTGATCAGATATGTTCCACCCTAATTGATATCTATATTCCATTTATTTCTAAATTATCACCCTCCCGAAATTAAAAGCCACGTTAGAGTTTGGCTGAAGCAGCAGAGATAAATGATTCAGAGCACGCTTGCTGCCAGCAAGAAATGTACAGAATCCATAAGTTCATGTACTGCAAAGAACAGGCATTAGCAGAAAACATGCTTGCAATAGGTAGCATTCCTTTGTCAGCCACTTTCTTAATTTGATCACATTTCATCTGCGATTCCAATTTATGTAATTAATAGCGAGAGATTGTCAAGGGATTATTAATTCTTTTGATTTCCTAATAAAACATTCCATAAGCTGCTCATTACAATTTACCTAACCTGCTTGTTTTTGTGAAATTTAGTTGAAATTCATAGGCACAAATTGCATATGAAATAAGTGTGAATTAAAATTTCAAGATATCAGTGATGCCAAAACCACATAGAATATAGCCTGCAAATTCCAGTCAAATTGCATTTATAGTATGTTCTAAGTATTTCTCTTTTAGGTTTTGCATCATTATTTTCTGTGATAGAGGATTTTTTTTTTTGCAGTGATATAGAGTGAGGCTACTATTTGGCCCATCAAGGCAATGCTCACTTGCCAAGCATAGACTTTTCGCCAAATACTTACATTCGACCTGCGAAGGCCTTTTTGATCTCGCAGTTGCTAACTATTTTAACTCTTCTTCCCATTCTGATATGTGTCCTTGACTCCCTCTGCTGCCAGTATAGGGCCATAAACAAACCAGAGGAACAACACCTCATATTGCACTTGGGTAGCTCACAACCCAATGGTGTGAATGTTGAAATCTCCAATTTTAGGTGCCAATTAACCGACCAACCCCTTCAGCCTGTATTCCTTCCTCCAGCTTCACAATTTGTATCTCTTCTGTCTCACACCTAGTCTTTTCATCTCTGGCCTTGGTCCAACCATCTGCCAATCAAACCCACCCCTAATCTGTATCCACCTATTACTTGTCGGGCTTTGCCCCGTCCCCCCTTCCAGCTTTCTCTCCCCGCCACAATCAGTCTGAAGAAGGATCCGAATAAAAAAAAACACCTATCATGTTCTCCAGAGCCTGACCAGCTGACTTACTCCAGCACTTTGTATCTTTTTTATTAAGCAGCATCTGTAGCTCCTTGTTCCCAGTTTCAGAATAATCTTCTTCCTCTCCCTGCAACCCATTCTCTCATTTGCCCATCAATTTCACCCAATTTTCTTCACACACATCCCCATTAAGAGTATTTTACATTTCATTAAGACCAATTAACCAACCAGCTAGGTTGTTGGATGTGGAAGTAATCGATATGGGTGGAGTTGCGAAACACTAAGGGGCAGAAAACGCTAGTGGGTGTTGTGTACAGGCCACCTAACAGTAGTAGTGGAGTTGGGGATGGCATCAAACAGGAAATTAGAAATGCGTGCAACTAAGGTAAAACCGTTATAATGGGTGACTTCAATCTACATATAGATTGGATGAATCAAATTTGCAGGGTTGCTGAGGAAGAGGATTTCTTGGAATGTATGCGGGATAGTTTTCTAAACCAACATGTGGAGGAACCAACGAGAGAGCAGGCTATTCTAGACTGGATATTGAGTAATGAGGAAGGGTTAGTTAGCAGCTTTGTTGTACGTGGCCCCTTGGGTAAGAGTGACTATAATATGGTTGAGTTCTTCATTAGGATGGAGAGTGACATTGTTAATTCAGAAACACGGATCCTGAACTTAAAGAAAGGTAACTTTGAGGGTATGAGACGTGAATTGGCCAAGATGGACTGGCAATTGATTCTTGAAGGGTTAACGGTGGATATGCAATGGAAGGCATTTAAAGACTGCATGAACTACAACAATTGTTCATCCCAGTATGGCAAAAGAATAAATCAGGGAAGGTGGCACATCCGTGGATAACGAGGGAAATCAGGGATAGTATCAAAGAAAAAGATGAAGCGTACAAATTAGCCAGAAAAAGCAGCCTACCAGAGGACGGAGAAATTCAGAGACCAACAGAGGAGGACAAAGGGCTTAATTCGGAAAGGGAAAATGGAGTATGAAAGAAAACTGGCAGGAAACATACAAACTAACTGCAAAAGTTTTTATCGATATGTGAAGCGCAAAAGATTAGTTAAAACAAATGTAGGTCCCTTGCAGTCAGAAACGGGTGAATTGATCATGGGGAACAAGGACATGGCAGACCAATTGAATAACTACTTTGGTTCTGTCTTCACTAAGGAGACATAAATAATTTGCTGGAAATAGCAGGGGATCGCAGGTCAAATGAGATGGAGGAAATGAGTGAAATCCAGGTTAGCCGGAAAGTGGTGTTAGGTAAATTGAATGGATTAAAGGCCGATAGATCCCCAGGGCCAGATAGGCTGCATCCCAGGGTACTTAAGGAAGTAGACCCAGAAATAGCAGATGCCTTAGTGATAATTTTTCAAAACTCTTTAGATTCTGGAGTAGCTCCTGAGGATTGGAGGGTAGCTAATGTAACCCCTCTTTTAAAAAAGGGAGTGAGAGAGAAAACGGGGAATTATAGACCAGTTAGTCTAACATCGGTAGTGGGGAAACTGCTAGTCAATTATTAAAGATGGGATAGCAGCGCATTTGGAAAGTGGTGAAATCATTGGACAAAGTCAGCATGGATTTACGAAGGGTAAATCATGTCTGACGAATCTTATTGAATTTGAGGATGTAACTAGTAGAGTGGATAAGGGAGAAGCAGTGGATGTGTTATATCTGGACTTTCAGAAGGCTTTCGACAAGGTCCCACACAAGAGATTGGTATACAAACTTAAAGCACACGGTATTGGTGGTTCAGTATTGATGTGGATAGAGAACTGGCTGGCAGACAGGAAGCAAAGAGTAGGAGTGAACGGATCCTTTTCAGGATGGCAGGCAGTGACTAGTGGGGTGCCGCAAGGCTCAGTGCTGGGACCCCAGCTATTTACAATATACATTAATGATTTGGACGAGGGAATTAAATGCAACATCTCAAAGTTTGCCGATGACACGAAGCTGGGGGGCAGTGTTAGCTGTGAGGAGGATGCTAGGAGGCTGCAGGATGACTTGGATAGACCGAGTGAGTGGGCAAATGCATGGCAGATGCAGTATAATGTGGATAAATGTGAGGTTATCCACTTTGGTGGCAAAAACCGGAAGGTAGACTATTATTTGAATGGTGACCGATTAGGAAAAGGGGAGATGCAGCGAGACCTGGGTGTCATGGTACACCAGTCATTGAAAGTAGGTATGCAGGTGCAGCAGGCTGTCAAGAAAGCAAATGGTATGTTGGCATTCATAGCAAAAGGATTTGAGTACAAGAGCAGGGAGGTTCTACTGCAGTTGTACAGGGTCTTGGTGAGGCCACACCTGGAGTATTGCGTACAGTTTTGGTCTCCTAATCTGAGGAAAGACATTCTTGCCATAGAGGGAGCACAGAGAAGGTTCACCAGACTGATTCCTGGGATGGCACGACTTCCATATGAAGAAAAGAGTGGATAGACTTGGCTTGTACTCGCTGGAATTTTGAAGATTGAGGGTGATCTCATAGAGACTTACAAAATTCTTAAGGGTTGGACAGGCTAGATGCAGGAAGATTGTTCCCGATGTTGGGGAAGTCCAGGACAAGGGGTCACAGTTTAAGGATAAGGGGGAAGTCTTTTAGGACCGAGATGAGAAAATCGTTTTTTTCACACAGTGTGGTGAATCTGTGGAATTCTCTGCCACAGAAGGTAGTTGAGGCCAGTTCGTTGGCCATATTTAAGAGGGAGTTGGATGTGGCCCTTGTGGCTGAAGGGATCAGGGGGTATGGAGAGAAGGCAGGTACAGGATACTGAGTTGGATGATCAGCCATGATCATATTGAATGGCGGTGCAGGCTCGAAGGGCCGAATGGCCTGCTCCTGCACCTATTTTCTTATGTTTCTATGTACCTAAAGGAGAATGTGCAAACTCCACACAGACAGCACCCGGAGGTCGAGGATTGAACCAGGTCGCAAACACCACGGATCTTGATTATCTCTTCTGCGGATCCTGCAGGGGCTGGGCCGAGAATAACAAATATGTAGGTACATATGATGTAGGTACAGGTTCCACTATAGTCATGCCATGTTCTTAGCAGTGAGATCATCAGCCTAGGTCTGTTTTTTGACTGTTCCGGGACCAGTGCTATTTACATCAAGTTGTTGCCACAAACACAGCTCTCAATAAAGGCTAATGATTAGGATAAAAAGCAAGAATAACTCCAGAACAGACTGTGATCATGCCTGACGTGAAGATCAACATCAACCAATCCACCGAGTGATTTAGGTGATCTTAGACTCCATTTGGAAATGCAGTAAGGAAAGAGTAGTCATGTACAACTGCCGACCCAAGTACAGATAAAATATCCATGCCAAATTTTTACCATGTATAGAACAATCCAGGGACAGGCCCTTCAGCCACAATGTTTGTGTCAAACATGATACAGAGTTAAACTGATTTTATCTGCCTGTACATAATCAATATCCTCATATTCCTTGAACTTCAATGTGCCCATTTAAAAGCTTTTTAAACACCACTGCCATATCTGCCTCCACCACCACTCCTGGCAGTGCATTCCAGGTCCCCGCTCTAAAAAGAAACTTGCCCTGCACATCTCCACTACAAACCCACCGACTCCCACAGCTACCTGGACTACTCTTCCTCCCACCCTGCTTCCTGTAAGGACTCCATTCCCTATTCCTTCGTCTACGCCGCATCTGCTCCCAGAATGAGGTGTTCCACACCAGGGCATCACAAATGTCCTCATTCTTCAGAGAACAGGGATTCCCCCTCCCCCACTATAGATGAGGCTCGCACCAGGGTCTCCTCCATACCCCGCAACACTGCCCTCTCCCCCCAGTCCCCCTGGTCCTCAACTTTCACCCCACCAACCGGCACATACAACACATAGTCCTCTGCCAGTTTCGCCACCTCCAACGTGACCCCTCCACTCGCCACATCTCCCCCCCCCCCCCCCCCCTGTCTGCCTTCCGCAAAGACCGCTCCCTCCGCAACTCCCTTTGTCAATTCTTCCCTTCCCCGGGCACTTTCCCTTGCAACCGCAAGAGATGCTACACTTGTCCCTTTACCTCCCCCCTCCACTCCTTTCAGGGACCCAAGCAGTCCTTCCAGGTCCGACAGAGGTTCACCTGCACCTCCTCCAACCTCATCTACTGCATCCGCTGCTCCAGATGCCAGCTGATCTATATCGGTGAGACCAAGCGGAGGCTTGGCGATCGTTTCGCCGAACACCTCCACTCGGTCCGCAATAACCAACCCGACCTCCCGGTGGCTCAGCACTTCAACTCCCCCTTCCATTCCGTATCCGACCTCTCTGTCCTGGGCCTCCTCCACAGCCAGAGTGAGCAACACTGCAAGTTGGAGGAACAGCACCTCATATTCCACTTGGGGAGTCTGCACCCTCTGGGCTTGAACATTGAATTTTCTCAATTCTGTTAACCCTTGCTGTCTCCTCCCCTTCCCACCTCTCGGGCTCTTCCTTTTTCCTTTCTTCTCCCCCCCCCCCCCCCCCCCCCCCCCCCCCCCCCCCCCCCCCCCACCTCCCATCAGTCTGAAGAAGGGTTTCGGCCCGAAACGTTGCCTATCTCCTTCGCTCCTTAGATGCTGCTGCACCCGCTGAGTTTCTCCAGCCTTTTGTGTACCCTCCATTAAACTTTCCCCCCCTCACCTTATAACTATGTCCTCTAGTGTTGGACATTTCTACCCTGGGAAAAATGTTCTGATCGCCTATCTGATCTATGCTTCTCAAATTTTTATATACTTCCATCATTTCCCCTCAACGTCTGACATTCCAGAGAAAACAAACCAAGTCTATCCAACCTCTCCTTGTAGCTGAAACCCTCTAATTTAGGCAGCATTCTGACAAAATGGATCTTTATAAATTAAGAATTCTGGACATTGATAAACAAATTCTACCTTATAAACAAATGGCTCAGTGTTAGAATGACATTTCCATTCAACTCAATTATAGAAAGTCGGCACTCAGAAAACATTATTTACAATGTAAAGGCAATTCAAAATTCCTTAATCGACATGTATATTTGTTATAATTAGAAAATCCAGCAGCCAAAAATTCCAAAGTGCCAAGTTCCCAGATGCAGCAATAGGAAAGGGATCCATTCTGAGACTGTATTATGCATTTGTTAAGGCATGTTGCACTGTGCAATCTATTGCATCTGGGTAGAGAGGAATTAAGATGGGATCTCATCATCTAAAACTTGTGCACCACCAACAGTGCAGTTTACCAACAGTACTGCACTGAAATGGAAGTTTGAATTACACAGTCAGACTGGGGCCTGAACTCACACCACTGTCCCTGCAGATCCGCATACCTTGAAAGGAGAAAACCCAATGAACCAAGGCATAGAACAGTACATCACTGGAATAGGTCATTCAGTCCAGAAAGTCTGTTCTAAACATGATGGCAAATATAACTAATCCTGCACATGATCCATTTCCCTCCTGTCACTGCATATTCATGTGCCTTTCTAAACGCTGCTATTGCATCTGCTTCCACTCCCAGTAGAGAATTCCATGCATCTAACACTCTCAATGTAAAAAAAGCTTGTGCTGCACATTTCCTTTAAACATGCCCCTCTGACCTTAAAACGACACCCTCTAGTGTTTATCATTTCCATCCTGGGAAAAGGGTTCGGACTGTCATGTTCTCCATGTAATTGCTTCACCAGCAAATGTAGCCTTTACTTTAGACTTGAGATGCAGTGCGGAAACAGGTTCTTCAGTCCTCCGACTCTGCGCCAACAAGCGCTCATGCTGCACACTAGCTCTATCCTACACATTAGGAATAATTTATAATTTTTACCAAAGCTAATTAACCAACAAACCTGCACGTCTTTGGAATGTGGGAGGAAACCAGAGCACCCGGAGAAAACCCATCCAGTCACAGGGAGAACGCACAAAGTCTGTGCAGACAACACCCATAGTCAAGATCAAACCTAGGTCCCTGGTGCTGGATGGGAGCAACTCTACTGCTGTGCCACCATGCCACCCCTGAAATGGAAAATGCAGAAGGAAACCAAGATTGTCCATAATGCTAATTCCTGTGATGCTAGATAATCCCATTAAATCTCTTATAGACAAGAGAACGACCACTCAACTAAAGCCTGTTCAATATTTAGAATTTACATAACTATCTATACTTAAATTGAGAGACTGAACATAAATCAACAGAAATAATTGACACTGAATGCTAAATCCTACTTAATCCTAGAAATTATATTTTCTAAAGATGTAGCAGTTACGCACCAATAATCAGTTTATTAAATTCATTTTCAAAAGAGTATTTGCTTAACAGAGACATATTAATTTTTGAAATGAATAATGATTATTTGCACTAAGAGATGCATTTCTTGGTGTTGTTTATGTAAAATAAGTGAAAAGTAATCACAAGAGGAAAATGAACATTGTTCAGTTAATGTTTTGGCTCGTATATCATTTCACTGGAGAGATTAGTTTTAGTCCTTTAAAATGCTGAATGTCTCCAAAGGCAAAGGCATTTATAAAAGAGGATTCAAATTATCATAATCAGTGACAAATTTACCCCCTTCAAACAGGGGTAGTGGAGGGGATAAATTGTGATCACCGAGGACACCGACAGTGTTGCCGAACATTATAATCTATGGCCAAAGATCAGGGGAGTCGAGGTCAATAATGATTATTCAACAAACTCTAACATTTATGATAACATAACATGAGACTTGGAGGGGAACCTAGAATTGGTGGTGCTGCCATTGGGTTGCTGCAGTTGTTCTCCTGGGTAAAGTCAGGGCTTAGTTTAGTTTAGAGATACAGTACGGACACAGGCCATCCAGCCCACCGATGACCCTTTCATGTTAGTTCAATGTCATCCCACTCCCTACATATTGGGGCCAATTAACCAACAAACCCACACATCTTTGCGATATAGGAGGAAACCCACGTGGTCACAGGAAGAACGTGCAAACTCCACACGGGAAACACCCATGGTCAAACTCAGGTCTCTGGTGATGTGAGGTAGCTACTCTATCAGCTGTGCCACCCCGTTTCAGAGGTGATGCTAGTGTCGCACCTTAGATGGAAGACTTCAAAGTCCAAGAAAAACCCTGCAGAATCACCACTGACCGACCTGCCCAAATCCCAAATAATATAGCTGTTAGACTTTGATAAAAACAGGTTACGTTTATGTAATCTCATCATGGGCATCTTTCGGCAGCTAACTTGAATGGCCATTCCCTCTATCAGTGACATAGGCCCCCTACCTCTTAAAAATATTGACAAGATGCAGTGGAGAAATGAGCCAAAAAAAGCCTGCGATCTTTACCACAATAGAAGAACATGGGGCAATAGACACAGTGGGGGATCTGCAGATGGCAGTGTTCTCCCAAGTCACTCGCAATCTTGACATGGAAGTGTATCACTGCTGCCTTTGCTTTATCATCATTGGATCCAAATACAGATTCTCCTTCACTGGTTTGTGGAGTACCTTCACCACTAATTGCAAAAATCAAGCTTTCTCAAGGACATTTGGGCATGGGTAATAAAGCTTAGCCGAGGCAATGCCCACCAACCCCCCCCCCCCCACCACCCCCAAGTGCTGTGGGTTTCCTCCTACATGGTGGCACAGCGGTAGTGTTGCTGCCTCACAATGCATCGCCGGAGACCCAGGTTCGATCCTGACAACGGGTGCTGTCTGTACGGAATTTGTACATTTTCCCCGTGACCTGTGTGGGTGTTCTCTGAGATCTTCAGTTTCCTCCCACACTCCAAAGACGTACAGGTATGTAGGTTAAAATGGCTTGGTAAATGTTTTTTTTTTAAATGTCCCTAGTGGCTATATGATAGTGTTAATGTGCGGAGATTGCTGGTTGGCGCGGACCCGGTTGGCCAAAAGGGCCAGTTTCCACGCTGTATCGCTAAACTTAAACTAACACAAGTAGTTCCATTACATCTTTGATTAAGACGACATTATTTTTCCAACTTTAATCTAGGTTGTTCACTTTCAATTGTTATACACAGTAAGTGACTTACAGTAGATGTCTGCAGTCCATTGGAATTATTCTCATTTCTGGTGACATTTATACAACAAACTGACAGCACACATCTTTTAATATGCGACTATGCAATCTACCCCAAACAGAGAGTGCTACCCTGCAGTTCTGATTACTTTGGGTTTTTTTATTATCATATCTTATTGTTTTTTTATTATCATGCTAGTAAATGCTGAGGCAAAGAAATTATGATACACAATAAGTGCTAATGCTCCAGGGAATATTGAGGAATAGAGAGACCAGTGTACAAGTCTAAGAATCCCTGCAGATGGCAGAATAGGTAAATAAAAGACAGATATGAAAGCACACAGAATATTTGCCTTCTTTGCCTTGATCCTGCACAGAGTGTGGGATCAAGGAGTTTTGGGATAACTTGTCTGCGCCAACCAGTACCCTTTCAAAGGCATTGCTAAAACTCATGTAGACAATGTCCACCATTCTGTCCTCATCAATTCTATTGCTGGTCTCTAAAAAATATTCCCACGCATAAACCCATGCCGACTATTTTCTATGATAATTCTACTCTACATTCACTTCGTTCCATCATTCTCTTGTTCAAGGACATTTTTTTTAACATTTTCTATGCTTGTATTTCTGACAAATCTGTATCGGTTTCCTATCAGAGAGGGTTTTACCCTATTTCTTTACTCATCCATGGCATCATTGCCAGCTATTACAGCAGCAAGTACAAACCAAAAATATTTCATTGGTTTTGAAGGAGTTGATTTTGCAGCTGCCTTCTCCCCTGAATGTTAGTACAGGTCATTTCTGCTACAAGGCTGTGGTAGTTTGCATTCAAACACATCGGCATTTCAAAGATGATACATTCCTGCTTTGAGCATACCCATTACAACACTGATGAGATTATCTGTCCTCTGGCTCAAATCACTTTGCCTTCAAGTGACATTGTTAAACATTTTCCTTCTCTCCGCAGCACATGTTCTTTTCACAGCAATTGGAGATGAGAGAGAAATATAAATCAGAGTAATACAGCACAGAAAACAAGCCCTTTGGCATAACAAGTCCATGACAACCAAGCACATACTTATACAAATCCAGTTTATTTTTTTGCCCACATTCCTCATCAATTCCCATAAGATACTGCCCTTCATCTGCACTCAAGGTAAATTGACCAGTGTAAATTGCCCTAAACACCCCACATATCTTTGTGATACGAGAGGAAACCAGAGCACCAGAGGAAACCCAGGTGGTCACTTGGATAATGTCTTTGTTAACCCAGAGGGCCCTGAAAGTCCAGATTGGACCAGAATCTCTGGAGCTGCGAGGCAGCAACTCTACCCCCGCACCACTGAACCATCCAAAATGGCATATCCGTGATTTCACCCTCTATGCCTCATGACAAAATTCCAGAAATCTACTAACCTGATCACTGCATCAAGACATCACGAGTTACTTTATTAAGCACATCAGAGGCAAGATAAAAGGGAATTGAATATCATGTCCTCTGTTGCAGAACATTGTAAAGACACATATTTAATAATGGTGGCATGGGTTTTATTATCATTTCTGCATTGCTGTACTACTGCTAGAACTCTGCTGCGACTTCCAAATTGTTATCCCTCACTGGGCTATCTAGGAAGCTTGCCAAGATGCACACTGTATTTGTCTCAGGTTAGATCCACAATCCATCCAGTGAAATACAGATTGCAAGGATGCAGGAAAGGAAAATAAGTTGCATTATTTCCATATTCTGTGCTGCGTTTACTATTTACAATTATTTAAATATTTAATATTTCTTTAAAAAGGTCATTTGCAGATTTCAGAGACATTCACATGCAGCTGACAAGGCAGTTGGTGGAAGCTTGTCGGCTTTTTAAGAAATACAGCATGGAACCAAGCCCTCGGCCCATCGAGTCTGCACCAACCATGACCACCCGTGTACTAGTTCTAATCTACACACTGGGGAGAATTTACAGCAGCCAATTAACCTACAAACCTGCATGTCTTTGGAAAGTGGGAAGAAACCAGAGCACCCGGAGTAAACCCATGCGGTCACACGGAGAACGCATGAACTCCATACAGGCAGCACCTATAGTCAGGATCAAACCTGGGTCTCCGGCATTGTAAGGCAGCAACTCTACCGCTGCGCCATTGTTCAGCCCTGCTGTCTATCAAAAGTCTCCAGAGGGCTTGGGGCAGGACTTCAGGGCTGACCAGGACCTTACCATTTAGTTCCAGGAGGAATAATGTTTGGATTCTGGATCAGGAGATGTTCAAGAAATATCAGAAGTCAGTCCCACATGAAAAATCCATGCCGATTTAAAAAAGATGCCCGAGCTACACGTCAGATTTATTTCCTCTTTGTTGATTTATTTCCTCTTTGTTATTTCCTCTTCCTCTCCGCTTGATACAGGACAGCTGAGGACATAGCTTTGAGGAAGCATCACTCACTTTGAAACGTGCTTTACTGATCACGTTGTGTTCCTAGCTCCAAGGTCTCCAGGTTTCTCCGTCTCAGTCACTTGACCTTTCTTTCTATTGTTTGAAATGCCAGCCTGTCACTTCAGTTGAGATACATTTAGCTGAAGCGCATCCAAGATGATTCAGCTTTGAAGAGCTGATATTGCCTTCCAGAATGTTGCGTTCGGCGGCTGCCTGCACGGTCCCGATATTAGCGAAGCTTCTCAAAACAGAAATAATTGGGAGCACTTTCTACACAGAACAAGCAGCTTAATGTACATCTGTTAGAATGGATGTATTGTCAAGTGGGTTTTTGAAGCAGCACATCACTTCTTGACCAACTTTTCAGTGTCCATTGTTTTTTTTTTGTTGTTTTTTTTAAAAATACTTTCATGAAGTGTTAGTTAGGTTGTAGAAATTAGGGTCGTATTCCCTAGAAATCAAATATTTAAAATTTAGTGGCAATCATGTACAGTTTGAAGATACTGGGGATGACCAAGACGATGGATTGAGAGCATCTGTCTGCGCTGACTGGGGTCATTACCCGAGATAGGACTGGGCAATGTCAACCATTCTTGGTCGTTTTACTTCTCTTTCATTACTGGGCGTGCGAGTTGGCGAACCAGGCTGTGATGCAACCAGTCAGTACACTCTCTACAGTACACCTGTAGAAATTTGATAGAGTATGCGGTGATATCCTACATTTCCTCAGCCAGGAAGTCAGAACAATCATCGGATGCTTTCAAAGGGACAGCACGGTGGCGCAGCAGTAGAGTTGCTGCCTTACAGAAAATGCAGCGCCCAGGACCCAGGTTCGAGCCCGACTATGGGTGCTGACTGTACAGAGTTTATACATTCTCCACGTGACCTGCGTGGGTTTTCTCAGAGATCTTCATTAATCGGTTCTCAAAATGATGCACAGTATTTACAGAAGTGGTATTTGCAGTGGGACGATTCCAATCTTCAATATGCATATGGTTGCATATTCGTACAATACCTGGACAAACAAAGAAGCCTTTGAGTGCTTGCTACAAAATACAGGGAACAAGGGTTACATAAGTGTGCGAAAAGCCGGTTCGTCACAAACATTTGCATAGATCTTCTACATGTTCTTTTAGAACACAATTATTAATCTTAATGTTTTTCAGCTGTTTATTGTTGCCACAATCCTTACTGTTTCATCTACTCTTTCATTGTTATGCTCAACATCCACTTGGAGTTGAACTGTTAGTATCAGCAGCAAGGATTTAAATTAGTTGTATTTGTTCATTTATCCCATTTCTATTTGATTAGATAAGTATTAGACTATGTAACATTAGAGAAGGTGACAACTTTCCATATTCATCCCAATCCAGTGCCACAGTTATATCTCACACAGGTTTATGCATGCCCCTGAATAATGCATAGCATTTATGATTTAGAATGCTTCATTAGAATTCCTTTTTGTTATTAAGGAGCCTCACTGAAAGGCCAATCTTTCATTATGTAGCAGAAGTGCCAGGACTCAAATGCAATACATGATAGGTCAGTGTTGGTAAATGGCATCAAGTTTGGATTTAGAAATGCACATTTCCGGCACAAACATTGCACACCACTCTGAAAATATCACTCGTACCCAGTCACTAAACTGAACTCCAACCCCTGATCAAATTAGTCTCCTTGGAAGATTTTCATTAACTTCCCCTGTCTGCAGCCTGTTGAGGCTTACTTTTTCTTGCCACCACCATCCAGTGCACCATCATTCTCCTACACCGTTCCTCAAGGAGACAGGGAAATTCCACAAGTCCTACAAAGTGGAGATCAGACACAGAAACGGTGCAGACTTGGTCCACAACTAAATTATGGAGTTTTGCTGAATTGGCACAAATTCCAAAATACTGCAGAAAAACTGAGCGGACTGCATTTGTTTCTTATCAGTGTTAGCTGTGGTGCAGTGAGCAGCTCTTCTTAACCCAAGCACCACAGAGATGCAAAGAGGAATCGGAGTATTTGACAAGGTGTTACCGAAGACATTGCATTTCAATAAAGTCGAGTTCTTGCTTCTCCCTGGGATGGAAATGAACCTGCCATGGAACATGCAACCCTGGTATCATGCTCAATATTTATCCCTCAAATCAACATTGCAAAAAAGATTACCTTACTGTTATTAAATGCTGTCTGAGACAGCTTTCGGTGTACAAATATGCAGCTATGTTATTTTACAACAGTGACTATGCTGTACAACATTTACTTTGGGATATTCCAAAAGAAATGTGAAAGTACCATGTAGTGTTTTTTTATTATGAGAAAAATCACATTTAATTATCAACTAATCTGGTAGGCACTTTTAGTGACTGGGGACTCAAAATAAGCACTGCAGATTCAAATGATCAGCATAATTAGTTCCTGTATTCAAATCTTCAGCCCTCCAAAATCAGCAAAAGGTGTTGGTCTATATGAGCCCTCCCAGATGACATTGCTACTGCCTTAGCACCAGCCCTGGGTCACACAGTGACCATCCCCACACACCAATGGAAACATTTCTAAATACATAGCATACTTCCCCAGACAAAAACACCTTAGAGTGTTGGAAGTGATGCTGGTACTCTTTGAACTTCTTGACAATCTCAGGTTAGCCAAATTCCAAAGAACAGGCTACAAAACAAAATCGCATAGAAACAAACACAAGGGATCTGTGTGACAAACTCCAATTTCAATGCAGTTTCAAAGAAGTGAAGCAGAGTTGGAATAAAGGCAGGAAAATGTATTGGGGCAATAATTGTACCAGTAGCAATGCAATAGGAAAAGATAAAGCCTGCAGGAATATAATCAAAAATGTTGTGGCGTATCATCTAATGTGTTTTGTTTTAAAGTTGGAGATAAAGGCATTTTGTGCAGAACCCAATCGTAAAACTGAGCAAGTTTGCAAAGGTGGCCTCATCATTCTTGATGCCTCTGGCATGGAATTCGACAAAGTAAAATGTGGGCGAGGAGCCACCTTGGAAATCGAAGTAAGGAACAGCAGCTGATGCATTAAAATACTTTAAATTAATTTGAATTCATCACAATTCGTGCAAAAAGATGATTCTCCAAGTCAAGTCAATACCGTGGCATTCCAGAAGAAACAACTGTGAATTGAAGTTCAATTAATAAAGGTCGAGAGTTGAAACATCCAAAAACACGTTACAAATTAAATCAATAATATGTACTGTTGTTCAACTCAAATATACTGTTGTTGAACAATGCAAACAGGGGGAAAAAAGATGAATATGTGCTCTTCTACGACAACACAATGCAGTGGAATTGAGCTCTTAGTTCGTTATCATTACCATCAGATCGTTCGTATGCCCTTTACCATATTAAAATGAGAACATTAAAAACAAATGTTTAAGTCTATTACAAACATCCAACAGCAAGACCTGGACAATTCTTCCATCTCAAGGTTCTGCGGCTGCTCATAAACTATTTAAGCTTTGCTCTCATGGTTTATAATACTATCAGAATCGGTCAATTGAATTATTGCCTTGTAACTTACTGCCAGCCATCTATTATCCTTTATATAATTTCACTCCTGGTTGGGTTTTATAGATGGCATCTTCGTATAACAGCCAGCCATTACATAGAACAAATTACAGAATTTATATTAAAATAAATGTTACTCGACAACAAAGAGATGCTGATCAAGTAACAAGCTTGGTTTCAGTAGATGGTAATGAAATTAGTTTGGCACTGCCCTGCTCACATGGTGGCTATTAAGTCAGAAATTATGCCCATATGTTTATCTTATGATCAGAATGGCGAATAGTGTGCATTAATGCCATTAGAGTAGAGATCAAAGTTAATAGAAAAACCATGGACATTTTTCCGAAATTCGTCAAAATTCTCGAGGGGTGGAAATTCGTCCCTGGTCATTAGAATTAAATTGGCACCATGACATTGCTCAACAACTGTAACCCCCAACATGCTGCTCAATTGGCTTCAACCATTTCTCAAAAGGCTGCCGCTATTACATCCAAGTTAGATTGCTGTAGATTGAAGTTCCACCAGCCATCAAACATAAACATCTACTGACAAAGTGCTACATGGCATCTTCCAGATGTTAACAGCAAATTTTGTGTACCAATGATAAACTAATCTACCGAGTGGCGAGTGCACACACGATCAACTGGTCTCAAGGCTCTGCCAAGGGTACTTCATAAGAAAGGTAACAAAAGCTGAAGCTTTCAATTGATGATAAATCATTGACCTGTAAAAGGAAATTTGTACAGAGGCAAAATGCTGCACAAATAGGGTGTTGCAATAATGTGCTTTTTTTTTTTTAAACTGGCAGACTAGCAATGAGCTGCAAGCATCAAACTTTTACTCCAAATATTAATGACCTGGGTAAAGGAATTGATGGCCACCAAAAATACTGGTAACAAATACAGCAGTACAGATGAAAGATTACGTTTACACATTAAATGATACCAAAATTAAATTTTACCAAATGTAAATTAAATGATACCAAAATTACAACAAATGTAGCTCAATTTTTGGGCATCCATTTTGGAATAAAGAAATGATAGAGGTTTGAAATAGTGGAAATGCAGTAAAACTTAGAAATCTACATAGTACTAAACTAGATTGGATATTTCCCGTCATCTTTAAGCTATGTATTATGGCCTCTACATTAGTCGAAAAATCACAATAATAGGAAAGTGAAGTGAATATGAAGGCAAAGAAACAATAGGCAGCATTGCAGGATTTGAAACAGTCGCTAATTAGTTCATCATTCCTTGTACATTCTAATGCAGTGAAGCAGTGGTTACTCAATGTGCTATGTCTGTTTGTAGCATTGGTGCTGTGGTGATGTCATGTGGTGAATGGAGATGAGTGGCTAATTTTACTTCGGAGTCACGCGAGTGATTCCGTGAAGAAGACCCGCCAGGCCGCATGCGCACCAGTACATCAGCCGCATTTGACGCACAGAGGCTGCGAGGAACGGAGCTCCTCCAGAGGTAAGTATGCAGACTCCAGGTAAGTTTTAAAAACTTTCCACTGGAGCTTGAATCCGTGCTGGCCGGTAAGCTATACCGAGTGCTAGCATGGAAAAAACAGGGAAGGGAAAGCGGCGCGTTTCAACCGGCCCGCGGCAGTTCAGGCTTGGAAGCCCTGCCTCATACCCCTGTTCAGTCGCTAAGTACAGAAACAGCGACTGCAGACTTAGTGCTACACAGCAAAGAGCCATTGCCATTAGGGCACAAGGCAACAGATAAGTCTGCTAGGCCCACGGAGTCGGGGGATGATTCCTCACCGGGGCTGGATAGAGTGTGTACACGCCTATCCCAAGTGGAGGAACTGTTGCACACAGTCCTCCAAAGAACTTCACTCCAAGAGAAGGAGTGGCAGCGCTTAGAAAAAGAAGCACCAGCAGCAACACTGCTGCCAGAGATTCCTTATCAATTTGAGGAGAGTGCAATGGGGCAGATTAGTCCTGAGCCCGATTCTGATGGGGAAGTTCAGCCAGGAGAAACAGAACTACTAAATGTTCCACCACTGGCACTTACATTTGCTGTCCCATCAGGAGCAGGTGAGCCACTAGGTGAAGATCTGGCTACCACAATTAATTACATGGCGTCTCATCAGCTTCAGAAGCTTACTATGGATGAGACAGCCAAAAAACACGAGCCTCCAAGCAACTGTGAAGTAAAAAGAGTTCCAACGGTGAATCAAGTCATCTGGGGTCAGATGAGACCCGGTATGCGAAGCCAAGAAATAAAAATGCAAAGATTTTAAAATTATTGGCTGCTGGTATTACAGCGTTCGCAAGAACAATGGTTGGTGGTTTTGTTACCAGAACACATTAAGAGGCTCTAGGGTTGTTATGCAACACCCATTTTGAGATCAATGGTCTCAGTAAAAGGGCTATAAGGCCCACCATTGATCCTAGATATGCTGCGCTTTGTAAGCCAGCAAGTATTCAACCACCTGATCTGCTGTTTGGCACAGATCCAACCAAACAAGTCAAAGAAATAAATGAAGATGCTAAAACAATGAGTCTGATGAGACCAATGATGCCCGGCAGACAGCTGAAGAGAAAGTATCCCTACAAAAACCACCTCAGCCATCATAAAATCCGGGGCTACTCCAGGGACAAGGATGATCAATCCCTCGTCGACTTGGGAGCACAAGATCAAAAAGCGCAGCAGCGCCTTTACTTCCTGAGGAGGCTCAAAAAAGCCCACCTGTCCCCCCTGGACCAACTTCTACCACTGTACCATCGAAAGTGACCACCTGCTTTACGGGTGTTCCAGTCAGCCAGGAAGGCACTGGTGGATCCCCTCCACCGAAAACCTGGGAAGATCATCAAGGACCCCTCCCACCCTAACCATGGAACCATCAGTACAGGAAAAGCATGAGGAGTAGAACTGCTGAACTCGGAGTGAGATTATCTGTATTTATCTAGCTATACGTACTGTGCTGTACCCATACTTGTATCTGTGCAATGACATTAAATTTGAATTGGAAGAAGCTTACTTCAGATCTATTTATCAGGAGTGTAATTCAAGGGTTTCGGATTGAATTTATTCCAAATGTTACTTTACCTTTCCAACATGTTCCTGTTAGAACACTTTATTTTTCACAAACAGTGGTAATAGAGGTTCAAGCTGAACTCACAAAATTATATAACAAAGGTGTAATTGAAAAGACGGACCATCAAGTCCATCAAATTGTGTTGAATATTTTTCCCCGTCCTAAGAAGGACGGAGGATGTAGAATCATTTTGGATCTGACAAAATTAAATACATTTTAAAATGGAGACATTGGTTACGGCCAAGCAACTAATTTCTAAAGGTTGTTATATGGCTACAATTGATCTGAAGGACGCTTATTATTCAGTGCCTGTTCATTGCGAGCATAGAAGGTATTTTAAATTCATTTGGATGAATCAATTAAGGCAGTATAAGGCACTGCCAAACGGATTGACCTCAGCCCCTAGAGTATTCACTAAATTTTTAACCAATTTTGGGGTTGCTTAGAGGTCAGGGCCATGTGATTATGGCCTATTTGGATGATATTTTAATAATTGGACATACAAAAGCTTTAGCCGAAATATCAGTGGCAGTTGTCAAATCCACATTTGAAAAACTGGGGTTTGTCATTCATTTGGAAAAATCCAAACTTACGCCAATTACCACAATTGATTATTTAGGGTTTTCAAATACTCTATCAAAATGGTAATTACCTTGCCAATTGAAAAAAGTACAGAGCTAATTGAGGATTGTGTAACACTTTTAAACAAGTGTAAACCTTCAATTAGGCAAGTGGCAAGGCTTCTTGGGAAAATGGTAGCAGCCTTTCCAGCAGTCGAATTTGGGCCTTTGCATTATCAGCAATTACAAAGAGCAAAAGAACAGGCACTTAAGGTACAAATTCGGCATTATGATAGGCCCATGCAAATGTCAGCTGAAGCAATTACTGATATTTTATGGTGGATTCAATATGTCTCCAGTAGTTTTAGCATAATAGAGCTGGAACAACCTTCCATGGTTTTGCAGACTGAAGCAAGTTCACTTGGATGGGGTGCCACAGACACAAATTCAAGTGGAGGAAGATGGAGTTTAGAAGAAGCTGGGCTTCTGCAGACATGGGGAATAAACCATTTAGAGCTTTTAGGAGCATTTCATGGGCTCAACGCTTATTGTTCTAACAAGAGCAGTCTGCATGTTCAGCTCCAGATCGATAACACCACGGCAGTGGCATATGTCAATCACATGGGTGGTATCAAGTCGGTATCTTGTGACAGACTGGTAAACTAAATCTGGATCTGGTGCATTGATAAACACATTTGGCTCTCAGCTATTTATCTGCCAGGAAAACTTAATTCAGTGGCAGACACCAGGTCACGGAAATTCCATGACAACATAGAATGGATGCTGAATCACAATGTGTTCAAAGACATCATTGCCAAATATGGAACACCAGATGTTGACTTGCTCACACCTAGACTAAACCACCAGCTTCCCAAATATGTATCATGGGAACCAGATTCTGGGGCAGTAGCGATTGACGCTTTCTCGCTGAATTGGGGTGGTAAGTATATTTATGCATTTCCACCTTTCTGTCTCATAAATCGATGTCTGCTTAAAATCAAGCAGGACAATGCTTCGGGGTACTGGTAATACCCGACTGGCCTATTCAGCCATGGTATCCTTTGATCCGACAGCTGATAACACAACCTTTGATGGCTGTTCCTAAACGAAGGAATTTATTGGTGAATCCAGTGACTGGCGAATGTCATCCGTTGTATGACTGAATTGATTTGTTAATTTGCAGATTCTAAGAAGGCCATATCTGGGGCAAGGATTGTTGGGTCAAACTGTCAACCTGCTTACTGCATCTTGGAGATCGAGTACTCAAAAGCAGTATTTTTGTTATGTAAAGAAATGGGAAGTTTACTGTGTACAGCACGTATTTCACATGTTTTGGAATTTTTGTCAACTCTCTACTATGATGAAGGACTAAGTTATAGTGCAATCAATACAGCAAGAAGTGCTTTGTCGTCATATTTAGTGAAGAAATTAGACAATCATGCAATTGGATCTCACCCTCTTGTGGTTCGATTTATAGAAACATAGAAATTAGGTGCAGGAGCAGGCCATTCGGCCCTTCGATCCTGCACCGCCATTCAATATGATCATGGCTGATTATCCAACTCAATATCCTGTACCTGCCTTCTCTCCATACCCTCTGATCCCTTCAGCCACAAGGGCCACATCCAACTCCCTCTTAAATATGGCCAACGAACTGGCCTCAACTACCTTCTGTGGCAGAGAATTCCACATATTCACCACTCTCTGTGTGAAAAACAGAGGGCGTTATGAAGGGCA
Organism: Okamejei kenojei; assembly: GCA_035221665.1. Classification (NCBI taxonomy): domain Eukaryota; kingdom Metazoa; phylum Chordata; class Chondrichthyes; order Rajiformes; family Rajidae; genus Okamejei; species Okamejei kenojei. The sequence goes on from CM069159.1 coordinate 23,128,490, forward strand.
TTTTTAATTCCAGACCTCCCAAACCTAGATATATGGCTATTTGGGATGCCAGTATGGTCCCTAGGAAACTACGCGAGTGGTTTCCTATGTCATCTTTGACGTTGACCAAAATTACCATAAAATTGGCCATGCTTATGGCGGTGGTTTCAGCACAAAGGGTACAGACGTTACAAAAATTAGTTAGACAGAATGGAAACTGCTGTGGACAATGTTACGTTTTACATTTACGACCTCCTCAAACAGAGCAGGCCAGGTGTCACAGGGTTTAAAATAGTATTTGCAGCATATCCTACGGATCCGGCTTTATGCGTAAAAACACATTTGATGCAATGCATTGCAGTGACAGAGAATTTACGTAATATGGAGACAGGATTGTTTATCAGTTATAAAAAACCACATAAAAGGGCGCCAGTTAACACTATTTCCAGGTGGCTGAAACAAGTTTTGATTGATGCAGGTATTAACACAGATGTGTTTACATCTCATTCTACTAGGGCAGCAGCTACTTCGGCGGCCAAAGCGAAGGACGTGCCCGTCGACCATATTATGGCGGCCGCCGGATGGGCAAGTGAGCTGATGTTTCAGAATTTTTATCATCGCCCGATTGTTGATCCAGGGCTGTTTGCTAATGCCATTTTAAGTTCTGTTTAAATGCCCTGGTATTAAAGAAAACAGTCATTTGTTTATGTTATTAAATAAACCCCATTACTACATTGAATGCAATGTTACTACTAATGTATTATTTCTCATTCGAGTCAATCAATGCAGTGGGATGCCGAGTTTGTAATCTGTGGCATGAAATCACAAAGCTTTGAACTCTTCACGGAATCACTCACGTGACTCAGAAGTAAAATAGTAAGATTAAATGAGAACTTACCAGTTTGAAGTTTGATCTTGATTTTTTATTTTTTTTGTAAAATATTTTTATTAGAGGTAATTACATATTAAGAGGAAATATAAAATCCAATTAAATATTATCGTTACATACATTCTTAATATTTTTAAAATTTACAATCAATCTTATTTGTACTTCTATAATTTTCTTTTTATTTTATAGCAGTAGGAAATTAAAAAAAAAGAAAAAGAGGAAAAAAGAGATAAACTAATGATCTTGATTTTATGAGGAGTTACGTTGGTGATTACGTGTCCGCCACGCCCAACCCTCTCTCATAAAAGATCATATGGTAGTTCTCGAATCACTGATCTTACTATGTACTTCGGTGTTGTTTTTTGTGATTTCATACCACTGCTTTGAAGATTGGCGCGCATACGGCCTGGCGGGTCTTCTTCATGTAATCACCAACATAACTCATAAAATCAAGATCAAACTTCAAACTGGTAAGTTCTCATTTAATCTTACTATTCTGCATCAGTCTCATGTGATGTCAAGATATCACATTATTACTGTATCACAAAGTTAAGTACCTAGATTGGTATGAATATTTACCAATCGTAAAGATTGATCATAATCCTAGAGAGCCAGGTCACTGCTGCCTTAGTTTAGTTTAGAGATACAGTGCAAAAAAAAACAGGCCTTTTGGCCCAATTAGCATGTGCCAACCAGCAATCTCTGCACACTAACACTATCCGACACACACCAGGGACAATTTGAAATTTTACCAAGCCAATCAGCCTACAAATCTGTACATATTTGGAGTGTGGGAAGAAACTGGAGCACCCGGAGAAAACCCATGGAGGTCACGGATAGAATGTACAAACTCCGTACAGACAGCATCGTAGTCTGGATTGAACCCAGGTCTCTGGCGCTGCAAGGCAGCAACTCTACCACTGTGCCACCCATGTCTTCTTTGTAAGTTAGTACTTCATTATCATGGTTTGAGATATCAGCTCAAGGATGCAAGAAACGGCATGCTGTAATCTCTAGATATAATGAAATATGCTTTGATCTCTAGATATAATATGAACTCTGATGCAGCAGGGAAGCAGGTGGATACAGAAGAAATGAATCAATTTTCACATAAAACAACATAGTAGATGAACTTGGAAAAGGATACAGGAACAGTCAACATCATCCCTGCACAGAAAGCCAAATTGCCTGCAGAGTGTCTGGTGCAGATAAGTTTCTTCTGCACAGAGGGAAATACATTTGTGATCAATGCAATTGATCAGCAAATCATTCCAAACATGCTGTGGGGCCAAAGTGGAAAAATAAAGACACGTTAGCTTGGGGAAGCAGCCAATGACAGCCATTTAGAATTGACAGCAGAATTATTTATGGAAGCAACTTTGTATTTTCTAATTGAACACATTGGCAAGAACAACATTACACTTATGACTTAGAAGGTGAAGAACATTTTTGTAGCATTGTAGAATTGGTGATCAATTTCTTCAATGCCAATTTGGGCTCAAGTCATGCATGCCATCAAGAGGTTACTATTTAAACAAAGTTGCTTTCCAGTGGGCCCTTGCTGAGCAAGGAGGAAAAAAGAGATCTTTAAAAATCTCTTATATATCGGGATTCCAATCAATCCCGATATATCCCCTAAAAATTTCTTTAAAAAGGTGGACTCCCTAGTCACTAACTTCATTTGGGATTATAAGAGCCATAGAATAAATAAAAAACATTTATGTAAATCAAAAATAAACGGAAGGTCTAGCACTACCAAATTTTATGTTTTATTATTGGGCAGTTAACATTAAAAATATGAATTTTTGGTTAGAAGAAATGGATAACCAACCAACTTGGTTAAATATGGAAAAAGAAGATTGTTCTCCTTTTGAAATTAGTTCTATAATATTTGCTAATATTAATCTAGCTAAGAAAACATAGTGAAAACCCAATAATAGGAAGTGGAATACGTATTTGGAAACAAATAAAGAAAACATTAAAACTAAAATCTATACCACTATCTCTTAGCATTGTAAATGATGTTACGTTTAAACCTTCAATGATGGATAAAGCTTTTTTACAATGGAAAAATAATGGAATTATTAAGATCGGTGATCTCTATAGGGAAAACTCTTTCCTTTCATTTCAAGATGTACAACAAATTTATGGACTACACTCTAAAGATTACTTTAGATATTTACAAATTAGAGATTATGTTAAAGCAAATACGCAAGAACTCAGAAATAGAAAGACAGAAATATTAGATGAATGTTTAAATAAACATCCGAATACAGAAAAAATGATTTCATATATACATATAATATCTTATTGGAAGGTGATGTTCCATCAACAGAAATACATAGACAATCTTGGGAAAATGAATTATGCCAAACTATTAGACCAGAAGTATGGGATGATAGTTTACAACATATACATCATTGTTCGCTAAACGCTAAACACTGTCTTATACAGTTTAAAATGCTACATAGATTATATTATTCAAAATCCAAATTACATAATATGTTTCCAAAAGTATCCCCCATATGTGATAAATGTCAACATTTAGAAGCCAATTTGTCACACTCATTTACAAACTGTATAAAAATTACAAAATTCTGGACTGAAATATTTAGGATTATTCCGAATGTTGTTAATATAACTTTGGCACCTGATTCAAAGCTAATAATACTAGGAATACTGGAAACAGAACAATTAGTAACGAATCAAAGAATTTTTATTGATTATGGGTTAATAATTGGGAAAAAATAATATTAAAATTTTGGAAAGGCCCTACATCCCCTACAATCAAAATGTGGAATACAGAAATGTCGGAGACTCTTCATCTGGAGAGATTGAGGCTTGTCCTAATGGACAGGTTAGATCTCTTCAGAGGGATATGGTCTCCATATATTGAATATTTAGTCATAATGGCTCGGTACGAGGGCTTGACTGAGGCCTGAATATTAGAATGGATGAAGAAATATATATAATAAATCATGCCTATATCTCCAATGATGGATTAATGATTAACACTCCATTCGCTTTCATATTTTCATTATTTATCTCTATATTTTCCTACTTTATAAAAAAATAATTAAAAAAGCGTATAGAAGCATACAGTCTTAAATTTTAATATTAATAATAATATCAATATTATTATTATTATGAAAGTATATAATGATGTATTTTTGTTTATGTAAAACATTGTAACTTTCATAAATATGTTTCTATAATAAAAATATTTAACAAAAAAAAAAAAACAGACTTGCTCCGTAGTCCCACACCTCTCTAAATACCTGCGCCATTATCTCCAAACTTACAACTTTAGTTTTGTTCCATGTATCTTTCTTGGAAATTAGCATAGATTTCCCTCCGGTACAGTATATCCTTTCAAGGTGGTGCTGCCAAAACCACTTTACAATCCCTTTCCATCACTGTAGTCCTACAAGATTAAACTGTAGGTTCTGAACTATTCCTAGTTGGTGCTCTTTTTCTTAGCACTACAACACTTTAGTTGGAATAATTTTCTATTTACAACAAGGCCAGCATTTGTGCTATTATTCTATGTTATAGAATTTGCTCTGCAAAATCTTTTTCATGTGGATTTTCTCCAGATTGGATCCCGCTTACATTAGTGGCAGCGATTATTTTCTTCTCAAATTATATTCCCTTGGAATTATTATGTTGCTCTGGACAACTGGATCTACCTTACCCAACATACACTTTTCCTTACACTTTTCTCCAGTTCATTGTAACTACCAGTTTACCATTACCCGAAAAATTAGGCACAAGTGATGGTCATTTGTACGAAACTGAGAAATGGGCAATATAGACGGTACTAAAATGTACTGACAAAATATTCATTAAAGAAAATTAAAATACGCTAGATCAATGGTGTGAGGGTGTGTGGTGTAATTGGTTAATTATCTCAGAATTTTCATGACTGGAACAAATGATCTTACCCAAGGCTATTATGCCTCCACAAAGATCTCCGTTCACTAAAGCAACCATAACAGAATGGGGTTCAGGTGCCAGAAGAGTGGAGCTCCAAACCTCATTAGTTATGTGACAGCATTGCTGTTTCTTGGACAACTTCCAGATGAGCAAAGAGCACAAACTGCACTGTTTAAAGGTGTGTTACAGTGCAGCCAGCAGGCTCAACTTAAAATGGAAGCGGGGTTTGGCTTCAACCTGATTAAAAGGGAATGCTCCCGAGTCATGCCAAAGAATACTAGTCATCATTTTTTCCCCAACTAAAGCATATCCAGATCCAACTTGGGCAGCTCAAGAGAAGTGGAAGATGTGAGAAATCCAAAAGGTAGCATCTCACCATTCCTCAATTTCAAGTGGGAAGGACTGAATTTCTGCCAATCATGCCAAATAGAGCACAGATTCCTGACTCAATATCCTCTCCCATTTCCTGCTCTCTGCCCTTTTATACCCCTTCCTTTCACCCTGGTATTTGGTCCAGACAGTAAAAACATATTAGAGGCAGCCACCTAAGATCCATCTTCCAATAGTTGATCTTGATTAGATAGGCTGTTACGTCAAGAGTGTTTTATTGTCGTATGTCCCAGGTGGGACAATTAAATTATTACTTTCTGCAGCACAACATATGTGAATATGTAAATATAGTACATAACAGGGGAAGAGAAAAACAAAGTAATAAATAATACATAATGTTCAATAAATAACAAATATAGTGCAAATAACAAATAATAATAGTATTTTACAGTTTCAGAGCTTATTCATTGTTGTGTTTAATAGCCTGATGGCTGTGGGGAAAAAGTTGGTTTTCAGACACCTGTACCTTCTTCCTGATGGCAATGTGAGATGAGTGTGTGGCCAGGATGGTGTGGGTCCTTGATGATTTTGGCTGCCTTTGAGGAGACTACGATAGATCCCTTCGATGGTGGGGAGGTCAAAGCCGGTGATGGACTGGGCAGTGGTCACAGGTTTTTGTAGTCTTTTTCACTCCTGGACGTTCAAGTTGCTGAACCAGGCCACGATGCAACCAGTCAGAATGCTCTGTACCGTGCAACCGGTAGAAGTTTAGGAAGTTTAATATTCTGTTCTAAATGCACGTATGCTTGCATTAATGGCAACAAAGATAAGTAACCACAAGCCTGTGGTAATTATCCAGTTGCAGCATTAGTCCAGTTCTTCTTTGTTGAAATCAATGAGGAAAATGCTGTGTAACAGCTACAAAAAAAACTAAGCCAATTTGTTCTAATATTGGTTTCAGATTCATGATACAAATATTTCTGAGGTTAACCACATATTATAACAGAAATTCTGAAATATCCAGACACTGCTTTCAGCAGAGGTATTCAGTCCCTCCACAGAGTAGCCCCATGTAAATGGAGTCTGCATGAAAATGAATGTACTGGATTGAATTTGTTAAGCTTGCTCTCTAATTCCACTGGCCAGCCACAAACAGTTCAACAGGCCATATGGACTGCTCTCACTTATTTTGGCCTTTGGTTCTTAGGGTAAAATAAATTACATTGTAACCTGTTCCCAGCTGTCCACATCGTGTGGATTAGAGAGAAGTAAAAGAAATACAGATACATTGGAACTCAATTCATAAAGTTTCAGTAAAATAGGAAATTCAATTCCTGCTATAACCAATTCCAAAACAGAAAGCAGATAAAGCAAACTATTGCTGATATACATCTTCCCTGAACAGCAAGAGATAACCCCAAGGTGTACTGATTTTTCTCAATCTGCCAATTATACCATATCAGCAAATCAATTATTTATGCCTTTAAAAAAAGTGTTAATAGCAGAAGATGTGCCCCAAATCAGACTCATTTTTCATCTTCACTATTATATAAATTACACAATTTAGTTTGCTCAGTCAGATTTTAACGACAGTATTACATATCAATCTCAAAATATTAATCATACAACATTATGCGTAGAACCTCACCCACTCTGACCTCTGTGCAGCATTCAGCAGCAGCAGCGAATACATAATCTGTCATTGTTAATTAAAACCTGGGTGAGAGATTAGCGCAACAATTTCAGAACTTTGCCTGGTGTTCATTTAGGTTTTTCCGCAGGGTCAAGTGGAACATTAGAATTGGTGCGCAAATTATTACAGTATCTGTTAATCTGATGTGTCTGCATCAGATTACATATTGCACTGATAAATCATCTCTTGACAATCATCACAAAAAAAAATTACAATCGTACAACTAATTGCTGAATATATCAACATTGGCTAATCAATTATCTATATAAGCAAGATTTCCAATTAATGAAAAATATTGTGCTCCAAGGAATATAATTCCATGTGATATGTGCAGTTGCAATATTTATTTCAATGCTAAAGATACACAAACAAACATCTCATAACATGGCCATTATTAATTTTGAATAAACCAATTTGTATTCATACCTTGCTCTGTGCCTCAGTTACGAGGACAAGAATCACCTACAGGTACCAACCAAACCATACTTGACTTCGACAGACAGGCGACGGTTTTGGAATCTAGCCAAGCATGCACTCTTATCTGCACCTGTTTAAGATTAAGTCTAATTAACTTTAAATTAAGCCATTAAAGGATTACCCCTATAGCACTGGCCAATCTAATTGGTGTGAACTAGGGAGCAAAACTAATATATAGTCATACATAATGAAACACTTGCCATGTGACAACAGGAAGCAGGAATTATCAATTTGACCGTAATTCAAGGATAGGTTAGGAATTAATCTAATTAATTGAACTTTAGATAAAGATAAATGTTTGTTCATTGGTTTCTCAATATAGGGAATCATATTTAATATTTAAATCCCGTCATTTACAAATAAATGTGACATTGGTCAAATGCACTGGAGGGTGAGTGGGTGAAAGATGAGCTTGGCAATTAGCATTAGGTTTGTGCACCTGACTTACCCTACTTATTCAGTGGGAAATTTGTGCTATGTTGTGCATGACAGGATTGCTTACAGCAGGGTCACCGAGAGGGTGATTAAGGGGCAAATGAATTGCATATTTAGACATTGCTTCCACTCTCTGGATCATTCTCAACATTAAACTGAGTGAAAATCCATGTATTGCATTCCTATACATTATCATCTGCCCTTTTTAATAGTCTAATTGTCTCTCGTGAAGAATAAAGATGTGTTCGCTCCTTCTCAACAGGAATCAATCTCACTCTTATTTAAAGCATTTGATGCAGAATGAATTCGATTTTTGGGAGGAGTTTTATTCAGCAGATCTGTTATGAGAAAAAATACTCAGTACAGTAAATTTAATGTTTTAGACCATAGCACACAGAAGCAGAATTCGGCCGTTTGGCCATTTGAGTTACGGCTGATCTATTATTTCCCTTTAAACCCCATTCTCCTGCCTTCTGACTTTTGCATTTGATGCCCATACTAACCAAAAACTTATCAACAAAAAAACACCGGAATACGTATTTGGAAACAAATAAAGAAAACATTAAAAATGAAATCTATACCACTAGCCCTTACCATTGTAAATAATGTTACATTTAAACCTTCAATGATGGATAAAGGCTTTTCACAATGGAAAAACAAGGGAATTATTAAGATGGGTGATCTCTATAAGGAAAGTTGTTTCCTTTCATTTCAAGAATTACAACAAATTTATGGACTACATTCTAAAGATTATTTTAGATACTTACAAATCAGAGACTATGTAAAAGCAAACACACAGGAACTTAGAAATAGAAAGACAGACATTTTAGAAGAATGTCTAAATAAACATCCGACCACAGAAAAAATAATTTCATATATATATAATATCCTATTGGAAAATGATGTCCCATCAACAGAAACATATAGACAATCCTGGGAAAACGAATTAGGTCAAATTATAAGACCAGAAGTATGGGACGAAAGTTTACAACATATACACCATTGTTCGTTAAATGCTAGACACTCTCTTATACAGTTTAAAATACTACATAGACTACATTATTCAAAATCCAAACTACATAACATCTTTCCAAAGGTATCTCCCATATGTGATAAATGTCAACATTTAGAAGCTAATCTGACACATTCATTTACAAATTGTGTAAAAATTACAAAATTTTGGATAGAAATATTTAGGATTATTTCGAATGTTGTTAATATGAATCTGACTCCTGACTCAAAGTTAATAATACTAGGAATACTGGAAACAGACCAATTAATAACAACGAATCAAAGAATCTTTAATGATTATGGTTTAATAATTGGGAAAAAATTAATACTAAAATTCTGGAAAGGTCCTACATCCCCCACAATCAAAATGTGGAATACAGAAATGTCGGAGACACTCCATCTGGAAAGATTGAGGCTTGTTCTAATGGACAGGTTGGATCTCTTCAGAGGGAGATGGTCTCCATATATTGAATATTTACAGGGTCAAAGTGGCTCAGTGCGAGGGCTTGACTGAGACCTGAATAATAGAATGGATGAAGAACTACGCATAATAAATCATGGTTATATCTCCAATGACGGATAATTGATTAATACTCCATTCACTTCCTTATTCTCTATATTATTTTTCTCTATCTCTTCCTACTTTATAAAAAAAGTTAAAAAAGTGTATAGAAACATAAAGTCTTAAATGTTAATATTAATATTAATAATATTACGAATGTATCTAATAAGTATTTCTTATTAATATGTTTCTACAACTAATAAAAATATTTATCAAAAAAAAAACACCCAAAGACTTGGCCTCCACAGCTGTCTGTGATAAAGATTCCACAGATTCACCTTGCTCTGGCTAAACAAATTCCTCCTCATCTCCATTCTACAGGTGTGTCATTTTATTCTGAGGCTGTGCCCTCTGGTCCTAGATTCTCCAATTAATGGAAACACTCTGCGCATCCACTCTATCCAAACCTTTTATTATTCGGTAGGTTTCAATGAGACCCTCCCTCATCCTCCAACCCAATGCTCTTTTTGGCTTAGAATAGTGGTTCTCTTCAAACACCAGAAAAAGTACAACTGCAGTTATTGCGTTTAGTGTCCATGAGAATATTTAGCAAGGAAAAAAAAACAATTATCCTTTAAAATGGATGGAGCAATAGTCCTATCTATTGAAAGATATGAACATAAGGGTAATTGAATCCATAAAGACAATTAAAAAAATTTGCTGGAATCTCCAGCGAAATATAACTACTTTTGATATTATCTTCTTGTCTCTTCTTGTCTCAAGCAAGTTCTTGTTTGAAAGGCAGCAGCTTTGTTTTTCTGCATCTGGTCATCATTTGAGTCTGGGCAACTTCCTGGGAGATGACATGATCTATTAATTAGCAGATCCCAAACTTGTAAAATTACTGTCATAATCATACATAAATCTGAATTTTCTTTTCCAAGTCTGTTGAATTCAATTAGTACTTTTGTAGTAGAAACTGAGGATGATGGGATATTTCTCCAAGTTGCTTAAAATTAATCGTAAAAAAGAAACTGCTATTTATAATGGTATTGATTTGTTATTATGACCTGTACTACGATACAGTGAATTTTTTTATGTGTGTGTTATTCAGTCAAATCATGTCATACATGAGTACAAACATTCACAAGTGGAGCAATTATTGCAAAGAGGAAAATAACCAGAGTGCAGAATATAGTAGTACAGTGTCACAATGTTACAGAGAAAATTGCTGGAGGAACTCAGTGGGTCAAACTTAAGGGGCTGTACCACTTGGGCGACCTAATTGGCGAGTTTAGAAGAGTTTAGGAGAGTTTGAAAAAATGTCATGTTGAAGACCTCCTTCAACTATGTAGAAGACCAGCTTCGACTAGCTACGACTAGAATTGGACACCGAATAGTGGAGAGTGAAGACGACCTCCTACGATCTCCTTCGACCTCCCTTCTACCTCCCTTCGATTATGATGAAGACTATCTACGACCACCGTCAACTACCTTCGACTACCCTCGATTACCTACAACTAACATGCCGACCTACTACGACCTACTATGACCTACTACGACTAAACATACGAGTAAAAAAAGTATCGATATTTTTCCACGGCCACCTTCTTTTACTCGCAGGCATTTTTCGACGTAGCTGAGGCCTCGAGTACACGGGGACTACTCTTGAGCATGAAGGGGAGTTAGAAAGACCTCCTACGACCTCGTGTCGACCATGCTGCGAGTATGAGTCGAGGGCAAACTCGCCAGAACTCGCGGATTAGGTCACCCAAGTGGGACAGCCCCTTAAGAAGGGTGCCAATCATCTGTCTATTAACCTGTATGACATGCTGAGTTCCTGCAGCAGCCTGTTTTTTATCCAATATTCAAGCATCTGCGGTCTCTTGTCTCTCCATAATATTATCCTTTTAGTTCCTTTTAGTTCTCTTCACTAAATTTAACTGTATTCCTAGAGTCATGGAGTCAAAATGTTGTTCAGCAAGAAACAGGGGCCTCAGCCATCCAGTCCAAGCTGATCATCAACTGCCCATCTCCACTGATCCCATTTCATATCACTTGATCTGTAGTCTTCTATGCTTGGCAATTCAAGTGCTCATCTGGATACTACATAAACATGGATGCTTCCAGATACCTCTTAAATTACTACATCTAAATACTTCTGAACTTCTTCCTTCTGGCTTTCTCTATCACCTTCTCTGGAACTTCAATTTCTATCACTAATTTCTGACTGAAACTCAACACCAGAATTGCAGTGGGAATCGAACTGCTAATTCTCAGTCAAATCTCCACTCAATTACCATTTAGCAGCTTCACGTTCTTCAGTGAACCTGTAATGACTGGTAACGTATTACCCACAGATCTCTCTGTGCTGTGTTATTGTCTCACTCAACGACAAAAAGAAAATGCTGGAAATCTGAAATGAAATCCATTTGAGGAAGACAAGTTCGATCCTGAACTTGAGCTGAACTGTGACCAAGTGGGATTTCTATGGTTGGTCCGGTTTCCTTTCACATCCCAAAGACGCACAGATTGATAAATTGGCCTTTCTAAATTGCCCCCAATGTAACAAGAAGTGGATTACAAATTGGGATAACATAAGCGAGTGAGAACGGGTGATCAATGGTTGGCATGGATGCGGTAGGCCAAGGGTCCTGTTTCCATGCTTATTCCAAACTAAACATGATTTGTGATGTCTGGCCTAGCATAATACCACTTCTTCACATCAAATAGTTTCTGACGTTTTCAAATAGGAGTTTAAATTTAATCTCATAATTGCCAATCCAAGCATCTATCTTTTATATCAATGGGAAACTTAACAATAGTATTATCGATTAATTTTAAAGAATGTTAGCAACAATAGTGAACTCTTTTGATAAATGAACTTTTCTATTTATGCAATTGATCTATTTTGCTATTTTTTCCCACAAAATCATTTTTTCAGTCTTCCATGACACACTATTATAATCTTTATTCAGCCAGAAATGTTAGCTTTCTCATTTCAGATGCTATCTGACCTGCTGAGTATTTATAGTATTTTCGGTTTTTATTTATCATTACATATCATCTTCACAGGATTTTCACTTGCTGTCCGGCTATTTCATCAAAGAAATCAGCCCATTGCATAAAAGCAGATATTTCACCTCATGTATCTGAGCAAACAACCAATGCTAACTTGAGGAACACCTTCAACATCTATGATGCATAACATCTGGCCTGAGGCACTGTTCCATCCGGCCTACTTCATTCCCACTGCTCCAAACTTTTTGGATGAGTGAGCATCCAAAAGACCCAGCATGGTTACTTTTTGATGACCTTCATGATGGCCACAATCTTGTATAACAACCAGGTTCCCCAAGCCAGACCCTAATCAATTAAGTTCTGTAAAACATTCACAGCTATTTAGCCTGTCCCCAGTTCGAACTTACTGTTAATAACATTCAAACTATTCAAAAATAATTAAAATAATATAAAACTAAAGGTATGAATAATTAGAATGCTAGATTTTAAGAAAACTCAGCAAATTGAAAGAAATTGTTATTTTAATTAATTCAGATGATGCAAATCATTTGAAACATGTTCTTTCCCCCAGAGCTTTTATCATCCTATGAAACAAATAAACCAGCCATTGGCATGAGTTCTAAGATTTACCAGTTTAATTACTAAGTCACAGATTCATGAGAGACAACACAAAAGCGTGCCCTTTGGCCCATCGTTTCCACACCAACCATTAATTAATTATATAATGAACCCATTGTTTCTTCTCTCTTTATTTGCTTCAATTCTCTCAATATTCTACCACTCATCTACACACTTGGGTCAATTCACAATGGCCAATTAATCTACCAACCCACGTGACTATGGGGTGTGGAAGGAAACGAGAGCACCCGAAAAATACCCATGCAGTTATAGGGAGAGCATGGAAACTACACAGTCAGCATCTGAGGTCACGATCAAAGCTAGGGTCCTCTGGTGTTGAAAGGCTGTGAGGTCTCAACTAGCTGTGTCACTATGATCAGAACAGTTTCAGAGTGCCAACCTGGGTCTCTCCATGAAAACGTTTGTTTCGTTTCTCCTTTTGGAAAAAAAAAGGTACCAAGCTCACCAACTATATGTTCAAAGGTAGACACAAAACGTGGGACAGGCAACATCTCTGGAAGAGAAATAATGGGTGATGTTAGGAGTCGAGACCCTTCTTCAGACTGATGTCAGGGGAGTGGGCAGTACAGAGATAGAATGTAGTCGGAACAGTAAGAATGGTCGGCGAACTGGGAAGGGGGAAGGTATGGAGAGAGAGGGAAAGCAAGGGCTACTTGTAGTTAGAGAAGTCAATGTTCATACCACTGGGGTGTAAACTACCCAAGCAAAATATGTGGTGCTATTCCTCCAATTTGTACTGGGCCTCAATCTGACAATGGAGGAGGCCAATGTTCAAACAATATGTTGAAAGTAACTAATGTTCCACCGTCATTCAATTGGGTTCCAGGGCTGCTTTTGCTATCCTTCTATTTAAATTTCTAAAAACTGCCAATTAGAACCAGAGGCAAGAGTATATTTTCAAGAGCATGCACCAAGTTGTATCATGATAGTTAAGTTGTTTTCTCTTTACTTGCGGCTTATGACCTAAAAAATAACATGGTAAGAAGGTGATTGCTTTGTGTTGCAAGCTTAATCTTGTACAAAAATCAATTGCCATCACCTGAGGAAAACACACATTTGTTGAAACCCGTCAAATCTCTTACGGAACATGGAAAGATTAATCCTGTTCAGGAGAAATTATTGTTGTAAAGCTGGTGCAGTGAGTATTCTAGGCCCTGTGAAATTGGTGAAAGTGCCAACCTAACTCTGAGAAAGTAATGTTTCTATCTTAACAGAAGTTGCAGCTGGCCTCTGACCAGTAATTCCTTCTAATGAAGGACCAAGCACAGGAAACAAAGCTCCATCTGACCAAGTTAATCAATATCTTGGCTAAACAAAATAATCATCATAAAATGGAAGGGAATTTGAAATTTATTTCCAGATGTCTATATTAAGCAAGTGTGGTTTCCTCGACGACACTTCAAACATTTACTGATGTTAATTTTTCCCCCTAACAACTTAATTCCAGGCACCTACTATATTTGTAGGATCCATGATATTGTGAATATTTAGTGATGCCCAAATACCATAATTATCTTTAAGGCCCTTTTAGGCACAATATCTAGTTGAAAATACAGGAACTGTAATGAGCAGACTGCTATTTATCTAGGCCCAGGAGCAAATGCAATACACAAAGGGACAAGAAGCCATCTTCAGGTAATCAAATCTCCATTAATTCATCCTCATAATTTGAATTACAACTGTGAATATAAATAAACATTATTTTATCGCCCTGAATAAATTATTAAACCATTGTACATTAAAAACAAAATCGCTAATGTCGAACCCGAGGCTAAATCAGGGATTTTGTTTCTGCACACCAACAGACAACGTGCATTGTTGTTTAAGACATCTTCATCTGGCTGTTACACTAGTGATGAATGAGTGGAGTTACACACTGTCAAAGACATTGCATTTAAAGGGAGTCTTAATGGCAGCTGAAACATAATGAAGGCTTCACCAAAAAGCTATGCAATCATCATGGAGAGGGTTTTAATGTACATAACGGTGCATGTAGCTTATAGACCCCCGACCTATGTGCAGCCCATACATATGAACAAGCATTTGGGAGACCCGTAGGTTGGAGTTGGCGCCACCCTCAGTCCACTGGCCTAACCTCTTCCTTTCTTCTTCCCCCCCCCCCCCCCCCTCCCCACCCTCACATCAGTCTGAAGAAGGGTTTTACCCTCAACGTTGCCTATTTCATTCGCTCCATAGATGGCGCCTCACTCACTGAGTTTCTCCAGCATTTTTGTCTACAAACAGCAAAATACTGTCCACTTAACTTCATATCCGACATAGGAAAAAGTCAGAAACTATTATAAATGTGTTATAACAGTGATTTTTTTTTTTTAAAAGGCAAGATAGTCAGGCAAAGTCCACAAAGGGACCTGACCTAAAAATGAAAGGTCCAGACCCACATCTATTCATGTTCTCCAGAGATGCTGCCTGACCTGCTGAGTTACTCCAGCACTTTGTGTCATTTTCAGGCCAAGTCAATGTTGTTTTGTGAAATAGGAATCACGTTTGTCCAGTTTGTTGGAGTTTATTAAAGCTTGGCGATTTTGCTTGAAGTATTGAAGTTTCATTAAGCTATTTTATGAAAGGTCACATCATGTTTAATGTGGAATTCCATGCTGAGGGAGATAACACAGTGGCATGAATGGAAGGTTGCTGGCTAAGAAATAAAATGGAGAGCAGGCATGGAGAGGACATTTTCTTTTTGACTATTTATGCAATTAACTTCAATGAAGGTACCAAAGTTGGATGGTAAATTTTCCAACAAAACAAAGATGGATAGGAAAGTAAGTTGTGGGGAGAAAGAAAAGGGCTACAAATGGAGGAGGATCTGGTAAATGAAGAAATATATGGAAATCGCGAGTTGTCCGTCTTGGCAGGTAATGTAAATGTTATTAGAATGGTGAGAGAGTGCAGAACATTAAGATGTATAGGGATACAGAATGTCTGTGCTGGTCACATATTGCTAACATGTAGGTACAGAAAATATTTAGGGAAGCCAATGGAGTATTGTTGTTTATTGTGAATGGAACTGTTTTGATTTTAAAATTAGGGAGGTAGGTCATTCTATGGTAATACAGAGCATTGACTACTGTATTTGGAGTACACCACACAGAATTTTTCTCATTTAAGGAGGGATATAAATGCATTGGAAACAGTTTGATGAATGTTTATGAGACTAATGCCTGAAGCAAACAAATTGTCTTTCATGGAAAGGTTGAACAGTCTACCTTGTGCTTGCTGGAGTTTAGAAATGTCGGAGAAATGTAATTGAAACATAAACCCTGAGAGCTCTTGGAAGGATGAATGTGGTGAAGGTGTTTCCTCTTGTGGGGCAATCTAGAACTAGAGGACACAGTTTAAAATTAAGGGGTCACCATTCAAACGGGAGATCAAATTATTATATTTCCTTCTCCAAGGTTTATGTGCTTATTGGTATTCTCTTACTCAAAGGGCAATGGAAGCAGGGTCTTTGAATAATATTAAGGAAGATGTGCATGGATAATTACTAAGCAAGCTGGTAAAAGGTTACCATAGGTAGCTAGGAATGCAGATTTGGGGATACAATGAGATAGGCCATGATCTTAGTAAGTGGTGGATAAGGTTTTGAAGGACTAAGTGCTCTACTGTTGGTCCTAATACCTGTAGCTGACAAAATCCATATATATATATATATATCTATATCTATATATCTATATATGCATTTCGTCAGCTACAAGGTACTTTGGAACATGATGAAAAACTAAGTGCAACCAAGTATTCCTGTTTTTATTTATTTGAAAGCAGCCCAAGTATGTTATGCTTCTTCTGAAAAAGGGTTTTCGGCCCGAAACGTTGCCTATTTCCTTCGCTCCATAGATGCTGCCGCACCGCTGAGTTTCTCCAGCAATTTTGTCACCTTCGATTTTCCAGCATCTGCATTTCCTTCTTGAACATGTTATGTTAAATATGTCTTTGAACAATTACATTGTAAAGCTATTTACATTTTTAAATAGTTAAGCTTTAGATTACAATAATATGTTAAGATTTCCCTCATGATGCCAAGGTCTTGATAAGTTAAACAATAAGATAAAATGAAGGCCTATGTTAAACAGCAGAAGTCAGCAATTAATTTTAGGTGATTGTAAATTCTGGATGATGTGTGGGAATCGAGGTGGGGAAAGCTAGGAATGGAGTACACTGCAATAACTTCCTAAATGAAAACTGTTTTCAATATGGTTTTGTCTTACAGGAACAAAGGCTTGGCACTATTGCTAGTAAAATAAAGAAGAAAATAATCAAAGTTGTTTTAAATTGCTTTAAAATTGAAGTGTTGCTTCCACAAACCGATATAGAATAGATGAAAAAAAGTACAGATTCAATTCCCAGTCTGTGCTGAGTTAACTGCCCTTTGTGAGTCCGATTGCTTTTGTTTCAATTGGATTCAGCGTCATCTCATCTGGTTGTGGAAAATTGATTGAAGTTCCCACTCAGCATCGGGCAACTCATCCAGACAAGCTCATTAGAGGATGCTCATGGATGACGCACATCACAAGGGCATTGCTGGCTACAAGGGCACCATATTCCAAAGAAACAGTTACACCACCCAAGTCTTGTTTGATGGGAAGACTGGTTTAATTTAGTTTAGAAATACAGCATGGAAACAGGCCGTTAGGCCCACCGAGTCCATGCTGGCCAGCAACCCCCACACATTAACACTATCCTACACATACTAGGGACAATTTACACATACACCAAGCCAATTGACCTACATACCAGTATATCTTTGGAGTGTGGGAGGAAACTGGAGATCTCAGAAAAACCCCACGCAGTCACGGGAAGAACGTACAAACTCCATATAGACAACACCCGCAGTCGGGATCGAACCCGGGTCTCCAGCGCTGCAAGGGCTGTAAGGCAGCAACTCTACCACTGAGTTGAGAAAGGAAAAAAATGAGCAAGCAAAACGAAAGATGAAATTTTATCACAAAGCACCTTCTCAGAGCAAAACAAGAAAAATCTAAGTTTAACCAGCATAAAGTAACAATCACCCCATTATGTTCCGGGGTGGTGACACAAAGAACTGAAGATGCTGGATACCTGTGAAGAGCACAAAGTGTTGGAGAAATTCAGAAGGTCAGGTAGCATCTCTGAAGGACAGAGATTAGTGACTTTTTGGGTCAAGAACCTTTTACAGACTCTGGGGTGAGTTAATTTCATGCCAGGAGTGCTGACAATTTCTAATCACAATAATATTAACAGGGCACTAGGAACTTTTGATGGCAAGGTATTCCAACATGCAGTACTTATTTCACAAGCATCATTATGTTCTACACCCATATGTTTTGCTCATATGTCAAATATGAATATGTCACATTGCTTTCTCCCTTCGAAAACAAACATGTTGAACATTCTTCACATGTATATACAGTCACCAAGATTCAATCTATTGATTGGATTCCTAAGTCAATTCTAACATGGCACAGTGGCACAGCTAATAGAGCTGCTGCCTCACAGTGCCAGAAATCTGGGTTCAATCCTGACCTCGGGTGCTCTCTGTGTGGATGTTGCGTGTTCTTCCTATGACTGCATGGGTTTCCTTCAGGTGCTCCGGTTTCCTCCCACATCTGAATGACATGCAGGTTTGCAAGTTAATTGGTCTCCGCAGATTATCCCTAGTGTTTAAGGAGTGGATGAGAAAGTGGGATAACATAGAACTAGTATGAACGGGTCGACATGGACCTGGTGGGCTGAAGGGCCTGTTTCCAAGCTGCATCTCAATAACAAAATTGACATTGTTTCTATTCCTTAAACAGCAGAACATCCAACTTCCTGGGTTAACTCATTGCTGTGTGGCTTTTAAACTGTTATTGAAATACCATTGTTCTATGTAAATACTGAATATATCTTTGCAATCTCCTCCTATATTTTGTGTAGTTCTGGTCACCTCACTATAGGAACTATGTGAAGGCTTTGGAGAGAGTTAAGAAAGTGTTAGCCTAAATTGGATTGGAGTATATTAGCTATGAGAAGAAATTGAACACACTTGGATTGTTTTCTGAGGAGCATAGGAGGCTAAGAGGCATCCAGAAAGAAGTATATTGAATGATGAGAGACACAGGCAGGGTAGATAGTCAGTCTTTTTCACAAGGTGGATACGGCAGACATTAGAGGGAATAGATTTAAGGTGAGAGGGGGAAATTTCAAAGGAGATTTGTGGTGTAATCCCTTTACAGAGGGAATGCCTTCCCATGGGAGGTGGTAGAAGCAGATCATTGGCATGTTTAAGAGGCATTTAGATAGATGTATGAACAGGCAGAGCATAGAAGGATGTAGATCACAAACAAGCAAATGAAATTATTTAGATTGTCAAAATGGTCAGCACAGACATGATGAGCAAAAGGGCCTGTTCCTGCGCTGTATTGTTCTAACGTCACTATCCAATCTTTAACCAACAGAGTCAGTGTGCAGTGAGGTTCAGCACAGCTACTGGCAATGCCTAATGCTCACCGCCGTGGCACTGAATCTGTCCCCATGCTTTCAAAACCTCCCCTGACTAAATCTTTGAATCAATTGATTTTATTCTGATCTCATAGAAACCACACCAGCTCAAGATGCTTACTCATATTTACACACGGTGATGTAATTACTTGTCATACTCTTTTAATTTATCTTCATATTGTACACAAGTAGAGCACACCAAGCCCAGCTAAAACCTGAAAAGTTCTGATTGGAAGAAGATGAATACGCAAATGAAAAGTGCTTGCATATGACAGATTTTGAAGTACAGGAATGTTCTTTGAAGGTTAATATCTTTTTACCTCATCATTTGGATTATAGACAGAGCATGGAGATTTATTTGTGCTGATGCACATTACATTAGACATTAAACTTTTCTTGTGATTCAGTATTCCGTTCAATTGATGGTTTGCTAAACCAGGAACTGAAAATGTCTCTTCTTGAGCTATACAATAATGGCTCATGAAAGGTTAATTAGCCTGTGGTGGGCTCTTAAATGCTAGCGCTCGGTAAGAGAACAAAGCAACTGGAAACCAAATGAGGAGGAAATTGAGACAGTTGGAAATGTGGTGCACACATCCTGAGTTGAACAGTTCCCTTCAGGCTGTCACTTCCACAAACAATGCTGACTTTAGGGAATCACAGGGAAAGTGAGGCTGCCTGACACACCGCAACATCCTCTCTGACACCATCATCAGAGGCTGCAGGTTTATGGAGTAGATGTCTGATGGATTAAGACTGGTACATCAACAGATCGGCCCCATAATCTAGGAAGTGAAGGCAGATCGATTCCAAATTTTATGCTGACATAAAAAGATATATGTACAACAAACGTGGAACCTGTCAACAGACTGTTTAAGGAGTGACACAGTGGCATAGCGGTAGAACTGCTGCTTTACAGTGCCAGAAACCCAGACTCGATCCTGACTGCGGGTGCTGTCTGTACAGAGTTTGAACATTTTCCCTGTGACCGTGTAGGTTTTCTCTCCGGTTTCCATCCATACTTCAAAGATGTACAGGTTTATAGGTTCATTAGCTTCAGTTAAAAAAAAAAAGTAAATAGCTCCTAGAGGTAGGATAGGACTCAGTCGGCCAAAGATCCTGTTTCTACGCTGTATTGCTATAGTATAAAGTCCAAATGTCTAAGAGATTGAGAAAAGAGCTGTGCACAAATATCTCAATACCAGGCCTAGACACTTTATAAGAAAAGCACCACATTTGTATAGGATCTGTACCAATCTACGCAACAAAAACATCAATTTGAGCTCAGTCAACAATTCAGTCAACAATGCAATTCACTGTCATTTGATTAGTTGTTCTCAGCACCTGAGGAGAATGTACAGGAAAGAAATGATCTTTTTCACTACACCTCCTTAATTATTCACATGCATTGGTAAATTCCAGAGGCACAGCCAGATTTAATCCAGTGGACATCTTGGATGCTGCCAACCATCGGTGCAGGCTCTCAAATCCAGAGTAATGCAGAGCACGCAAGTTAATCAGTTCAACTGTGCTTTAGTGGTGGACTGAAGCAGAAGGCAGAATGAGCTTAAGTTTTATTAGCATTTGCGGGTAATAGAAGTGAATGAAGTTTAATTTACTTTGACAGATGAGAGTGTGGATAATGACTTTAACAAAATAGCACCACTGCTGAGCAGACACAATCCACCTTAATATTCTCTTCTTTAAATTGCTGAGTTCAAAGCAAAGAGAGAAATCAGAGAAGCCATTCTCGCAAAGGCATTAAAATAATAATTAAGTGGTACCGGCATCATTTGAGCATTCAAACATGAAAGATGGGCTAATGTAACGTGAGTGACATAATTACAAGGAAATAGAAGACACAATAATTTCATTAAAGAATGGAAAAACACCAGGACCTGACGAATTTAGTAACAAATTTTATAAAAGTTTTTACGACATAATTATACCACGTTTACAGAAAATGTATACATATGCCTTTAAAGAACAAACATTACCTGAAACACTAGCAGAATCAACAATTACATTAATACTTAAGAAAGACAAAGATATAGAAGAACCCGGATCATATAGAGCAGAGGTTATTGCGTTGTTAAATACAGATCAAAAAAATATTAGCGAAAATGTGGCGGTAGGCTAGGGCTGAATGGCCTAGATGTTAAGTAAGTATGTTAGTAAATTAATAAATCCAGATCAAACGGGGTTTATCCCTAAGAGACAATCATCCAATAATCTGAGACGTCTCAACATAATGCATTCACACCAAACTGAAGAACAAGAATTATCAATTATTTCGTTGGATGCAGAAAAAGCATTTGATCAAGTGAAATGGGATTATATGGTTAAATTATTGCAAAAATTCCAAATGGGAGAGAATTTCATCCTGTGGATTAAATTACTATATAATAAGTCAATGGCTAGAATATTAACTAATAACATTGTATCTACGAAATTCCAGATATCAAGGGGTAATAGACAAGGGTGCTCACTATCACCGCTGCTATTTGCTCTTATAATTGAACCCCTAATGGAAAGAATTAGAACACTTCTGAATATCCACGACTATAACACAAAATATTCAAATAATAAAATATCATTATATGCTGATGATGTACTACTGTACATCAGAAAATCCCATAATACTATACCAAACATATTAAACTTAATTGAGGATTTTGGATCGTTCTCAGGATACAGAATAAACTGGAACAAAAGTGAAATTATGTCAATAAAACTGAAAGACTCAACACACCTCTTAAAATTCCCTTTTAAAATAGCTGCAGAAAAATGTAAATACTTGGGTATTGAAATTACCAGAAAATATCAAGACTTGTTTAACGCAAATTCTAATCATTTACTTAATAAATTAAATAATGTAATTACATTCTGGAAAACACTTCCGATGTATTTAATAGGTCGAATAAATGCTATAAAAATGGTATACCTACCAATTTTTTTTTTTTTAATTGGATTCAGACATTACAAATGTTATATGGGATTATAATCCCATAGAATACAAAGAACACATTTGAAGAAACCCAAAGCATTAGGTGGATTAGCACTCCGTAACTTTATGTACTATTATTGGTCAGTAAATACTAAAAATATGATGGACAATTCTGCCCAGCAGGTGGATTGGATTATTATGGAGAGGGAGAACTGCTCCCCTTGTAATATTGGAGCGATCCTCCTCTCACCAAGTTGAATAACACAAACTATAACAAAAGTCCAATTATACATAGTATAATTAGAACTTGGAAACAAATAAAACATAATTTAAAATTAAGAAATCTATCTCTCTTATCTCCAATAGTTAATAACCCTTCATTTAAACCCTCCATTATAGACAAATCATTCATACAATTGGAAAGAAAAGGAATTAAAATGCTCGGAGACTTGTATGAAACTGGAAAATTACTATAATTCCAACAATTACAACTAAAATATAATCTGGGAAACAATCAATATTTTAAATATTTTCAAATATGTGATTAACCGAAAAAATATACACAAGATTATTACAACATGCCATTAGATTTACTGGATGAAGCAATGAAGACAAAGGCCGAATCAGCAAACTTAATATCATATTTATATAATATCATTTTAAATGTAGAATTGCCAACAACCGAGGGTATTAGAAGAGACTGGGGAAAAAAATTAGCTATTAACATTTCAAAAGAGAGGTGGGATGAACATTTATTAAATGTGCACAAATGTTCAATTAATGTAAGACACACTTTAATCCAATTTAAATTTTTTACACAGATTATACTATTCAAAAACCAAAGTAAGTAAACCTTTTCCCAACGTATCACCTATCTGTGATAAATGCCAGTCTCAAGATGCTACTATAGCGCATTCATTCTTTTTTTGTATAAAAATTCAAAAATTTTGGACTGTAATCTTTGAAATCTTTACAAAATTATTAAAAATAAAACTGATACAAAAGCAGAATGGATTATCTTTGGAACAACGGAAGGTAGCCCTGAACTAAATGTGTTTCAAAAGAACCTATTTGATTATGGGTTAATAACTGGAAAAAAGCTTATTTTTAAATTTTGGAAAAACGCTCCTATGCCAACAATAAACATGTGGATTTCAACTCTGTTTGAAACACTACACCTGGAAGATATGAGACTCTGCCTGGCAGGAAAATCAGATCACTTTTATAGGATGTGGTCTTCATTTATAGACTTACTACAAGTCTAAGGTGCAATAGTACTTTAAAGAGGCACAGGTGTCAAGTCTTGGTAAAGGGGGATGAAAAGTGTCAAGTTGGTATATCCCTTTTGCATGATGTTTATAATAGAGCAACTGTCTTTTTCTTTTTTTCTTCTTTCTCTTTCTTCTTTTCTAGGGTCTATCTCTTAATTTATTTTCTCTAATTCCTCGTCTAAAGGGTCTTTCTTCTTTCCTTTCATCACGCTTCTACACTTTCACTATTCTATCTCACTTTCTCTATTTTCTCAATTTCTATCCTTTCTTAATAGCTTTAAAAAATGAAGGGGTACAATAAATGTAATAATATATACGGGGCGTGTATTAATGTAATTTACTGTACTTCTAATAAAACATTTTTTTAAAATTATGAATAAATAAATAAATAAATAAATAAATAAAATTATTACAAGGAGATTTTCCAGCAATGTTGCTGCTTGTTTGAAGATAACATAATATAGATGCAACATTGGTCCAAAATAAAACTTTTCAATGTTCCAGAGGAACTGTTCTGTTGAGCCAGAACATATTAGCACTCTTGTGACCAGCTGTGATTTGGGAATTAAAATGTGTGCATTACCTAATCTATCACAGCAGTTTGTGTGATGTTTATCTCCATTTGCTCAGGTCATGACCACAGATGCCCATGAGAAATATCTATGGGTAAAACTGAGAATATTTTCCATCACTTTCTCAATAATAAATACAAGCAGGAATTGGGGGATACACATTTCTACAGAGGAATTTTAATTAGGTGCAATTAGCACAGGATCAGTACTTTTTTACTCAGTATTCTGATTGTAAAGACTTACATGATTGCTAATCTGTGTTGAATGAAAAGCAATTGGGATTTTAACAGTGTACTAAAATGTAATATCGGCTGAACAAATTTTCTTTCTCTGATAGTGTGGGTGGTTATAACTGCCAAAAGATAACCATTTTCAAAATAATATAATTTTGAAGAACATTTCTGTCATTTCATCTACTTTTATTCTTTTACTCATTGTATCTACGTTTATTTATGAATGTCTAAACCTCCAGTGTTCTGTTCAAGATTTAAAACAATAATTACAAACAACATTTTGTTTTGCTCCCTGGTTTGTTGTCTGTGATTGTCCCTTGCATCAACTTAATGATTCACTATCCTTGATACCTCAGATCCCCTCTAGTTACCACAGGATCAAATCCCAGGTCAGAATAAAGGAAACTGAAGTTCTCTAAACTTGCCACTCAATACAAAACCCCACCCATTATAGCTCTTCCAGACTACCTTTTAGTTTAGTTTAGTGATACAGTGTGGAATCAGGCCCTAGGGCCCACTGAGTCCATGCCGACCAGCGATCCCCATAAACGAACGCTATCTTACACACACTAGACACAATTTACAATGGTACCATGCCAACTAACCCACAAACCTGTACATCTTGGGAGTGTGGGAGGAAACCAGAAATCCAGACGAAAATCCACACAGGTCACGGGGAGAACGTCCAAACTCTGTACAGACAGTGTAAATTCCAGTTCTAGAGTTGCCCCCTTAGTCTGGTTTAGTCAAACACTGTCAAACTGTAAGGGCGTGACATAACTTGGGGGAGGCAACCCCTACAAACCAATCACACATATTAATTATAACAGTACATAATTGACAGTTCCCTAACCCAATAACATAATCTTATATACATTGCATTAGAAAGGAGCTTCTAGAAGGAAGCAAACATAGCAACATGTGCCCTGAGATTCAGACAGTTCCTCCAAGGCTCAGCAGTTCGACCAATCATCAATTAACAGGATGACAATCTCGCAACATTATTTATACTATGTATATCTGGTTTGCAGTGACCCAATCAGTTCCATGCAATTTACACCTTATTGTAAGAATATGCAGATGTCCCATTCTTTCCCTGCAGGTCTTATCTAGGCCACAGACAAACTGGCACCATTCAGCAGCTTGTCCCAGTTCTGCAAAAGGCACATTTAACTTGACCAAAATGGCCTAGCAGCACAGAAGCCTTTACTCAATTTTAATGTCCCAATGACTCCAATTTGGCCAGGATCAACAACAGCACCCGTAGTCGGGATCGGATCCAGGTCCCCGATGTTGTAAGGCAGCCACTCAACCGCTGTGCCAATGTGCTGCCGTTTTGTTGATACAGCAAGCAACTTGCAAATGCTGACAAGATGTAAGATGAATATTGGGGCAAACACAAGGACTCTAACTTATTTTAGGAGTCAACCTTGCCAACATTTATTTGAAGGCCGAGTTTTTGGTCAAATTGAATTGAAAAAGCAAAAATCATAAATAACTTTCAGCGGTGTTTGGATGAGCAGTTTGTTTTTCCTAGATAATAAGCCTGAAACAGCAATACCACACAAATTAGGAAGAACTATAACATTTCATAAGCACAACTTGCTAAATTGGACAATTAGATCTGAGCATATAATTCACAAGGAACCAAATTCAGCAAGATGCAAATTCTTGCACAGGGTAAACAGAAACATCATTAGAAAGCCAGATTAAATTGGTTCTATATCAAAAGTGATCCATAATGGCTGTAGAATATATCACGCATATGTTACCATATTGTTTGCTCCATGAACACGTATTGGTCAGAATTATAACTAATGTTCTTTTTTTTCTCTTCACTCAATTATACCTTCATTATAGTTGATACATGTGTCGTTGCTGCTGTTTACAGCACCATTTGTCCTCATAGCCCTGTTACTAGTAGGATGTTATCTTCGAAGCAACAACTAACGTTCATCAGAGGGTTTGCAATGCGAACCCAATGGCAGGTCTCGAACAGAATGAAGATGAGGAGATCAGATGGAATAAAGGAAGAGAACTTCCCTTGTACTTCACGTACGAAACAGCCTTTAACCTTGTCCAAAAAACATCTTCAGAATTATTTGCACCATCTGACAACAGCAGCACCGTGGGACAGCGGTAGAATTGCTGCCTTAGAGCGCCAGAGACCCGGGTTCAATCCTGACTACGAGTGCTGTCTGTATGGCATTTGTTCTCCCCATGATCACATAGGTTTTCCCCAGGTGCTCCGGTTTCCTCCTACAGAAAGATGTACATGTCTGTAGGTTAATTGGCTTTGGTAAAAATGGTAAATTGTCCTTAGTGTGTAGGATAGTGCTAATGTATGGAGATCGCTGGTCGGCACGGACTCAGTGGGTTGAATGGCCTACTTTTGTGCTGCATCGCTAGACTATACTGAGCAGTTCAGCAAGGAACTTGTTTGAGAGTTACGTTGCCTCTTAAAGCTTAACCACAGAAATGTTGTTACAACTGAGCCAGTTCTGTAAATATCAATTACTTAGCGGACTGATATAGCCAGATCCTTCTAAGCAAGCACTGGAAGCATTTGCCAAATCACTCATCAGTTTACCAGTGCATGAAACAATGGAAAGAAATATGTTTAGAGAGATAGCACGTCATTCATGGATTTAGTGATAACTAACCCATTATTTGAATAATCAAATGCATCAGATTGATGTACACAGGATATTTACTGCAGCCCCATTGAATCGTGAAATTGTTAGACAGGCAAAAATCAAACAACTAATCTCAGGCTCCCACTGTAGTTGTCAGCATTGCCGTTAAAGTTACATTTCTTTCATCATTTGGGGGGATGGTGGCATTTCTGGAAAGGTAAGCATTTTTACCTGTTCCATGTGCCCTTGAGAAGATGGAGGAGAGTCCTCCCCTTGAACCATTGCTGTGCTTTTGGTGAAGGCTTTCAGTTATTGTGCTAATAATATTTGAAAACACTAAAAAAAACTCAGCATATTGGCCAGCAACTGTGGAAGGAGATGATGTTCCAGGTTGGAGAACTTTGTCAGAAGGAAGAACCTTCGCTTTCAACATACCTGTCTGACCTGTTGAGTGTTTCTGACATACTCTGTTTTTATTTCAAATTTTCAGCATCTGCAGTTTTTTCCTATTACAAATAAAAAGCACAACCCTTTAAGGACTAATATAGGACACAGGGACGTGAGGTTAGAGGAGGCAGAGCCTCACCTGTCATACTCCCAATGAAAATTGCTGTTTAGAAAAGTTAAGAAAAATAATAATAAAATAAAATAAATATAAAGATGTTTCCACTGATCTGTGTTATGAATGTCATTTCTATATGAGTCCAACCATTTTTTATAGTCAAGATCGCCAAATTTGCACAGCTCCGCTGCAAATACAGGGACAGATGAGAGGTGAGGCAGCGACAAGCGGAGCCTCCCCTCTGATTGCCCCTTGGAGTGCAGGCAATCAACATGTGCCTGTTACTATCTCTATGTATGTCACCAATGTAATGTGTGTAAACCCCTTCATTACATGTCCTCACCTTCCATAGACCAGGTAACGTATTTCACATATAAAGATATTAAATTTGTGCTCGCTGGTCTCATCATAAAACTGCAATGGAAAAGCTCCAGGGGAGGCAGCGATCACGTCTGCCTCACAAGGTGGCTTGGCTTGAGCCCAGTGGAGGAAAAGAGAGCGTCAATTACGTAGGCTCACGTAATTGATGCTGCCTCGCTCTCCCTCCACGTTAGCTAGCTTCAGCAGCGGCGGTGCTGACTTTCCAGCCGCAGGCGGCGCTGACTGGAAGGTTGATTCCAATGATACTCCTCTAGTGTCTTTGGTTGATTCGTTGATTTGTAACGGTCGATTCGGAGGTTCTGGGCCGCTGAGAGCTCCCTGTTGGGCCCCACGCTGGAGTAATCTACCCTCGGCTTGGGACCCCGGCATCCACTCCCACCGCCGGCCCTCTCCCTCCCTTCTCTCCTTCCCTTCCCTCCCTCCCTTCTCTCCTTCCCTCCCTCCTTCCTCTCTCTCTTTTCCCTTCTCTCCTTCCCTCCCTCCGTTCTTTCTCTACTTCCCTCCCTCCCTTCCTCCCTTCTCTCCCTCCCTCCCTTCTCTACTTTCCTCCCAGACACATCACGCAGACAACTAACATACACATACACAACTAAGTTAGGATGGGGTAGAAGCCAGTGCCTCCCCAGCCATTGACCTCACCGCACATCACTGATAGGAAATAGATTTGAGGGGGGGGGGGGATTTAATAGGAACCTGTGGGGCAATTTTTTTTAAACAAAGGGTGGTGGTTATATAGAATGAGCTGAAGGAGGAGGTAGTTAAGGCATACTATCACAATGTTTAAGAAACATTTGGATAATATAGGTTTAGAGGAATATGGCCCAAACGCAGGCAGGACCATTGTAGATGGGGATGATGGTCGGCGTGGGCAAGTTGAGCTGAAGGACCTGTTTCCATGCTGTTTAACATTATGATTCTAATATTATAGCAACTTATCCCATTCATCCATTGCACCTTCTGCACTTACTGATGGAGCTCAAATAATGAGTCACTGAGCTTGCTACATCCGGCAAAGTCAGCATCCCTCTCTGGTGCTCAGTGGATTGCCGAGGCACAGTAATATCATCTCAATGTTGCCAGCATTAGTGACCAGTCCATCTATTAGCACTTAATACAATTAGAAAGATTAGTCCTAGTATTTTATACTTTGTAAGGTTAAAGGGCATTTCAAGAAGCCTTAGAAAAGTAATGAATAATGGAAATAATGCATCCATACATCCTAAAAGAGTTTTTCACTAATGTTTTAGATTCAAAATTCCAAACTTCAATCTAAATCTGAAAGAAATTAATGTCTTGTAAGTTTAAATTTCCTTAATTGGCATTGACAGAAAGAATTGTGTTCATAAAGTACACAATGTTTCTCCTGAAAATAGGAGAGTAATTTTTCATGACACAAAAAAAAACATAAAGAGGATTTGATCAAAATTGTATGGTGGTGCTCTGAAAAATATCACCATTGAACTTTGAACTATTGCTCAGAATGATGAATTAGACAGAGAGGGGTTGGTTTGCAGCTCAGTGAACCTTCTCTAATGGCCTGAAACACTTTGGGTTTAAGAAACAGCAAAGTTGCTGAGTGTAATATTATCTTGTAGGGCTGCACAATTCTGCTGCAACATATTCAATGCAAGATCCAAAAAACTGTACAGAATATTGATGACACATGGCACAAAACTGCTTAGCTTGGGATTTGTTTCATATTTACCTTGACTACTTCACTTAATATTCCGAGACCCTAGAGAAAGCACCATGGGAATATTAACAGAAACACAATGTATCACTGTAATAGATAATACCAGAGATATTGCATTAAGTATGAAAGAATTGCCATTTCAAAATCACAAAAAGGATGATGTATGGCAAATATATTTCAAATATGTAGGATACAATCACAGTTGAACTAAACCAAAACATATTGTTGGGATGAAACTATTAGCTCTGTAATGAATATGAAATGCTATGTGAAGAGAAAAGACAATCTAGAGAATGTGAAATGGATAAAAGGATGAATCTATCATAATTTAGCTTCAACTCTGTAACCTTATGATATTTCTCCTTGAGATAGTGACTGACCATATTTGAACCATTCTGTCATGAAAGTTCAAGCAGGTATAGAAGCAAATATGTGACATTAAATTGCAAAAATGTTAATGTGACTGTTGGCAGCAAAGAACAGTCCCGCTAGTCTTTTACATCAGGTGTTTTCCCTTGGAGTTTACAAGCTATATTTCTATCACTGCAAAGGATACAATTTTAAAATAACTTTTCTGCTAAACTAATGGTTCAAATTCAAATTTATTTCCTCTTCACGTTACATTACTTTATGCATTTTTTAAATGTATGCACACCTAGTCGCTACAATTAAATCTGACAATGTGTTATCAAACTCTACAATGCATGGGTGATAGTGAGTGGAGATTCCACAAGCATTTTGAATATCATGTTGCTTGTTATGTTGAGTATTAAAACAGTAGCTGGCCTTTTAAAATGTAATCCAAGAATTATAACGATTCAAAGAAAATAATAATGATAGAAATCTGAAATAAAACGGAAATCACTGGAAATATTCTGCAGGTCAGGCAGCATCGATATATGAGAGAAACAGAGTTAATATTTCAGATTGAAGACCTGGCTCTCGTGATAAAAATGTCTTTTATGAATTGATTCTGTGTCAATTCTGCATGGTTAAATATTCCAATCAAATTCATTTTTCTTGCACAATCTGTAAAAGGGATAGAACTCAATCCTATCCCCATAGCCTTAATGGTCTGACTCTTGATGACCCCATTATAAATTTGTTGTGAAAAGTGGGTTAACAGAATTTAAGAGATGGAAAAAGGCAAATAAATGGATATAGAAACCCATGTCACAAAAATAATAATATTCCAGATGATGGAAATCTGAAATATAAAGAGAAAATATAAAGACACTCTTTATATAAAATATAAAAGAAAATATAAAGAAAATATAAAGAAAATATTTTAAAAAACACTCAGTTCAGGCAGCATTTATGGTGAGTAAAACATAATTCATGTTTCATTAGAAAAATCACTGACCCTAACTATTTCCCTCTGCACAAATGTTGCCTGAATTGTGATTTTCAATATTATCTATTTCTTTATTATAGAAATAGTTCCATCTATTTATTGCATTAAACCAGAAACTGGATATAAAAGGCACAGGTTTATTCAAACAGGCAAATTCTCTATTTCAATTTCATTTTCCTTTTAATGTAAAATATTAAAATCTCTACCAGCTATTTAAGATACTTACATGATAAGCAAAGGAAATAAGCACGTTGCTTTTTGTGCTCCTGTATTTCAATGATAGTGAACCACTGCTCTGGATTTCATAGATGCAGCAAAACCTTCCTTCAGTAGGAAAAAAAGAGGACAGAGAATATACTTTTAAATCATGTTGCTACTAGGTTGTGCTATGTGTTTTAGATTACAGACAAGAGTACTCAAGTAGAACATCATCATGTTAAACAAGTTGCTAGGTGCATTAAGTCCAGAAATAATTCTGTACATCATTTGCAGCATTGCATAGGCACAATTTGGGAAAATAACAAGTGCCAGCCAAAGTCAGCCGTTTGGTTCCTCAAGTCAAGTGATCAAGTGGTTTTGTTTTAGTTTTTTTAGGTTAGATATACAGAGTGGAAACAGACCCTATGACCCATCGAGTCCGCGTCAACCAGCGATAGACTAACACTATCCCACACACACTAGGGAGAATTTACAATTCTGCCAAGCCAATTAGCCTGTGTCTTTGAAGTGTGGGAGGAAATAGGGGCTCCCGGAGAAAACCCATGCAGGTCACGAGGAGAACTTTCAAACTACGTATAGACAGCACCCATAGTCAGGATTGAACTCAGGTCTCTAGTGCTGCAAGACAGCAACCACACCGCTGCATCCCCGTGCAGGTCTACCATTCCATAAGATCAAGCTGATCCTTAGTTTCATTTCTCCTTTCCAGTGATCCTGGTATACTTTGATTCTTTTCATGTACAAAAGTGTGTTAATTTGAGTTTTTAATCTTTACAAATAATTATTGATAATTCTGGACAAATGCTATTAGTCAGAGTCCTGATCCTGACACTCACCATAGCTATACTTTCCAGTCTAGTTTATTGAAGTTGGTTTTATTTTGCCCCAAATGAAACATTATATTTGCAAATCCACTTTCAATCCTACAAATAATATTATGATTTCTCTATAACTCTTTGGCTCTGTGACAATAGACAGTTTTCACTGTCAACTACCAAAGAATGGGAGATAAAATCATAGAATTTATCTATTCAATTTCAATAAATATTATTATATTTATTAAATTATTAAAATATTACATTATCAATAACATTCCGTCAACGGGAGGCACGGTGAGTGGCAGCCTCGCCAGCAGCCCCTGTCCTTTTGACTTTTTTTGTTATTTTTAGCACTTCTAAATGAATGAGTTAATGTTTCTCGGTATGTTTTATGTCGTGGGTGGTGGGGGGGGATAGGGGGAAATCGTTTGCAGTCACTTACCTCGACAGAGATGCGACTTTTCTCCTGGTCGCATCTTCACCCTCCTCGTGGCCTTACAACAGGTTTGGTGCGGCCTTTCCAGACCGGAGACTGGCCTAGAGCTTCAGTGGCAGGCTCATCGCAGACTTACCAGATGCGGAGCCTGGGATCCCTTGCCGGGGATCGCCAGAAGAAGTGCTCCGACCGCTGGTTCGTGGTCTTTAACATCGTGAAGTCGCGGTCACCGGTAATAAAGTGGCCGATTCTGGAACTCCCAGCCGCAGAGTATATTCTGATCCATCCCGACGTCGGAGTTTCGATCATCCCGATGAGAAGGCTTGTTCATCAGGCCGTCCTTAGCTGAGACTGCGGAGGGTTCAAGGCCCCGACCACGGGTGAACAAAGGCGGAAGATTGACTGAACTTTATTGCCTTCCATCACAGTGAGGAATGCTGATTACACTGTGATGGGTGTTTATGTTAAACTCTATCGTGTATTGTGTTCTTTTTGCTTGTATGGCTGTATGGTAACTCAAATATCACTGTACCATAATTGGTGCATGTGACAATAAATGTGAACTGGAACTTGAACTTGAATTGTTGAGTCAGAGAAGGTAACTATTCAGCCCATTGAGTCTCTGCTGGCTTCTAGTTGAACAATTGCATTAATCCTATTCCCCCACTCTCCTCATAGCCCGACAACCATTCTCTCTCAAATGTCTGAATTTCTGGATACATTTAATTGTAATTTCTGTGTCATGACTCGTAAAGACTTCAGCAATACAAAGCAAAAGCCTATGAGAAATTACTTAAAATAGGTTAAAAAAAAAAGCACAAATTACGTTTTTTTTTAAAATGTGGTAGCACAGTGGCGATTCTGGGTTACAACACCAGAAACCCAGGTTCGATCCTGACTCGGATACATATCCTGTGACCGTATAGGTTTTCTCTGGGTGCTCCGGTTTCCGCCCACACTCCAAAGACATACAGGTTTGTAGGGTAATTGGATTCAGTAAAGTATAAATTGTCCCCAGTGTGTAGAATAGTGCTAGTGTACGGTCGCTGGTCAGCGCGGACTCGGTGGGCCGAAGGGCCTGTTTCCATCCTGTATATCTAAAGTCGCAAGTTACAGTGTCCATGACGCCAGAAGCAATCCAAAATATAATCCTTTATCAGTTCATTCATTTTAATTCTGCAAACTTTGCAGGTGTAACAGAGTCCCAGGATGAGTGGTCAAGATCTTGACAGCTCCATTTCACTTCATTACAAGGTTTGTCATTAATCTCTATAAGACTAAGTGGCTCCAATTAATTCTTACACTCTTTACATTTAGTCGTTTTAATTTTCAACAAAATGATGTACATGTCATGTGTAATCCATGAAACAATTTCCCAGAAACAATTTAACATGTTTCCCAGAAGAAGGCACACGTTAAGAGAAAACCAATCTAAATGGAGACAGTGGTGTTGGGGTAGAAGTCAGCTTTCGTTGTGCCCAAGAGCAAGAATGAATTCAGGAGCATTGTACCTCCTAAAATTGGAACAGCCCCTTCTCGCAAGTCATTAGAAGACCAAAACTGACAGCAGGCCTTTTCTGCATGCAACTATTGGGCCTGATGTCTATCTTGGATATCCTGTGGCAGCTGCATGAGGGTTGTTCCCTGGACTATTCAGGGGAAAAAACACTGTCCTGAATGATCTTTTAAGCCAAAATGTCTGTGCGTGATGAAATGTCACCCCAGTCCATGCATACTGTGAGCTGTGTGAAATCAATAGTGCTCAACTACTATCTACCTCTTTGGTACCTTCGGACTATCCTTGATCGGACTTTGATCGGACTTTGCTGGCTTTGCATGTATTGTCTTTCTGCTGACTGGTTAGCACGCAACAAAAAGCTTTTTGCTGTACCTTGGTACACGTGACAATAAACTGAACTGAAACTATCTGGTATCTAATTAACATATGTTGCAGTTCACATTATTACTTCCATCTTTGGATCAGAGCCAGTACCACTGTCTTAGCGTTAATGGTTTTGAGCCTCATTGTAGAAAGTCGAGCATAAATCTCTAGCAGATTCTCCCCCCCCCTTCCTCCCCTCCCCCCTTCCCCCCTTCCATCCCTTCCCCCCTTCCCCCCCTCCCCCCCAATTCACCGACCCTCCTCCTTCCCCTCCCGAGGA
The DNA here is from genome assembly GCA_035221665.1 of Okamejei kenojei. NCBI lineage: Eukaryota > Metazoa > Chordata > Chondrichthyes > Rajiformes > Rajidae > Okamejei > Okamejei kenojei. The sequence continues at coordinate 23,163,163 of CM069159.1, forward strand.
GGCCTGAAGTGCTTGAACCATCCGTCCTCAGAAGAGACAATACACTCAAGTTGTCATTGCGAAATAGAAAACATTGCCTATCGCGACCTGACGAAAAAAAATTATGACTAATATTTATGCTTGAACCAAGATCACATTGCTGTAATGCACGGCTTGTTAGGTGCAAATTGTCCACTGCCTTTCCTACATACACAGTGGTTTTGCTCCTTTAGTGAGTTATTTTTGCCATTCACGTCCACAGATTACATCGGATTCTCCAGCATTTTCGGTCATTAAGCTAAAATAAAATACCTTGAGGGAATTTAGGATGAGGAATGGTTTGTGGAGTTCATCCTTGCTTTGTCTCAATTTAGTTTATTACAACTAATAATTACAATTCCTTCTCGGAGTATAGGTATTCCACATGCTGGCTAAAAAGATAACCATCTACACCATGGTATTTAACATTTAGAATCTATACTTTGTTCACTTTTCTTGATTAAGGATAACTTTCCACAGTCTGAACCATGAGTGACAGTATGTCTCACTGTGCTTTATGAATCAAAATCAATACAATGCATCTATTTATCACTTCTGACCCCACTGTGCCCCTTGCGTCTTCAACCTAAGATTCATGGAGCTTTCCTTAGCTTTGATCTTTACCAAGATTTATACAAAACTATTCTCATCTTTATGATGAACAAGGACTCATACATCAGTGGTTGCTGCCATTTGCTTGGAAAGTTATCTCTTTCACAGATCTGTTGCTAATCAATCAATCCCACGAACCGAGGTTCCTTCATAAAATAGGTTTCTATGTTAATGTTTCAGCGCATTATTTAACCTGTTATCTTTATCTTCGACTTTTTGCACAAGGCCTTAGCCATTTCTCTGCTTTGGAATCAGGTAAGGAACACCTTATGTAAATGGAATGTAAATGTAAAAGTACCCCTATATATGTATTTGTAAAAGAAACCCAATGGTTTCTCATTCTACCAGATTAGCCCTAAACCTGACTCAAGAGAGATACATTTCTAAACATTTCTCTTCCATGCTCCATACACGGACCTTTCCCTGTACTGTACAGTTCAGATTATAACTGGTGATAAAGCCAAATTTTATCTTCAAGATAAGATGGCAATCTGAGAATGTTTGTTCCCCGAGGTGACTACTAATGACCCCATGGAACTATTTGTTGAATACCAAGTGACCCCGGTTAAGATTTATTCTTCAATTTCCATCACTAAAATGGATTATCTGGTTATTATCAAAAAGGCGATTAGTGAAAGCTGGCTGTGTAGAAATGAGTTGCCAAGTTTTATATTATAGCAGTAACTACACTCAAGGTATTTCAATTGATATAAGGTTCTCTGGTATGTCTTAAAGCTAAAATAGGTGCAATATGAATGCAAATCTTTTGTTAACACTGTGATTTGAATGTTAAACCATCTAACTGGCAGCTGCCTATTGGCGTATTCATTAATAGATGGACCTGCAAAATTTCAATGAGACCAGTCTTTGGATCTTTGGAATTGTACATTGCGAGTTAAAATAGTGCTAATCAATCTTCACAATTTGGATTAAAATCCAGCCGAAACCAAGTTATGGGCGACCCTCCTCATTCTGCTGCCTTGATATGAAGTCAATCTTAACAGACCAAAACTAATGTGCACAGTTTAAATAATGTGATAAAACCATGTTCAATGTTGCTATTAATTTGAGACGGTAAGTAGCAAGTCCGTGTGCATAATAATTGAAATTGAGCTAGTAATTCAAGAAAAGCCCAATTTGGAATCTTCAAATTTAACAAGCCTTCCTTTGATAAAGATGAAAGTCATTGCTCACAGTGACTTGAACTACTTCTCATTTCTGAATTCTACAGCTGCAGGCTATTGGCAGCTGGGAGTCACCAGAGATACTTTTATTCTGCTGAATACGTTTCAGCTAAAAGTTCAATTCCAGCCTCTGCTACCATACAGCACTTCAAATCCACTCTACAAATGGATAGGCCTTAAATTAATGTTCCTGAATTCATTCTACAGTACCCATTATGTCTAGCTGAAGCAGTTCAACATTTTTTACATAGAATAACAGAGTTTCTGCACCCACCGTGTAGGTTTTCCTGACCTTTAATTGCTTCAATTTATTTTCCTCCATCCAAAGCAATGCTTCTTCTTATCGAGTCCACACACAGGATTAGAACTTGTTCAGCCAGAGCTGAACACACTTCTCAGCATCTGCATACAATGGTGTCTGTCTTGCACTTCTTATGCTTCTCGTGCGTGGTGATGGAAAGATTGGTGGAAACAAGGCCGCGACGTGAACGCTCTTTCCTTGACCCCAAAGATGAAAATACTTTTTACAATGCAGAGAGTACAGAGAAGATTTACGAGAATATCGCCAGGCTACTGGGCCTGAGCTGTAGGGAGAGATTGGACAAGCTAGGAGTTTATTCCTTGGAAGTTTTAAGGTGTGATCTTATAGAGGTGTATAAAATCATGCGGGGAATTGATAGGGTCAATGCACAAAGTCTTTTACCCAGGGTAGAGAAATCAAAATCAACGGACATAGGTTGAAGGTGAGAGGGGAAAGATTTAATATGAACCTGAGGCACAACCTTTTCACTCAGAGGGTGCTGGGTATATGGAATGAGTTGCCAGAGATGGGTGTTGAGGCAGGTACAATAACAACATTGAAAAGACACTTGACCAGTGCATGGATAGGAAGCTTTTAGATGGATGTGGCCCAAATGCAGGCAAATAAGACTCAATTAGATGGGGTGCCTTGGATGATATGGGAGAGCTGGGCTGAAGAGCCTGTTTCCTTGCTGTATGACTCTATGTCTCCAATACTAAAGTGATGAGCTTTGACAGTCAAATTAGCCTGTATTTGCCCTTCCCTTTTCTTAATTTCTTCACCATTATTACTTTGAAATAAAGATGTTTCTTTCCCATCAATCTATGTACAAATTTGAACATTAAACGTTGTGACTTGAATCGGAGAAGAGATCAACAGTCATCCTGACTGCTGATTTCTCTTTTATCTTATGATACACAATTTTTGCTTTCCCTTTCAAACATATCTTTTATCGGAATGTTAGATTTCCCGAGAATCTCTACATTTTAAATAATGCATGTTGAAGATTTTATTTTGAGTAGGCGCAAACAAAATATTTTTTAAAGATGTCAGTAGGTTCAATTTACCCGAGCCTATTTTTGCTGCTAATAAGTCTGTGGCAGTGTTGTAAATGAAGATAGACACAAAGGAATAGGTGACCTATTCCTTTTCTCCAGAGATGCTGCCTGACCCACTGAGATACTCCAGATTTTTGTGTCTATCTCCGGTGTAAACCAACACCTGCAGTTCCTTCCTGCACAGTAATTGTAAATGTTGTGCTAAAACAGAGAGTGGTTCTTTCCCTGTGGTCAACATGGCTTATATATTTAAACTTAATTTAAACTTAATAAATTATGACTATGATTCCATTTCACTGGGACTTCTTACACCCCAACAAGCTTCAGATGGAGACATATCTCCCTTGTCTAGAGGGTGAAAGCCCCTGTAAAAGGAGCTCTCTACATGTTTATCTTCACCATCAGTTGTTTGCCACTGTTGAGATGTTATGATTTGGAATGCATTCAACAGAACACAACTTGTCCAGTGGACAACTTGCAACTTTAGCTCTAACTCTGCTTCTGATTTTCACAAATTGGTATTTCTCACTTTCAAACGCAAGCATTCATATTACAAATATATATTTTTATATCATTTCTGCTTCTTCACTAGCTGCCCTAATGCTTCTTTAGCTTTTAAATAAATTTATTTGAAACAATATTTATTACTTTCCAAGTTCTAGGTATTTTTAGCTGAATACACTGTCACGACCACGAAAGTTTAATTAAGCTTGACATTGCATATTAATATTTCAGGAACTAAAAATCAATATTTGTGAATAAAAGAAATTATTCACACCTTGCCATTACAATTATGCCATGGTGTTTCTGCATTTCTGAAATTTCTAGCGTGAAAACAGACCGACAATGATGGAGGGGGAGTTTACTTACTGAACTTACAGAACCCCTGAGATTATTAAGCACAAAAAGCAAACATGCACGTTCACAAATGTGTATAATAGATATACATTTAATGTGCGTTTCTAGAAGCAATCAACTGTGAATTTGTTCACACACTGTAAATTTGCTATTACAGTAATTCAGAGAAATTAGATTGGGAACGTTATTTCAAGAGCCATCTCTCTTCCTCGCCTTTACATCATTTTTACACCACTACCACTGTGGTTCCTGTTGTAACATACAAATAAACTTTGACAGATTTTTACATAGAATTGATAAGGGTAGGCATGAGGACTCTGGGTTGGTCAATCAATCATTTCTTGTTCAATTCCACATCAAATTTCCACACTGTGAAGAAATTGGATATTGCAATGAGTTGGAATACTCCCTCTTTCATCAAAAGTATTTGTGTTTAATTGAAATTAAATTGATAGAATAAAGTGTTTATTTGTCTTCTTGCAATGGATAAATTGAACTCAATCAATTTTATTCTCATTTACAAAAAGAACAGGTCCCAACCACAAAACTGGATCAAACTCACAATTAATTACTTCATATTGGCCTATTCAGGGATCAGACAATTATCTCAGGATATCGAATGTCTTTCAAAGGCAAATAAGTAATTTTGAAATGTAAGCACCATTAGGGATGAATGGAACCAAGTTGTATGCAGTAGGTTCCACAATCAACGAATTATAGGATTCAATAAACTGACTGTGTGTGAAGCTGCATCACTGCCTATTCATCTGAAACTGTGTAATAATTATGTAGAAACAAGGAACTGCAGAATCTGGTTTATAAAAATAGATGCAAAGTGCTAGAGTAACTCAGCTGGTCAGGTAGCATCTCTGGATAGGTGACATTTCAGGTGGGACTCTTCTTCAGATTAATTATGGTGTTGGGGGGGTGGGGGGGTGGAGAATGCTGGAAGAGAGGAGGGGCAGGACAGATCCTAGCAGTAAATAGATTGATACAGGTGAGGGGGAGCTTTTGGTAGGCAGATGGTTGGACAAAGGTCAGAGATGAAAAAACAGAAGGTATGAGACAAAATAATTAAATAAATCACAACAGACAATAGACAATAGGTGCAGGAGTAGGCACATTTGGCCCTTCGAGCCAGCACCGCCATTCAATGTGATCATGGCTGATCATCCCCAATCAGTACCCCATTCCTGCCTTCTCCCCATATCCCCTGACTCCGCTATTTTTAAGAGCCCTATCTAGCTCTCTCTTGAAAGCTAGATGGTTCAACATCACCTATTCATGTAATAATTACATCCTTGTCCAAACTTCCATTGCTTGTATGGTGTGCCTAACAATATCCTGCTCACCCATCTTAGCTTATTGTGTGAAAAATATGTGATGTGATGTGATCTGGGGTCATCGGGTGTTTCGGGTCTCACAACATCAGACACCCTCACCCAGGCGACCCAGCCGGGGTTGATCAGGCGCCGACTTGCGTCCCAGCAGCAACCGCCCACGGATCAGCCATCTTAATAACTACTCTACAAGGGTTGGGAGATTCTAGTGCGTGGAGGGACTGGGCTCTTTGGGGTGAGTCCTGGCCGGGCTCCTCCTGCGTCTCACCTGGTTCAAGGCCTGTGTGCTGCACCTCTTTCTCCTTCTCTGAGCATTTAATTCTCGCCTGATGGATTTTTAGGCCACGGTGGTTCATTAGGCCCTTCCGTAGCTTTATTGGGTGACTTTCTCATGAAAGACACAGACTGGGGTGCTAACCCAGCCTGTCCCGCATGCCGTCTTTCCGTGCCGTCAACTGTCTCTCCAGTAGATCCACTTTAATCTTTAAAAAACAATAACTTATATTTATATATAAAACTCTGATGCAGCAAGATATCACAAGTCATTTCTCAGGAACATTCTCAAACAACATTTGACATCTAGTTAATTAGGAGGGTGTTAGGACATCTGGCCGAAAGAGTGAGGAAAAATAGAGGAGTGTAGAGGGTTAGAGAGGAACTTTCAGATTTTAAGATCTTGGCAACTAAAGGCATGGTTGGCAATGGTAGAGCAAGTAATACTGGTATTGACAAGAACTGGTGGAGTGCAGAATTTTTAAGGGTTATAGATCTGGAAAAATCTATGGAATTTGTAAGGGATGAGACCATGGATGCAAGTGAAAGCAAAGGTGAGAAATTCATATATTATGGTGTTGCATAACTGGAAGCCAGTGTGGATCATAAACTACTGAAGTGATAGATGAAGGAACAATGCAACACGTGATGAACAATGGTAATCTGGACCAGATACATCAAGTAAAGATGAATGATGGCGCATGAGTCAACATGAATCAACTTGATAGCAATTCCGGAATCTCGATTTATTGAGATGAATAAACATCTGATGCATTGAAAGTGTTAACTCTCAATTTCTGGCTTCACATGAAGACCAAGGCCATGATGAATCGCTACTTACATTGCCTCTAATATTCAAATGTTTGATCATCAATTGTTACTCATTTTTACAACAAATATGTTTGTCAGTTGCTGGAGCTTCCCAAACATTTTTGGCTTCTTTACCAATAAGTGGAAAGTACTTCACTGAACTGTACTTTGCGGCTCACTCAGGAACCAAGAAATCAAAAAATAACCAAGAGCAATTTAGATGAATCATGAAGATCAATTTCTAATCAAACTATGCTGCAGATTTCTACTGAGTTCATATGTGCACATTTAAGACAATCAATCTGGCCAAGAGTACACTGAATCAGTGTTATTGCAACCCTTTACAATCTCTTAAACTCTGATTATGTACAAGCTTGTAAGTTAATTTATCTGTCTATCTTAATGAAAAACTTGGCCGTGAGGTTACCTGTCAAAAGATTGACACAGTAGATACAGTTCATTTAAAGAATCTGCAGAATGCAATGAGGTTGGCGAAATGTACAATCCGGAGCTCTGGCCAGAAGGGGCATTTGTACGGCGCTATTACGAGTTGCGCAGGGTTGGAGTCATCAGATCAAGCAACGCGCCTGCCGCGGGGGGAATGAGTATACCTGCTGGTGCTAGGGGCACTCACTAGTCTTACTAAATGAACATTAGAGTACTATCGTACAATTGTCGTGGCCTGCGTTTGGGCCAGAGCGCAGGGGATACAGCTCGCCGCTCAGTTGTTGACAACCTCCTGGAGAACTGTGACATACTTTGTATGCAAGAGACATTCCTAGCGAAGGAAGACTTGGACAAACTCAATTCTCTCAATGACAACTTTCATGGGGCTGGGGAGTCTACAACTGACCTTGGCATGGGAACAGTCAGAGGTAGGATACCAGGTGGTGTGGCTATTCTATGGAACAAGAAGCTTGACTCATCAGTAAATGTGATTCGGCTTGATGTTGACTGGTGCATTGCCATACACTTTACTCACAACAATAAGGAATTTGTTATCCTGAATGTATATACACCCTCTGAATGCCATCAGAATGAGGATGAATATTTAAATAGAGGGTTACACAAAAAGCTGGAGAAACTCAGCGGGTGCAGCAGCATCTAAGGAGCGAAGGAGATAGGCGACGTTTCGGGTCGAGACCCTTCTTCAGACTGGTCAGTGATCAGGGAAATGAGAGATATAGACGGTGATGTGGAGAGATAAAGAACAATGAATGAAAGATATGCAAAAAAGTATCAATGATAAAGGGAACAAGCCATTGTAAGCTGTTTGCGGTGTGAAAATGAGAAGCTAGTGCGACTAGGGTGGGGGAGGGAGATAGAGATAGAGGGAATGCCAGGGCCCGAGGGCTGAATGAGAGGTGGGAAGGGGAGGAGACAGCAAGGGTTAACAGAATTGAGAAAATTCAATGTTCAAGCCCAAAGGATGCAGACTCCCCAAGCGGAATATGAGGTGCTGTTCCTCCAACTTGCGGTGTTGCCCACTCTGGCCGTGGAGGAGGCCCAGGACCGAGAGGTCAGATACGGAATGGGAGTTGAAGTGCTGAGCCACCGGGAGGTCCGGTTGGTTTTTGCAGACCGAGCGGAGGTGTTCGGCGAAACGATCGCCAAGCCTCCGCTTGGTCTCACCGATATAGATCATCTGGCATCTGGAGCAGCGGATGCAGTAGATGAGGTTGGAGGAGGTGCAGGTGAACCTCTGTCGGACCTGGAAGGACTGCTTGGGTCCCTGAAAGGAGTGGAGGGGGGAGGTGAAGGGACAAGTGTTGCATTTCTTGCGGTTGCAAGGGAAAGTGCCCGGGGAAGGGGTAGAGCGGGAGGGGAAGGAAGAATTGACAAGGGAGTTGCGGAGGAAGCGGTCTTTGAGGAAGGCAGACAGGGGGGGAGATGGGAAGATGTGGCGGGTGGAGGGGTCACGTTGGGGGTGGCGAAACTGGCGGAGGACTATGTGTTGTATTTGCCGGCTGGTGGGGTGAAAGGTGAGGACCAGGGGGACTCTGCCCTGTTTGCGAGTGGGGGAATGGGGAGAGAGGGCAGTGTTGCGGGGTATGCAGGAGACCTTGGTGCGAGCCTCATCAATAGTGGGGGAGGGGAATCCCCGTTCTCTGAAGAATGAGGCCATTTGTGATGACCTGGTGTGGAACACCTCATCCTGGGAGCAGATGCGGCGTAGACGGAGGAATTGGGAATAGGTAGGGGATGCAGTCCTTACAGGAAGCAGGGTGGGAGGAAGAGTAGTCCAGGTAGCTGTGGGAGTCAGTTGGTTTGTAGTGGATGTCGGTCAGGAGTGTATCACCTGCAATAGAGATGGTGAGGTCAAGGAATGGTAGGGAAATGGCAGAAATGGTCCAAGTGTATGTGAGTGCCGGGTGGAAGTTGGTGGTGAAATGAATGAAGTCAGTCAGTTGTGTGTGGGTGCAGGAGGTGACACCAAAGCAGTCGTCGATGTAACGGAGGTAGAGGTCGGGGATGGGGCCCTGGTACGCCGAGAACAAGGATTGTTCGACGTACCCAACAAAGAGGCAAGCGTAGCTGGGGCCCATGCGTGTGCCCATAGCTACGCCTTGTGTTTGGAGGAAATGGGAGGAATCAAAAGAGAAGTTATTGAGGGTAAGGACCAACTCCGCTAGGCGGAGGAGGGTGTCAGTGGACGGGTATGGGTTGCTCCTCTGGTCGAGGAAGATTTAAATAGACTTGCTTTCATCTATTCTTTCATTCAAAACAATAATTATTGTAGTGTATATGTCATTGGGGATATGAATGCAGATATCTCAGATTGGAACTCATTATTTGCCAATCATATGGCTCAGTTCTGTCTAGATAATAATAATTTAATATTGTCAAGCAAAGTGCTTTTACCTACAGATAGCTATACTTATATTAGTGAGGCCTGGCACACCACATCATGGCTGGACCACTGTATTAGTACAGCTGATGCACATGCCTCATTGGGGTGTATGAGCATTCTGTACGCGGCAGCAATGACTGATCATATACCTGTTGCTATGACAATAAATGTTGAACACATACCTGTGGTATCCAGAGATAGAAATAGCTTTAAAACAGAAAAACTGGACTGGTCAACGCTTACAAAGGAAGCCTATTATGCCCATACAGATAAATCCTTAAGCAATATTCATCTACCTAAAGATGCAATAATATGTAGTAATGTTAATTGTAAAGATATGAAGCATAGGAGAGATATCTGCTCCATGTATAATGATATAGTAAGCACCTTATATGTAGGCAGTAAGCCCTACTGCAAGCATAAAAATAAGACACATAACATCAGACCTGGCTGGAATAAGTATTTAGCTGAGTATCATACTGAAGCCCGTGAAGCGACCAAAGCATGGGCTATGGCAGGTAGACCCAGACAGGGGCCTGTGTTTGAGCACAAGAAGCTCACTAATGCAAGGTATAAGTATGATGTTCGCTTCATGTGTAAAAATGAGCAAGCTATGAGGGCTGATTCCATGGCTAAGAAGCTGCTAAGTAACAATGCTACAGATTTTTGGAAGGAAGTGAGAGCTCTTAGCAGTTGCAAAACATCTCTACCATGTACTGTAGATGGAATCTCCGGAACAGCTAATATCGCGGAGTTATGGCGACAACATTATAGCACTTTATTCAACTGTGTCCAAGGTGACTTGTATAGGGTGGACAATATTGAGAGTAATGACTCAATGGTGATTGTCACACGAGGTGTATTATGCCATGAACAAGCTGTCCAACAACAAAGCAAGTGGCTTGGATCATATCTCTGCTGAACATCTTAAGTATGCGAGTATGAGGATAGCTCCTCTCCTACCTATTTGTTTTACTGGCTTTATGATTCATGGCTTGTTACCAGACTCAATGTTGTCTGTCCTGTTAGTACTGGTTATTAAGGACAAAGCTGGTAAAGTAGGCGGTCTAAATAATTACAGGCCCATAGCTTTAGCCAGCATATTGTCAAAAATCTTAGAAAGAGTTCTGCTGGATAGAATAAATGAGTTTGTTAACTCCACAGATAACCAGTTTGGCTTTAAAGCTAAACATGGCACTAACATATGCATATATGCCCTAAAGGAGATTGTAAACAGATATAGAGGCAAAAACTCTTCAATCCTTATGTGCTTTATTGATGCTTCCAAAGCCTTTGACCGTGTTAATTACAGAAAGCTGTTTGGTAAAATGAGTCAAAAAGGGGTGTCTAAATACATTGTTAGAATTCTGGCCTACTGGTATGCCCACCAGACTATGCAAATAAAATGGGGCAATAGGGTCTCAGCCCCATTTGGGGTTAGCAATGGTGTTAGACAAGGGGGAATTTTGTCCCCGGTCCTTTTAATCTATATATTGATGATCTGTCTTAACAATTGAAAGCCTGTAACACTGGATGCGTGATTGGTAATATTTAGTGAACCATATTATGTATGCAGATAGTGCTAGTGTACGGAATGATCGCTGTTCAGGGCAGACTCAATGGGCCGAAGGGCCTGTTTCTGTATTTCTAAAGTCTAAAGGAGATATAGGCTATTAAGTGTTCCTCCATAAGGGCTGCTTTACCATCCATACCTAAAATACATAAATAACATATTGTAAAACACAAAATAAATCATTTATAATTATTGAATAAATCTATCCTAGAGCATTGGATAGATCCCCAAAAAATATATAATAGATTCTATAAACTGCAACAGTTCCATGGAAATTATTGTTACTGATAGGATAATACATTGACATTTATAAATAGAGGAATTATATTATAAATATATCATGTTTGGTTGCTATTAATGCATGGGAATTATTAGCTTAAACATTTGTCTATGTAGCACTGGTGAAACCCATCCATGGACATCAAGGGGAAAATATTTGAATGGTTGGCACTTTACCTTGGATGGCTATGATAGTTGAAGGTCAATTATTCCAGATCAAGATATCTATATAACTAAAAGTCTCATCCTGACCACTTCCTGTCTGCGCTGTAGATTGATTTTAGAAAAAACACTACCATATATCATTATGATTTTGGCCATCTTACTCACAGTCCCCCTACGCTGACGCAGCCCCGAGGATTTTTCCGATCGATGAATAATAAAAAAATTATTAGTGTTTAAAAAATCTTGAGATTAGCTGATTGGTCCTCTCGCCTGTCAATCACCATGATGAAGATAACGCCCCTTCCGGGGGGGGGGGGGGGGGGACTATAAAACCCCGGATGCCTGGACGTGAGTCATTCACTCTGGAAGATCGCGAGGGAGAGGCCACAACTGTGATTCTGCTGTGAGTCAACTTAACTGTGAGTCAACTGAACCGTGAGTCAACGGAACTGTGAGTCTGCAATGTACTTGCAATAAATGATTTGTTAGCCCTTAATGAAAATGAGATTTGGTTGGCCTGCCCTGTGCTTGAAACTGAAATGGCAATGGAAATGAAATGAAATGAAAATGAGATGAGTTGTTTGCCCTGCCCTGTACTTGAAACTGAAATGGCAGTGGAAATGAAATGAAATGAAAATGTGATGAGTTGTTTGGCCTGCCTTGTGCTTGAAAGTGAAATGGCAATGGAAATGAAATGAAATGAATTGGAAATGAGATGAGTTGTTTGGCCTGCCCTGTGCTTAAACTGAAATGGCAAAGGAAATGAAAGGAAATGAAAATGAGATGAGTTGTTTTGCCTGCCCTTTGCTTGAAACTGAAATGATTTCACAGAGTTCTATTCATTTGCAAAGCATTGGCAACATTCAGGTATGAATTGTAACATTCCTGCCACAAAAGGACAAAACTCTACCTGCAACGAACAGTCATCACCTTTCGATAACCACCTATCCTTAATACTCAATATCAATACCATTCACAAACTTCCCCCCATGAACATCCTGGAGATCACCACAGATGAGGAAAGACATTACATGTAATGTAGAATGGTACAGCACAGGAACAGGTCTTTCAGCCCACTATTTCTGTACTGCACGTGATGCCATGTTGACTTCCTGTACCTGCATGCGGTCCATATCCCTCCCTACCCTGCACATCCATGTGCCTTACCCCTCTTCTTTACTGAAACATGTTGGTCCTGCATCTCATATTTCACTTGGGCAGCTTAAAGCCCAGTGGTATGAATATTGATTTCTCTCACTTCAGGTAGCCCAGGCATTCCCTCTCTCTCTATCCCTCTCCCACCCAAGTTGCATTAGCTTCTCGTTTTCACCCTACAAACACCTAATGGCCTGTTTCCTTTACCATCTTTACTTTTTTGCATTTTACTTTTATTCATTGTTCTTTATCTCCACATCATCGTGTATATCTCTCGTTTCCCTTCTCCCTAACCAGTCTGAAGAAGGGTCTCGACCCAGAATGTCACCCTTCTCTCCAGAGATGCTGCCTGTCCCGCTGAATTACTCGAGTTTTTTGTGTCTATGCTGGTCCTGAACTCTCAGAATGGTTTAAAATGAGGAGAACCTGTGGTGTTCCCTTACACCTTGTGCAGTCTGACTGTGCTGGAGCTCATAGGTGTGCAATGTGTTGAAGGAGTAGCCTAGATGAAATGCAGTGCAGTGCTTTCTGCAGATGGTGCAAATGTAGTATGGTGTACTGAAGGTGGAGAGAATGTATTTTTAGAGTGGTCGATGGGATGCCAATTAATCAGACCACTTAGTTATTGAGTCATAAACTATAAAGCACAAAAACAGGTCCTTCGACCCTACATTTCCATGCAGACTGAGATATTTATCTGAGCTAGTCCCATTGGCCTACATTTGGCCCAAATCCCTCTAAAACTTTTCTATCCATGAACCTGTCCAAAAGTTTAATGTCCAAACGTTATCATTGATCTGAAAGGTGTTGAGCTTGTTGAGTGTTGGAACAGTATTCAGGCAGACTAGAGACATGCTTGATGTGCTTTACCTAGTAAAAAATCTTTATTGTGTTGAAAGGTGAGTCTCTTGCTGTGTTTTCCAGACTCTAAAGGTCCTGTCGCCCATTGCGATTGTTTTCGGCGACTATTGGCATCATTGACTGACGTATGAGGTCGCCAAAAAAGTTGCGGTGTGACGCGGCTGTGATGCAATGTACTGCGGCGTGGCGACGCATTGATGCGTGGCGCCTCCTCAAGTGTTGCAACATTTTTTTTGTCACCGCTGGATTTTGAAATGTTCAAAATCTTTCGGCAACCTGATACGTCGCCGAAAAAAAACACCAAGTGGGACAGGCCCATAACACTGCTCTTGTTCGCCACAGTATTTAGTGCAGGGTAGGGAGGGATATGGACCACATGCAGGTACAGGAGGTCAACATGGCATCACGTGCAGCACAGAAATAGTGGGCTGAAAGACCTGTTCCTGTGCTGTACCATTCTACATTCCATGTAACGTCTGCTATGGTTCAAGAACACAACACACCATCACCTTCTCACGGTCATAGGCATTGTCACCAATGGTCCCACACTGAAAAATTAATAAATAAAAAATACAAATTTGGAAGATTATTTTTTTCATCTTTAGATGGAGCAAGCAATCTGTAAAATGATGCAAAAGTTTTCTAAAAGCAATACTGATATGCAGATTTCTTTTGGGGCAGTCGATGTTTTGAAGGTTTTCATGGGACTGCCTGTGTGCACTACAAATACCAAATAGCTTAAAGGGACTGTCCCACTGCGGCGACCTAATCTGCGAGTTGAGACGAGGTTGCCCTTGACTCAAACTCGCAGCATGGTCGACATGTGGTCCTAGGATATCCGATCAGGTCACTGGAACTCTCCTTCATGCTCGAGGGAAATTCCCAAATACTAGGTCATAGAATACTAGGCTTCAGCTAGGTCGTGGAAATTTTTCAGCATGTTGAACATTTTTCCGTGAGTAAAATTTGGTCGGCACAGTATTTGGTCTTTTTAACTCGTAGTGCAGTGGAGTGGGGTCGCTATGCAGTTACAGGCAGTCGAGGGCAGCCGTAGGCAATCTCCTTCGCTGACCGGGCATTTTGATTGGCTCATTGGAGTTTTCAGGACCCTGGAAAACCGACCGGTAGGTAAAATGCCCGCTAAACTTTATTATACTTCTTAAAAGTGTCTCCACTCCTTCTCCCCCCCTTCTCCCCCCCCTTCTCCCCCCTTTCGCTCACCCTTCTCTCCCCCTTCTCTCCCCTTCTCTCCCCCTTCTCTCCCCCTTCTCTCCCCTTCTCTCCCCTTCTCTCCCCCTCTCTCCCCCCCCCCCCCACTCTCTAAAGGACTTACCGTACACTGTGCAGCCGTCTTTCCTTGCTCTTCATCACGGGTCTGAATTTCAGACAGCGTTCCCCCGCTTTCCCTGACCCCCGCCTTTACAATGTGTTTGTGTGTGCGGTCGGTCGATCCAGCTTGTGGTTTCAACGTTGACGATCGATCCAGCTCGAGGTTTTCCAGGCGAGTGCCCTCGAGCTTGAAGGTCAAAGACACTCTTCTTAACTCACGGATTAGGTCGCCGCAGTGGGACAGCCCGTTAACCCAGTCAAATACTCAGACACGAGGAACTGCTGATGATGGTTTACAAAAAAAGACACAAAGCGTTGCAGTAACTCAGCGCATTCAGCAGCATCTCAAGAGAATATGGAGAGACAATGTTTTGGGTCGACGCCCTTCTTCAGAACATGGAGAAGGGTCCCAACCCAAATTGTCTTCTGTCCATGTTTTCCAGAGATGCTGCCTGACCCGTTGAGTTACACCATCACTTTGTGTCTTTTTTCCTCCAGTCAAATACTCCCTGTATATATACTATTGCCAAATTAGTCATTAAGTACAGGAATCAAAGAATTTATATTAAGGCAATTTTGAATGGTGAGGTTGAAATTCAATTAACACAATGAGTACTCACACACTCTCAGTGTGAAATATAATTTGCTCGTATTAACAATTAACAACGAGTGGTATGAAATCAGAAATCATGCCTCTCCTCCCTAATAATCTGAGGTTAATTACAGTCTGAGGGAAGTAATTAAAAGTGACCTTTTTATTGACAGTTGTTCTAACTCTTTAAAAAAAAAAGTACTGCTAATGTAACCACCGACCCCAGTGAATATTATTCCACACTAAAGAACGTGACTTAGCTCAACACTTCAGGGTAGGCTGAATACATCAAGAGTACATGAATGCCTCATGCTACAGCAAAGAGCAATGAATCAGACCTGGAAATGGAAGCTTAAAGGAATTATTGAACGCTTCACACACAATACTCCCTTGAAACAAGGTGTGCAGCACTGAATTATAGAAAGTATCAGGCATTCAGGAAAAACATAGGGGAAGACAAGGAATCGGAAACAGAGTTTCTCAGTGTGGCTGTTTAAGAATAATGTGAAACTGCATGGAACAAGATTGAAAATGTAATCACTGTTTTGCTCTATAGCCCAATAAAACTACCATTAGTGTACCACTCCAATGGAAGTGAAGGGGTGAAAGGGCTGGGTCTTTATTCCCGGGAGCAGAGGAGGCTGAGGATTGGTGATATATACCTCAAGAGGGGCATAAATTAGGTGTAAAGCCACAGTCTTTTCACCATGGTAGAGGAGCCTAAAACCAGAGGGCATAGGTATAAGGTGAGAGAGGAAAGATTTAAAAAGAACCCGAGAAGCAACTTTTTCCTACAGAAGGCAATGTGTTCATAATATGAGCAGCTGGATGAATTGGTAGAAGCAAGCTCAAATACTACATTTAAAAGACTCGAGAAAGAAAGGTTTGGAGAAATATGGATCTCGTGGGCAAGTCGACCCAGCGGAAAAGTGGGACTCTCTCTGTTAAGCAATCGGGTCAGCATGAATTAGTTGGGCCAAATAGCTTGTTTCCATGCTGTATAGACCTATGACTGTGACTCCAGGTCTTTGTACTTTATATTAAGGCAATTTGGAATGGTGAGGTTGGAATTCAATTAACACAATGAGTACTCACATACTCTCAGTGTGAAATATAATTTCTTATTAAAAATTAACAACATGAAGAGTGGTATGAAATCAGAAATCATGCCTTTCCTCGCTAATAATCTGAAGTTAGTTTCAGTCTGAGGGAAGTAATTAAAAGTGACCTTTTTATTGACAGTTCTAACTCTTAAAAAAAAGCATGTACTGCTAATGTAACCACCGACCCCAGTGAATATTACTACACAGTAAAGCACGTGACTTAACACTTCAGAATTAACAGGGTAAGGGCCTGTCCCACTTACGTGTCCTTGGCACGCAAATTACGCGACCTTGTGGTTGCGTTGAGGTGCACGGGCATCGTATGGCTGTGTGGGGCCGGTCACACTGAGAAGCGCGGAGGGATATGTAGTTGTGCGCGACATCGCGCGGGGCTCCGAAATTTTTATAGCGAACAAAATCTTCACACGCCAACGGCCTGTTGCGTAACTGACGGCCAAAGTGGGACAGGCCCAAGACCCTGGCGCGACGCAACGTCTCACCTGTAACAGCAGCAGAAGCAGGCAAATGATCGCCGAACTCGGCCTGGGGCTCACGGCCGTTGCGGATCCGGATCCACCCCCACTTCTACTCCCAGAGCAGGACCAAGAAAATTGAAGATAGACACAAAATGCTGGAATAACTCAGACTGAAGAAGAGTCTCGACACGAAACATCAGCCATTGCTTCTCTCCAGAGATGCTGCTGGTCCCGCTGAGTTACTCCGGCATATTGTGTCCATCTTCAATTGACGTCACGCGCTCCAGATGGCTGTGCGGGCGTATGATGATGCGCGCGACCTTTGCGGGACCGTCGCAGCTCAACGCGACCATGAGGTCCCGTAATTTGCATGCCAAGGACACGTAAGTGGGACAGGCCCTGTAGGCTCAATACATCAAGAGTACATGAATGCCTCATGCTACAGCAAAGAGCAATGAATCAGATCTGGAAATGGAAGCTTAAAGGAATTATTGAATGCTTCACACACAATACTCCCATGAACAGCATATATTCTATTAATAACTGGAATGTATTAAATGCTAATTTTGTAAGAAAAACCCTCCTGATTGTTTGAAGAGAGAATTGTGCAGTAAATCCATAATTAACCAAATGTAACAACTTCCCATTACATTCAATATTGGTGTTGAAAATACTCAGAATTTAGACAATAGATAATAGGTGCAGGAGTAGGCCATTTCGGCCCTTCGAGCCAGCACTGCTCTTTAACAGCTCTCCCTCTTTATTTGTCACATTGTAGAGTAGATTCGGGAAATTTGAGTGAATTATAAATTATTTCATGTTATAACAACATCAAGTATAGTTGAACATTTAAAAATGTTACCATGGTGTAAATTGAAAAAAAAAACCCATGAAAGGCAACTTTAAGGCAGATTGAAGAGATGAAAAATCCATTAGAATTCAAAGCTTGAAAATGGATAGAAGTTTCTTCTTTCTCAAGCTCTTAAACTTTGAGGTGAATTACCACCTCGTGTGAATTTCACATTCATACAAATACATAAAATAAACCATCAGCATAATATGAACATGAAGGATCCAATTTTCATTTTGCCTGTTCAGCATTAACAAGCCCATTACCATTTCAAGTGAAACTACTGGGCTCATCACACGATTAATGGAAACTGTTGCAATTTCGGAAAAGGCTTTCCAGTACCCAGGGCAGTCACCTGGTTTAGGAAAAGTGGAGGTGCAATGAGACCTGCGTGTGCTTGTACATCAGTCACTGACAGTAAACATGCAGGTACAGCAGGCGGTGAAGACAGCTAATGGCATTTTGGCCTTCATAGCAAGAGGATTTGAGTTTCGGTGTAAGGAGGTCCTACTGCAGTTGTACAGGGCCCTGGTGAGACCACACCTAGAGTACTGTGTGCAGTTTTGGTCTTCTAATTTGAGGAAGGACATTATTGCTATTGAGGGAGTGCATCTCGGGATGGCGGGACTGACATATGATGAAAGAAAGGGTCAACTGGGCTTGTATTCACTGGAATTTAGGATGAGTGGGGATCTTATAGAAACATTTAAAATTCTTAAAGGATTGGACAGGCTAGATGTAGCAAAAATGTTGCCAATGTTGGGGGAATCCAAAACCAAGGGCCACGGTTTAAGAATAAGGGGTAGGCCATTTAGGACTGAGATGAGGAAATACGTTTTCACCCAGAGAATTCACCCAGAATTTTCTGCCACAGAAGGCAGTGGAAGCAAATTCACTGGATGTTTTCAAGAGAGAGTTAGATTTAGCTCTTAGGGCTAAAGGAATCAAGGGTTTTTGGGAAAAAGCAGGAATGGGGTACTCATTTTAGATGATCATCCATGATCATATTGAATGGCGGTGCTGGCTTGAAGGGCCGAATGGCCTATCCTGCATCTATGTTTCTAAAGCACTCTCTATCAGGGAGAAGCTTAGGGTTAATTATTTTGCATTCAGTAAAGTAACTAAGATAGAAGAGCTATTTGGACTACACTTTGTCCCACCCCGTTTCCTGTAAGGACTCCATCCCCTACTCCCAATTCCTCCGTCTACGCCACATCTGCACCAAGGATGAGGTGTTCCACACCAGGGCATCGGAGATGCCCTCATTCTTCAGGGAACGGGGGTTTCCCTCTTCTACCAAAGACGAGGCTCTCACCAGGGTCTCTTCTATATCCCATAACACTGCTCTCATTCCCCATTCCCCCACTCGTTCTCACCTTCCACCCTACCAGCTGTCACATACAACAAATAATCCTCCGACATTTTCGCCACCTCCAACGGGGTCCCACCACTGGCCACATCTTCCCATCTTCTCCCCTGTCTGCTTTCCGCAGAGACCGCTCCCTCCGTAACTCCCTGGTCAATTCGTCCCTTCCCACCAAACCACCCCCCTCTCCTGACAGTTTCCCTTGCAACCGCAGGAAATGCTACACTTGTCACTTTACCTCCCCCCTTGACTCCATTCAAGGACCCAAGCAGTCTTTCCAGGTGCAGCAGAGGTTCACCTGCACCTCGTCTATAGCTCTAGGTGCCAGCTGCTCTACATCGTTGAGACCAAGCATAGGCTTGGCGATCGCTTCGCCCAACACCTCTGCTCGGTTCGCAATAACCAACCTGGTGCTCAGCACTTCAACTCCCCCTCCCATTCCGAATCTGACCTTTCTGTCCTGGGCCTCCTCCATGGCAAGAGTGAGGCCCACTGTAAATTGGAGGAGCAGCACCTCATATTTCGCTTGGGCAATTTACACCCCAACGGTATGAACATTGACTTCTCCAATTTCATGTAGTCCTTGCTTTCTCCTCGCCTGCTCAGCTCTCCCTCAGCCCACTGTCTCCGCCTCTTCCTTTCTTCTTCCCGCCCCCCCCCCCCACCCTCACATCAGTCTGAAGAAGGGTCTCCACCGAAAACGTTGCCTCTTTCCTTCGCTCCATAGATGCTGCCTCACCCTCTGAGTTCCTCCAGCATTTTTGTCTACCTTCGATTTTCCAGTATCTGCAGTTCCTTCTTAAAAATAAAAAAGATAGAAGAGCTGGTGCTGTCAATACACAAAATGTCTCAGAAAGTTATAGATCTACACTATGTCTTGCAAAGTAGGATTCCTCCTTATAATAGCATTGTAACGCATGAATTACTGGCTGAATGGGCTCACCGAACCTCTGTGTAGGAAGGAACTGCAGATGCTGGTTTACACCGAAGATAGACACAAAATGCTGGAGTAACTCAGCGGGTCAGGCAGTATCTCTGAAGAAAAGTAATAGGTCGCCTATTCCTTTGTGCCTATCTTCATTTACAACAGTGCCTTTGTTTGAAACAGTAAAGGTAATGCGGCAACAATAATTATCGACACAGTAATGCTGGTGAAGGGTCTCGACCCAAAACGTCACCCATTCCTTCTCTCCAGACTTGCTGCCTGAACCGCTAAGTTATTCCAGCATTTTGTGTTTACAGTATCTTCACCAAACATTTGTGTTTATTACCCCAGCTAGAGTACGATTGTGGATTGATTCGATATCTGATAATGTGCTCATCTGACATCGAAGACTGGTCATGAGAAGGCCATGGACCTCACCAGCAATGAGTAGGAAAGAACTGCAGAAGCTGGTTTAAAACAAAGGTAGACACAAAATGCTGGAGTAACTCAGCAGGACAGGCAGCGTCTCTGGAGAGAAGGAATGGGTGACGTTTTGGGTCGAGACCCTTCTTCAGGCCCGAAGCATCACCCATTCCTTCTCTCCAGAGATGCTGCCTGTCCTGCTGTTCACCTCACCAGCAACTCTGGTATCGGTCCTGAGTGCATGATCGCTCAGATGTGCTCAACCACTCTACAGGCAAGCACTGCTCTTTGCCAGTTGACAAACCAAACATGACTATGGTGCAGTTAGAAGACAGAAAATAAAACCATAAAGAACAAACTCCAGTTCTATCGAGGTTATCCCAAAAGTTTGTGAACCCTTGCATATAATCAACCGTGACATCAAACAGTAAGCTTCAATTCATAATTTAAGTTTTGTAAATTTTTCATCCCTTTCATTTATATGTGTAAGTTCCAAGAGAAATGTACTTCTGGATAAGATGTGCTCTCATTGATCAGTCATTTGGTGGTTAGTTAATGTAAAGCCCCAGAGGTGTTTGATAGGTTTGCTCAAAAGGACTGATAAATATGTTATTAATAATTTAATTTAATTTAAATTAATTAATATGTTATATCCAAAGACAGCGACATATTGATGACTTTTATTGCTGTGCCCTTGTAGTTTTGAAAAACGTCAAGGTCCTTCAAGATTTATGGTAATACCTGCAGAAACCTTGCGCCTTTCCCAGCTTGTGCAATGATGGTGAATTATCTGGGGAAAGAAAACACACATTCTTATTGCAGTTTTAATAATTATAGAATATAATTAACTTATTCTGTTTAATTTCCTTTCCATCGCACCACACAGTCAGAAATGGGGGGGACGTGAGCAAATACATGAAGCAATAAAAAATGCATTTCAGTGTGCAGGGATAATTGAACTGGGAACGCAGAGGCCATGGGATGCTAAATGGGTAAAGAGATTCAATGCAGCATGGAATAGATTAATATATTGTGGCTTTTTTTTGTCTATAAAGACACAATGCTATTTTTTTAAATAAAAAATTGAAATGTTTATCTTTTACAATTGTGCTTATGCATATCCAAAAGGAACAATGATCTGCACACAGTAATTCAGTGCATAAAATATACACATCTTTCCTCTCCTAGTATATGTCTCAATGAGGTGAAAATTGATAGCAAATGGTTTGGTTTGTGGCTGCTGATCTCAGAGTTATAGGGAGCCGTTTCCACAAGCTTATTTATTTTGGTTCTCTAGACATGAGACTTTTCTTCAGCATCTCCTCCTGTTGTGAAAATGTAAAAATTAACAGCCGCTGCAACTAATTGTTATAATAAATTACTAGCCAGCGCCTTGCAGGCTGCACAAGTGAATACCATTCATCAAGAAACGCCCAATCAATTATCACGGAAACCTTAGCAGATTATACATTTCAAGTGACTGTGTAACGGACGTACAACAGCAAATGTGCTAAATCTATGAAACCTCAATAGTGCAACCACGTCATAAACTTTGAAATTAGAGAATATAATCATCCACTTTCACCTCACACTTTGCACTATTTCAGTAGTTTACACCTCCTGCAATATTTATGAAAGACCCCTGATGCAATGGCAAACCTCATTGCCACATTTATCTATTGCCTCTAATTTGCAGCGATCTGTCTGATTCGGATACATTGGCATGCAACTCTCAACCTGCCCGTCTGGTTGTCTCTCACTTGGCAGCTTGTAGAATGTAGAATATAGAAAGGCGCAAAAATGATCCTAAAGCTGGGAACGCTCTGATATGAAAAGGAATAAGAATTAGGGCAGCACAGTGGCACAGTGGTTGAGCTGCTACCTAAGCACCAGTGACCAGGGTTCGATCCTGAGTACGTTGTCTGTGTGGAGTTTTTCGTTCTCACTGTGACCGCGTGGGTTTTCTCTGGGTGCTCTGATTTCCTCCCACATTCCAAAGATGTATAGGTATGTAGGTTAATTGGCATCTGTAAATTGCCCCTAATGTATAGGATACAAAGGTGGAATAACATAGAACTTGAGTACGGGTGATCAAAAGGCCTGATTCCACGCTGTATCTCTCTCAACGAGCTGTGCCAGTGGTGGGTTCACTGGTATCTGTCCGCTTAGCATAGCTGGCAAAATTCTCCAAGATTAAGCAAAGGGGAAGTGCAGTAGATGTGCTTGTATTGCCAAAATATAAATCAGGGCAATCTGGACCAATCTGTTTTGCAAAGTACATTCTATAACCATCAACCCTGCTTTCAAAGAGGAGAAACAGCCATCATTCAGTCAGTCTATTTGGATTTACCATAGATGTTGAGCTGTATACTTCCCTTTGGAAAATCACTGATTTTCACATGCTTGGTGAAACCAACAGATTCAAGGTAATGCTGCAACTATTTTCACGTCAAATAAAAATAAAATACATTATAACAATTCTCTATGCTGAAGTGCCAAGGCTGTAATATCTATTTTCATAACTTGTAGCTTTGGAAATAACCTGTCACTGGAGCTCCATGTGCAATGAGAGTGGCCTGAATTTCAACGTATTCAATAAAGAAATCCTTTCAGAATATCTTTACTTTGACAATTGACATCAACCACTGTTTTTCTGCCTTGAAATCATTAAGCTTTGGATCGGAATGTCACTCTGGAGGACTAATTAATGTGTGGCGTGCAACCTTTACCACATCTGACTTTCAAGGACGTTGAGTTTATGATGAATGCATCATTTTTAATCTGTTCAATACTATGAAGAATGTAACTTTAACAAAGGGAATCTGTTTCACTAGTTGCACATTCACACTCGAGTAAGATCCAGTTCTTGGAATGGCATTTAGAAATATAGAAACATGGAAAATTGGTGCAGGAGTAGGCCATTCAGCACCTTCAAGCTAGCACCACCATTCAATATAATCATGGCTGATCATCCAAAATCAGTACCCTGTTCCTGCTTTCTCCCCATAACCCTTGATTCCGTTAGCCCTGAGCTATATCTAACTGTCTCTTGACTACATCTAGTGAATTGGCCTCCACTGCCTTCTGTGGTGGAGAATTCTACAGATTCACAACTCTCTGGGTGAAAAGGTTTTTCCTCATCTTACTCCTAAATGCCCTACCCCTTATTCTTAAACAAACCCATGGCTGTCAGTTCAGAGACAAGAGTCCAGACATGGGCCTATATTCATCACAGTATAAGTCAGCAAATCCACTGTGATTTTTGCCATTGGGATCAATGCAATGTTGTATTTCATAGGGTGACATTGACAGAACCAGAAGAAAAACACCAACTAATGCCAATAGACAATAGACAATAGGTGCAGGAGTAGGCCATTCGGCCCTTCGAGTCAGCACCGCCATTCACTGTGATCATCCACATTCAGTACCCCGTTCCTGCCTTCTCACCATATCCCCTGACTCCACCATAGAACGGTCCCTGAGTTCTAAGAACACTGAAAATCGAACAGTATGGCATAGAAATGGGCCCTTCAGCCCACAATTTGTGCAAAACAGGATGCCAAGTTAAGCTGATCTCATTTGCCTGCACATGATCCATATCCCTTTATTCCCTGCACTTCCATGTGCCTATTTAAAAGCATTTGAAATGTCGCTATCATAATTGCTATCACCACCACCCCTGGCAATGCATTCCAGGTCCCTACCGCCCAAAAACTTGCCCTGCACATGCAGCCATGGTGGCACTGCGGGAGGGTTGCTGCCTTAGAGCGCTTGCAGCGCCAGAGACCCGGGTTCAATACCGACTACGGGTGCTGTCTGTACAGAATTTTTACATTCTCCCCGTGACCGCGTGGGATTTCTTCAGTTTCCTCCCACACTCCAAAGAAGTACAGGTGTGTAGGTTAATTGGCTTGGTGTATGTGTAAATTGTTCCCAGTATGTGTGGGATAGTGTTAGTGTGCGGGGATTGTTGGTCGGCAGGGACTCAGTGGACCGAATGGCCTGTTTCCGTACTGTTTCTCTAAACTAAACTTAACTAAACTAAACATCCCCATTAAATTTTCTGTGCTCGCCATATAGCTAATCCCTCTGCTGTTATATATTTCCATCCTTGACCGTGTACCCTATCTATGCCTTTCATAATTGTATGTACTTCTATCAAATCTGTCGCCAGACCCTCTGCCATTTCAGAGAAAACAATCCAAGTCTCTCCAACCTCTCCTTGTAGCTAAAACTCTCTAATCCAGGCAGCATTATGGTAACCTTCCTCTACACCCTCTCCAAAGTCTCCACATCTTTCCTGTAATGGGATTGCCACAGAAGGCTGTGGAGGCCGTCAATTGATATTTGTAAGGCAGAGATAGATAGACTCTTGATTAGTACGGGTGTCAGGGGTTATGGGGAGAAGGCAGGAGAATGGAGGTTAGGAGGGAGAGATAGATCAGCCATGATTGAATGGCGGAGTAGACTAGATGGGCCGAATGGTCTAATTCTGCTCCTATGACCTTAGATTCTCTTATGACCTTATGCCAGAACTGCATGCAATACTCCAAATAAAGGTCTGAAGGTCACAATCCCAATGTCCTTGCCTTAATCACCTGCAGACAGAGCCTGACAGGGTTTCCTGAATTGGGGGGAACTATCTATACAGCAGGTGGATACTAGTCTGGTTTTGACATGTTCCTGGTGTCTGCCTAGCCTTAACCCTGGCGCCTGTCACCGGGTAGTCCTGGTCCATCCTGACCTCAGTGCACCCTGCCCCCTCATGGCCCCCTCCCAAAATCCACACTTACAATTTCATTGAGTCTCTGAACCAATTGTAAAGTTAAGACACAAACATGAGGCCAACTTTAACCAAACAGACCTTCCAGTCTGAAAAAGAGTCGCAACCCAAAACATCACCTATTCCTTTTCTCCAGAGATGCTGCCTGACCCGCATTACTCCAGCATTTTGTGTCGATCTTTGGTGTAAACCTTCCAGTAAATTCCATTGCATAAGATGCAATTGCCATTCAATGCAGCCCAGTGAGTTCAAATTCTCCACCTGATAAGAGTCGTGGACCAAAGCCGGTTGTGCATTCTTTGAGCTGTGAGTTCAGAGGAGCAGATGAACCAGTCTCACCACAGTGAGGATTCGTGCAAAATATTTCTGATCCCACATTCCTGTTGAATGAGACGTTTCATTGAAAAAGGATGGGATTGTAGAACTATGTTGGCTGGAGACAGACACAAAATGCTGAAGTAACTCAGCGTGTCAGGCAGCACCTCAGGCGAAAAGGAGTAGGTGACGTTTCGAGTCGAGACAATGTTTTAGACTGAGAATCAGGGGAGAGGGAAACTAGAGGTATGAACATTTCTAATTTCCCTCTCCCCTGACTCTCTGAGGAAGGGTCTCGACCTGAAACGTCACCTATTCCGTTTCTCCAGAGATGCTGCCTGACATGTTGAGTTATTCCAGCATTTTGTATCTATCTTCGGTATAAACCAGCATCTGCAGTTCCTTCCTACATGGGTTGGTTGGACATCTGCCATTGTGATGGGAGGTGGGAAAGAGATTGTACATGGAGTGCTCCCAGTATTAGCTATTTTTATTTGTGCTGAAACACAAAAATAAATTGCAATCTGCTGAACGTTGACATATTCCCACTTACTGCAGCAGAGCTTTGTGTTCTCTTGTCTAATCTGCAAATGTGTCTGTTTTAATTTCGGTTTATAATTGGGATGGATAAACCTCTTAAAAGCTGAGAATATATTTACAATTTAACCCTATTTTTGCTTAAGTGCACAGCTTTATAGTGAGCAGGAAGAGGGACTCTCAGCTCCCAAGTCATCTCCATCTTTCAGTTGTGTCAGTCACACAGCATGGAAACAGGCCCATGAACCTACCAAGTCCACACTAACCATCCCGTGCCCATTTAAACAAATCCTACACCAATCCTATTATTTCTCCGCACATTCCTATCAGTTCCTCACAGAAACTACCACTCAGAATACACGAGGAGGAATCTACAGCGGCCAATTTGCTTGCCATCTGCATGCCTTTGACACGTGGGAGGAAATCAGAGCACTCAGGAGAAACACACACGGTCACAGGGAGAACATGCAAACTCCACACTGACAGCACCAGAGGTCAGGATTAAACTCGGATCTCTGGAGCTTTGATGCTGCAACTATACTAGCTACGAAAGACATAAAAGGCTAGAGTAACTCAGCAGGTCAGGCAGCAACTCTGGAGAACATGGATACATGATGTTTTGGGTTGGCAACTCCTTCACAGGAAATGAAAGCTAGAGAGGGGGGTGGCAGGACAAGGTGATCGAGTCACATAGTGCCACAGTGTGGAAACAGGCCCCTCGGCCCAACTTGCCCATGTCAACCTCCACTAGTCCTACATGCCTGCGTTTGGTCCATATCTCTCTAAACTTGTCCTATCCATGTATGTCTCAATGTTACTTGAAAGTTGCAATACGTATGGCAAAGCGGGTGTACGAGCTGGGCAATTGTGTTGCCTTTGTTTGTTGTCACTGTTTTCTTTTTCACCTTCCTTGCTCTGTGGGCTGCATTATGTAGCTCACTGCAGCAACATGATGGATGGAAACAACAAGTACAAATAGGCCTCATCTTCCTCATCAAGGTCCTCTCCGGTACTCCACACAAAACAAAACAGGTAGCCAAGGTCAAAATAGCTGCAGTCACGAAAATGCACTTTGGTGCAACATTCCCATTGAAGGATTAAGAACTTTGCCCTGTGCTTAAGCCCTGGCCAAAGACATTTTTGATCAAGATATGAATGTTGCTCACATAGTCACCAATTATTTTCACTAGGTGCCCCTGGACTGAGGAGGGAGTCAAGAGTCAGCCACATTTTCGGCCAGGAGTAACACACAAAGGCCAGATATGGTAAAACTGCTGGGCTCCCTCACCTCCATCCAGGAACCCCAGCAGTCCTTCCAGGGACTGCACCTCGTCTAACCTTGTCTACTGCATCTGGTGTTCCAAATGTGGCCTCTTGTACATGGCGAGACCAAATGTAGACATACTAACCGTTTCACCGAACATTTGCGTTCAGACTGTCAAGACCAACTGTATCTCTCGGGTTGCTAGCCACTTTAGCTCCTCTTCCATACTGTAGTATGCTGCTCCCATACTGCTACTTTCTTCCCCCCTTGCTTCACAATCCACAACTCTTCAAACCTGTCTCACATCCATTGTTTTTATCTATGGCCTTTGTTACAACCATCTGCCTATTAAAAAATCCCTCATGCCTGTGTCGACGTATATCCAGTAGGAATCACTGCCTCAGTTATTGTTGAATTTGGATCTAAAGGACCTACTGATGATGGGTTTGTTGTGTCTCAGATGTCATCTTTATTCTGCCTTGTCCTTAATTCCTGTGAGAGAGCGTGGATGAATATGAATATGATAAAATTAATGCCCTACCTTGCCTCTGTGCATCAGGATTTTTTTTTAAATCAGTTCCAGGCTGTAATCTTCACAGGCAAGGATTTGGCCCGACTTTAACATCATAAAAATGTACTAATTTTGCACCTAGCTTTCTAATGCAGGAAAATCATAGACTAAGCCATTTACAATCTTTTGGCTTTGTTATCACTGTCAGCCAGCACCCCATCAAACACAGTGAGACCAGGAGTGGAACAAATAAAATACAGGAACTTCCAGGGTGCTTGTGCTTCCCCCTCAGTCCAATTGCAATTCGAGTGAATTTCCTCAAAATGTTGAATGGTAAATAGAACTGTGAAAGTAAGATATCACACATTACAGACTATCTTCGTGTGTTTGTTTATCTTTAGAGTTGTCATTCAGCCAAGGAAATCTACCAACACTCTGACAGCAGCCTACGCAATGTCTGCTTGGGGCAACTCTAAATAGCACTGGGCCTCTGCACGTTGGAATTTAGAAGATTCAGGGGGGACCTCCTTGAAACTTACAGAATAATGAACGGTACAGATAGAGTGGATGTGGAAAGGATGTTTCCACTGATGGGAGAGTCTAGGAACCAGAGGTCATAGCCTCAGAATTAAAGGGTGCTCTTTTAAAAAGGTGAGGAGGAACTTCTTTAGTCAGTGGATAGTTAATCTGTGGAACTCATTGCCACAGAGGGCTACGGAGGCCAAGTCAGTGGATATTTTTAAGGCAGAGATAGACAAATTCTTGATGAGAACAGGTGTCAAGGCTTATGGAGAGAAGGCAGGATAATGGGATAAAGAGGCAGAGATCAGCCATGATTGAATGGACTCAGAATTGAGTGGACTAGGTGGGCCGAATGGCCTAATTCCAATCCTTGTGACGTGTGAACTTGTGAAATAGCGATAAGGCTGAATCTGTGAGAACCAGGCAGACAAGATGGAGAAGCTTCTGCAATACGCAGTATCAATATTGCCATGGCAACAATTAGGCTGGAGTATCGAACGCAGAGGGCGATTTGGTCCAGGATAAACACTGGCAAGGCAACATCTCCATTCCTGTGAAGTTTGCCTTTCACATGAGGTTTCCAGCAGCTGCCCTGCCATCCCTTCAGTGCTGGTCAGTTCCTAAGAGGTGGTGGTAAATGTAACATGAAACATCTGCTCTCTCCTTGCTCCCCTATTCCTTAAGGGCCAGGATGCATGAAGAGATTGAGTGTAATCTAAGTGCAAGTGAATGCTGAAATGGGGTTTGCATTCCAATTGTCTTGTGAGGCGGTCCCTCAGGATCATGGTTGACTTGCTTACACTTAATTCTGAGGCAGTGGAAGATGCCTGCGAGTGAAAGATAGACACAAAATGGTAGAGTTACTCTGCAGGTCAGGCAGCATCTCTGTAGGAAATGGGTAGGTGAAGTTTCAAGCTGGGACCCAAGAGTCCAAACCTAAATTGTCACTCATACATTTTCTCCAGAGATGCTGCCTGACCCGTTGAGTACTCCAACAATTTGTGTCTGTCTTTGGTATAAACCAGCAACTGCAGTTCATTTTTCTTACATATATGCCTGTGTGTGAATCAAATTCTGCTGCACATGAATAGGGAGATGATATGAAATCTTCTGGGATGTTGAAAACATTCTACAGCCCGAAAGAGACATGATTTTGTAGTCACTGTTGCAAGCAAGGATACACAGTTACTATTTCACACCCAAGACCCCACAATCTGTGGCACTAACCAGATAATATGGGGTGTTCTGACTGAATGAGTGATAACTGTAGTACACCTCTCACTGTTCGTCCTCAAAGTAGTATCAAGGGAAATTCCACAAGTGTCTATTTCATTCAATGCCTTGCACAGCTCCCCTTCAATGCCTGGAATTCTGTGCTCTGGCCTTTACAGCAGATCTTGGACCTCCTGATTCCATAGTCGGGGTGAGCCACAGCCAACCTGCAACAGGAGTACATCCCACTCTGCCCCACCAATCTAATACGACTGTTGTAGTGAACCGGCTTGGCACTCCTGAGACAACGTGTGGTTCAAATTAGGTAAATAAAATACCTAGGAGGAAGGGGACAAGGAGAGAGGGGAAAGGGGATGGGAGTTTGAGATGAAGTTACTTAAAATTAGAGAATTCATGTTCATACTGCTGGATTGTAAGCCACCCAAGTGAAATATGTTGCATATTACACTTGGGTGGCTTACAATCCAGTGGTATGAACATGAATTCTCTTATTTTATGTAACTTCACATATTCCCCTCCCCTCCCCCCTTCTTCCATGCCTCTTTTCTCCTCCCTAGTCATTTTACCAGTTCCACCGTCCTCCACATTGTTTCACTTGAGATCACACCTTCCTTGACTAGCAATGGACCTGCCAGGATATGCCCTGCCTGAGGTGATTTGTGGCTGGCCCTGATTGTCCCTGGTCTTTTCTCACCTCCAGCTCTTCACCTCCCCCCTCCCCCCCGCCCCCTTATCTCCAACTTTCAGTCTGAAGAATGGTCCTGACCAAAAACGTCACCCATGCTTTTTCTCCAGAGATACTGCCTGAGCCACTGAGTTATTCCAGCATTTTGTGTCTATCTTTGGCATCTGCAGTTATTTGTTTCTGAATAAAATACCGACCGACATCTTTGGACCTCAGTCCCTGCACTGTGTCAGCTACTCCCAACAAATACCAACCTCCAGCTCAGGCTCGAACCACACCTCCCAATCCGAATCCCACCCGCAACACTGCCCCTCCCACTCAACAACATGCTGCTGGTCATGATTTCCATCCGCCCCCTGTCCACATTCTCTTACTGCCAACCCCAAACAGTGGGCTGTTATGCTCCAACCGACAACCATCCCAGCCACACTAGAGAAGATTGACACAAAAAGCTGGAGTAACTCAGCGGGACAGGCAGCATCTCTGGAGTGACTGGTTTAGCATCGAGACCCTTGTCTTGTCCCGGATCGAGACCCGTGTCTTGTCNCCAGAGATGTTGCCTGTCCCGCTGAGTTACTCCAGCTTTTTATGTCCATCTTTGGTTTAAACCAGCATCTGCAGTTGCTCCCTACACACTAGAGAAGAAGCAGGCAGCAGGTTTCATATGAAAGTGCCCAATATTCAATCTGCCAGAGACTTCTGGGATATACCGTAGTAGAGTTTGTGAGCAACTCTGCAACAACTGGAAAGTGTTGTGAAAATGTTCACTGCAGCAGGACTTCACAGCAGAAAAGCCAGTGACAATATTGGTTGTAGATGGTCCTGATTAAAGCCCCCACTCTTTATCTTCTTTCCATTCTTATCTGGTATTATTATAGATCAATTTATCATTATATTTCAGTAGATCTTGCTCTTTGATTCCAGCTTTTGATATCTCTCTGTACGGTTTAATTTTCTTGGCATAATAGCAAAGCCAAGTGACATTGAACACATTGCTATTCATTATGTGCCATGAGTTTTGTATCTGACCCTGAAGAATCCAGGAAAAAAGTAACAATGATAAAGGAAACAGGCCATTATTAGCTGTTTTCTAGGTGAGAATGAAAAGCTGGTGAGACTTGGGTGGGGGAGGGGTGGAGAGAGAGGGAATGCAGGGGTTACTTGACGACAGAGAAATCAAACATACCCCTGGGTTGTAAGCTGCCCGAGCGAAATATGAAGTGCCGTTCCTCCAATTTATGTTTGGCCTCACTCTGACAATGAAGGAGGCCCAGGACAGAACAAGTGGAAATAAGAAGGGGAATTAAAGTGTTTAGCAACTGGGAGATCAGGTAGGTCTTGGCGGTCTGAGCGAAGGTGTTCAGCGAAATGATCGTCCGATCTACGTTTGGTCTTGCCGATCTATCTTGATCAGCGGTTCAACGACTAGCTACTCCAGCATTTTGTGTATATCTTCAGTTTAAACCAGCAACTGCAGTTCCTTCCTGCACTTTTCCTGCCTGGGGTTGTGTGCAACAGAAACTATTTTTTACACCTCTGCTCAGATTTATTCATGCTTAATGTATGCACAGACTGTCAGGGATATTGAACAATTTAAACTATATTTTATATCTCAGCCACACATCAGCAGGTGAGATATCTGCAATTTTGACTGAGTTGAGCCATGATTCCTATTCTATTCACAGCAAGAGTTAAAACTACGAGAGTGCCTTGAAGTCAGAGATTACTTCAATCAAATCTTGCATCGTCCTTCCAAACAATATATATATCTTGTTTGTGGCCGCATCAACACTTCAATGTCACTATTTCACAAATCATAGTCAGTGAGGTAGGAAAAGATTCCGGGTGTGATTGGTATTCTAGGTTGTTCAGCTGTATTGATTGTTTTTCCTGCCCTTTATAACACTCGATATCCTGATCCATAATAACCATCATCAGTTTTTTTTGTAACTGTTTTAACCTGCTGATGGTCCTGTGTTGATACATCCATGGTATCAATTTCAAGCTATTCTTGTTTTTCCTGTAAGCGACGTATAATGAAAACATCCTTTCATTCACATCGATCAATAGAAACTTAACTGGTTGGAAGCAGTCAAAGCAACAGGAATATTGGTTTGAATCATCTCGGCTGATAACTAGTGGTTCTGAAAAGAATTGTCAACCTCTGCACACCTTGGAATTCTTTGCTTTGAAACCAAACATCGACATCCACGAGTTGGAGCAGCAAGTCCCTGAAGTGAGGGTCAGGATGCACTTCGCACCTATCCCTTCACTGCACATCAGGAAGGGTCAGTGTTCAAGCAGAAGAAATGTGAAAGAGGAATTTGCTTTACTATACTACAATGTGCATATTTTTTGCCAGTGTTTTAATTTTATATTTTTCAATTTCTTTTAATAATGATTTTAACAATTTGTTTAAATATATTGGAATAGTTTTTTAATGTTGCTGACTCCCAGAGATATTTAGTTTGTGCATAGTGGGGCTCAGGATATGTGTTTAGTTTAGGTTAGAGATACAGCACAGAAACAGGCTCATCAGCCCACCGGGTCTGCGCCGACCAGCGACCGACACTAACACTATCCCACACACGGGACAATTGACTTTTTTTTACCGAAGCCAATTAACCTACAAATCTGTACATCTTTAGAGTGTGGGAGCAAACGGGAGCACCCAGAGAAAACCAATGCGGTTGCAGGGAGAACATACAAACGCCAAACAGACAGCACCCATAGTCTGGATCGAACCGGGGTCTCTGACATTGTAAGGCAGCAGCTCTGCTGCTGTGCCACTGAGCTGCCCCACAGACCTGTGCCTGAGACCTATTTGTTTCTTTGAACCTGCTCCACCTCATATGATGGTCAGAAACAACTCAGCCTCTGCTCATCACCTGGGGAAAAAAAGCATTGAGTCCTTGGGCAGTGGTCAGTTCACCAGACCAGATATGGGACAACCTTCACTTTCTATTGACCAAACGCAGGCAGAAAATAAAAGGCACGCTTGTCTATTCAATGTGCGCAAAGACAATTTTTTTTTTTCCTATGCGCCTTTCACGTCTACAGAAGCATAATTTCTACTGCTATTTCACTGAAGTATTTTTAATGAGTGGAAAATGTTTTGCGTTCCTATTGTTCAGTTAAAAATGTTTGTCTTTCTGTCAATGATCTTCATCTTCCCAAGATCAGAGGTAAAAGTGGATACATTGACTAAGCTTTCAAACCAAATATATAATGTTTCCATGCGTAAAGGGCCTGTCCCACTGCGGCGAGCTAATTTGCGAGTTTAGAAGAGTTTTCTCTCGACTCAAACTCGCAGCATGGTCGACACGTGGTCCTAGGAGGTCACTGCAACTCTCCTTCATGCTCGAGGGAAGTTCCCGCATCCTTGCAGCCTCAGCTTGGTCGAAGAAAATTGGTTGGCATGGTTCTTTTGAACTCGTAGTGCAGTGGAGTGCAGTTAGGCAGTCAAGGTAGCCATAGGCAATCTCCTTTGCTGACTGGCCATTTTAATTGGCTCATTGGAGTTTTCAGGACCAAGGAAAACCTACCGGTAATGTTAAATGCCCGCTAAACTTTATTAAAAGTTGTCTGGCTTCTTAAAAGTGTCTCCACTCCCTCCCCCCCCCTCCATTCTACCCCATCTCTCCCCCTCTCTCCCCCCTCCGCGCTCTCTAAAGGACTTACTGTACACTGTGGCAGACGTCTTTTACCTTCCTGTTCTTTGCGGGTGTGAATTTCAGACAGCGCTCCCCCGCTTTCCCTGGCCCCCCGCCTTTGCGGTGTGTGTGTGTGTGTGTGTGTGTGTGTGTGTGCATGTGTATTGACGGTCGATCCAGCTCGCGGTTTCATCGCTGACGTTCGATCCAGCTCGAGGTTTCTCAGGCGAGTGCCCTGCAGTTTGAAGGTCTAAAACAGTCGCTGAAAAGTCGCGTTAGTGAGACAGGCCCTTAACTTTCTCCCATCGTACTCATTAGACTCATTCTCCATTTTTTGATTAAAGAATTCTATTTTACATGCTTACTCTTACAATCTTTCTCGCTATTCAGTCAGGTGTGTTTTACATATTTTACAATATTGCAACAGTTCTCCATATTTTTACTTCATTAGTCGGGTTTGGTAGCTTTACAATGGAGTAACTGACTGGTGAAATGGTAGATCATTGAACAGAAACTAAATATTCAATTAATTTCCTTAAATGTATTAGCAGGTCATATGTTCTGTGTAATTTCATCAGAATTAAGCTAACAATCATCACGGAGTCACCATTTGTGTACTTTAACAAGGGATTGATTAGTATTAGCAGTAGTACATTGTATCCAGAGCATGTACAATTATCACAAGAATCAGATGCCACAGATTGGATTCACTACAGCTCAGCATTAAACACCCTTTTAGTTCATTCAGTCAATGGTTTAATATTCAAGTTTAAAAATTCATTCAAAATGACGTTTGTTGCAATATCAAGATGAACTTCCACCTACTATCAGATTTACAGCACAAATGAATTATTGTATCATGCGATGTGCTGATCTGTTTGTCAACAGCACAGAATAATTAAAATATGATACCTTTAGCTGCTGTGTGGTACATTAAGCATTGAAGGGAGATGTTACAACCATGAATTAACCCAACACATAGCATAATTCATGAATCATAAGATTTCATGGAAACCTGAGAACTAATAGTCTCGGTGGCGCAGCGGTAGAGTTGCTGCCTTACAGCGCCAGAAACCCGGGTTCGATCCTGACTACGGGTGTTGCCTGTACGGAGTTTGTACATTCTTCCCGTGACCTGCATGGGTATTCTCCGGGAACTCCGGTGTCCTCCCACACTCCAAAGATGCATAGCTTTGTAGGTTAATTGGCTTGGTATAATTGTAAATTGTCCCGAGTATGTGTCGGATAGCGTTAGTGTGCGGGGATCGCTGATCGGCGCGGACTCGGCGGGCCGAAGGACCTGTTTCCGTGCTGTATCTCTAAACTAAACTAAAACTAAACTAATCAAGCAACACCTATGTAAACTCAACTCCAGTTGGTGTGTTTTGTTTAAAATATTCCCCTGGAATATTAAAATATGACGCTGGAACCTGAAACTAGAATGCTGTTATCACCGTGAAGCCTCCAATGCTAACTCTGTAACATATGGTACAGAGCAAATTCTGTGCAGGTCTCTTTGCAAACAGGTTTTTTGTCACTGGAAGATAAGGCCAGGAGTATGTACTGAGGACATGGTGACAGCAGATCTCGATCTGAATGCAAGATCTCTTCCTACAATGTGGTGAAACTGGAAATAACCCATTTGTCAAAGTCAATGTTGTCACTTAACCTGCTGAATCACAGCTATTAATTACTGCAGCTGTTCGCTGCTATTATGTTAAGTCAATAGCAGTGAACCCTGTATTTAGGTTGATAACAGCAGAGTACATTTACTTCAAACCTATTTCACATAAGTCAGTGGAAAGTTGAATATAAATTACCTAGAACATTGCTGTGGCTGGACTTAGGA
This sequence comes from Okamejei kenojei, assembly GCA_035221665.1. Lineage (NCBI taxonomy): Eukaryota > Metazoa > Chordata > Chondrichthyes > Rajiformes > Rajidae > Okamejei > Okamejei kenojei. The sequence continues at coordinate 23,198,917 of CM069159.1, forward strand.
ATATTTTCCAGCATAAAAACAGGAACTGTTGGACATACTCAGTAGTTCAGGCAGATTCTATGGAGAGATGACCTGATGAAAGGACATTGACAGGAATTAAGTTTAGTTTCAGAGAGACAACACGGAAACAGGCCCTTCGGCCGACTCAATCAATCACCCATTCACACGAGTTAAATTTTATCCCGCTTTCTCATTCACTCCCTATATGTTGAGGGCAACTTTTTCAGACGCCAATTAACCAACAAACCAATGCTACTTTGGAATGTGGGAGGAAACCGGAGAATTGTTCATTCCGTTTCTTTCTACACATTTCCAGCATTAATTTTTCCAGTACCTGTAGCATCTTCAGATATTTGTGTGGATTAGGTGGAGATTTCCTCTAATCTGGTGCAATGAATAGCAAATTTCCCCGCATTTGTTAAAACTAAATGAATGCATTCCATTGGGAAGAAGAAGCCCCTTGAAACCAAGTTGATTTGGATGTATTCTTTTGAAAGTGCTGAAAATGTTTTCTTCTCATTTTTCAACAAATTAATAATAAGGAATATGACTGATGATTCACAGTTATTATTTGATGCATCATAACATGGTTTACAACCATAGTTAACTACACACTGTCAAACACACAGTGGGATCTCCCAACACTGAAAAGTGGAAAGTAATTTGTGCTTTCAAAAATCATACTGCACTGTTTGGGGACCAATTCCATCTTGACCTTTAGAGTCAATTGATATATTTTTTGAGGTAAAATTTGACTCAAGCATTCGTGTCTACGTTATAAAAAATGACAAATACAACAAAATTGTATCAATGCGCAGAATTAAAATGATTTGGGTTTTCTGTCTCATTCTTATTTTGGAGGTTTTATTTTGAAGTTGTGACATTATAAATCTAAACCTATATAGAGTGCTTCAACCTCTAATAGGCCGGGAGTAAGTTGATTCTCTTTAAAGAGTAAAATCACACCTACTGTTCTCCGTGTTTCTTTAACTCTAGCAAGTAACAATGTGCATAATTAATTCATTCACACAATCAACCTCTGACATTATCAACTCCACAGACTAGAAATAGTTCTTAGCAGGGGTTCATCTGATATTAAATCATAATTGTAAAATGGAACTGATTCAGCAACTAAGGTGTTTTATCTCCCAGAGTGTGTGTGTGTGTGTGTGTGTGTGTGTGTGAGGGGGTGGAATAGTAATGCAATCAAAGCTAAATGTATTAATTGTGGCTTCCCACTGCACTAAATTTCAATGCTATGGTGCTAATACCATCACTAGGCTCCTCGTCTTTGGGTGATGGATTCATCTTTGCAGCAAAATCTCAAGCATATGTGAACCTATTTTAGTCAGCATTAAAAGCGCCAAGCACATGTATGGTAATATCAGTTTTCAGGCCTACACGCATGCTGTGTGGAATCAAGAACCTCTGTAAAGAACTTCTAAAGTACAACCTGTCAGCTGAAGGAAATGAAGAAAGAACTGACACGCATTTGTCAAACGACCCATTTTCTTACCCGAACCCCTTTGATCAGGTAACAATAAGATTTACAAGCCAATGCACAATTAACAGCCATGTTTCCACCGAGCTTGGAAATGAGCCTATGAAAATGGTTCTGTTGTGATAATAGTTGAACATAAAGCAGAATGATAGTTCCCTAATGCCAGTGGCATGGTTCATTAAATCATCTAATTCCTGAACCTCAAAGAGACAAACAGGATAAAGATGGTAGTATGCAGAAAGGGCAGCACAGTGGCACAGCTGGTAGAGCTGCTGCCTCACAGCGCCAGAGACCCGGGTTTGATCCCGACTACGGGTGCTGACTAGAGGAAGTTTCTACGTTCTCCCTGTGAATGCACGGCTTTCCTCCGGGAACTCTGGTTTCCTTCCACATTCCAAAGACGTACAGATTTGTAGGTTAATTGACTTGGTTAAATTGTAAATTGTCGCTAGTGTGTGTAGGATAGTGTTACTGTGTGGGGACCCGGTGGCCCAAAGGGCCTGTTTCCACGCTGTGTCTCTAAACTAAATTTTGCGGAGAGTTCTTCGTCCCTTGGTCATCAGAAGTATTTTCCTTCCACCAACATATCAAGGACAGAATCCACAAATCAGCATGTCTGCTCTTGTACCTGAGCTCCCAATACATGCATTAAGCTTTCCAAAGATATTCAATGATATGCAGTAAGGGTTGTAGACAATGTACCCTGGCATTAAGAAGGACAGGTTTGGTGTAAACCTGCAGAAGTTAGATCCAGCTGGCACTGGGGACTCCAAACAGTGCACCCTGTCGATAAGAAGTGCTGTACACTGCATTCATGACGTACACAGCAACATTTCAGATGTGAAGTAAAAAGAGAAAATGCTGGAAGAACTCAGGAAAGTAGGCAGCATCAGTACAGAGAGAAGCAGTTAGTGCAGATCAAAACTTACTAGTTTTTCCTCACTTTTCCAGTTCTGACTAAGGATTGCAACCTATGCCATTGACTGTTACTCTTTCCGCAGATGCTGTTTCAAGCATTTTCTGTTTTATTTTTAAATTGCAGATTTGCACCATCCGTAGTTTTTTGAATTTTTCTTCCGAGTTGCACTGTGAAGTCATGAGTGTGAGTTTATGGAGCATTATAATTGGAGCGCAGTGGAATTTCTGGGCTGGATTTTAAGCGCGGCTGAATCCCTTTTGACTGTCCAGGAATAGAATGTTGATGAGATATGAGGGAAGTGTCAAAATGCATCTGCTGATCAGATGCCCAACAAAAGTGATCTTTAAAAATGTCTTTCTTACAATTCGGAGGTAGGTAGCTCCATGGCCATTTCTTATAGCATTTTGCTGTCATCGATGGAACAGTTATAAGCAGTGTGTGCTTTTGAGCTGTTGGGTATCGAAGAGACTAACATCCCAACACCTTACAACACTGCAATTGTTTCTGTGCCTGTGAATATAGTCAAATCTGTCTCCTAGAAAAATAAATGCCTCAAGAAAGTTGTTGGAAAATACCACGACTGAAAGTAAGCATTATCCTGTATCGTGTTCTTTGCAAGGTTTTGCCAATCTTTTTTCTTTTAATCTGTCACCTCCATGTAGCTAAACAGCTGTGTGCATCACTGTGGAGTCTGTCTCACCCTTCACACATTCATTTCAACCGAATCAAGTGAGAAATGTTTGTCTACATGTGCAAGATGTACCAGTGGAAGCCAATACCTAGAATAAGGTAGAATGTGATATGGTTTAGAGGATAACCTCTGTAGCTCTGGTAGTGAACAATGCTGATTTATAACCAGTGACAATAAAACAAGGGCAATATGTTTCCCATTCAAGACGTGTAATAATAATATTAATAATAATGCATTTTATTTATGGGTGCCTTTCAGAACACTCAAGGACACCTTACAGTTAAAACAAGCAAATTACAAATATATAAATAAAATGAAACAAAAACAACATATGCAGCAATAATACATAACTCGGAGAGAGAATAGCGGCAGCTAGTCACGCCAGCATTCACTTTCACTTCCGGCAGCCATCTTTTCTGAGACATTCGCATTCCCACCAATAAAAATAAAACACAACATTAAAGAATTATGTGCGTGAGTTGGATGGAAACATTCTGGTGATGGTATTCCCTTGGGACTGCTGGCTTTATCTGTCAGGATGCAAAGTTTACGATGCCTCAGAAGAAGACGATGGATTACTGCAGGGTGCTTTGTGGATGGTACTCACTGCAGTCGCAGTGTGCCACCAGTAGAGGGAGTGACTTGTGGAAGGGAATGTCAGGCAGGCAAGCTACTTCATAAATAATAGGATCAGAATTAGGCCATTCGGTCCATCAAGTCCACTCTGCTATTCAATCATGGCTGATCCATCTCTCCCTCCTAACCCCATTCTCCTGCCTTCTCCCCAAAACCCCTGACACCCATACTAATCAAGATTCTATGTATCTCTGCTTTAAAAATATCCATTGACTTGGCCTCCAGATCCATTGACTTTCTTCCAGATACCGGCTAGTCTCATGGGAGCTTCAATTACCACCAATTGGCCTATTTTCCATTGCACTCCTGGTGTGTTTTCCCTGCACCCTCCTCTTCCACAATTTCACCCTTGTCAATACGGTGTCTGACATCAACCCATTTTAAGAGTGTGCATGGGCCAACTAAATGCCAGCTTGGAGCTGAAGCAATACCCCCACTGGCTGAAAAATACTTTGTGTGAATCCAAATTTCACACCTATTAGCATGATTTCAAAATGTGGGAGATAAAGCTTCAACTCTCTGCTGTAATAGCTGTGACGATACAAGAACACCTCAGCGAAAAAAATAGATCAATTTTATCAAGTTGCCTCGTGATTCTGCGAATGCCTGTGGGGATAATAGCTTTGAATCCTTTAGCTCCTCATCCAGCACTTAAAAATAAGGTTGATTAAAGGGCACTGGGGAGTGTCACTAAGTGCAGCAAAGTGCTGGTAAAACGTAACTATTAGTTGATGATCAAGATTATTCTAACACGGCCACGATGAGTCAGACACCACAGGTGGCCATTGGACTGAAACTAGGTATACATTATGGAGCAATTTGTCCAAGTCCTTTGGGAATCTTTAGCATTTTGCACATACAAAGAATGAACTTTTTTGACAGTGAACTCTGTCAAGCCCTGTTTTGAACTTCTCATCCTAGTTTCAGTTACATTTAATGGAGACGTTTACCTTTGTTCTCCATATTCCACTGCTCTATGTCTTACCTAAACCTCACCCTCGATGTAAACTCTCTTTCTTTTCTTCACAAGTTGAATTTTCCAGATCCCATTGCCACCACAGTATGTTCAGCGTTAATAATGTCACAATAATCATAATTATTATGTCCTGTTTTTCTCAGGACTCTCTACACACATTCCTTCTCTAACTTTACTTCCTTCTGCACCTCTTCTTAGAACAGATTCTCAGGTCATTTACAATACCATTTTCAAGCTATCAATTGGCCCACCTTTGATCTATCATTCCCCTTCATACTTCTGCAGTGTGAATTGGTTGAATTGTTCTCCACAAGCTTTGATACCTCCCCCATCACTTCAATTCTCCACTTGCACTTGAACTTGTGAAACATCGAAGGATATAGTCCTAATATGGACAAATGGGATCAGTGTAAACGGTCAAAACAGTCAGCGTGCACGTGGTGAGCCAAAGGGCCCATTTCGATGCTGCACAACTATGGTGCACTATGATTCTTTCGTCATCTCTGCTGAACTCTTTGGAGTGACCCTGTTATGTTGCATCTTCAAGCCTCAGGGACCCAGCTTTATTTGCCAATGGCTTCACAGCCACTTTAGTTATTTATTGCCATCAATTTCCTAGCCATCCATATCACCAACAACTCGGGCACAGCATGCTGGAGTAACTCAGCAGACCAGGCAGCATCTCTGGAGAGAAGGAATGGGGGACGTTTCGGGTCGAGACCCTTCTTCAGACTGATGTCAGGGGAGGGGGGAGGGACAAAGATAGAATGTAGTCAGAGACAGTAAGACGGGTGGGAGAACTGGGAAGGGGAGGGGATGGAGAGAGAGAGAAAGCAAGGGCTATTTGAAGTTATAGAGGTCAATGTTCGTACCGCTGGGGTGTAAACTACCAATGTGAGGTGCTGTTCCTCCAATTTGCGCTGGGACTCACTCTGACAATGGAGGAGGCCCAGGGCAGAAAGGTCAGATTGGGAATGGGAGGGGGAGTTGAAGTGCTGAGCAACCGGGAGATCAGGTAAGTTAAGACGGAGATGAGGTATTCAGTGAAACGATCGCCAAGCCTCTGCTTGGTCCCGCTGATGTAGATAGGTTGCCACCTGGAACAGCAGATACAGTAGATGAGGTTGGAGGAGGTGCAGGTGAACCTCTACTTCACCTGGAAAGACTGTTTGGGTCCTTGGATGGAGTCGAGGGGGGAGGTAAAGGGACAGGAAAGTACCTGGGTGCGAAGGAACGAGTTGACCAGGGAGTGCTGGAGGGAACGGCCTTTGCGGAAAGCAGAAAGGGGTGGAGATGGAAAGATGTGGCCAGTAGTGGGCTCACATTAAAGGTGGCGAAAATGTTGGAGGATTATATGCTGTATGCAACGCCTGATGGGGTGGAAGGTGAGGACAAGTGGGAAGAATGGCAGCTGTGGGATCACCATCTCGGACTACATTCTATCTTTGTCCCACCCACTCCCAACATGAGTCTGAAGAAGGGTCTCGACCCATTCCTTCTCTCCAGAGATGCTGCCTGTCCCACTGAGTTACTCCAGCATTTTGTGTTTGCCTTCGATTTAAACCAGCATCTGATGTTCTTTCTTACTCACCATCAACTTAACCTGCTCCCGTCACACTGATGAGGTGATTAAGTAAGGACAACAGCATATTTATTTTCCTCAGGATCTAAGAAGATTCAGCATGTCCATGATAATTCCCTCCAACTTCAGCAGATGCACGATAGAAAGTATTCTGATAGAATACATCTGCCTGAACCGACAACCCAGTCCTTCACAGGCTCATCACTTCCTTTCATCCACTCAATCTTCTCAGGGTAGACACAAAATTCTGAGTAACTCAGCGGGACAGGCAGCATCTCAGGAGGGTGTTGAATCAGAAAGTCTGAAAGTATCATCAAAGATTCCAGTCACCCTGGCCATTCACTTTTCCCTCCTCTACCTTTGGGGTGCTTGAAAGCCCGGACATTCAAACTTAAGAACAGCTACTTCCCCCACTGGGTTGAACATGGTGCTTGATTCATGTAGGCTTCTTTCCCAAGGCAGTGTAGTTGGAGTCTAAATTAATGACTCCATAAGCTAATGTCTCCTTCAAATGTTAACTCTGTTGATTTTTCCACAGACAATGCCAAACGTTACTGAGTATTTTCAGGTGTTTACTTCATTTCACAATATTTTGATTAAATCCACTTTTGGCTTTTGTGTGACTTCTCGATCCTCACGTCCCTTCCAAAACTAATCTTGCATATTCTTTAGCATTTGTCTCCACCGCCAATTTCACCCAACCACGATCAGCTAGCTGCCCTGATTCCTACATTATATCCTTGACTTATCTTGAAGTACTTTTGGGAAGTATTTTGGCATTGACTGACAATGTGAAATGTACAAGTATTTCTGAGTTTGGTGGAAAGAATCCAATGTTTCTTATTAATCATCTTATGAAGTGAACCATGGAAATGCTACATATAAATCCCAATATAATACACAAGGCTGTGAGAGCCATTGAGGCTTATAGCAGACCAGAGCAATTTGTCATATTGTCCTGGATATTATCTTAGATGAGGGAAGAGAAACAGGGCTGCTTTGAAACTGCCCTGAAATCCTGAAAAACATGTATCCCACAGGTACTTCCAAATATAACAACAGCCCTCGATTTACACTTTTCATCTGTGCTTTTACGATATTCTCTCACTGAAAGTCAGACATGATACTGAACATAGATCTTTTAAGGTTGCCAACTCTCCCATATTATAAAAGATTTCACAGTGGCAAAGCAGCAGAGCTGTTGTCTTACAGCGTCAGAGACACTCTGGTTCAATTCAGACTACAGGTGCTGTCGGTACGGTGTTGGTACGTTCTCCCTGTAACCACGTGGGTTTTCTCTGGGTGCTCCGGTTTCTTCCTACATTCCAAAGACATGCAGGTTTACAGGTTAATTGGCTTCTGTAAAATGTCCCTAGTGTGTCGGATGGAACGAGTGTGATTGTTGGTCGCGCAGACTCGGTAGGCCGCAAGGCCTGTTTCCATGTTGTATCTCTAAACTAATCTAAACTAAAATTAGACCTGAGTGTTGTCACTGATCGCTAGGGATGATGGCGGAGACAGGAACACTAGATCAGATTTTCTTGCATTTAAGAGTTTGCTACAATCACACAGCTTTATAAACACAAGAAACAAATTCGCAGACTGAATCATCTCACTTGCCAAAAGCTGTCTCTGTGAAATTTCTTCCAAATAGTCCTCGATATAAAAAAAAAGCATGCAGACTTGCAAAGCAACATCTCAAAGCTATCTCCCAAATATAATGGGGAATTAACAACCCTTTATATAAAAGTAATTTTGCTGCCGTCATTTGTTACGGTCCAAAGAGGCTGAAATGAATACTCAAAGTAATCAAATAAGCTCTGTTTTTTTCAAATCCAACTCAAACAATAAAATTGCACATTTAAAAATAGTAATGCACTATAGTCTTGATACAGAATTTAATGCATCATCACAAACCCAATAATAAGGTAAAATCTATATTTCACTGTTTACAGCATTGTGGAGGAAGACATTTAGTAGATTAGATAACACCAGGGGAAAGAAAATCAGAGTTAAGGTTTCATTTGGATGACCGCTCATTAAAATGGATGAGAGGTCATTTGCCTGAAACACTGGCTTGCTTCCACACTCCGCAGATGCTGTCTGACCTGCTGAGACATTTACCATTTACTTTTAAACCAGGTGATGTATCCAATTAAATACAGTTAGTCTTTCTACCAACTTCCCTTTATTACATTTTAGGAATGCATAATCTCAACTTTATCTCCCTTTGTTGATCTTAAGCAGCATCTTCTGGTGAAAAGTGATGTAAAACAAAATACAAAGTTCTGCAGGAACCCAGTGGGTCAGGCAGCATCTGTGGAGGGAATGGACACGGTGTTTGAGAGTCTGAAACAGGGTCCCGAGCCAAAACGTCATCTATCTATTCCCTCCACAGATGCTGCCTGACCCACTGAGTTTCTCCAGCACTTTCTTTGCATTTCGCTCATTATTCCACCGTCTATAGTCTCCCGTGTCTCCACTGATGTAAAGCAATGACTTTGTCCCTGTGCCATGCCCTCCATCTCCATGTGTAGAACTCCTTTCAGATCTCTGATCAACTCCTCTTACAACACTCTTCCTCTACGCATATCTGGCGATATATCAGCGACACCAAGCGTAGACTGGGTGATCGTTTCGCTGAATACTTGCGCTCAGTTCACCTTGGCCCATGCGATCTCCCGTTTTCCAAACATTTTACCTCCCCATCCCATTCCCATACTGAACTGTCTTGTCCTGGACCTTCACCGCTGTCAGAGTGGGGCCACACGCAAATTGGAGGACAGCACCTCATGTTTTGCTTGTGCAGCTTGTAACCGAGCGGTATGAATGTTCACTTCTCTAATTTTAAAGTAACCCCTGCTCTCTCGCTCTCCCCCTCACTTCCCTCCTCCCCCACCCTAGTCATCCAACTAGTTCCACTGTTCGCAGCCTTGTGCCCATTCGTTATCACCTCTCCCTCAGCCAACAATGGGCCATTGTGGGCTCCACCCTTCCTCGGTCATCTGTTGCCAGTCCCGCTTTATTCTGGCCTTTTCTAACCCCCATTTCCCTCCCCCTACTTTCAGTCTGAAGAGTCCCAACCCGAAATGTCACACATCGATTTTCTCCAGAGATGCTGCCTGACCCACTGAGTTACTCCAGTATTTTGTGATTATCTTCTGGAGAATACTATTCGATTCCCTTGTACATCTTCTGCCTGTCTTTTCTCTTGGTCTATTACCTTTCTTAAATGCTTCTTCACTGGACTATTTGTAATCAGCCTGGCTTCCTAATGCAAGTCTGCAAATCGGTCCAAAAAAAAATCTGCCCCATCTTTTTAATCATCCCCTACAGACCTAAGTCCAGAATTGTTACCTTGCTCATTGGATCAGAAACATACTGATCAATAAGGGTTTTTGAACACCCTTCGCAAAGCCTTTCATCTTTGCCCCTTCAGTCCCAGTCTATATTTTGAAAGATATCCCCCTTTCTCACAAATCATTGTATTTTTTTTAAGTAACTGCAACTTCCCTGCAAATGTTCTCTCCAGTTTATTTCCCACTAATTGGCAGGCTTTAAAATAATCCCAGTTGTGTAATTGCACCACTGTTATTTCTTAATTAAAACAGATAGATGCTGTACTTTATTGTTGCAGGATATTCTCTCTCTCTCTCCAGCACTGCAATATAATTCTTAATCAATAACGTCACGCTTTATTTTCCATGCATCCATTCACCATTTGTCCTGACGACATTGCATGCTAGTATTTTAGAATCAATCCCCACGTTTTTAGACAGTTCTCTGTTATCACCACAACATTATAAACACACTCTGTTATCTGTACCTCTAGATCATTAGTCTTATTTAACAGGAAATAACAGCCAACTAGCCTGATAATAGTAGAAGGAGAAATGTTGGAATGGCTACGAAGTAGTAATGGGCACCGGGAAAAACACTGATGGAGTTTGGCAGGGTCAACATGGATTTATAAAAGAGAAATCATTTTTCCTGAAAATTTTGCATGCAAGTATAAGAGGTTGGTGAGGCTGCTTTTAGAGTGTTGTTTAAGAAGGAACTGCAGATGCTGGAAAATCGAAGGTAGACAAAAGTGCTGGAAAAACTCAGCAGATGTGGCAGCATCTATGGAGGGAAGGAAATAGGCAACGTTTCGGGCCGCCTATTTCCGCAGAGTTTTTAGAGTATTGTTTTCTGTTCTGGGCACCAAGTTATAGAAAAGATGTTGTCAAGCTGAAAGAGTACAGAGAAGATTTACGAGGATGTTGACAGGGCTCGAGGGTCTGAGGTAAGGGAAGAGGTTGAGTAGGCTGGGACTATATTCCTTGGAGCGCAAGAGGATGAAGGATGATCTTATGGAAGTGTATGAAATCATGAGAGGAATAGATCGGGTAGATGCACAGAGTCTCTTGCCCAGAGTAGGTAAATGGAGGACCAGAGGACATGGGTTTAAGGTGAAGAGGAAAAGATTTAATAGGAATCTGAGGGGTAACTCTTTCACACAAAGGGTGATGGGTGTATGGAACAAGCTGCCAGAGGAGGTAGTTGAGGCTGGGACTATCCCAACATTTAAGAAACAGTTAGATGGGTAACATGGATAGGACAGGTTTGGAGGGATATGGTCCAAACACGGGCAGTTGGGACTAGTGTAGCTGGGACATGTTGGCCGTTGTGGGTAAGTTGGGCCAAAGGGCCTGTTTCCACACTGTATATATCTTTTTAAATATTAAATATTGCTCCGGAATATGGTACAAGTAGTGAAAATAGATCACAGGTTTAAAGGTGTATTTGAAATAGACACGAAACATCACCTATTCATGTTCTCTAAGATGTTAGTGCTTGTGAGGGTTGGTGATGGTAATATGATTCAATATCAAGGATAAGCAGTTGGACTCTCTCTATGGAAGAGGCTCATCGTGTAACACTTCTGTGGTGTGAAAGTTACACACCAAATGATGAAAAAATAACCAATAGACATTTTACATTTTGATTTAATAAAAATTCTGACGAACTACTCCTTTTCCTCACAAAATAACTAGACAAGATGAATTACTTGATGGATGAAGTGCTCAAAAACTTTGAATAAATCCTTTTAATTTCCAGCAAATTTGAAACGTATAAATATCATTTGACAACAACTGTACACTTACAATGATAGATTAACTATCATTGTTGGTGTACAGTTTTTTGAAAACTTTCTCACCACAGAAATGTCAGACGATGAACTTCTTCAGACGAAAAATAATCTTGTAGAATGGAAGAAAGTCACACAAACTGGTCCATTTAGTTTTCACATATGATTGGCCTGTCATAGAATACCATCCCAAATCAGATAATGATCATTCTCCTCTGTCATCTAAAAACATAAAGAACTGTTGAATGTCCTTAAAACCCTCATAGTACATGATAAGCCACTATTTCTTTCTCTAGGAAAATTGCTTTCACTTGGGTTCAATCCCATGGCTCCAATCCTGTGATTAAATTTCAAATTTTAGTTTATTTAGGTTTAGTTTACTGTCACATGTACTGAGGTACAGTGAAAAGCTTTTGTTGCGTGCTAACCAGTCAGCGGAAAGGATATACATTATTACAATCGAGCTGTCCACAGTGTACAGATACACCATAACAGGTTTGTGAATGTTGACTTTGTGTTCTTACACTTCTTGGGTACTAGGTATGCCTTCCTCTTGCAAGCGTGTTTCTTTTATTGAAACAAAACATTGCAAATGCTGTAAATCTGGAAGCAAAACAGAAAAAGCTGTCATAGAACCCGTCAGGCTAAACAGCATCAGAAGAAGGAGAAGACAAAGATTGGCTTTTCGGGTCAAGGAGCTTCAATAGAACTGGACAGGTCAGCAAACAGGTGCGCCTTATGTTGCAGAATGGGGAAGGGGCAGAGGGAATTATGTGATAGGGCTCAGGCTAAAGTTGCCAAGCAAACAATCACTTTATGACCACGTGGGTAAAAAAAAACCCAAATTGAAATAGGCAGATCGAGCCACATCTGTGGGGACAGAAAGAAAGAAAAGGGGTAGTTTTCCAGTAATTAGTCCAATAAGGGTTGCAATGTGCCAGACTAATATGAGGTGCTGACCCTAAGCTTATGATGGGCGTGGTTGTAGAATTACAGGAGGCCAAAAAACAGATAGTCAGTGTCAGAGAGACGGAGAATTAAAGGGACAGACAGCTGGAAGCTCAGGGTGACCAATTGGAGGTAATATGCAAAGTGATCACCTAGTCTGCTTTTGAAGAGAACACCACATTGTGAAGCTGTAAACCAATGTTTTTCTTTGTGGACGAGAAGGTGCTGCTATGCATCTTTAATTCTTCTTATCGAGTCCACATCACAAGATAGAAATTATTCAGCCAGATCCTGAACACACTTCTCGGCATCTGCATACAATGGTGTCGGTCTTGCGCTTCTTGTGATGGTGGTGGAAAGATTGGTGGAAACAAGGCCGCAACATGAACGCTCTTTCCTCAACCCCAACCTTTAATTAAACCAATGTGTCATACATCGAGAAACCAAAATAACCTCTTTGTGGTGTCGGCACATTGTATCAGCAGGTACTATCACTAAAAAAAGCATTGCTGTAAATTAATTTCGAACAAAGGTAAGAGAATTACTGGTTCAACTGGAAGGAATGTTTAGATCCCTGAATGGTGGGAAGGAAAGAGTTTCTGGTTTACCAGCTCTGACAGAGGGTCCTTGATCTGAATGAGTCAATCCTGTTTCTCTTCCCCTGGATGTTGTATCACCCGCAGTGTGCCACCAGCACTTGCTTTTTATATTCCTTTCATTTTTTGGAAGACCTTCATCAAGCTTTGAATCACCTCTCCTTAAAAAATATATTCATCAGTTGAGCATTCTATCAATGTGGAATCGGGAAGAGGTCATTTGGTCCATCGGCCCTATACTGGCTTAGTTACATTTAGTTTAGAGGTACAGCACGGACACAGGTCCTTCAGCCCATCGAGTCCGCACCAACCAGCAATCCTCGCACATAAGCATTATCCTACACACTAGGGTTAATTTAGAATTTTACTGAAGCCAATTAACCTGCAAATCTGTATGTCTATAGAATGTGGTAGGAAACCAGAGCTCCCGGAGAAAGTGCATGCTGTCACAGGGAGAACATACAAATCCTGTACAGATCGCATCCAGAGTCAGGATCGAACCCGGGCCTCTGGCGTTGTAAGGCAACAACTCTACCACTGTGCCAACATGCCTCCACTTGAAGGATTTATGCAGTAGCTTCATTTGCTCGACAATCCTTTTCTTTACAGCCATTATTAAATTTCCCTAATAGCAGTGCATTTTGTGCTGCAACAACTAACTGCATGAAATGCCTGCCCATCCCTCTTCTAATTCTTTTCTAAATTACCTCACAGAAGTACTTAACTCTTTTTTTCCAAAAGAGTGGTAAGCAGTTTAAAATGATTAGAATTATCCTTATTCGAATAGATTTTGTTGGGAGGTAATGTGCACTCGAGCTATAATCTACTTTTATCTCTTCCAAGCTGATTCCCTTTAACTGCTGGGACATCCAATGGCAATGAAAATATAATATGGAACACAATTGAAAAGGGATTTCTGGTACCTGCTCATCCTTGCAGACACTGAACTGCAGTTTCATTCTTGTGGTGTCTCATTGACTCATAATCTTCTCCAAGGCCACGGATAATCTTGCTCATTCTCTTCTACACAGTTTCTAACGCATCAACAATTTTTCTAAGAAAGAGAGAGCAAAACTCCACACTGTTCTCTGAGGAAAAAATATACCATTACTCCTCATATAATGCCCTGCGACCATTGATTAAGAAGTATATTTATGACGTAGTTATTTCTCTTCTACATTAATTTATCTCATTAAAATGTCTCAAAAAAATAATCTCCGCCACAGTAGAAAATGTTCAAATCCATCTGCTAGTTAACCTTAGTCCAATGAAGACAAGCATAACAATGAGATTTTTTATTATTATAGTTTTAGAATATAGAACATAGTAAAGTACAGCACAGGAACAGGCCCTTCGGCCCACAATGTCAGTGCCGAACTTGATGTCAAGATAGACCAATCTCAACTGCTTCTACCTGATTCATGTCCCTCCATTTCTACACACGCATGACGCTATCTAACAGCCTCTGAAACACCACTATTGTATCTGCTTCCACATCACCCCTGGTGGTACATCTCCAGCATCTCCCACTACCTATGTGTAAAAAAAAAAGCCCTGCATATCTACTTTATACTCCCTCCCCCTCTCTCACATTAAAGCCACGTCCTTTAGTATTTGACCAAATAATGTATTGGCAGGTACTGTCACAAAAGAAAGCATTGCTGGAAACTAATTTGGAACAAAGGTAAGAGTGGAAGGACTGTTTAAATCACTGGATGGTGTGAAGGAAAGAGTTAAAAAGGGTTTCTGGTTTTCCAGCTCTGATGATGGGTCCTTGACCTGAAAAATCAACACTCCCGCTGGATAAAATGGAGTCGGTCAGACTGTCTATCCGATCTGTGCCTCTCGTAATTTTAACAACTTCTATCAGGTCTCCCCTCAGCCTTCTATACTCCAGAGAAAAAAATCCAAGTTTGTCCAAACTCTCCATATGGTGAATACTCTAGTCCACTGCATCCCAGTAAACATTTTCTAAAAGCCTCTCGAACGCTACTATCACTAATGTCTCTACCACCATCCCTGGAAGTGCGTTCCAGACACCCACCACCCACTGTGTAAAAAACCTGCCACGCACAAGCTTTAAACGATACCCCACTACCTTAAAGCTATGCCCTCTAGTCTTTGGCATTTCCACCCCAGGAAAAAGATTCTTACTGTCTACCCTATCTATGCCTCTCCTAATTTTATAAACATCTATCAGGTCTCTGCTCAAACTCTAGCATTCCAGAGAAAACAATCCATGTTTGTCCAACAAACTTGCACTTGAAACAAATAAAAAAGTTTTACACAATAAAGATTCCGTAAATATCAGGAGTGTGCTAATATTATTGATATGATGGATTTTAGTATGCAATGTCATAAAAAAGATTTAATTCATCCTAGCTCCAGATGCAATAAGCAATAAAATAAGCACACTGATAACATGTGCCTTATTGTTTCTTATTCATAAGTGTATACTTGATGTAATCACAATCTGAGTTTATCAGCAGCCTACACATCTTAGGAAAAGTCTTGTTTTGTCACCATCTACAAATAGCCACTGTGGGTTTGTGTAATAACCCTGATAAAGGAGATACTATCTGCAAAGCAAAATAAATCAAAAGCTCTGTGACTGAGTATTGATCAATTAAGATTTATTTTAAATTAATAAACTGGCAAGAGTTCTCTCAATAGCAGAAGTTCAAGATAGCTGATAAGGGGTCAGCACTGTACCTGACCATTATCATTACTCACTGCAAATTTAAGACTATGGTTATGCTTAAACAAGCACTTAATCGCTCTACAAACAAAGAACCGTGGATGCTGGAGAATACATAATAGGACACAAAGTGCTGGAGTAACTCTGCAGGTCAGGCAGCATCCCTGGAGAACATGGAGAAACGGCGTTTCGGGTCATTTCGTTGTCACCTTCCGCTCAGCTAACAATAAAGCATTCTACATTCCTTGAGCATTGTCGGCTTTGATCTGTCATTTTCACACCTTAGCCTTCCATATCTCTAGTCTCCCTCTCCCCTGACTCTAAGTCTGAAGAATGGTCTCGACCCGAAATATCTCCCATTCCTTCTCTCCAGAGATGCTGCCTGTCCCACTGAGTTTCTCCAGCATTTTATGTCTATCTTCAATGTGAACCAGCATCTGCAGTTCCCTCCTACACTTCTACCAAGATATCAGGTGATTCTTCGACCATGGCGCATCTAAAACATAGCTGCTTTCCCATGTACTTTCCCATGTGATGGTCCGAAGGGAATATTATCCACAAGATAACACCATCACGCACATTGATCACACAATCACTGTAACAGTGAAACGTAATCAGAAATACCCAGCTCAATCCCCTTGATGGTGCAGAACATGACAAAAAGATTGCAGCTGCCATTTTGTCACTCACCGATCCAGGCCGAATCCCATTGTGGTGAATAAATAAACATAACAAATACAAATCTGGAACTCTGTCTTATGGAACCGTTATAAAATAAAGTTTTATCATGAAATGCCCTCAGATATAATAAGGTAGACAAAAATGCTAGAGAAACTCGGCGGGTGAGGCAGCATCTATGGAGCGAAGGAAATAGGCGACGGTTCGGGTCGAGACCCTTCCTCAGACAGATATAATGAATGCTCTATTGGTGCAGGGAAAGTCTGACCCTGGAAATTAATTGAGATCAACAAATAGCCTGAACCAGGCCAAAATAAAACATGTTACTAATGTATTGGCCTTTTTGTTTTCCTTGCAAGGTAAAACTATCTTTGTTTTGTGCCTCATTGGCTGATTATAAGAATAAGCGTAATTTATTTCCAGTCCAAGCATTGTACACAAAACTAATCATGTTGTGGTTTGTGACTGCAACTTCGAATAAGATGTGAATCCACAAGTCAATTCCACTTGTATTCTGAGATAATTAGGGGCATTTATCTCCATCTTGATCCATGCCAAGTCTGTCATCAGTCACTGCTGCAGAAAATATATAAGCCCTTTGCAGAGTGAATGAGGTAATAAAATGTGAGATATTTTCGGGTCTCCATTTGTTCTCGTTTCTCGGGAACATAAAAGCCTCTGTCCGTCAAATACTAATTTTGCTTATTTGTTGTTTATTTCCAATGTATAAAAAAATGATAAAATTTGTGCAGTAAATTGCTGCATGTTCCAATTCCAAATAAACAGTAATTGTTGACTTAATTGCGATCCCCTCGGCACCATTAACACACTTTTCATAATTAGTTTCATTCAAAATATGAATGGTATAACATCAGGGCACTGTGCACTTAAGCACACATTGCATTTTAAAGATCTTCATCTGCGCTAATTTTGTATATAATTGTGTTAATTATATTGCCAGTGTATTTTAATTATAATTATAAATAATCAGAAAGATCATTCTGAATTTTAATGTAGTTTCACACTCACTTGAGGTCATTTCATGGACCATGAGAAATAAATTGAGCTAAATTGGTGTGTTTGCTGGCATTACTCAGGCAAAGATGTACAAAATCATGAGAGGAATAGAGAGGGTAAAAGCACAGAATCTTTTGCCCAGAGTAGGGTAATCAAGAACCAGAGGACATGGGTTTAAGGTAAGGGGCAAAATATTTAATGGTAACCTAAGGCGTAACTAGTTTTTTACACAAAGGGAGGTGGGAGTATGGAACAAGCTGCCAGAGGAGGTGGGTGAGACAGGTACTGTTGCAATGTTTCGGAAACATTTGGGCAGGTACATGGATTGGATAGGTTTAGAGGGATGTGGGCCAAACAGTCAGCTGGGACTAGTGTAGATGGGGCATGTTGGTCGGTGTGGGCAAGTTGGGCCAAATGGCCTGTTTCCACGCTGCATGACCCTTTGGCTCTAAAGGGCCTGTCCCACTTTTGCGACCTTTACAGGCGGGTGCCGGCACCCGTGATAGGTCGCCAAAATTTCCAACATGTTGAAAATTCAACGGCGACCAGAAAGACGCTACGACTCTTTGAAGACCTCTCACGACCACGGTTGTGACAGGTCTCCTATGGTCGAGAAAGGTCACCCGCGACTTGTCGCCAGGGGTCGCCTGTATGGTTGTGGGAGGACTGCTACGGTCGTGAGAGGTCTCCAAGGAGTCGTAGCGTCTTTCTGCTCGCCGCTGAATTTTCAACGTTGAAAATTTCGGCGACCTATGACGAGTACCGGCAGTCGCCTGTAAAGGTCACGTGAGTGGGACAGGCCCTTTAGATGACGCAGAAAATGGGGTTCAACTTGCACATCCATTTTCTGAAGGAAGTCATCAAAATACTGCCTTCATGAAAGGATTTGCAGTGTGTGGGGCTGAATCACCACCAGTAATGAGCTGGGTAACAAAACATGCCCAACATAGTATTGAAGCTCTTTGAAGCTGTTGCTACTATTTTGTAACTGCAGCCTGTGCCTCCTTTCAATCATAGCTGCACACAGTGTGAAACCGAATGAGTGATGCTCCTCCTTTCAACCAGTGCTACTGAATGGAGTCACAAAGAACCAGCACAGTTTGTATCCTCTTTGCAATTGTACATATTCCACAACTTGACTGGAGTTTTAGCACTCTGCAGCAAAACAGCCGGGTGATTTTATTTTGATTTTCATGTTAAAAATGGATGTAGCCTGCCAAGGACCTCCACTGTGAATTGAATAAGAGTGAGTAAGGAGAGCCCCCACAGATAAGGAGGGAGGCTCTCAGCGTGAAACCATCTATTTAAGGTCATCAGTGAACATCAATGCCTTCTGATTTTGAATGCACATGGAGTTTGCGGGTGGACCACGACTCTTTGCCTTCATGTGTCTGCTTCCTCCAAGGCTGCTGCAGGAGAGAAGAAGCTTGCAGTTTGTATTGCTATTCTATGCAAGCAAGGTCCTTGGATTTCAGTGTACAAAGTAGCGTCGGCCACCTGTACAAAGTGCACATTGACAAGCCTGTTCCTCAGCAAAAGATTACAATTTTTAATCTGTCAGAAAAACATTTCCCCTCCCCTGGCGTGTGGTCACGGATAGGCATCGATTCCTATCTCTCAATGGACCTGAACCTGGTGGCAGAAACGATCCTTTCATTCTACTACCATCCTCTGCTCCGCAGCGAGTCAAAGATTGGCCACTGGGCAACAAGGTCAACAAGGTGCATGACTATAGTCCTAAGACTATGCACTTGAGGTCAATAGGCCATTGACAAATGTTGCTCTAGCTGCTGCAAGACCTGGTATAAAGTTACCATCTTTCCATGTAGTTTTACACTCAAAGTGATTTCATGGAGTATGAGGACTAAATTAGACCGTGGTGTATGGTCTGTGACTGTTACGACTTGGTGTACAGACAGCAGTTCTGCTGACGGTCACCCTGGAGGAGCCCAGCCCTCCTCATCTGAACGGCATGAAGATTAGTGGCAGTCTGCTGCACAATCTGGTCATTGAGCGAACTGTCCCTGCCACCATTATTCGGTCCATGTGCTGGAGAACAGGGACTCTAGCAAAAGGTGGAAGGAGGGAGGAGGCGTGAGCTGAGAGGTAGAGAAAGGAGAAGAAAAGGAAGAAGGGAAGGGTTTGAAAGAATGCCAAGCAATGGTGAAGAGCAGGGTAGAGAGAACGCACAGATAACGGAAGGGAGGATCATGTAGGGAATGAAGGAAAGCTTAGGGCAGGTTAGTGACACTGGAGGGAAAGGAAAATAAGGCAAGTACAGGAAAATCTAAGAGCTTCTGCCCAGGTGCACCAAACAGTGGCAGAGGAAATAGTTTGACATAGTTTAAAGTCTTGGTTGAAAAGATTCAAGTGAGATGCTCGATTAGTGCAAGGATGGGTTCCAGCTACAACATTTGCTGAAACTCAAAGGTTAATAGAGTCAATACCAATATAGTGGCAAAGGTTCAAGAGTTTAGTTTAGTTTAGTTTAGTTTAGTTTAGAGATACAGCGTGGAAACAGGCCCTTTGGCCTACCGAGTCTGCCCGACCAGCAATCCCTGCACATTAACACTATCCTATGCAGACTAGGGACAATTTACACTTATACCAAATCAATTTACCTACATACCTGTACGTCTTTGGGGTGTGGGAGCAAACCGAAAATCGCGGAGAAAACCCACGCAGTCACGGAGAGAACGTACAAACTCCGTACAGACAGCACCCATAGTCGGGATCGAATCCGGGTCTCCCTGCACCCAAGACTAGGAACTCATAGGGGGGATAGACACAGAATGGTTGGAGTGGATCAGCGGACAAACAGCATCACAGGAGAACGTGGGTCGGGACCCATTTTGCAACTGATAGTCTGAATAGTTATCCCTGTTCTCCAGAGACGCTGCACGACCCACTGAACTACTCCAGCAAACCAGCATCTGGGGTGGGTGGCAGCATGGGGGGGGGGGGGGGGGGGGGGGGGGGGGGATGTACGTGATGTACATCTCAGGTTGTACAAAAAATCTGGTGTACTTGTGCTGAAAGATGAGATTTCAACAAGGTTTCAATTGCCGTTGCCTCTTAAATGTATGTCCTCCTGAGAGCCCTGAAAAGCAATGAAAGAATTCTAAGACTGTGTGAAGTTTGGCCTGAAGGAGCGTTAAATGTGGAACTAGATGATGGGAACATTTTGCGGTAAGCAATCTCAGGGTGTCTGTGGGATATATGATGGCGCCGGGTCATCAGCCCCTGCCTGAGTCCATGAAGCATGTTGCCTCCTCATAGATCTGTACCTGTATCCTGGGGCTGAAGCAAAAAACATGTGCCTTGTTATTTTCAACTGGCAAGAACAGCCCATTTATTCCACTGCCTACTGCTTCATCACATCACTTGTCCAAAGAAAACATCTTGCACTTCCTCACTGAAGTACTTTTCATATATTTATCCCTGCCACTATTCCCCTCCATTTGCCTTCAAGGTTTTGAGAAATCTAAACGTTATTTGGATACTTGCTAGAACAAATTCCAGCCCCACAAGCAATCACTTACATCGAAGAGTACACATCCTAAGCAAGCCAGATTTCCTGCCTCCTTCATTAAACTTGCAATGCCAACTATGAATAATGATTACAAAGTTTTTCGAAAACTGCTGTCACTGGAACTCTGAAAGGAAAACAGAAAATTTAGGAAATAGGGTTGATGTTTCAGGATGATGGTCTTTGATCAGTACAGTTTTACTGAAATGAAGATAGACACAAAAAGCTGGAGGCACTCAGCAGGACAGGTAACATCTCTGGAGGGAAGAAATGGGTGACATTTTACTAAAACGTTAGCTCTGATGCTCTCCGTAGATGCTGCCTGACATGCTGGGCCTTTCCACCTTTTTCTGTTCATGTTATGCACAAGGGTTTAAGGGGAAACTGGGAGAGTCAGTTCACGATGCCACTGGCTGTCTTTGATTTAAGCTTCAATGGTAATAAACATGGGCAGGAAATAGTTTTGAATGTAATTTCCCCCACAACACTCTAGTGTGTTAATAAAGAAGACACAGAACTGCAGATGCTGAAATCTGCAGAAACAAAAGGAGAGCAACTAGAGGAACTCAACAGGTCAGGCAGCATCTGTGAAAAAAAATAAACAGTTGACATTTTGCCAGTCAACAAAGGTCTTCGCTCAACCAGAACAATAAAAGAGGTCCCTATTTCAAATTGAAGGCTTATTTTCTTGCTTACAATCTAAGAAAGTTATTTTCTAAAATGGTGGATAAAAATCAAAGTACCAATAAATCAGCTCCCAGTAGAAACAAGGAACTGCAGATGTCGGTTAACAAATCAGCTCCGAGCTCAGATAGCCAAACCAAAGTGTTTGAAGTATTCTTTGTAAGCACTCTTCTTCAATGGTTCAATGGCACTTTATTGTCACCTGTACCTAGGTACAGTAAAATTCTTGTTTTGCATACATTATTTAGTTTAGTTTAGAAATAGAGTACGGAAATAGGCCCTTCGGCCCAAGTCTGCACCAACCACCGATCCCCGCACATTAACACCATCCTACACACACTAGGGACAATTTACACTTATGACAAGCCAATTTACCTACACATTTGTACGTCTTTAGAGTGTAGAAGGAAACCGAAGATCTCGAAGAAAACCCACGCGGTCAAGAGGAGAAAGTACAAACTCCGAACAGACATCATCGGTAGTTGGGATCGAACCCGGGTCTCTGGCGCTGCAAGTGTTGTAAGGCAACAACTCTACCACTGCAACACCGTGCTGCCCTGATTTCTGATCCATAAATAGACTAGAGTGAGAAGCAGCTGAGCTATAACTCCGTTTTACTGTGTAGAGATATCCAGCTGTGTCATGTCTTCTGTCAAGTGTGTGCTTATGACTAATTTTCAATAAATTAAATTGATGGATTTAACAGACAGGCATCAGATAGCATGTCTGCGGAAAACATAATCAGACAGATTTACAACTTCCTATTTAAATTCCTAACTTTCTCCGTAACATGGACACATCAACTAAACTAAACTAAACTAAACTATCCTCTAACATGTCTCAGTCTTTTTGCCAAACTTATATAATCCTGTGTTTTGATAGATATGTGGAACACTAGTTTATTTTGCAGGTTACATATTAAACAGTCCATTAAAACACATTTATTCATTTTTGCTCTAATTGTATTCAAAAATTATCCATTGGAATAATTTGCAATTTAGAATATTTGCATGGACTCAGAAACATCTCATCCAACCAATCAGGTGGAAACTGCTTGTTTGATTTTACTCAAATTTGCTTATTCTCATTCACTATTTATAGTATTTCAAAGAACTCTCAATCCTTGCATTATTCCTTGCACTGATCCTTTATATGTGGAAACTTTGCCAACAAATAAATAACATCAAGATACAAATTAAATATTAATTATACGCAGATGGATGCATTATAGCATTGGGACTGGTACACCAAATGACTGCGCGACGACATATTGAAACTAATGAACTCTATTGGGAGACACAATTCATGTAATACTTCCTTTCGTAAAATTAGAAGATGTGTCCTGAATTATTACTGAGCTCTTATAGCTGGATGCAATAAAGAGAGGTGGAAGTTAGATGTGCTTCCTGAAAGTGATTACCTTATACAGTAAATCATTTTCATTAAATGCCTGCTTCTGTCTAACAAATAAAAGCAGAATAACAGATTCAGCTTTTAAAATTATTTTAAATTGAAAAATGGTTGGTGTAGGTATGTTGAGATGATGGGCCTTGAAGTACAGTATGTGAGATTCTGGTTTCAGAGTGTCCATGCGGTGTCAAAAAAAAAAACATATATATATATACTAGACTAGGTGGGACCAGTTGGGTCCCATGTTCACACAGGAGGGTCACCCAATGCATTATTCCACATCCCCACCAATTCCAATATTGGTGGCCAGTTAGTGGGGGGGAGGGGGGGGGCTTTCTTGAGCGCTGGTATAGGCTGAAGGGTCTGGTTTCCGGAGGGCTAGTATGGACATTGTGGGCCAAATGTATTCTTGGGGTGAGAACTCAGTCACTCAAGCCTGATGTGCTGGCAGCTCATTCACGGCTGGTGGGCGAGCAGTTGACTCATGGCTATTCCTTGAAATTCCATTTCAAGCAGGGTGCAAGGCCACCAAATTCAATTGCAGTTTCATACCACTTCATGCAGGGTGCAAGGCCACCAAATTCAGGTGCAGTTTCCTACCACTTCAAGCAGGGTGCAAGGCCACCAAATTCAGGTGCAGTTTCCTACCACTTCAAGCAGGGTGCAAGGCCACCACATTCAAATGCAGTTTCATACCATTTCAAGCAGGGTGAAACCACCATAAAATCACAATAAAACCACACAACCACCACATAAACACCACACTCACAGTTCAGTGGACATTCAGTGTGTTCAGTTGATTCACAGCTCGGACAGTTGTGACCTTTCCCTCCCCATCTTGCAGAGACTGAGCCACACCCACACTTCCGGGTTTTATAATCCCTCCCCCCTCCCACCAAAAGGGGCATGGCTTTCATGGCGTGATTGACAGGAAAGTGGCAGCGTTTTTTCAAAAATCATGAAACGGGAAAACAGGATGTGGTCAAGATCTTACTTTTAATAATATAGATAGATATATACACACACTCACGCACGCACGCGTGATTTTTGGCCATCTTACTCAGAGTGTCCCTCTGCTGCGCAGGACAAGAGGATTTTTCCCATCGATACAAAATAAAATAATTATTTATGTTTAGAAAATGTTGACATTCTCTCTGCTGCCCCTGCTGGTGGGAGGGGGGAGGGACTATAAAAGACAAGATCTCGGCGTTGGACACTCTGTCTTGCCAGGATATGCCAAGCATACGGCGGATGCTTCTCAGTTGGAAGGTGTTGAGCCTTCTCTCTTGCCTGGCATATGTAGTCCATGTCTCATTGCCACACAGCAGTGTGCTGTTGACACAGGCATTGTAGACTGCTATCTTTGTCTTCACTGTCAGCTTTGGGTTGGTCCACACTTGAGTTGTGAGATGAGCGACAGTTGTAACTGCCTTCCCGAACCTCTTATCAATCTCTGTGTCCAAGGAGAGGTTGTCGGTGATGCTGGAGCCGAGGTACGTGAACTCATGGACGGCATCAAGTTCGTAGTCGTCGATGGTGATGACAGGCGGCGCCTCTGTATCCTGCCCCAAGACGTTTATCTTCTTCAGGCTGATGGTCAGCCCGAAGTCCTTGCATGCCCAATAGAAGTGGTCCATCAGTGACTGTAGTTCCTGCTGGGTGTGGGACACAACTGCGGTGTCATTGGCAAACAACATGTCTCTGATGAGAGCTTCACGTACTTTTGTCTTTGCTCTGAGGCTGGTGAGGTTGAAGAGCCTGCCATCTGATCTAGTACGCAGGTAGATCCCCTCAATTGCTATGCCGAAGGCATGTTTCAGGAGCAGAGCGAAGAAAGTCCCAAAGAGTGTGGGATCGAGGACGCAGCCTTGTTTGACGCCACTGCAGATGTCGAAGGCTCCGAGAAGCTGCCATTGAACTGCACTGTCCTCTTTGTGCTGATGTGGAAGGATTCTATCATGCTCTGCAGTTTTGGTGGGCAGCAGATCTTTGGCAGAGCCTTTAATAGGCCATCTCTGCTGACGAGGTTGAACGCATTGGTGAAGTCAATGAAAGCAACATACAGGGGCATCCGCTGTTCTCTGCACTTCTCCTGGAGCTGGCGAATGGAGAAGACCATGTCCACTGTTGACCTTCCAGCTCGGAAACCGCATTGTGACTCTGTATAGACACGTTCTGCCAGCTTCTGACCCGAGCAAAGACCTTGCCGACGATGTTGAGGAGGGAGATGCCTCTGTAGCAGTCGCTTCCGTTGCCCTTGTTCTTGTAGAGGGTAATGATCATGGCATCCCTCATGTCCTGTGGTACAGTTCCTTCTTGCCAGCATTGGCAGAGGACTTCATACAAAGGAAGCAGTAAGGTAGTCTTGCAATGCTTGATCAGATCAGGTCAGGGGGAATCCCGTCGCTGCCTGGGGCCTTGCCTGAGGCCAGGCTGTCAATGGCCATGCTGAGCTCTTCTACTGTCAGCTCTGCGTCTAACTTGTCCATGGTCAGCAGCACTCGATGGCATCAAGGGCTGAGGGGGACACAGTGTTCTCTCTCGAGTAGAGGCCGGAGTAGTGTTCCACCCATCTCTCCATCTGCTGGCATTCGTCTGTGACTACTTCCCCAGTGGAGGATTTGAAGGGGGTGTCTTACTCTGGACTGGTCCTCGTGCCTTCTTAATGCCATCGTACATTCCCCTGGTGTTCCCTGTTATGGCGGCTGTCTGGATGTCCTCACTAAGCTGTGTCCAGTAGTCATTGGCGCTGGCAGAGGACTTCATACCTTGCTCCGGGCAGCCCTGAGGATCTGCAGGTTCTTCTCGTTAGCTGACCGCCTGTACTCGGCTAGGGCGGCGCGCTTGGCTTCGATGACGGGAGTCATCTCGGTCGATTTGTCCTCAAACCAGTCGTGTGTCCTCGAGGTCTTCTTCTCAAAGCTAGCCAAGGCTGTGAGGTGCATGGTGTCCCGCAGAATTTCCCACTTCTCTGTTGCAGAGTCTCCAGGACACGAGGTGCCAAGTTCTCTCTCAAAAGCCTCTGCAAACTGTTGCATGAGGTCTGGATGAGGCATCTTGCTTACATCATGCAGGGGTTCCCCTGCTACTTTGGTTGCAGCCTGATCTTGCAACACACCAAGGGGTGGCCTGTGTCGCAGTCTACACTGTAGTAAGAACGTGTGTGGAGAACGTTCTTGATGGCAGCACGTCTGATTAGGATCAAATGCAGTTGATGCCAATGCTTGGAGCGTGGGTGTTTCCAGGAAACCGTGTGCTGGGGCTTTGTCTGGAGGTACAAGTTGGCGATGCACAGGTCATGGTAAGTACATTGCTCAAGCAGTCTCTGTCTGTTATCATTCATTTTGCCCACACCAAACTGCCCAAGGCAGGAAGACCACGATGCGTGGTCTGCGCCCACTCCGGCATTAAAGTCGCCCAGGAGAACAAGTTCTTCCATGCTAGGGATGCTGCTGACGATGGATGCGAGGTTCTCATAGAACTCGTCCTTTGTGTCTGATGTGGAGGACAGTGTCGGGGCATACACGCTGACAAGAGTGAGTGGGCCTGCGGTGGTGTTGAGGCCAGCCTGGAGTCGCTCTGAGACATTACTGCCTGGTTCCACTCAGTGAAAGGCACTTTTTCTGGACTTTTCCTGGCCTGGCATAGGCCTTTTGGGCCAAAATGCTCTTCGTGTGATAATATGGGCATTTTGGGCAAAGGGGACTGCTTTCTCAGCTAATAGGGGCCTTGTGGGCCGAAATAAGTGGTTTCAGGCAGGCCAAACATCTCATTTCATTTTCATTTCCATTCCCATTTCAGTTTCAAGCACAGGGCAGGGCAAACAACTTATCTCACTTTCATTTCATTTCATTTCCATTGCCATTGCAATATCAAGCACAGGGCAGGCCAGATAACACATCTCTTTTTATTTCATTTCATTTCCATTTCCATCAGTTTCAAGCACAGGGCAGGCCAGACAACTCATCTCATTTTCATTTAATTTCATTTCCATTGCCATTTCAGTTTAAAGCACAGGGCAGGCCAGACAACTCATCTCATTTTCATTTCATTTCATTTCCATTGCCATTTCAGTTTCAAGCACAGGGCAGGCCAAACAACTAATCTCATTTTCATTTCATTTCATTTCTATTGCCATTTCAGTTTCAAGCACAGGGCAGGCCAAACAACTCATCTCGTTATCATTTCATTTTATTTCCATTGCCATTTCAATTTCAAGCACAGGTCAGGCCAAACAACTCATTTTATTTTCATTAAGGGCTAACAAATCATGTATTGCAAGTACATTGCAGACTCCCAGTTTAGTTGACTCACAGTTCAGTTGATTCACAGCAGAATCAGAGTTGTGGCCTCTCCCTCGCAATCTTCCAGTGTGACTGACTCACGTCCAAGCATCTGGGGTTTTATAATCCTGCCCCCCCCCCCGAAGGGGCGTTACCTTCATCATGGTGATTGCCAGGCGAGAGGACCAATCAGCTGATCTCAAGATTTTTTAAACACTCATAACTTTTTTATTTCCTCAGGGCTGCCTCAGTGGAGGAGGACTGTAGGTAAGGTGGCCAAAAATCATAGCGATATATGGTAGCGTTTTTCCAATGATCCTTGTATTTTGCAATAGTTGGATGGAAGCCTCACCTTCAGCATTACTCCATTGCCATTATATTTACACATTGTTGACAAATGAAAAACTGTGACATGTACAAGCTTTCTCAAAGAGCCATTATTACACAATGCAAGCAGGTAAACCCAACCCCACAGTCACTGAGTGATCCCACTTCACAGAAAGTACTTTAGCGGAGGTTAACAACAATGTTTAGTGGAGAAGATTTACAGAAAGGATGAGTGCTTCAAGAGGACAAAACATAATGCGTAAGGAGGAACTGCAGATGCTGGTTTACACCGAAGATGTAAACCGACACAAATTGCTGGAGTAACTCAGCGGGACAGGCAGCATCTTTGGAGAGAAGGAATGGATGACGTTTCGGGTTGAGACCCTTCTTCTGACAGAGTAATCGGTGTGGGCCTTTTTAGTAAAAGGGCAACAGGGGAAGAACAGAACATTGGAGAGTGGAACCAGCAAGGGTGAAACACAATGACCAGTGATGACAGAGAACATGGTGAACAGGGCAACAAGACATCACACTGATATTACAGTTGGAAAACCACAGATAGATTCTTCAAAAGATTGCCAAGTGACTATGAAAACATTAAACTGTATGTTAACCCCATCTGTGACAAATGTCTGTACAAAACTGCATAAATTTTGGAACTAAATTTTTGGAACTTTTACAAAACTATTTAACACAAATTTGAACCCCAATACAGAACTGATTATCTTTGGATCAATGGAAGAGGAAAATAAACTAACTATATTTCAAGAACCTCTTTTTAATTACGGTTTAATAATAGCAAAATAACTTATACTCAAATTCTGGAAAAACACAACCACGCCAACGTTCAAAATGTGGATTTCAAATATGTCGGAAACGCTACATCTTGAAGAAATGAGATTCCTCCTGCTAGGCAAAGTAGACCAATTCTTAAAAACTTGGTCTCCTTTTATCAACTTTTTACAAGCATATGGTGTAACATAACATAACCTTAGAAATTAACTAGTTCAGAACCGGGTGACGGATGGGCAAAAATACGAAATAGGTATATCTCTCCTAATTTCTCTTTTCGCTACTTTTTCTTTTTCTTTCAATCTTTTTAGCTTTTCATCTCTGTTCTTTATTCCTTACTTACTTCTAACAAAAATGAAAAAAGTATATATATTTTTTAAACTGTATGTTAACATTTTTGAGTTAAGAAGTGACAGGAAATGGAATCAAATTTCAAATAAATTAAAGATGTCCGATGAAAATTATGAACTGAATGGGTCAACATCAAAATTGATCTTCTAAGATTCCCCAGCCCCACCTGAAATCTTTGAGATTAATATCCTCTTTAACTGTGTGGATAAACACATTATCAACAGATGATTATTTTTCCATTAAGTTTAATAAAATTTCAGCACATTGAACTATTTCCATTAAAATAATTCATTATACTAGCAAGCTTAAACAGTGTCATATTAATTAGGCCAATTTTCCATTTATGTTTAAACAGAATATGTTGGAAATACTCAGCAGGTCAGCTAGCATCAGTGGGGAAGTAAAAATAGGTCACATTTCAAGTCAGTTTTTTTTGGGACTAATTTTGTGTTACATGGCATCAATAAAAGTAATTACAGCCAGGCCTTAAAATAATCCATTGAAAATTAAATTTACTTTACCAAAGCACTGAAGCATATTTTAAAATTATTCATGCGTGCGCCAATATATATATATAAAATGAATGCAATCAAAACTGTATAGCGGCTGTTAGTTTAGAAAACTTGTGCAATGCATAAAAAATAATTGAGTAATAAAATTTATGTATTTGATATACATTTATACATTCGATAAAACTTGTTAAAAAGTCAGTCCACTTGAAAACGACAACAGGAGGCAGAGTGTATTAAATAACATCAAACAATTGCAGTTACGTTTCAATTTATTTGCTAACACTTGAAAATTAAATGATGGGGATTTCCTGATTGACTGGAGAGGGTGGAAGAAACTCTACCTGGCAAGCTAAAGGTTGATCCTTGGCATTGTATGGGCAGTGTGATGTATCTGCCCACCATTCACTATGACTGAGTACTCTTAGCATCATGCTACCAGAGACTTAATGACTCCTTGCATACAACATGTTCTGCACAAAGCATGCAACTTGTTTTCTGCAATATGGTTATGTTAGGAAACCTACTGTTCATTCCTGGACACCACAAGAATTGGGCAGCTTGGGCAGCTTACAGCCCAGTGGAATGAATATTGATTTCTCTAACTTCAAATAACCCCGGCATTCCCTCTCTCTCTAGCCCTCCCACACCCAAGTCGCACCAGCGTCTCATTTTCACCCAACAAACAGCTAACAATGGCCTGTTTCCTTTATCATCATTACTTTTTGTCATATCTTTCATTCATTGTTCTTTATCTCTCTACATCATCTACTATGTCTCTCGTTTCCCTTTCCCGTGACTTTCAGTCTGAAGAAGAGTCTCGACCCAAAATGTCACCCATTCCTTCTCTCCAGGGATGCTGCCTGTCCCGCTGAGTTACTCCAGCTTTTTTTGTCTATCTTCGCAAGGAAGTAACTGCAAGAAGGAACTTTATTTTACAAATACAGCATGGAAATAGGACCTCCATGACCATCAATCACCATTCACACGAGTTCTACGCTATCCCACTTTCTCACCCACTCCCTATACATTGTGAGTTTACAGCGCCCAATTAAGCTACAAACTCACACATCATTGACATGTTAGAGGAAACCAGAGCACCCGGAGGATCCACATGGGTCACAGGGAGAACGTGCAAACTCCACGCAGACAGCACCCAAGGTCAGAATCAAATCAGGGTCTCTGGATAGTGAGGCAGCAACTCTTCCAGGTGTGCCACTGTGTGCTGCTCTTCTATAGATGCTGGGCAATTTGTGCCATTGACAATCAATGGGTAAATGCCCAGATGTGAAGACAGAAAAAAAAATTGAGCCAGTCAAAGAATTATATAAAATTGTTAATGCACGTAATGCAGGACCTAGTGGAGAACTCTCATCAGCCTCTTCCTCTTGTTTTTATACCAATAACCCTACAGATTATTCTCTCTCAAATGTTACCCGATTCCCATTTGAAGGCACTAATTGATGTTGCCTCTACCAGCACTGCAAGCAGCGAAAGCCAGTTAATAGGTTTCTCATCGTATTCCCTTTGTACCTCGCATTTTCTTGTAATATGGAAGGAGGCCACTCGGCCCATTAAATCTATTCTGATACTCAGAACACTGTAATCAATCTCGCTCTCTAACTTATTTCCAAAGTCCAAGGTCATATACCACTGAAACCGGCCCTTCGGCCCAACTCTTCGTTGCTAACCAAAATGCCCCACCTAAGCTGGGAACTATTTGCCCGCATTCACTCCGTATCACCCTAACCATGTCTCTTTTAAATGTTCATCCATATTTTCCAGAGATGCTACCTGACCCTTTCAGTTACTGCAACACTTCGTGTCCTACCTTTTAAATGTTATCATTGCACCTGCCTCAACTACATCCTCCGGCAGCTCATTCCATATAGCCACCACTCACTGAGTGAAAACATTGCCCTTCAGATTCCTATGAAAGCTTTCCCCTCTCACCCATAATCTGTGTCATCTGTTCTTGATTCCCCTACATCTGGTTCACCTATGTAACCTATTCTCTCTCACGCGTTCGTTAAGGCTTCTGTTCCTCCCGCCACCAACACACAAAGGCTAGGCAGCAATTTATAGCAGTCAAGTTACCTTCTGAGCAGCACAGCCCAGAATAAGCCTACATGGTCACACAGAGAACATGCAAACTCCACACATCTCGGATCCACACTGAACCTGGATTGCTGGAGCTGAACGCTGGCAGCATTACTTGCTGAACCTCGAAGATAGACACAAAACGCTGAAATAACACAGCGGTCAGGCAGCATCTCTGGAGAAAAGGAATGGGTGACGTTTCGGGTCGAGTCCCTTCTTCAGTGAACCTCTCTGTGCTCAGAATTTAGAGGGGTTTTTTTATCTGTGTCCCCTGGAGAAAGTGACAGAGGTTGTGGAGTGCTGCTCTTGCCAGGAAAGTATTTCTTTTGATCAGTAAGTGATGTCTGTGGCTTCATGCAATCCAAGAAGTAATGCATTATTTACAAAATTTGATGTTAATGTGTGCCGTAAGTGGATAGTCAATGCTGAAGCTTATTGTGCAGAGTTTTCTGCCTTGTCAACAGATAGTGACCCCAGCCAGATTAAACCTCTGGGTAATATCACTTTTTAGGTCACTAATCTGTTTCTGTTACATGCTTTTAAAGATCTTATGTTTGCAATTAAATGTAATCCTTTCTGGCTGACACTGTTCAGGGCTGAAAGACCCTGAATGAAAGTGCCAGATTGGATGGCTCAAGATCCCACTTACAATAAATGCAAGACATCAATGGCTGTATTTTGTTAACAATCTGTTTATTGAGATACGAAGCCGTACAGTTTGGTACACAATGCTTGCTCAGCTGCTCATATCTATATTTAACTTTTACATAATTACTTTCCTGTGGTTGTCCAAGTGATGTTGTTTCCCATCTCTGTGGAATTCTCTTTGTAATGATTACATCCTTTTTCTCTTTCACTCTTGGAGACGGTGGAGCGCTGTGCGCCTCCTAAACCGAAGGGCAAGTGGCAGCAAATCCCAAAGATCTTGCTGGGCCTATTTACAAAACCAGCACAGGACCCACAAAGAGAGAAGAGTGTAGTTGCACCTTGCCCCCTCCCTCTGCCTGAGCTTTAAAGTGGGGATTGATTGCCTCCTGTGGCAACTGCTCGCATTCATAAGACCATAAGACATAGGAGCAGAATTAAGTCATTCAGTCCATCAAGTCTACTCCGCCATTCGATCATGGCTGATCTATTTTTCCCTCTCAGTCCCAATCTCCTGCCTTCTCCCCATAACCTTTGACACCCTTCCTGATCAAGAATCTGTCCATCTCCGATTTAAAGATAACCAATGTCTTGGGCTCCATAGAAGTCTGCGGCAATGAATTTCACAGAATCACCACCCTCTGGTTAAAACAATTCCTCCTCATCTCTATTTCAAATGGTACGACCTTTTATTCTTAGGCTGTCCCCCCTGGTTCTATACTCTTCCATTACAGGAAGCATCCTTTCCACGTCCACTCCATCGAGGCCTTTGATTATTCAGTAGGTTTCAATGAGATCCTTTCTCATTCTTCCAAACTCCAGCAAGGACTGGTTTGTATAAGACTGCTATTTTTAGCAGTTGTCCCCCAGAGAATAACTCCAGATCACCCAAGCTTCCCCATTCTGTTACCAGGACCTTGGGGGCCCATGAAGATGGGGACCGCTGTTATCTGATTCTTGAACAGGCCTCTTGTGTAAGCTATGGATGCATTTCGGATTTCCCAATCTATTACGATGGGACCCTTGCACTCTCCCTTTTATTTGCATTTTCCTCTGTCACTGAAACACTATATTCTCCATCAGGAGGCACGGAGGCACAGCAGTAAAGTTGGAGACCCGGGCTCAATCCCATTCCTTCTCTCCACAGATGCTGCCTGTCCCGCTGAGTTACTCCAGCATTTTGTGTCTACCTTCGATTTAAACCAGCATCTGCAGTTCTTTCCTACACATTCCTACTGGTGTTGTCCGTATGGGGTTTGTACATTCTCCCCGTTACTGTATGGGTTTTCTCTGGATGCGCTGGTTTCCTCCCACACTCCAATGATGTACAGGTTATTGGCTTTGGTAACAATTGCAAATTGGTGCTAGTGTGTATGATAGTGCTGGCGTATAGAATGATGCTGGTTCATGCAGCCTCAGTGGGCCGAAGGGCCTGTTTCTGCACTGTATGTCAAAAATCTAAAGTTTGATTGTAATCAAGCAAGGATGATTTACCTGGATAGTACGCAAAACAAAGTTTTATACTGTATCTCATGTAAATGTGTGTATCTCTACATCTGATAATGATAAACTAACACCAATACCAAAACCAGATGTAAAATATTGACATTTTACAAATTTAACTGATCAGCATATTATCTCATTTGTAGTGATTTCCGTCGCAGTGCTGGGGTTATTTGTGCTGAGCTGGTCGATTCACCGGATGCCGATGGAATATCATCCACTTCTACAGTCAATAATATTGTTTCATCTTGACTCTTGTCAGAAATATCATACATTGTGTCGTCTTTAACAATCACGGGATTCCCTTCAGGGACACAGTTGATCTCACAGTCTTCACTAATCGTCTGCATATCAAGCTGGAAAAGCCAGTGCTGTACGAGAAATCTTATGAATTTTTCACCAATCTTCATGAGATAATTCCTGGAACTATGTACCTCGACTATTTCCCTGAAATAACATGTTTTTCATCTCCTATCAGAGGTCTCAACATATAAACTCTATTGTGCAAATGGAATCTCTCTTCATGCACCTTATGTCACGACACATGCACTGTGTGAGTGCCTTAGCTCCACTTCTGCTTCCAAACTGAATGAAATTCAATTGTCCACACTGACGAAGGATTCTGACAATAAATGTCGCCCATCCCTTTTCTCCAGAGATGCTGCCTGACCCATTGAGTTACTCCAGCACTTTGTGTCTATCTTCTGTGCGCTGAGTCCCTGTACACTAAAGGGCCTTGTCCCACTTGCATGCGATTGCGTGAGTTTGGCACGACCAACTGGAAGCGGAGTTCACGCGAAGTTCACGCTAAGTTCGCGCTAAGTACACGCTAAGTTCGTGCTAAGTTCGCGCTTGATGTCATTTACATGCTTACAAATCAGCTGGACAGGAGGCTGGCCGACTGAATTTGGACGTCGCACGGCGTCGGGCAGTAACGTCATCACGCAACGCCACGCCGGGCGGTGACGTCATCACGCGACGCCATGCGCTAGGCGTACTCCGTCAAGACACTGCGTACGACCGCAATGCGCCTGCATGCCGACAGGCCGTTGGCGTGCAAAGATGTCGGCCACTGCAAGAATTTCGGAGCCCCGCACGATGTCGGGACCAGCCCCGCACAACTCCGCGCTTCTAAGTGGATCTGGCCCCGTGCGGCCATACGGTGCCCGCATGCCTCAAGCAACCACGAGGTCACATAATTTGCGAGCCAAGGTTGCGTAAGTGGGACAGGCCCTTAACATTTCATCTGTGGGGCATAGTGCTGTGATGTGTGAACTCCTAAATGAGTTTAGAAAAAGTGTTGCAAGTCAATGTTTCATTGTGGTTTGCAGTTAATGTTCTAGGATTTCTTTCTACGACGTGTCCCTCTGTAGCAAAAACACTCACACAACCCAAATTCAATGTCAGAAGCTCTTGCCATTGTTCTGCTCGTTGTGCTTACAGCAGATTTACACCAATTTTCTGCACTAGCCAAGATCCCTTCAGCCTTTTACAGGTCATTTCTATCGATGCAACTATCTTGCATGCCCATTTGAAGATATGAACTACATGTCTAATAGGTTAGATGGGATAAGGGATAAGATAGTCCACACACAAACACAAATAAATGTCAGATGGAGAATAAAGTTCTTGATGTGGCTCCAGGACAAGAGGTCAGAAGGTCAGAAGGTCCTTGGGATCCAGTAATTCCTTCAGGACACTTACATTTAAAATGTATTCAGATGTGTAGTTAAACCTCTGGTGCACCTTTGCCAGCATTAGATGGCACCAGAGGAAGGGTCTGCAGTAGGCCAAGAGCACAATTTAACTGGTCTGAAAATGTAATTCAATTCAATACCAGGCTGCAAGCCAGAACTCTGAACCCTGATAACAGTAGATAAACCGTGTGGGAAGAAACTGCTGATGCGCGGAGCGGCACGGTGGCGCAGCAGAGATGTTGTTGCCTTACAGCACCAGAGACCCAAATTCGATCCTGACTACGGGTGCTGTCTGTACGGAGTTTGTACGTTCTCCTCTTGACCAGCATCGGTTTTCTACCAAGATCCTCGGTTTCCTCCCACACTCCAAAGACATACAAGTTTGTATGTTAATTGACTTGGTATAAATATAAATTATCCCGTGTGTGTGTGTGTGTGTGTGTGTAGGATAGTGTTAACGGGTGGGGATCACTGGTCGGCACAGACTCGGTGGGCCGAAGGGCCTGTTTCCGTGCTGTATATCTCAACTAAACTAAGATGGACAAAATGTGTAGGAAGGAACTGCAAATGGACAAAATGTATAGGAATGTGGTACCCCCTCGTTAATACCTCTTCCACAGCCAACAATGGACCATTGTGGGCTCCACCTTACCTTGCTCATGCTTGTTGGCCTTGAGTTGTTCTTTTCATACCTTTCATTCTTTTGTTAATTGCACCTTTTCTTACCTCTAGCTTCCCTCGCCCCTGCCTCTCAGTCTGAAAAATGGTCTCAACCCTAAATTGTCACTTATTCCTTTTCTCCAGAGATGTTGCCTGACCCGCTGAGTTACTTCAATATTTTGTGTCTCTCCATCTGTAGACACAGACTGGTTTCATGAGGCACCTTCAAACACTGACTGCACTGCAGCACGCTGTGTGTCTTAGTTCTATGCTGGAGCGTGCTGATCAAGAGGATAAAAGCATCCTCCTTCGAGGATCAAATGTTTGAATATTTCATTCTCTCCACCAAGTCAGCGGTTCAAATTCTTAAGATTTTGCATGTTTAAAACGTAAAGTAAGTAACACGAGCACTAATCTTTCATTGCCATCTGACATCATGCCAAAGAATCAGCACGAGGTATTGGGAAAGATTTGGCATGTGAAGTACTTCCAACATCTTAGCATGAGGAGAGCTTCCCACTACAAGCTATCAACAGAGTTTGATCCAATATTCATCCAGGAGCTATAGAGTTGTAAGATTATTTGGGAAGAGGTAATAAAAGATAGGCAGTATGCCGGAGGTAGCTGCGGTGCTGGAGTGCGCTGATGCTTCATTGCCTGGTCATAAGGTCATAAGATTAGAGAGAATAGGAGTATAATTAGGCCATACGGCCCATCAAGTCTACACCGCCATTCAATCGTGGCTGATCTATCTCTCCATCCAAACCCCATTCTCCAGCCTTCTCCCCATAACCTCTGACGCTAACCCAGAATCCATCTATCGCTGCCTTAAATATACTCACTGACGGCCTCCACAGCCTACTGCGGCAAAGAATTCCACAGATACGCCACTCACTGACTAAAGCCATTTCTCCTCATCTCCTTCCTAAAAGAACAATGTCTAATTCTGACAGAAGCTTTCTCGAGTCTGTCTTGTGTGTGTGGAACTGTGCACTCAGAGTGCTGGCAACCGCTTGCATCCTGTCAAGTTGCAACTGTCCGGGTCACTGCCGCATGTCAAGGATGTCCTTCAGTGCCATGTGGAGCAACCTTCCTTGTACTCATCGCACACAGTGGGAGCGCCAGCACATTTGGAAGCTCAAGGGACTGCAGATGTTGGAACTTGTAGAAAGCAAAGAACAGTTGGAGGAAATTAAGAGGAAAGAGTTTTTAAATATCATATGCACCAGAAAAGGAACAATGACATTTTTATTTGCGCCAGCTTTAAGGGCACGCTAAACACCAACACAAGAAATAAATATACAATAAACAATAACAAGATACATTTTCAATTATACTGGCAATTAGACGAGGAAACACTTTTTCTCACAGAGAGTGGTGAGTCTGTGGAATTCTCTGCCTCAGAGGGCGGTGAAGGCGGGTTCTCTGGATGCATTCAAGAGAGAGCTAGATAGGGCTCTTAAAAGTAGCGGAGTCAGGGGATATGGGGAGAAGGCAGAAACGGGGTACTGATTGGGGATGATCAGCCATGATCATATTGAATGGCGGTGCTGGCTCGAAGGGCCGAATGGCCTCCTCCTGCACCTATTGTCTATTGTCTAATGTCCATTGATGATCCTTTGTGATGCATCAATGTGCTGGGCCCAGGGCAGATCTTCAGCGATGTGCACGACCAGGAGCATGAAGTCGTTGACCCCCTCCACTGCCGAACCACTATCTCTCAACATCTATGGAGGGGTAACACAGTCAACGCTCCATGTCGAGACCTTTCTAGATGTCTGACCCACTGAGATTGTCAAGCTCTTTCCTTTTTGTAGCTCCAGTATATATTGCTGCTCTGGGAACATAAGCCGGCACCACGCAGGACCTTTGCAATCTCAAAAACCTCCGATGAGAAAACGGATGTCAGAGACTTTCAAGTTAATGTCCTGCAGCCCTTGCATGAATGTTTCCTTAAGCTGGTTGCTGCGCCAGCAATTTCCCTCACAGATCAAACAACGTATGCAAATCCTGCCTCAGTGCAGGTAACAGAATCACTAACCTCACGTAGTTTATCCCTAATTCGTGCACAATCAGTCATTGCTAAACGGAAGTCTCTGAAGAGTATCTGTTGCATAAACATGAGCACAGGAGCAAAGCTGCTGGGCTGCTCAAATTCCACTGCGTTAAGATGTGACAATATTCCTTAGACAAAAAATTGTCCCTAACCTTACTTGCATGAGGATTCACAAATCCCAACCCAAACTCCACTGGAAAATGTCAGGCAGGAAAATTTATGTGCGCAACAAATTTAAAATGTGGACAAAGTGTGAGGATAATTAACACAAATTTTAAAGGCTGGAATAATCAAAAAGGACTGGTACAGGACAATATTAGAACATTTCTTTAGTTTAGTTTAGTTTATTGTCATGTGTAGTGCAGTGAAAAGCTTTTTTGTCGCATGCTATCCAGTCAGTGGAAAGGACTATTACTCATGATCCGTCCACAGTGTACAGATGCAGGATAAAGGGAATAACATTTCATGCAACATAAGTCCAGTTAAGTCCGATTAAAGATAGTCTGAGGGTCTCCACTTAGATAGATGGTAGATCAGGACCATGTTCGAGTTGGTGATAGGATGGTTTAGTTGCCTGATAAAGGCATTGGGAATGTTAAAAGGCTTAGACAGGATGTCAGGAGAGTAACAGAGACTCTCTGTTGACGATGCCTTAGATGGCTACCAAGAAAGTCTCCCGCCTTGGCCATTTTACCTGAAACCAGGCAGCGTGGAACAATGTAATCAGAAGAGGCACCAAGTGCACACGCCTTCACTGGATAGTAAAAAGGGCCTCATGTGAATAGGCTGCAGCAAGGTGGATCAGGACCGCATGGTGTGTGCTCCTGTGGCAGCACACCTACATACCTGAACGGAGGGCCTTTCATTCCGAAGCCATGGCTGGATATGGCAGGTCCTGCACTTGTGCACAGCTTCTACTCGGCTGGTAGCCACTGTGTCCTGGCAGCAGATGGAAGAGCTCAGAATCTTGCCCTCTGCTGGTACTGACTTTGACAGAGAAGACACCAAGTCTCCCTTTGGCAGGGCTCCCGTGAAAGATTGGTGACACCTCGGTAGATTGGTTGAACAAGCAACTGATAAACATAGGAGCAGAATTAGGCCATTCAGCCCATTGAGTCTGCTCCACAGATTCAATCATGGCTGATCTATGTTTCCCTCTTAACCCCATTCCCCTGCCTTCTCCCGTAACCTTTGATGACCTTACTAATCATGAGCCCACCAACCTCCTCTTTAAAAATACCTAATGACGGCCTCCACTGTTGTCTGTGGCAATGGATTCCCCAACTTCACCACCCTCTGTCTAAATAAATTCCTCCTCAGTTCCATTCTAAAGGTATGTCCATTTATTCTGAGGCTATGCCCTCTGGTCCTAGACTCATCCACTACTGGAGACATCCACTCCATTTCTGCACTCCCAGGCCTTTCATTATTCAGTAGCTTTCAATAAGATCCTCCCTCGTCCTTCTAAACTCCAGCTAGTACAGGCTTAGAGCCATCAAACGCTCCTCTTACATTAACCCAATCATTCCTGGAATCATACTCATAAACCTCCTCTGGACCCTCTCCAATGCCAACATATCCTTCCTCAGATATGGTGCCCAAAACTGCTCGCAATATTCCAAATGCAGCCTAACCAGTGCCTTGTAAAACATCAGTATTACATCCTTGCTTTTATATTCTATTTCTCTCAAAATGAATGCTAAAATTGCATTTGCCTTCCTTACTACTGACTCAACCTCCAAATTAACCTTTTTGCAATCCCGCAGCAGCACTCCCAAGTCCCTTTGCACTTCTGATTTCTGAATCCACCCCATTTAGATAATAGTTTACACCTTTGTTCCTTCTGCCAAAGTGCATAACCGTACATTTTGCTACGCTGTATTCCATTTGCCACTTCTTTGCCCACTCTCCCAACCTGCCCAATTCTTTCTTCAGGCTCCCTGCTTCCTCAACACTACATGCCCCTCCACTTATCTTTGTACCATCTGCAAACCTGGCTACAGAGCCATCATCCAGATCATTCATATGTAACATGAAAAATAGTGGACTGCTACAGAACACCAGTAGTCACTGGCAGCCAAGCAGAAAAAACAAAACTTCTATATGTATTTAACTTCAGTTCCCCGATGGCCGTGGATATATTGAATTTCCTTCTGCAGAAAATTAAACCAATCCTCTACATAATTGCCCTAATAGCATAACCTTTCTGTCAGGCAGCATCTGTGGAGAGAGAAGCTGAACCATCGCTACAACTCTGTCAAAAACTCTGCATCTGAAATGTGCACTGTCCCTCTCTTCACAGATGCTGCCTGACCTGCTGAGTATTTACAATATTTCAGACATCTTGCATCTGCCACATTCTGCTGTTCATAAGTTCATGTGATAGGAGCAGAATTAGGCCATTCAGCCCATCAAGTCTACTGTACCATTTAATCATGGCTGATCTATTTAGCCTCCAAACCTCCTGCCTTATCCCATAACCCCTGACACCCGTACTAATCAAGAATTTATCTACCTCTGCCTTAAAAATATCCATTGACGGCCTCCACAGCCTTCTGTGGCAATGAATTCCACAGATTCACCACGCTCTGACAAAATAAATTCCTCCTCATCTCCTTCCTAAAGGAATGTCCTTTAATTCTGAGGCTATGACCTCTGGTCCTAGAATCTCCCACTGGTGGAAACATCCTCTCTATCCAAGCCTTTCACTATTTGGTAAGTTTCAATGAAGTCCTCCCTCATTCTTCTGAACTCCAGTTAGTAGAGACCCAGAACCGTCAAACGCTCATCATATGTTAACTGACTCATTCCTGGGATAATTCTCGTAAATTTGTTTGAATAGTAACTAACACAAAAATAATTTACCATTAAATGTGTAATGGAAATAGATGGGATTAAAACCAGAAAATGCTCAAAACCATCAGATCAGGCACTGATGTGGACCAGGATGAACAGGAGAATACAGTCTTGAGAAGAAAAGGATAGTCCTGCCTGCATACAGGGTTTCACATAAGATTTGACGATATATGGAATGAATTTGCGGGTTCCGTGTTTGTGGAGAAAACACACACTGGGGACAATTCTACATTTATACCAAGCCAATCAAATTACAAACCAGTACGTCCCTGGAGTGTGGGCAGAAACCAGAGCACCCAGAGAAAACCGACGCAGGTCCTGTGGAGAATGTACAAACTCCACACAGACAAGCACCCACAATCAGGATTAAATGCGGGTCTCTGCCGCTGCAAGGCAGCAGTTCCACCTCTACGCAACTGTGCCACCCACTTACGTTACAAGAGTAGAGATTCTTTATTTAGAGAGTGAAAGATAAAATGAGAAAGAGGGTAGTGACAAATTCAACTTGAAACATCTACTCATTACATCAATGCACAATAGTATTGAAAACAAGAAGTGTTTTTTTTACATTAGGATGGCTTTCTGATGAAAGATGTTTAATTATTTGCAAATCACTACCGTGTTACTGTTTAACATTTTTCATATTTAGAATTAATATAAATATTAACAGGACAGACAGGTCAATATGGGCATGGGAAGGGGAGTTCAAATGGTTAGCAACTGGGAGACTGTGCAGGCCTTGGCGGATGGATGTGAAGGAGGGGCTGAGACAAAGGTTCACATGCACCTCCTCCAACCTCATCGAATGCATTTGCTTCGACTGATGTTTTAATTCACATATGGTTCCAAACTGGCTGTGTGGTGTTCTCTTTACTTTGGTTTCATTTTGTTTAGAGATTCAGCACAGGAACAGGCCCTTTGGCCCACCGAGTCCACACCGACCAGCAATCCCTGCACATTAACACTATCCAACACACTAGGGGCATTTTTACATTCATACCAAGCCAATTAACCTACAAACCTGTACGTCGTTGAAGTGAGGGAGGATACCGAAGATCTCAGAGAAAATCCATGCAGGTCACAGGGAAAATGTACAAACTCCGTACAGACAGCACCCATAGTCAGGATCGAACCCGAGTCTCTGGCACTGTTAGGCAGTAGCTCGACTGCTGCACCAAGGTTTCCTGCCATGTTGGGATTTTGGAACATAGCCTTCAAAAAAAAAGCTTTCACACACCATGTCTGCCAGAGTGAGTGTCACTCCCTTCCTGTGTATTCTGGAATCAGCGTGTAAAGGATGGACAAGATGGCCAAAGTAACACCTGTACAGCCCAGAACATTCTTCTGGGCTGTCCTATTAATTGAAGAAATCAGCCTGATAGATTCCAACCAGCAAACAACTCAGTCCCAAATCTGCAAAATCGCCTCAGGGTATGCCTACTTTGAAGTTCTCCTCCCTCCGAAGAAGCCCCCCCCACCCTCACATCAGTCTGTGAAGGGTTTCGACCCGAAACGTTGCCTATTTCCTTTGTTCCATAGATGCTGCCTAACCCACTGAGTTTCTCCAGCATTTTTGTCTACCTTCAGTCCCAACAATGTGAGTTAATGGCAAATATATAAATAATTGCAACTTTGGGAACCAGCCTGAAAGAAAATGAACCTACATACAAGAAAGATTTCAGATGTCCTGGCACCTTGTCCTGTTATTGTATGGTCTTTTTAATGCGGTCCAACAAGGTCTCCTCAAGGCCTATCTCCGTCTAAGTTTTACTACTCTTGACTGAATACCAGATAGGCCCAGCCCTTTGACAACCACTTCTGACTGTGCTGAGAAATATCGAATCTCTTTCCAGTTGGGAATTCAACCTCCTAGATCACTGATGCTTTAAAGAAGCAAGAATTTGACTTAAGTCATTTTCTGTACATTTAGAATTCCACCACTGTTTCCGGTGGAGAAGATAGCAGCACAGTTCTGCAGACTCACTTCAAACATTAAACAGCAGCACCATCTATGGTCCACAATGCAAACCAAAAACTAAAATCGAGCTTCCTCAATAACCTCTTGATCAGTGCAAACAATTTGCTCACATTGACTTGCTAGCCATTCGAAGCTTAGCAGCATTTTGTTGCATAACGATAAAAGCTTTTATAATAAGCAATGATGAAAATCTGTTCCGATGAAGAATCTTTGAGCTGAACTGTGAACATTATCTGCCTTCC
The DNA here is from genome assembly GCA_035221665.1 of Okamejei kenojei. NCBI lineage: Eukaryota > Metazoa > Chordata > Chondrichthyes > Rajiformes > Rajidae > Okamejei > Okamejei kenojei. Next base: position 23,241,912 of record CM069159.1, read on the forward strand.
CACAAATGCAGCCTGACCTGCTGAGTGTTTCCAACATTATCTGCTTTTATTATGAGAAGCAGTAGATGACTTTTAAATCATGAACCTCACTTGAAGGCTTTCGGGGAGCTATATTTAAATGCATGCTACATCCACGACTGCACATGTAGTGATAAAAGGGTTTGATGTAAGTGGTATTACAGCAACATTGTGGTGGGATGACATTACGGGGATTGAATATTCCAGGCTATTTTCCATGTAAAATAGAAAAGGAGGCGAGTAACATTGTTCATCAGGGATATCATCAGTATAGCAGTGAAGCACAATCTCAATTTAACAGATAATGCCATAGAATAGAATCATTTCCACTGGAGCTAAGAAGTAACAGAAAACAAGTATCAGAAAACATTTGGGTTGAGTTGTTTATGGGCCTACGAATAGTGGTAATGATGCAGGTAAATAATAAAATTACAGGTATGCATAAGAGGGATAATGTAAAGGGATTTTAATTTACATGTAGCAAATTAAATACATCTAAGACAATTAATTCCTGTAGTTTAGTTTTGAGTTTAAACTTTAGAGTTTAGAGAAACCGTGCAGAAAAAAACTTACCTCATTCCACTGAGTCCGCGCCGACCAGCGATCCCCATATCTGGACTTTCAAAAAGACTTTGACAAGGTTCCACACATGAGATTGGTGTGCAATGTTAGAGCACATTGTATTGGGGGTAGGGTATTCACATGGATAGAGAACTGGTTGGCAGACAGAAAGCAGAGTAGGAATTAACCGGTCCTTTTCAGAATGGCAGGCAGTGACTAGTGGGGGTGCCGCAAGGCTCGGTGCTGGTACCCCAGTTGTTTACAATATATATGAATGATTTAGATGAGGGAATTAAATATAACATTAAATATAACAGTTTGCGGATGACACGAAGCTGGGTGGCAGTGTGAGCTGCGAGGAGGATGCTATGAGGCTGTAGGGTGACTTGGATAGGTTGGGTGAGTGGGCGGAAGCGTGGCAGATACAGTATAATGTGGATAAATGTGAGGTTATCCACTTTGGTGACAAGAACAGGAAGGCAGATTATTATCTGAATGGTGTCAGATTAGAAGAAAGGGGGGTGCAATGAGACTTGGGTGTGCTTGTACATCAGTCACTGAAAGTAAGCATGCAGGTACAACAGGCAGTGAAGAAAGCAAGAGGATTTGAGTTTAGGAGCAAGGAGGTCTGATTGCAGTTGTACAGGGCCCTGGTGAGACCACACCTGGAGTCATGGGCGGAAATCCCAGGTGGAATGGGTGGGGAACGTACCTCCCATGTTTTGAGAGGCGGGGGACAAACCCCCCATGTTTTATAATCCGAATGTTGAAATTCAGTGAAAACAAAATCTATTAAAATCTCCACTTTCCGCAAGACAGTGGGGGTGTCACTGTTAAGCGCTTGTTAAATGTCTCTATTAACAACGTATTAACATGATGTGTCACCAATTGTTTTTTGACCTTCAAGTATTACTGACGGTATTCACGGGGGATTTCTTAAAGCTGTCTGATGCGGGTACAATTACCATTTGAACTAATTGGATGTATTAGTGGATGGGAAAGATTTAAACGGGTATCGGATTTAAATGGGTCAGGTCATTAAGGGATACGGTCGAATGGGTTCCTGGCTGGCTTGCGGGTAAGTCCCTCATTCATGGTCGCTCACATTATTTAGGTTTTTTTTTGCAACTCTCTCCCTCTCTCTCTCTCTCTCTCTCTCTCTCTCTCTCTCTCTCTCTCTCTCTCTCTCTCTCTCTCTCTCTCTCTCTCACTACCCTCCAAGGGTGGTTCTTCTGTTTGCCTTTATTTGCTTCAGTTTTATTTGTTTAAGTGTTATTTATCACATTGTAGTTTTTGAAAGAGTCAAGTGGGTATTAGACGCTTTCTAAGGGGCTGAATTGGTCCGTTCGTGGGGCCTTTCATCGCTCGCTACGGCTTAAAATCAGCGGCAGAATCTTCCATCTCCCCCTGGTCAGGCAGTCAAACTGCTGCGTCGAGACAAACTGCTGCCTGGAGTATTGTGTGTAATTTTGGTCTTAAGGGACTGCAGCGTATGTTCACCAGGTTAATTCCCAGGATGGCAGGACTGAATGTGATGAAAGAATTGGTCAACTGGGCTTTGTATTCACTGAAATTTAGAAGGATGAGGGGTGATCTTATAGAAACATATAAAATTCTTAGTGGTTTGGACAGTAGATGGTGGAAAAATGTTCCCAATGTTGGGGGAGTCCAGAACCAGTTTAAGAATAAGGGGTAGCCATTTGAGACTGAGATGAGGAAAACCTTTTTCACCCAGGGAGTTGTGAATTTGGGCAGTGGAGGCCAATTCACTGGATGTTTTAAAGAGAGAGTTGGATTTAGCTCTTAGGGCTAAGGGAATCAAGGGATATGGGAAAAAAGCCAGAACGGGGTACTGATTTTGGATGATCAGCCATGATCATATTGAATGGCGGTGCTGGCTCAAAGGGGCAAATGGCCTACTCCTGCACCTATTTTCTATGTTTCTATGTTTCTAAACTTACACTATCCTACACACTAGGGACAATTTTCAATTTTTACTGAAGCCAATTAACCTACAAACTTGCGTGTCTTTGGAGTGTGGGAGGAAACGAGACACCTGGAGAAAACCCACGTGGTCACGATGATGACATACAAACTCCGTACAGGCAGCACCTGTGGTCAGGATTGAACCCGGGTCTCTGGCATGTAAGACAGTAACTCTACTGCTGCACCACCATGGCGCCCTTTATCTTAGAGATATAGCATGGAAACAGGCCCTTTGGCCTATCGGGTCTGCTCTGACCGGCAATCATCCTAAACCGGAGCACCCAGAGTAAACACTCGCTGTCACGAGGAAAATGTACAAACTCCATACAGACAGCACCCGTGGTCAGGATCAAACCCAGTTCTGTGGCGCTGCAAGGCAGCAACTCTACTGCTGTGCCATTGTTTCGTCAGTTGTGTACACAAGATGGATTTTGAGATCAGTATATCGAAGGACTAACTTAGGAACAGGCTATTTTACATCGCGGACTGCACAGGTAAGTGTTAAAATACTAAAAACAAAAAATGCTGGAAACATTCATCAAATCAGACAACATCTGTGGAAAGAGGAATAGTTAGTGTTTCAGGTCCGTAACTTCATCGGAACGGGGAAAGGGAGAAAAAACAATGAGCTTTCAGGAGAAGAGACTGTGGGGAATGGATGTGTAGGACAAGTGTGATAGGGTGAGGCCAAATGACTACATGTAGCAGTCGGTGTAGCAGTGAATCAGATTTTACTTCGAAGTCACGTGAGTGACTTCGTGAAGACCCCGCCAGCACGCATGCGCGACATATCGTTGCTCGCATTTGCTGTCGACAAGCTGGGGGGGGGGAGTGCGCTTTCTCAACAGCTCCTTCAAAAAGGACGTTGAAGGTAAGTGAACCAACCTTGAGCTGGTTGTAGTTGGGAGTTTTGCTTCTACCTACAGATTCAAGCATGGAAGGAAGAGGGAAAGCCAAGCTTTCCAAGAGCCGCGGGACCCTAGGAAGTCAGCGGCCAACATCCCCGGAGCTGCTCGCAACGCCGGCAGCACCCGTAGCACGGCCGGGGAAAAAGGTGCGGACGTTGGGCCCTACAGAGTCAGCAGCGCCCGACTCTCCTCCAGAATGGACGTCTGCACAGGAGCAGGGTATACCAGACCCTGACTTCCCATATTTTACAGGTCCCGCGAGGGCATACCCAGGGAAAAGCCACAGCCGCGGCAGGCATCGACAAGCAGCCGGGGAAGCCTGCCAGAGTGCAGGCCGGCGGCAGAGTTGCTGGAGAGTCGGGCAGCCCTGCAGGAGCAGGAGCTACCGACATACCCCTGGGACAGGCTGCCAGAGCGCAGGCCGGTGGCAGCAGAGTTCGGTCGGGCAGCCTCGTTGAGGCAGCTAGCGACCATGCACCACCACAGACTCCGGTGGTCGGAAGTGGCGGTAAGCCTGCGCGGACATCGGGGAGCCAGGCACCGGGGGCCGGCACCGACTCATCTCCGCTGCCTTCGTATCAGGCAGGGGGACCGCCGCAGTCCACACGATGGCGGACTAGCGGTATGTCCGCGCGTGAGTCGTACGGCCCCGCTGGAGCGGCTGCCAACGACGACCTGCCAGGGGACCCTTGTCATCACCTCGACGAGGTGCGGTCCGCTGGTGCAAGCCCCAGAGTATTCGAAGAACCTGGGGAAGTCGACTTGTCGTCCGCGTTTAGCGACGGCGGTCGCATGACCAGGATGGAGCTCATGGTGGAGCCACATCTCCAGCGAGACCTGGACCGACAGGAGCGTGGGTCTCAGCGATCTAGGAGCCAGATCATGAGGCCACCTAGCATCTCACCGTCATCAGCCGGCAGTGCTAGAAGCCAGCAGATGGCTGGCTTCGATGAAGAGCCCTTGATGGACGAGCCCACTGCTCCAGAGCCAGGAGCAGACCTGCTGGACGTGGTTGCAAAATTTGCCACACCAGCACGTTCAGGGAAACCGCTGCATCCCAAACTGGCGGGGAGCATTAACTTCTTGGCCACTCACCAGCTTCAAGATCAAGTACTTGCAGAGGCCATGGAGAAGTACAAAGCTCCGGACAACTGTGTCAACCTGAACATCCCCACGGTCAACACACAAATCTGGGGGAACATGAGTTCCACCATCAGAGCACAGGAGGTACGCCTCCAGAAAATCCTCAAGATCCTGACGTCGGGTATCACGGCATTCGCCAGGACCCTAGGTGGAGATAATGTCACCGATGAACAGCAGGATGCTCTTACCCTCCTCTGCAACACGCAGTTCGAAATCAACTGCTTTCGTAAAAGCTCCATCCGGCCCACCCTCAAACCAAAATTCGTAGGGTTGTGTTGCGCCTCCACCACTCCACCACCACGACAGCAGTTTGGGGAGGACCTGCCCAGGCAGGTCAAAGAACTAGAAGAGGAGGCCTGATGAAGCTACCACCAGTCAGGGTCCAGACATACCGTCGACCACAGCCTTACCCTACCTCTAAACCTCGTCAGCTGGATAGGGCCTATCCGCCACCTGCTCCCCAACAGCAGAAGCCTTTTTTAGGGCAGGGCCAGCTGAAACCCACATGGAAAATGCGGCAACAACCATATCCAGCAACACAACAGCCCCCGAAACCACAATACACCAGGCCCCGCAGTTAACCATGGAGGTAAGGGGGTCTGGTTCTTTCAAGAAAGTAGCAATTGTAACCTCACAAGTAGGGGGACAGTTGCGGACATTTTGGGGTGCATGGGGTGCGATAACCTCAGATCCCTTTCTTCTACAAAGTATTCAGGGTTATGTAATAGTTTATTAATGAGATACTTCCCCCTACACAGCATGTCCCTCATCGCAGGTTTGCGCTCTCTCAAAAAGAGATAGAGGAAGGACATGCAGAAATTTTAAGGCTGGCAGCCAAAGGGGTGATAGAAAAAATGACACATGAACCCCTTGAGTTCGTGTCCAACATCTTTACAAAAACTAAAAAAGATGGTGGATGTCGGATCATCATAGACCTAACCCATCTGAATACGTTTGTACAATATACCCATTTCAAAATGGAAACGTTCGAAACGGCTAAATAGCCAATTTCCCAGGAGTACTTTATGGCCTGCATCGATTTAAAAGATGCATACTATAGTCCCCATCATAGAATATCATAGGAAATTCTTAAAATTTGTCTGGAGCGGTCAATTATGGCAATACAAAGCCTTACCCAATGGACTTACAACAGCCCCCAGGCTATTTACCAAAATTGTCAAACCTATATTGGCGACACTAAGACAACAAAATTATATCGTCATGGCATACTTGGACGATATATTAATAGTGGGGCAAACCCTTGAATTGATGAAGCTGGCAGTCACAGCTGCTAAATCTCTATTCGAGGCATTAGGGTTTGTTACCCATCCAGACAAATCCAAATTCACCCCATCTCAAGTCATGGACTATCTGGGATTCACTATTGACACCAACCAAATGATAGTCACTATCCCAGCCGACAAAGCATAAGCCATAAAAGAGGCATGCAACAGCCTTGCTTGCGCCAGGGTGCCGACAATCAGACATGCTGCTACGGTAATTGGGAAACTCGTAGCTACATTTCCAGCTGCGCAATTCGGACCGTTACATTATCAAAATTTGCAAAGAGCAAAAATTTCAACATTAAAATCAAATGCTGGACATTTTGACAGACCTATGCGGCTGCCGATCAAGGCTACAATTGAGCTACGATGGTGGGTTAACAATATTAGTGAGTGTTACATCATTATTAGCAACCCGTCAGTCGTGTTACAGACCGACGCAAGCGTCCAAGGCTGGGGTGCAACTGACACCACGTCCTGTTGTGGTGGCAGATGGGATCCTCACGAGTCCACCCTCCTACAGACACAAGGAATAATCTATTTGGAGATGCTGGGAGCTTTCCATGGGCTGCGAGCATATTGCACAAATTTACATCATATGCATGTCCGCCTCCAAATAGATAATAATATGGGTGGTATCAGGTCAGTATCTTGTGACGAATTGGCAAACACAATTTGGCTCTGGTGCATTGAAAGAAATATTTGGATATCAGCGACCTACCTCCCGGGGAAGCTCAATACAGTGGCGGGCACCAGGTCACGAGTATTCAATGATAACATCGAGTGAATGTTGAACCCCCAAATATTCGCTGAAATTATAGCTAAATTTGGTACACCAGATATCGACCTTTTTGCGTCTAGGTTGAACCATCAGATACCAACGTATGTGTCTTGGGAACCAGACCCTGGGGCCGTAGCAATGGATGCTTTTCACTCCATTGGGGGAAATGGTCCTGCTACGCATTTCCCCCATTCTGCCTCATCAATCGGGTATTGCAGAAAATTCAACTGGATTCTGCTACAGGCATATTGATCGTACCCGACTGGCCTACACAACCATGGTACCCGGTGGTCCTCCACATGCTAGAAAATCCATGGGTACAAATTGCAAAATCCCCAATTTGATTACAAACCCCATTACGGGGGAAAGTCACCCGTGCCATGGTCACTTAAACCTGTTGGCTTGCAGGTTCTAAGGAGGCCACTATTGGAGGCTGGCATATCACCCAGGGCCATGGACCTCATCGCAGCGCCGTGCAGGGCATCTACCAGAAAGCAGTACCTCACCCAGATCAGGAAGTGGGAGGCCTACTTCTCTCGTACAAATACGACCTACAACTCTGCCACGATCCCTGATGTCCTGGAATTCCTCGCGGGCCTTCATTACAATGAGGGTCTCAGCTACAGTGCCATCAACAGCGCCATGAGTGCGCTGTCCTCATACCTCAACATAGGTGTGGGCACACACCAATTGGTATCTACATTTTTTTTTTTAATATATATTTTTATTAGAGTATGTAGACAGTGATTTAGCAAACATATGTTGTGATTGCAATATGTTATGTTCAACGGACATACATTATTAATATTGTCAAGTGAATCATTTTGACTCTAATAATTTTTTTTTATAAAGAGAGGAAAACAGTAAGAAAAATAAAATAAAAATCAACATCAAAAAAGAAAATCATAAAGAATGGAATAATTTACTATTAATACATCATAGGAGATAAAATCAAGGAATATAAAATATAACTTTTCATCTATTCCTGAGTCCAAGTTTCAGTTAGGGTTCCCTGCCGAACCATTCTACCCTTTTAAGTAATCAATGAAAGAAGACCATATTCTAATGAAAACGTCTTGTTTGTCCATTAAGGCAAATCTGATTTTTTTCCAGGTGTAGGGTCTCCGACATTTCCGTAATCCACATTTTAGTTGTGGGGGATATAGGGCCTTTTTAATATTAATAAATTTTAATATTAGTTTCTTCCCAATTATTATACTGTAATCTAGGAAATTTCTTTGATTTGTTGTAAGAGTTAAACTTTGTTCTGATGTTCCAAGTATTATTAATTTTGGGTCCGGATCCAGTTTAGTATTAATAATTTCAGAAGTTATTCTAAAAATCTCAATCCAGAAATTCTTAATTTTTATACAATTTGCAAAAGTATGTGTTAAATTAGCCTCTGGATGTTGACATTTAACGCAGGTAGAGGATATCTGTGGATTCTATTTAATTTAACTTTGGAGTAATGTAATCTATGTAATACTTTAAATTGTATTAGAGCATGTCTGGAGTTTAGCGAGCATTGGTGTATATATTGTAAACTTTTGTCCCACATATCTTTCGTTATGGATTGATTTATTTCATTTTCCCATGTATGTCTATATGATTCCGTCGATGGTATCTCGCTATCTAAAAGGGTATTGTAAATATAAGTTGTTAATTTTTCTGTATTAGGATGCTTATTCAGACATTCATCAAGGATTTCTGGTTCCCTATTCCTATAATCTTGTGTATTTGACTTAACATAATCTCTGAGTTGTAGATACCAAAAAGAATTATTTGAGTGTAATCCATAAATCTGTTGCAGTTCCTGAAATGAAAGATGCCTTTCTTATAAAGGTGTTCCATCCTTTTGATTCCATAGTTTTTCCATTGTATAAAGCCTTTATCCAGCATGGAAGGTTTGCATAAGGGATTGTTTACAATAGGGAGACAGAGTGGTATATTATCCAGTTTTAAAGCCTTTTTAAGTTGTTTCCAGATTTGTGTACTACTATATATTATAGGGTTTTCCCCATAGGTTTTTTTGTGCAATTTTGTCGGTGCAAATATAATCGAACCGATTTCAAAAGGTAGACAATCCTCCTTTTCCATCCTTTACCAATCTGGTTGATGATCCATTTCTTCCAGCCAAAAAATCATGTTTTTAATATAAACTGCCCAAAAATAAAACAAAAAAATTGGTAGAGCTAAACCTCCATTAATCTTTGATTTACATAAATGTTTTTTATTTATTCTATGATTCTTGTAATTCCAGATGAAACTTGTAACAGTAGAGTCTACTTTTTAAAAAAAAGATTTTGGAATATATATCGGGATTGACTGAAATAGGTACAATAATTGCGGCAGAAAAATGATTTTTATAGCATTAATTCTACCGGACATTGAAATAGGAAGTGTTTTCCAGTATTGAATATTCTTATTTAGTTTATTCAGTAAAGGTGGGAAATTTGATTTAAATAAAGAACTATACCCCTTAGTTACATAAATACCTAGATATTTAAATTTTTCTTCAACTATTTTAAAAGGTGATTGTTGCAGTATATGTAAATTGTGATCCGTTATTGACATGATTTCGCTTTTATTCCAATTAATTCTATATCCTGAGAACTGACCGAATTGAGTTATTAGATTTAATAAATTTGGAATACTAATTTCCGGCTTTGTAATATATATTAGTACATCATCTGCATATAGAGAAATTTTATTCATTGTATCTTTAGTATTGTACCCATGTATTTCTGGATTAGATCTGACATTTTCTGGGAGTGGTTCAATTGCTAAAGCGAATAATAATGGAGATAACAAACATCCTTGTCTACAACCTCTGGAAAGATTAAATTTAGTTGATAACATTTGATTTGTTAGTATTCTAGCTGTTGGGTTAGAATATAATAATTTAACCCATGCACAGTACTTCTCTCCCAATTGAAATTTTTCCATCACTGAAAATAAATATGGCCATGCTACTTGATCAAAGGCTTTTTCAGCATCTAGCAATATAATTGCTAGGTCTGCATTAGCAATTCTATTTGAATATATAATATTAAACAATCGTCTAAGATTATAAAATGAATGACGTTTTGGGATAAAACCTGTTTGATCAGAGTGTATTAATTTGTTAATTAATCTATGATAGGATTTTAGTTAATATTTTCTGATCAGTATTTAATAGAGCTATTGCTCTAAATGAGGCCGGGTCTTCTAGATCCTTATCAGTTTTAGGTATAAGTATTATTGTAGATTCATTTGAAAGTTTCCGGGAGTTGCTTTATGAGGGGAGTGTTTAACACCAACCCTCCTCGACCCAGATACAATATCACCTGAGATGCAGGGGTAGTATTGACCCTACTGAGAAGCTGGTCCCCCATGACAGGGTTACCGCTTGATAAACTCACCCTTAAAGTGGTGATGTTGATGGCACTGACAACAGCACAACGGGTACAGACCTTGCAGAAACTTCGACTCGACAGAATGGTCTCGACCCCTGGAACGGTAACCTTCTTTGTAGAAGAATTACTGAAGCAACATAGACCGGGGTCTACTGAGCTGCAGTTGGAATTCCGGGTGTACCCCTCTGATGCCACCCTCTGCATAGCCACCCATCTCCGCCATTACATCAAGACTACACGCACCATCCGGATGATGGAGCAGGGGCTCATTATCAGCCACAAGCAACCACATCACCGGGTGACTGTGCAGACCATCGCCAGGTGGCTCAGGGTGGTGTTGGGTGCAGCAGGTATAGATATTAACATTTTTAAATCTCACTCTACCAAGGCTGCATCCACATCAGCGGCGAGGACCATGGAGGTGCCCATGGACCATGTCCTCGCTACCGCGGGCTGGGCCAGTGAATCAACATTCCAACGCTTCTACAATAAGCCGGTGGCCGCCCCCGCAACGTTCGCGGAAGCTGTGCTGAGAGCCGCTCCGTAGTATAATTTGTCCCCGAATTAGGGGCTTTTTGTTATTATTTGTATTAATAAATACCCATTACTTTTTCAGCCTGTTCAGTCTGGAATGCATTTACAACCTTTCTCCATCAGTATTGCGGCAGTGTGACTGCATGGACGTTGTCCAGGGCGTGAAATCACAGAGCTTTGAAATCTTCACGAAGTCACTCGGAAGTAAAATAGTAAGATGAAACACGAACTTACCAGTTTGAAGTTTGATCTTTATTTTATGAGGAGTTGCGATGAGAGATTTCGTGCCCTCCGCTCCCAACCCTCTATCATAAGGTCAACTGGTATGTTCAAGTCTATGTTAATCTTACTATCTTCAGTCATTGTTGTTATCTGTGATTCCCAACCGCTGCTTTGAAGAATGTCGCGCATGCGTGCTGGCGGGGTCGTCACGAAATTCCTCATCGCAACTCCTCATAAAATAAAGTTCAAACTTCAAACTGGTAAGTTCTTGTTTAATCTTACTCTTATGCTTTTCTGTCTGTGTAATATGATGAAAAGAGCAAGTTTGTGGAAATGCCCAAAATGACACAATATATAAAAATAAATCTGGTTCTAAAGAAGTCTCTGAGGGGGAATGACCACAATAGGATATAATTTTGTATTAAATTCGAAACTGATCAAGTTCAATCTGAAAATAGGGTTTTCAGTCTAAAACTACGAAGATGTGAAGGATCAGTTGTCTACTATAGATTGGGAACTACATTAATACATGACAGTATTCCAGGGATCTCTGTCTCCATGTACGTAAAGGGCCTGTCCCACAGGCGTTTTTTTGGGCGACTACAGGCGACTAGGCTGTCGCCACATGGTCGCCGGGGTGTCACCTGTAGGGTCATGAGTAGTCTCCTCAGTCGCCCAATGAGTCGTAGCATCTTTCTAGTCGCTGCTGGATTTTCAAAATGTTCAAAAAGTTCGGCAGTCGGCGACATTGGTTTGACGCCAATGAGCTTGACTTCTTCTGACGTAGGTGCTATCATAGGTTGTCGCCAGGTGACGTTGGTTGTCGCCGATGCTGACTTTGGTGAATTCCATTGGCGACTATCTACATCAACCTACGTCAACCGGCGACAGGTACCGGCATCAAGAGAAGAGAAGCCAGGTGATAAAATAACGTGAATTGTCTTCAGTTGTTGCTGACAGGGTCGTTGCTTATCGTAGCTTGTCGTGGGTGTATGTAGGTTGACTTCAGTAGTTGTAGGTTGTCACCTGGGTCGTCGTATGTTGTCATAGGTGTGATCGTAGGTGGACGTCCTAAGTCGTGATGATTGGGTCGCCGGTTGTCGGTAGCTTGCTGTAGCTTGACATCAACTAGGTGGTAGGTTGGTGTAGTTTGTCGTAAGGGGGGTCCAGTTGCCGGTTTTTCGGCGACCTGCTATGACCATGACAATCTCCAGCAGTCACCTGAAAAATCGCCTAAGTGGGACAGGCCCTTAAAAGTCATTGAAAGCTAATATGCAGGTATGGCAGGCAACTGGTAAGGCAAATGGTAGGATTTGTGTATGAGTCAGAAAGTCGGAATGTCTCACTACACTTACACAGGGCCTCAGTGAGACCATAGCTGGTATACTACAGTATGTGCAACTTAAGTCTCCATATGCAAAGATAATATACAGAGAGGTAGTGCCATGGGATGGCACAGGGGTGCAACAGTGGAGTTGCTGTCTCACAGCGCCTGAGGCTCAGGTTCCATCCTGACTACAGGTGCTGTCTGTACGGAGATTGTGCGTTCTGTATGTGACGCTCGGGTTTTCTCCGGCAGCTCCAATTTCCTCCCACATTCTAAAGATATACAGGTATGTAGGTTAATTGGCTGCTGTAAATTGCCCCTAGTGTGTAGGATCTGAAGCTGGACTAACATAGAACTTTGTATCATTGGTCGGCACAGACTCAGTGGTCTGAAGGGCCTGTTTCCACGCGGTACCTCTGAAACTAAACATAACATTTTATCGGACTACTTCCTGGGATGGGAGCTCTGTCATATGAGGAGCATTTCTTTAGTCTAGCCTTGATTCACAAGAATGAGAGGCAACCTCACTGAGACATAGAAATTGTTTTAGGTTCTGAAAGGGGAGATGCAGGGAGGACATTCCTGCTGTCAGATGAGTCTAGAACTTGGAGTCACAGATTCAAAATAATAGCTAAGCTATTTAGGGCTGAAATAAGGTGAAATTGCTTCACTCAGATGGTAGTGAATCTTTGGAATTCTACACCCCAGAGGAATGCAGTCATTAATAGCATTCAAAATTAAGATTAAGAGATTTATGGACAGTAGACAGTAGATAAATCAAGGGATCTGGGAAAGGAACGGAAAGGACCCAGTGTGGGGAACTGCCGGGGGGAGGACAAAGGGGGACCTGGTGCAGGATACTTTATAACTGTTGGCACCCTTTATGTGGCAACTCTTTGCATACCTTGGGTACGCAAAGAGTCGCCAATTGTTACATGTGACAATAAAGTAATCATTCATTCACACAAGTAGCACTGAAGTAGACGATCAGCTGTGCTCTTATTAAATGGTGAAGCAGTCTCAAGGGCCAGCCACTATAATGCGCCCTTTTGACTTAGGTCCTTGTATAGGAATAAAAGAAAGAATGGGAATCAGATCATTAACTTTTGAGTTAAACCTACACCTCAGGGGTAAGACAACTTCACACAGCCTCCTAATCAGGACAAGAATCAAAGCACAAGTGTTTAGCCCAGTTTTAAAGTTTGATAGTGACTGCCTCTAGTTCATGCCCACAATTCCCAGTTACAAAAACAGCTAAAAAATTTGCAAATCCCAGATGGATTGCGAGAGCTGTTAATATTCCAGGAATGTTGCTGGCTCAAAGCTTTCTTGATGCATGAATTTAAACCTGCTGAAAATAACTTAAGTGAATCGGAGAAATGCCATGTGAGGTTCAGAGTTGCCTCCATCTCGTCTTGTTACTACCAGTTTGTCTGGCAGTTCCAGTGAAAAATTAATTAACTTGTGTGGATACGTTATGCTCTCCAACTAAAAAAATATACTGAGGAAGCTCACAAACTTGTCCATGACACGCCATGCATGGGCTTCATTCCCTTAAAGCATGGAAAGATGCAATGCAGTCTAAGGTACTCTGTGGGCAATGGTGCAGCAGGTAGTGCCGCTGCCTCTCACCTCCAGTGGCTCGAGTTTAATGCTGATCTCTCTGCCTGAGCAGAGTTTGCAAGTTCTGCCTATGACCACATGGATCTTCCACACATTCAATAGATGGGCATATATTAGGTCAATCGGCGACTGTAAATTACCCGGAATGAATACAGGAACGTCAGCATGGAGTTGTTGGGCATGCGAGAAAAAAAATAGGTTAGGGGGAAAATAAGTTGAGGAATGGGATTGATGGGAAAGTGCCACCGTAGACTCAAATGAGCCAAATGGCATTCAGTGATGCCATGAACAATATGTATCACATCCTTCAGTTGCTGGAAATGTGAAAGCATTAAACGTTGTACTGCAAAAAGATAATTAGTTTAGTTTAGAGATACAGCATGGAAACAGGCCCTTCAGCCCACCAAGCCCATACTGGCCATCGATCACCCATTCACATGAGTTCTATGTTATCCCACTTTCACACCATCCACTCCCTACAAACTAGGGCGAATTTAGAGGCCAGGTAAGCTACAGACCCACACATCTTTGGGATGTGGGAGGAAAGTGGAGCATCTGGGAGAACCCCACGTGATCACAGGAGGAACGTGCAAACTCCACACAGACATCACCTGAGGTCAGGATTGAACCCGGATCTCTGGCATTGTGAGGCAGCGGCTAAATGTGCCGCTCGAGAAGATGTGAAGCAAATTTTATCTATGGACATCAGCTCAGTGCACATTCACCACGTTAATTACCTGATGCACAGTAGTGCAGCAGGTAGTGCCACTGTATCAGGGCTCCAGTAAATAATTTGATCCTGATCACCAGTGCTGTTAGCACTACCATCCAAAGTCATTCAAAAAATAGCACCCACGTTATATATTCATTACATGCAATCAAAAGCTCAGTGAAGCTATCAGTGAATTCATCTTGACACCATCAGAGTGTTTTAACTCTGGAGATATTTTGGAATGTTCGCTCCCTTAAGTGTGTGATCTAATAGATACGAGGAGCCAGTCAGACACAAAAAGATTTGTTTTAATCTGACATGTAGCATTGTGGCAATCCTGGAGATGGCAGACAAGAGTGTCAGAGAATTCAATGATGTTCCAGTCACAAATATAATGGTAACCTGCAACTGAAGAACAGTTCCCCAGACTTTGGTCTAGATATAACGATGGCAAATGGCATGATCCTCCTTTACATATGTACCAGCAATAATTATCTGCACAATCGTTCTTTTGCAAGGACACATGTTAGTCACATCAGAATAAATAACACATAGTAGGATTTTGCAAAACAATGTACAGGAATAAAGTCACAAATGTAATTAGATTAGTTTATTATTGTCACGCATGTCAAGGTAGAGTGAGAAGCTTTTATTTGCGTACTATCTAGTCAAAGAAAAGACTATATGATTATATTCAAGTCATCCATAATTTACAGACAAAGAATAAATGTTATTGAAGAGAGCACAGTGTAAGAAATACTGTTGTTGAAATAAAATGCAAAGAGTGAACCGATTGTAATGGATGATAGTAGGTCTACTTCTGGAACCAGCATGCAACGCCGCCTAGCTCCAACGCCATCTTAACATCAACACAAAGAGAACAAGTTTCTAACAAGAAGTCAAAAAAAGGGGATCTGCGCAATATTAAAACCAATGCAAAGAAAACAGTATTTAACATAATATCACAAGCAACCAATAGGATTTTAAAGCAACTGTTTAATAGAAAGTAATTAAAAATGCAGATTAACGCTGCAGCAGACTGTTCCATTGTGGAGGACAAACGTGACAAGCAGTTTAGTCATGTTCCTTAGAATACACAGTCAGGCATACGACTTGTTTAGGATTAATTGTGAACATATTGGGACAGTTGCAATGTTTTGGTGCAAACACTCTTTGAAAGAATGAAGCAGCCTGAATAAGTGTCAAAGTAAAACTTGGCAGCTATTCTATAGTTTAGGTCTGAATTATCCACCATCCAATGAGAACATCAAATTGTCACACTAAATTGTCTCTTAAAATGGATTGGACACAAGCAGCATGCCAAATGAACTGCAATTATCTATCTTAAGATAATTGCTTTCTGTATACTGGTCAAACATTGAGAGAGAGCAGAGGTGATGTTTCCACTTGATCAAATGCCTACACCCAGGGGGTTAAATTAGGGGTTTCAAAACGATTATGATAGGAAATAATTCCTTCACTATAATGGTAGCAAATCCTGCTAATTCTGTACCCAAGTCATTGGCAGAGGCTCAGTTAGTCATAGTGTTGAAGCCGGCCATTCGGCCCAGCTTGCTCACACCGACCAACATGTCCCATCTACAGTAGTCCCACCTGCCAGTGTTTGGTCCAGATCTTCCTAAACCTGTCCTGTCCATGCACCTGTCTAATTGCTACTTAAACATTGCAATAGTCCCTGCCATAACTACCTCCTCCAGCAGTTCATTCCATACACCCACCACCCTTTGCGTGAATTGCTGAGATTTTCAAGACAAAAACTGATCATGTTACAGAAATCAAGGGATATGGGATTAATAAAGGAAAGTGTAATGAGATCAATGAACATCCATGACCTTGTTGAAATTTTATTGGAGCAGGCATAATAGGTCAAACAACTAACTCCTGTTTCAACTCTTTATATTCTTGTGCCCTCACTCTGCACAAACAAGAGATGCCTCCTGAGAGCAAATAATTTTGGGAGATTTCATAGAATTCCTGCACGATTTTAATGCATTCAGAGATAGAAAACACTAGTTCATTCAGGTAACAGGGGACGGAATTAAAATTTGGGGCAATAGATACCAGGCAAAACGAGGGAAAGGCTTTATAAACATTCAGAGAGCACGTTAACTGGAATTAACTGGCTGCAGGCTGGTATGAACAGAATCAATGAGTGCTTTCAACCTGAAATTGAATAGGGAATTGAGAGAGTTTCATTTGTAGATTGGTTGAAAGAGATGTGTAATTGGGCAGAGAACATGAGGAGACTGTACAGACTCAATGAGCCAAATGGTCTTCTGTGCCACAATAATTCTATGGTTCTATGAACTGCATCTCCCCTACAAGGAGATTTGGCCTGATTCTACGGAGATATCAGTGACACACTGGCAACTAATGAGCTCCTGTGTAATGTTTATCAAATGGGAGCCAATCCCAATTGAAAAGGCTTGAGTTGACTCCAAACAATAAGCAGGCCAAAAATGCCAACCTTGAAGCTCAGGAAAGCCTGGTGTTGTTTATTCCCCCCCCCCCCCCCCTCATTTTCAAAGGGAATGGGACTGGAAATCAGGCAAAGTACAGTTTTCTACTTGCCACAGTCTCGCTCCATTCAATTCCATTCTGTCTTGAAAATGAAATATGGTGTGGCAGCACATTAAGAAGATGTAAAAATTACAATCCAATGATGCCCTATCTTCTCTTTATCATGGCAGAGCACAATTTCTGAATTACTGAATTCAGTAGGACTATTATTACACAGTAGCAATGTCTGAAGAAGAGTCTCGACCTGAAATGTCACCCGTTTCTTCTATCCAGAGACACCGTTCAATTCACCATTTCTTTTACAGTTCATGAAACCCCATTCTTCACTGACAAGGTCAGCTGGCAAAATCATTCTAATAGAGACACATGGAACAGCAGATCTTGAAATCTTGAGCAAAATACAAAGTGCTGGACTACCTCAGTGGGTCAGTCAGCATATGTGAAGGGAGTGCGTGGGTGATGATTTCTGCAGTGCCTTTCTGCAGACTCACTCGCCTCCATAAATGCTTTCTTCAGACTCACTCGCCCCCTGAGGTACTCCAGCACTTTGTGTTTTAGCCACTCTGATATTGGCAACGTTCTATAAAGATCTTTTTTTTGCTTCAAAGTAGTGATGTGAAAGTACTGTTAATGTGCATAACCTCCATGCTGAGCACCACCTAATGAGTTCCAATCACAGGGGAAACAACTGCATTCCAATCAGCACTTGAACATCTCAGCCGTCAGTAAAACATTTGAATCAGCAAACTTTCAAAAAGTGAATCACCAATCCATTAATTACTTTTGCTGAGAATATGCTCCATAAATACATAATACATTGCTGGAAAAAGTCTGGTCCCTCTTGAGCCTTTTTAGTTTATCGTTTTAAATTTTATGTTGCTTCCGCTGTCACCTTCTTAACATAACAGCATGTTCATGTCTACATTAATTGCTTGCTATACTAACTCATCTCTTCTCTGAATCTATCTGAATCTAGTCTCCAGTCAAAACGGACTTACACCTCGATCTGTTTGGTATTCTGTACTGTTGCCATCATTTCTACAAAGATGAAGATAAACTTCTCAGTGCAGTCAACATTGTTGGGTAGTGGAAGAGAATGATTCGAATCAAACATAGTGATTGAGACTATATGTTATCATGGTGGCATCGTCCAATTGATCCAAACATTTCTAGAAACAATCCAATGACTCGGTTCATGGAGAAATGGTACAACTTTATACAAGCTATATGAGTAGACATCATTTTTATCATTAGCAAATGACCCTCAGAATACTAGATAGTACTTTTCCAAATATAACAACTCATTCAATATCTGAGCAACAGTATATATAGAGTTCTGGTGTTCTGAGGTTACTAGATTCTTTGAGCCGAATATTCCACCTAAAAATTGTTGCTTGCGCCCCTATCATACAGTGAGAAGGCAACTTTTCACAGTTTATTACAGGACCAGCCTTTCCTCTGTGAACTTGGGGCAGCACAGTGACACAGTGGTAGAGTTGCTGCCTTGTAGATCCTGACTATGAGTTTTACATTCTCCCTGGGACCATTTGGGTTTTCTCCGGGTGCTCCGGTTTCCTCCCACACCAACCTACAGTTTGTAGGTCAATTGGCTTCGGGAAAATTATAAAACTGGCCCTAGAGTGTACAATAGTGCTAATGTACGGGGATCGCTTGTCAGCATGGTCTTGGTGGACCAAAGGGCCTGTTTCCACGCTGTATATCTAAAGTCTGAATCACATATGCTTCTCTGTCCCCTGAAATTTGTTATTATACTCATTTTTTCTCAATGCCTTTCTATTCAGTAATCCAACTGTGCAACTCTGTGTTTGAAACAACTGCAAACAATTTGTAAGGAGTTGGAAGGCCCCTCTCTTGATAATATTACAATTGTTTCCTTCTCTCTGAATTAGAGCTCAAGAGTGGAGAATCAATTGAATAATCTTTGAAGTCTGAGGGAAAAAAAACACAACCGCTGAATAGTTTTCTGATAAAGATCCAACTATTCAAACGAACATGTGGTGCTTTAACAGTGACTGTTAGCTCATGCAAAGTTGTTGGCATTGCATATTTTTGAAAACTACTAAGCCATTCAACAATCATGGCATGGTAATATTTAATGGTCGTTCCTGCAAAGTACTTAGCATACACTATCTTGAGGAGCTTATCTTAAATATACAGGCCTCCGCAGATTATAACAGGGTCATAGAGCTCCTGAGAACTGCTTATAACCAAAAACAGTTTGGAAGTTGAAAATGTGGCCTTTAGGCATTATACTTAAATAAAAACATAGGCCAACCAAGGGCAATGTGTAGGTAAACCAAGCCTGTTAACTCAACTATTCAAATATTGCCACAAAGCAAATTACCAGCAATTCCATCCCACTAGTCTCCCCACACGCTCGTTCATATGTATGGTTTAGTTTAGTTTAATTTATTGTCACATGTACCGGGGCACAGTGAAAAGCTTTTGTCGCATGCTAACCAGTCAGAGGAAAGACAATACATGATTACAATCAAGCCATTCACAGTGTACAGATACATAAGGTAATAAAGTGCAAGATAAAGCCAGTAATGTGTGATCAAAGATAGTCCAAGGGTCTTCAATGAGGTAGATGGTAGTTCGGGACTGCTCTCTAGTTGTTGATTGAGTGGTTCAGTTGCCTGATGACAACTGGGAAGGAACTGCCCCTGAATCTGGAGGTATGCAATTTCACACTTCTATACCTTTTGAGATGGGACAAGAGGGAGTGGCCAGAGTGCAACTCGTCCTTGATTATGTTGGAAAGGGATAATACCTCAGAAAGATGGGTTTTTCTCGACCCTGAAATGGTCCTCCAAATCTGGCATCTGTCCATCCTTAAATTGAATCCCTCCATCATTGATGGTCTTGTCTTCAGGCACCAAGGCCATACATTTGGAATTCCCTCCATTACTTTAAGATTTTCTTTAAAATTTATTCTGGTTATCTAATATCATTTAACATGACTCAGTGTTAAATTTTGTTCAAAAATATTTATTTGAAGTACCTTGGAACAAATATTGCACAGATGCAAAAGGCAACACCAATGCAGTCATTGATGTAGCAGAGAAATGGTTGGGTAGTGGTGACAGAGTCGTTTTGGAACAAAGGCTGCCCCATGCAGCCAGTGTCAGAGTATATTCCAGTGGTGCAGTATAGTCCAGTGGCCTCAATAAATGAAGGAGGCCACTGAACCATATAAAAAATAAGGGTAAGTGTACAGGAAAACTCTGATAATCTGCTCTCCAACTATTCAGAAGTCCAAATTGTTCATCTTTTGGCTACTCAGGTATTGATAGCCATGTTTCCTTTCCACTCATCTGTCCTCTCGACCTGAAACGTCACCCATTCCTTCTCTTCCGAGATGCTGCCTGTCCCGCTGAGTTACTCCAGCATTTTATATCTATCTTCCCTAAATCCCAATCTCCATCTCATACATCAAGTCTCCAGTTCCCGCACTTGCTTCCAACTCGCAGGCCCAGATTCCCTTCCAACCTACCTGATGCACTAAAAAAAAACTTACAGTTCAACATCTAAAAAAAATTAAATATAGTTTTGAGGCATTTTACAAAGTGACATCAAAATTGTCCAGAAAGACCAACACCTTAGGTCTGAAGAAGGGTCTCGACCTGAAACATCACCCCTTCCATCTCTCCAGAGATGTTGCCGGTGCCGCTGAGTTACTCCAGCATTTTGTGTCTACCATAGGCCTGAACATATGGATTATAAGAATTTACTGTTTGTTTATTTTACTTCATATTGATTAGCTTCCACGTTTAAATTAATTCATACCAGTTAATTATGTTTTTTGTTAATTTATTCCGTCATTTTGATTTTTTTTTGACCTGCGCTGATCATTGGGAGTCAAATGGAGGTAATGTAAAGATCTTCCACTAGGAGGAGCTGCCTGCACCATGGCACAGTGCACGAAAGGGGCTTTGGTTTGTGTTGCCTGCAGCACTGCTTATGGCCTGCTATACGTCACAGAATAGCCATAGCAACAGGACCTCAATGTCACGGTGTAGCCAGAGGATTGTTTCCATAAGTTGACTGCATTGCTTGTCCAGTAGTTTAACCAATGCACCGCCACCATACATTCTTCTGCAAGGTTTTAGTGCAGACGTATCGGCATTAACGTGACACAAGTTAAATTAATAGGACTGACATTTATCCTTTTATGCAGCAGCCTCTTTAAATTATCCTGACTGATGGCGAAAGATCATTCTGATGCTGCAGCAGTCGAGATAATTGTTTTCTTCCTCGCCTTCCATGTCTGTCACAATTGCCATTTATTTTGGGGTTTTTTAACTGCTGATGAGAGGACAGAGCACTGTGACGTTGGAAGTGCCTCAAATAATTTCTCGCCTTTTGAATGGCATGCAATAAAATCTTTGTGAGTGATGTCGCTGATGGTGCAGTTCCATTGCACTGCAGTGTACACAGTGCAGAAATACAGCAGCCCCACACTATGTTAATACAATGACGACAGAAGGAAAAGCATTAAACAAGAAGCAAGGGCATAATTAAATAGCTGGAAGAAACATTGAAACGAGAGTAGACAATTTAACCCCAAGGCTCACACATTGATATGGAACATTGCTGACTCAGAACACTAGCAGTGAAAGGAATAAGATACGAACTGACATAATGCAGTTATTTTCATTTATGTGAAGCACTGAGAGAGAGTGTAAGCATCAAACAATAAATTGCCCTCTGACAGTCAGTGCAATGGCATTGGCAGAGGCCTGGGAGGAGAGTATGCACCAAGGCCAGTTGTGTTTGCACAATCTTGGCAGAGGCTGGGAAATAAATTGGAAAATGAAAATCACATTCAATATTGCATTAAGCAGAGGATGCTCCCATACAAATATCCTCACGCTGTAAATCTTCAATGGTCACTTGTTCACCACATTAGTAGTGAGGTATTACTCAGATAATCAACATTCTTAAAGGACAATGCACATTTCTTTCAAGTGGTAAGGGCAATATGCGCACAATGTTAACTCTGCAATTTCAAAGTGAGAAAAATTATTCTTTTGAATGTAATTCTGAGGACTGGTTCAGTAGGTTCATTTAAACTTCCTCTAAACCTATCCTTTAGGGGGAAGAACTAAGGAGGACCCGGCGTGGGAGAACCACTGCGAGGGAGGGGAAGGGAGAATAAAGTAGTACCTGACTCGTGATACTTTCTAACTTTGTCGTGCCCTTTATGTGGCAACTCTTTGCATACCTTGGGTATGCAAAACAAAGAATTTCACTGTGACTTGTTACAATTGACAATAAGGTCTTCATTCATATCAATGTAACTGTTCAAATGTTTCTTAAACATTGTGACAGTCCAGCCTCAACTACCTCCTCCAGCAGCTCATTCCACATACTTACCACCCTTTGTGTAAAGAAAGTTGCTCCTCAGTTTCCTATTAAATCTTTTCCCCCTCACCTTAACCTATGTCCTCTCGTCCTTTATTTGGCTACTCTCGGTAAAAGACCATGCATTTGCCCTCTCATGATCTTATACCCATCAATAAGATCGCCCCTCATCCTTCTGTGCCCCAAAAATTAAAGTGCTAGCCTGCTCAAACTCTCCCCATAGCTTAGGCTCTCAAATCCTATCGTAAATCGTTTCTGCACTCTTTCTAGCTTAGCAACATCTTTCCTATAACTGGGTGTTTTTAAACTGTGACATTGCTTCTGATGAGGGCACTTCCAAAGAGCTGTTTCAGGAACACGATGCAGCAATGATTAAAGAATGTTGCCAAGTCAGGGCAGTGTTCAACCTGCAGGGGAGACTCAGGTGGTTGTGCTACCACCCACCTGTTGCCCTTATTCTTCTTGGAGTTAGAGAACCTGGGTTTGGGGAGTCACGCAGTTGCCCGGGGAATTCACTTGAGTTTATTTTGCAGAAGGCACTGAGAAACATTTAGACAGGTACATGGATAGAGCAGGTTTAGAGGGATATTGGCCAAAAACAGGCAGGTGGAACCAGTGTAGGTGGGACATGTTGGTTGGCTTGGCTAGGTTGGACCGAAGGGCCTGTTTCCACACTGCATGACTCTATGACTATGACTGGGAGAGGAGAGAG
This sequence comes from Okamejei kenojei, assembly GCA_035221665.1. Classification (NCBI taxonomy): domain Eukaryota; kingdom Metazoa; phylum Chordata; class Chondrichthyes; order Rajiformes; family Rajidae; genus Okamejei; species Okamejei kenojei. The sequence goes on from CM069159.1 coordinate 23,265,046, forward strand.
TGAGCAGGGCAGAATGCGCAGTCATACAGTAGCTTCCCATCCACAGTATAAAGTCGTGTTTCATATTTCTGCAGGTGAAGAGAGGAATACCAACATTTTAATTTCCAACTACTCCATGTCCAAGTTTATGCAGCAACATTGGGGGAAAAAAACGCAAGCGCTCAATGCCCCCGTGCCAGGATATGCAGCATCTTCCCCTTCAAACACTTCTCAATGGATCCACCGTTGAGGCAGAATTACTTATTAGTATTGTCAAGATGACAGCACACATTTTAAGGATCAATGGACAGCTACGTCTTTCAGTCTGGGTGCTGCTTCAGTGATTTTCATCAGTAACAGTGGGGAACCCAACCTTTCCATTCGCAATTTCAAAAAGTAAAAATAAACACCCCAGGGAACAATCTGATTGATCAACAAACACAGAGTAAGAAATGTACATTTACAAAGCAGCATATATTCAGCTTCAAAATGCTAACAGGGAAAGAAAAGAGACAGCTACAGTATCACGAGTAATGTGTTATACAGTAGGTACGATGAAAGGAACACAAACACAAAACCATGCTGTCGCTCAAAATCTACCAGTAAAAGCTTGAGGTTTGGGCAACAACCAATTTCTACCCTGGCAAGATAGATAGAAGTACAGTGTCATTAAGGTAAAAAAGATGGTGTTGGAGCAAGTCACTCCAAATATGCTTGTGTCAAATTGGCTGGACCGGGCGTCGTTCCGAGAGCATAGACCGGACGCGATCTACTGCGGTGGAGCAGTGGTGGAGGACACCATGGCTACTCTTGGCCAGGCCGGCCCTGCAGCGCCACCAGGACAACAGGCCTTCATGCTCAGGTCAAGAAACCTATGCTTACAACAACTGGGACCTGAGGAGATTTGGTATGTCAACAAATATTCTCTTGAACTTCCACAGGTGTAAGGTAGAGAGCATATTGACTGGTTGCACCGTAGTCTGGTTCGGCAAATCGGACTCCCAGGAACAAAGGAGATTACTAAAAGTGGTGAACACTGCCCAGTCCATCACGCATACCGACCTCCACACCATCAAAGGGTTCAATAAGAGGTTCTGCCTCAGAAAGGCAGCCAGCGTCATCAAGGACCCACGCCATCCTGGCCATGCTTATGTCCAGGCTGAGGAACAGCTTCTTCCCAACAATCATTAGGCTATTGAACGCTACAAACTCCAACTAAACTCATGACTATAAACTGCCTGGGTTTCACTGGGTTCTTTGGGCTTTGTTTTATTTTTGAACTATATTGGGGTTTTTTAATTTATTGAACTTATTTTCTTTTTGTTTGTTTATTAAATTATATGTTGAGTACTGTTGTGCTGTTGCTGCAAGTAAGAATTTCAATGTTCCATTTTGGGACATATGACAATAAAACTCGGTTGATTTTGATGTTCATCATCCTGCCAGATGCATCGTAATATTCTACTAATGACTTTCACAGAAAAGGAAATCTCTGTATTTCATGTCCATATTATGCACCAACATTCCTACTCTCTTTCTCCTTTCTCTGTATATTCCTTGAAAATATTTCTCTAAAATCACTTACCATTGATACTTCAAATTTCGAACTATCTGGCTCCTTAACCATATACACCATGGGCCCAAGTCCTCTGGTGTTAGACTCTCAGAATTGAGACTTAGATGTATCTAGCCAACAAAATTGGGAAGCATGATGTCACTATCCTCGGTCACACCATAGATGCCGAGGATTGGTCATCATTTCCATCCCAGGCATCTGCTTGAATTTGATTTGAACTACTGCCAAAAGCTTTCTTGGCCACCCGAGCTACCTGTGATGCCACTTTCAAGGAACTATATACCTGCACTATGTACCACTGGGTGGCGCCGTACGACGGCAGCCTCGCCAACAGTCTGTCTCATCCTTTTGTTCTTTTTTTTTAGTCTGTTGTTAAAGATATGTTTTAGTGCATCATTAGTTTTATATTATGCGGGGTGGGGAAATGATTTTTAATCTCTTTCCACGACAGAGATGCAACATTTTTCGTATCGTATCTCCGTCTGTGCTGCGGCCTAACATCGTGGAGCTGGCGTCCTGTTGTTGGGAATCAACTTCGGGAGCTGCAAGCACGGGAGCCTGCGGGCTTAGCGTTGTGGAGCTCACGGTCCCTTGGTTAGGGATCGACTTTGGGGGCTCCAAGCCGCAGGAACTTCGACCGCCGCGATCACGGGAGCTTCAATCGCCCCGACACGGGAGCTTTGCCCGCCGGCTGCGGGAGCTTCGATCGCCCCACCTGCGGATTGTTTGACTGCCCCATCCACGAGAGAATGAGGAATGAAGATAAGACTTTATTGCCTTCAATCACAGTGAGGAATGTGGGGGAGCCGCTGTGGTGATGTTTATGTTAACTTTTATGTAGTTGTGTGTCTTGTTGCTTTTTTTGGTATGACTGTATGGCAAATCAAATTCCATGTATGCTTTTACCTACAATACAATCACAATACCATTAGTTTCAATATAATTATGGAGAGAGTCAGAACTGGACCTAGGGGGAGATTTTTGATTGGAGAAAGGCTAACTTGAGGGAATGCGTAAGATTTTAAAGGAGTGAATTGGGGACACTTTGTTTCATGGGAAGGATGTAGAATTAGAAATGGAGGACATTTAAAGGGGAAATTGTAAGAGTACAGAATCTTTATGTCCCTGTTAGGTTGAAAGGAAATAGTAAAAAATTGGAAAGAGCCATGGTTTTCAAGGGAAATTGGACACTTGTTTCGAAAAAAAGAGAGATATCTACAATAATTATAGGAGGCAGGAGTAAATGAGGTGCTAGAGGAGTATAAAGAATGTAAAAAGAATCTTAAGAAAGAAATTAGGAAGGCTAAAAGAAGATATGAGGTTGCTTTGGCAAGAAAGGTGAAAGTAAACCCAAAGGGTTTTTTCTACAGCTATAATTAATAGCAAAAGGATAACGAGGGATAAAATTGGACCATTAGAGAACCAGAATGGACAGCTATCTGCAGAGCCAAAAGAGATGGGGAGATATTGAACAATTTCTTTTCTTCGGTATTCACCAAGGAGAAGGATATTGAACTCGGTGAGTTAAGGGGAAAAGTAGAGTAGCTATGGAAACTATGAGATTCAAAGAGAGGAAGTACTGACACTTTTGAAAAATATAAAAGTGGATAAGTCTCCAGGTCCTGACAGGATATTCCCTAGGACATTGAGGGAAGTTAGTGTAGAAATAGCAGGAGCTATGACAGAAATATTTCAATGTCATTAGAAACGGGAATAGTGCGGAGGATTGGCGTACTGTGCATGTTGTTCCATTGTTTAAAAAGGGTTCAAAGAATAAACCTAGCAATTATAGACCTATTAGTTTGACGTCAGTGGTGGGCAAATTAATGGAAAGGATACTTAGAGATAATATATATAAGCATCTGGAATAAAACAGGGTCTGATCAGGAACAGTCAACATGGATTTGTGCCTGCAAGATCATGTTTTGACAAACTTCTTGAATTTTTTGAGCTGCAACTAGGGAAATTGATGAGGTAAAGCAGTGGATGTTGTCTATATGGATTTCAGTAAGGCCTTTGACAAGGTTCCCCATGGAAGGTTGGTTAAGAAGGTTCAATCTTTGGGTGTTAATGGCGGAGTAGCAAGATGGATTCAACAGTGGCTGAATGGGAGATGTCAGAGAGTAATGGTGGATGGCTGTTTGTCAGGTTGGAAGCCGGTGACCAGTGGGGTGCCTCAGGGATCTGTGTTGGGTCCACTGTTGTTTGTCATGTACATCAATGATCTGGATGATGGGGTGGAAAATTGGATAAGTAAGTATGCAGATGATACTAAGATAAGGTGGTGTTGTGGATAATGAAGTAGATTTTCAAATCTACAGAGAGATTTGGGCCATTTGGAAAAGTGGGCTGAAAGATGGCAGATGGAGTTTAATGCTGATAAGTGTGAAGTGCTACATCTTGGCAGGACAAATCCAAAATAGGAGTACATGGTAAATGGTAGGGAATTGAGGAATGCTGTGGAACACAGGGATCTAGGAATAACTGTGCATAGTTCCCTGAAGGTGGAATCGCATGTAGATAGGGTGGTAAAGAAAAGCCTTTGGTGTGCTGGCCTTTATAAATCAGAGCATTGAATATAGGAGTAGGGAAGTAATGTTAAAATTGTACGAGGCATTGGTAAGACCAATTCTGGAGTATGGGTACAATTTTGGTCACCTAGTTATAGGAAGGATGTCAACAAAATAGAGAGAGTACAGAGGAGATTTAACTAGAATTTGCCAGGGTTCCAGCAACTATGTTACAGAGAAAGGTTGAACAAGGTTAGGTCTTTATTCTTTGGAGCGCAGAAGGTTAAAGGGGACTTGATTGAGGTCTTTAAAATGATGAAAGGGATAGACAGAGTTGACGTGGATACGTTTTTCCCATTGAGGGTAGGGAAGATTCAAACAAGAGGGCATGACATGAGAATTAAGGGACAGAGGTTTCGGGTAACGAGGAGGGGGAACTTCTTTACTCAGAGGGTGGTGGCTGTGTGGAATCAGCTTCCAGCAGAAGTGGTGGAGGCAGGGTCGATTTTAACATTAAGAGTAAAGTCGATAGGTAATTGGACGTGAAGGGAATGGAGGGGTATGGTCTGAGTGCAGGTAATGGGACTAGGGGAAAACAAATGGTCGGCACGGACTGGAAGGGCCGAGAGGGCCTGTTTCCGTGCTGTAATTGTTATATGGTTATATGGTTACTTGGCTAATAAATTACATTATAATTACAATTCCAACACTCCTAGATCCCTCTGCTCTACAACACTCCCAGACGCTTGCATTTCACTGTGTAGGTCCTGCCCTGGTTTGACTTCCAAAAATGCAGCACCTCAATCTGATCTATCTTCAACTCCATTAACCATTCCTCAGCTCACATGCCCAACCGATCAAGATCTTGCTGAAATTTTAGATAACCATCTTCGCTTTTTATATTACTACCTATTTAGTACCATCTGAAAACCTATTTATTAATCAAGACTTGTACATTCTCATCCAAATTGTTGATCAAAGCCACAAAGAGCACTGATCCCTGAGGCACACCGCTAGCCACAGGCTTCCATTCTGAAAAACAACATTCCATCATCACCAGTCTGAAGAAGGGTTTTGACCCGAAACGTTGCCTATTTCCTTCGCTCCATAGATACTGCCTCACCCGCTGAGTTTCTCCAGCATTTTTGTCTACCATAGATTTTCCAGCCTCTACAGTTCCTTCTTAAACATTCCACCATCACCATCTGTTTCCTTCCAAGAAGCTAATTCTCTATCCAGTCAGCTAGCTCTCCCTGTATCCCATGCAATCTAAGCTTCCAAAGAAGCCTACCATGCAGTACCTTATCAAATGCCTTGCTGAAGTCCATATAAATGTATATGGCTGTCCTCATCAATCTTTTTAGTTAGTTCCTCAAAAAACTCAAATTCATGAGACACGATCTCCGAAGTACAAAACCGTGCTGACTATCCCTAATCAGCAACTGTCTAAACAAATGCACATATGTCTTATCATCCTCCCCAGTAATTTGCCTTCCACATACATTAGGCACCCTAGTCTGTCATTCCCAGTCTTTTCCTTGCAATCCTTCTTAAAGGTCTTCCGGCACCGCATCCATATGTAATGATGATTCGTATATCAGCTAGGGCGTCTGTAATTTCCCCTCTACCTGACTTTGTCCCTCCTTCTCTCTGCGACCACTCAATCTCTATAATCCTTCATGATGACTGCAATGCTCAAATTCTGGCCTGTTGATCTTGCCCAAATTTAATCATTCCTTCATTCGCACCCATTGACTTCCTGAACTTTTCCCCCTCCTCTCCTCTCTTCCTTCCTTCCTTCAACATGCCTTGAAACCAACTGTTTTGGTAATATTTTGGAGATCTGTCTCAATATGTCTTTCTGTGTCTCATTGGTAAAATAAATGTATTAATAAATCCCCCATTATTTTATTATGATATCATGCTATATAAATGTAATATGCTGTAAGATATTTGCAATAAATTTCAGTTTCGTTCAGTTTAGTTTTGTTTATTTTAGAGATACAGCTCGGAAACATGCCGACCTTTAATCCTCACACATTAACGGCATCCTACACACTGGGGACAATTTACATTTATACCAAGGCAATTAGCCTACAAACCTGTTCGTCTTTAGTGTTATTCAAGTAAGTATAAAACAGTAAAATAATACTTCCTTGGTAATGTGTTGAAGAATCTACATGGTTGAGGTACATTTCATGCACTGTATTGTTCAATTCCTTTTTTCAAAGCTTAGAAGGAAAATAAAAGTAATTGCCACAAGATGGAGCCTTTGTATTAGATTACTGTTTTGCCGGTAGCAGGTGGGATAAAAGCAGATGTTACATTTAGTTGGCAATGTAGAAACCAGGGTAAGACCTGCATTATATAATACATTGCACTAAGAGACATGCCAATTCATTTTATATAATTAAATAGCATTTAAAATGTTCATTCTGCAAAAGAAACTATCCCAACACGCTAACAAGCAAATAATCATAGTCGCATCATATTTCACATAAATTTACAATTTCCGTTGAGTTTGTATCTTAACTAACCATTGTAATCAAAAGGGAGATTCACCTCCAGCAATAGACACAAAAAGCTGGAGTAACTCAGCAGGACAGGTAGCATCTCTGGAGAGAAAGAATGGGTGACATTTCGGGTCGAGACCCTTCTTCAAGACGGCCCATAATCACACAGAAGAGGAGTCTTCATGAGGATTTCAGGCGCAACATTAAGAGAAATGTTACAGATACATAGGTCTCATTTGCTTCATAAATCGTACAATCTGGGGCAGATTTGCAGATGAACTTCAAAACTAACTTTGACATGTTTTCGTTCGAATTCATTGGAATTATTTTTGTCAAGGAGATACTTGCATATGTGTCTGTGCCCCGTAACCAAGAAATGAATTTCTCTCCCACCATTCATTCACTTGTTCAGGATTTCATCATAATTTTGTTTCCAGCAATCTTTTATTTAGGGAGGTCAGGCTCCTGCTGAAGGCTCGCGACGCCGCTTTTAAATCTGGCGATGCTGAGGGATACAGCTCATCCAGGGCCAATCTGAAAAAGGGAATTAGGAATGCTAAACTCAATCACAAACGGCGGATTGAGGAGCATTTCCGAAACAACTCTGACCCCAGACGCATGTGGCAAGGAATCAAATCCATTGCCGATTACCATAAAGTCAACACCCCCCACCCCCCCCCAGACAATGCCTCCCTTCCTGACGAGCTAAACCATTTCTATGCTCGCTTTGACCGGGACAACAAAACTCCAACCATCAAAGTTGCTCCACCCCGAATGAACAACCCCTCAGTCTCTCCACCTCTGCTGTACAAGATGCACTGAGCAAGGTAAATGAGCACAAAGCTGCCGGCCCTGATGGCATCCCCGGGCGGGTGCTCAAGGCATGTGCTGGACAACTATCCCTGGACCTCACTGACATTTTCAATCTGTCACTGGCCCAGGGTGTCGTCCTCACTTGCCTCAAGACATCTACCATTGTGTCAGTGCCCAAACAATCAGCGACAGGGAGTCTCAACGAGTGCCAGTGGCACTCACCCCTGTCATCGCCAAGTGCTTTGAGCGGCTGATCTTGGCTCATCTCAAAGCCAGCCTCCCCCCCCCCACACTGGATCCCCATCAGTTTGCCTACCGTACCAACAGGTCTACAGAGGACGCCATATCGGCGGCCCTACACTCTGCCCTGACCCACCTGGACAGCAATAACACCTACATCAGGTTGCAGTTCATTGACTTCAGCTCCGCCTTTAACACTGTCATACCCGCTAGCATCGATCACCAAACTCAGCGGTCTTGGCATCTGCACTTCCCTCTGCAATTGGCACACTGATTTCCTCACTAACAAACCACAGTCTGTTAGGGTCAACAACCTCACCTCCTCCACTATAACACTGAACACCGGCGTGCCACAGGGCTGTGTGCTCAGCCCTCTCCTCTACTCCCTCTTCACCCATGACTGCATCCTCAAGCATGGCTCCAACGCCATCATAAAATTTGCCGACGACACCACGGTGGTAGGACTGATCAGTGACAACGACGAGTCAGCCTACAGGGAGGAGGTCCAGCACCTGACAACCTGGTGTGCCAACAATGACCTCGTCCTCAACTCCCAGAAGACAAAGGAAATCATTGTTGACTTTAGAAAGAACAGAGGGGGCAGACACCCCCCCATCCATATAAACGGGACTGAGGTGGAGCGGGTCTCCAACTACAAATTCCTCGGGGTACACATCTCGGAAGATCTGTCCTGGTCCCTCAACACCTCCAAGCTGATCAAAAAGGCGCAGCAGCACCTTTGCTTCCTGAGGAGGCTCAAAAAAGCCCACCTGTTCCCCCAGATCCTGACCAACTTTTACCGCTGTACCATCAAAAGCATCCTGACCACCTGCTTTACGGTATGGTACAGCGGTTGCACCGTAGCAGACAGGAAGGCACTACAACGGGTGGTGAAAACCGCCCAGTACATCATCGGTGCCCCGCTCCCTGCCATGGATGCCCTCCACCGAAAACGGCGTCTGAGACGGGCCGGGAAGATCATCAAAGACCCCTCCCACCCTAACCATGGACTGTTTGCCCTCCTACCATCAGGGAGGCGGTACAGGAGCCTCAGGTCCCGCACTAGTAGGATGAGGAACAGCTTCTATAACAACACCATCACACTGCTGAACTCGGAGTCCCGCCGATAGATTTCTCCAGTCTCTCCGTCCACATTGTCTGCATTCTGTATCTATATATATATTGCTATTACTACGAACTGACGCTAAACTGCATTTCGTTGTACCCATACTTGTATCTGTGCAATGACATTAAAGTTGAATTGAATTGAATATCTCTACCTGATATTATTTATTAGCTGTCTCTGGACTCCAGCATTGCTCAAAAGAAGTTATATGAGTGATGAGGCTGCAACCCATAGACCGTTCAATTATTTCCACAATGAAGGTCAGGTCTGGATTCTGACAAGGAATCTGATAGAACAGAAGAGGGAGAGGCTCGAAGACGAGAGTGATTGATTGACTAAATGACAAATCCATCAATGCAAAGATGTGCAAATGGAGAGATCAGGTCCGTAATAAAATGGTCTGCAAGAGTATTGCACAAGGAGAAGCTACACTCTGTATTTGAATTAGTCAATCCTGATTTATATATTTAACTTTATATAAATATCTGATTATTTGCAGCACAAATTATTGGGAGGCACAAGAGTATTCTTGTTACTGAGAACCATGCAATACAGTCAAGGCTGAAGAGATACTAGATAGGAGATAAATTAGGAGATAGTGATTACTTGAAATAAAACCTCTGTGCTTCAGATGTGGTTAACACTTGCGAGGCAGAATTTATTATCCATCTTTAGCTGCTCGGAAAAGGTGGCTGTCTTTCTTTGCTTAATGCCATTTGTTTTTGTAATTGAATGGCTTGCCAGAACACTTAAGATCACATTAAGAGACAATTGTATAAAGTGGCAATGGAGTGATGCGTACAAACCACACAAACATCTCTAAGTAACGTTAACAAATTAGCTCGGTTTTAATAACAATCCGGCAGTTTTACAGTTATTTAATTTTGGTGCTCACACATAAGATTTATAGAACTTGGAATAGATCGGGTGGACGCAGAGTGTCTCTTGCCCAGAGTTGGGGAAATCGAGAACCAGAGGGCATAGGTCTAAGGTGAAGGGGGAAAAGTTGAATTGGAATATGAGGGGTTACCTTTTTCAAGCAAAGGATGGTGGGTGTATGGGACGAGCTGACAGAGGAGGTAATTGAGGCAGGGGCTATCACAATGTTTAAGAAGCAATTCGACAGGTACCTGGATAGGACAGGTTTAGGGATAGAACATAGAAACATAGAAATTAGGTGCAGGAGCAGGCCATTCGGCCCTTCGAGCCTGTACCGCCATTCAATATGATCATGGCTGATCATCCAACTCAGTATCCTGTACCTGCCTTCTCTCCATACCCCCTGATCCCTTCAGCCACAAGGGCCAGATCCAACTCCCTCTTAAATATGGCCAACGAACTGGCCTCAACTACCTTCTGTGGCAGAGAATTCCACAGATTCACCACTCTCTGTGTGAAAAACGATTTTCTCATCTCGGTCCTAAAAGACTTCCCCTTATCCTTAAACTGTGACCCCTTGTCCTGGACTTCCCCAACATCGGGAACAATCTTCCTGCATCTAGCCTGTCCAACCCCTTAAGGATATGGGCCAAATGCGGGCAATTGGGACTTGTATAGAAGGGACATGTTGGCCAGTGTGGGCAAGTTGGGCTGAAGGGCCTATTTCCACACTGTACGACTCTCTGGCCAAAAGTAAATTTTATAAGCCACCCACAAAGGGGTAAAAAGTAAAATATTGCAGATGCTGGAAATCCCAAATAAGAAGATAACATGCTGGAAATGCTCAGCAGGTTAGCTGGCATCCGTAAAATAGATCAGTGATCTTTTGTGAAAACTGTTCTGAGGCCGGGCAACAGGAAACATTTCTCCGTTGCCGGACCAGCAGGTTCAGGAACAGCTTCTTCCCTGCGGCTGTTACACTACTTAACTCTGCACCTCGGTGATTGCCCCCCACGCCCCCCAGACACTCCTTCCCCCAGTAGAATTGCACTACTGATACTGTTTGTACATATATATATATTTTACTGTTCATTATTCTATGTTCGCTCTTCTGGGTGAGATGCTAACTGCATTTCGTTGACTCTGTACTGTACACTGCATAATGACAATTAAAGATTGAATTGAATTGAATTGAATTGAATTTCAGTCAATCTCACTTCACTGTATCTAACACCACTCGTACTATGGTTTCATCATCGATGCAAAGCACGGTAGCATACAATGCCTATTGTTACCTAATGTATATTTTTACAGTTTTTAATTTTCTTTGTAAGCTGGCTAGCAAGACTCCATGTTAAATATTAGATTGGAATCATTAGGAACATAGCTCTGAAGCAAATGTAAAATGACTTCTTAAAAAGTTGGTTAAAATATCCACATGCTTCTCTCTCACTTTTTTAAAAAATCATAGAAAATGAGTGTAGAACAACCATGCCAACCAAGAATGAAGCAATTCTTCCACAGTCCCGAATGACCTTGTCCAACATTTTACAGTGTCAAGTTGAAATAGACTGCAAATTGATACTATCTATAAAATAGATAATGATGAAACTTGGAGTGGAAACATATCATGGAAACACCAAGTAGCCAAAAGAACCTGCTCTCTCAGAGGGTGGTGAATCTGTGGAATTCTTTAGCACAGAAGGCTGTGGTGGCCAAGTCAGTGGATATTTTTAAGTCAGAGATAGATAGATTCTTGATTGGTACAGGTGTCAGAGGTTATGGGGAGAAGGCAGTAGAATGGGGTTTGGAGTGAGAGATAGATCAACCATGATTGGATGGCGGAATAGACTTGATGGGCCGAATGGCCTAATTCTACTCCTATCCTTTACAACATCTCAGTGCAGTTCCAGAGATGGTTCAGTGGTGTTTATCCTAAAAGTATGTGTCAACAAAAATTATTCTGGCTTGGTTCAATCCAGCTTCCACTGAACTGTGCAAAGTGTCCAAATTCACCATTAAATCATATTATCAGCATTATTACGGTTGGTATACTCACTGAAAATATGCCTCACCCAAAGTACGTGACTTTGCTTCCAAAGCAGATTTTTGGGAAAATATTTTCTCCAATGCAGAATTGGATACCTGTAATTAAACAGGAATTATATCACCTATGTTAAAGATCATTAACTTAAAAGAAGTGTGACATGCCACTGCCTCACATCATCAACAATGGGAAAATCTTGATAATTGTAAAGGCAAAATGGGATAATAGTTCAAGGCAGAGATTCACTCTGCTATTCTGCCCTAGACTTTAATTTTCACTATATTAAAACAAATGTGATGCATTTTATCCTGTCCATGCTCACAGCATGTGCAAAGACATGAAAAAGACATCATGTCCGTTCAATAAAGAAATGTGTAGACCAAGGCTTCATTAATAGAAACACTGATTTCTCAAAATTGACTGCCTCCACTTGATTTGGTGATGTCTTAAAGTATACAAATAGTCAGTAAAACCAGATTGTAGACACAAGGAACTGTTGATGCTGGTTTACAAAATAAGACAAAATAAGGTATCAGAGGCTATAGGGAGAAGGCAGGAGAATGGGGTTAGGAGGGAGAGATAGATCAGCCATATTTTTCTTGCGTTTGAGGCAGCAGAAGTCCGCAGCAGGGTGATGCCATCCGGTTCGACATCCGTAGGCGCCTGCCTTAAAAAGGGCGCATGCTCCGGGTTGGTGCCAAGCTGCGGCGCTGCTGCTGTCTCTGTTTGTTGTCGTTCACCTGACTGAGGTTAGTTGACAGGGCTCACCACGGGGAGGTCAACAACATGAGCTCCAGATCAGCCATGATTAAACGGCAGAATACCCTTGATGGACCGAATGGCTTAATTCTGGTCCTATCACTTATGATCTTATGATCTAAGACACAAAGTGCTGGATTAACTCAGCGAGTCAAGCAGCCTCTCTGAAGAGCATGGATAGGCGACGCATCAGGAGTGAAATGAGGTTTCTAAGTGCCCCTATAAAGAGGCAAATAGACACTTTATTGTAAACGCTCTCCCTGTTGTAACAATTGGTTCATGGCACAAGCTAATTCCAACTCTGACTTTAATCATACTTTGCATTTTGCAGATGTAGTTCCCACTTGCTTCATAAAAAGATGCTGAACATTACTCTGTCTGACAGTATGTACACATATGCTACCATATCGTCAGAATCACAAGTAATGAAATTGGGGCAATTAAAGCAGGTCTTCTGCTTTACAATCCAGAAACGGAGATATTTAACTGTAAGTAATATGTGCAATAAAAATCTCTGTTCACGTTTTATTCCAAAAGGACTAGATTAAGCAAGTGTATTTTCCGCGATAAATTGACATTGAAAATGATAACTGAGTGTACATTTATCAAAATATGGCAATTCAGTCCAGCTTCTTGGATTTATTAACTTGTCATAATGCATAGAACTTGGAGATTCCCCTGAAAATATATTGTTTCATGCGAGTGGTTTCCATAACTTCTTGCAAACATAATGGATATAGATTAAAAGTCATTTTGCTCGTTGTTTGAGAAAGACCAGTTTAATTACACTAATTACGAAATATTCAACTTACTGAATTCTATTTCAGCATCAAAATTCAGCCTTTGTGAACAATGCATAGCAGATGGCAATACATGAGTATCCCAAAGCTGCCCCACCATTTTTACGGCACAAATCAGAAATGTGGTGGAGCACCATCACTTGCCTAAGTGCAACTTGATACAATGCAGACCCATCTGATTAGCACAGGATACACCACCCTGCACATTCAGTCTCTCCAGCATCCACATACTGTCATGTGCACCCATGAATTTACCAAGGTTAATTCAACAGCCAAACCTGTGAAACCTCCCACCTGGAAAGACAAGGGCAGGAATACCAGCACCATAACTTAAGCAAGCCATGACCATCCAATATGTCCAAAGAAGGGTCTCGACCCGAAACCATCACCCATTACTTCTCTCCAGAGATGCTGACTGGCCCGCTGAGTAACTCCAGCATTTTGTGTCTATATTTGGTGTCTATCTTCCAATATATAACTTCCTTTATCACTGCTGAGACCAAAACCTGAAATTCCATGACGATCAGTACCTTCACTAGATGTAGCAGTTCAAGGAGGTTTAACGCAATCTTCACACGAGTACATTGAAATGAAGCAATGAAGAACCCCTTTCCAATAATAGCTTCACCCTGTAATGAAATATAAATAAGCAAAATGTGGAGATATATAAATAAATGTTTGGCATATAAAATGACCATTTGACATATAAAATCACGGATTGGATATGAGTAATTTAAGATGAGATAATCACCAATTTAATCACCTCAGTCACAATTTATTGTGATAAATGCTTTGATCAACTGTTATATCAGGCTAGTTATTAGATATGTTTTATTGGAGAGTTAGATGTTTCCAAGAAATATCCAAAAATTGATTTGTGGAGTATTTTATTGTGTCATAATTACTTAACATGGTTCAGAATATGACACCCTGAGAAACACATTTTTAAACTGTGACTCATTTTATGTTACACATTTATTTAAGAGGCATTATTCAAATTAATTGCATGAAACAGCAGTAACAAATTCTCCAGAGGGAAAAATACATTGCATTTCTCTGTGCGGATATTACTCTTTATGACCCTTCAATATTAAATATTATTTAAAGGAAACAAATAAATACATCTAACAGATACAATTTAGCGTAATTAATATGTTCATTCATCTCTCGGCATTTTCACTCAGTTGATCAACTAACTTAAATGTTGTTTCATCAAAAGTCTTTTTTTTTCATCTCAGCTATCTGTGTTTTATGCTTTGGAGATGTTATATTAGGAATAATATAATTTCTATTAAGTTTCAGTAAAAAGCAAAACTCACAAGCAAAAAATGGGTCTCTTGTCAACCCCTCACGATTACCAGCACCCCCCCCCCCCCCATCTTCATTCCCCAATAGTCAATCCCAAAGATCCTATAGCAAAATAGACCACTCGACGAAAAAGACGTAGTCATGGGCAATTTTCGGCTCCATTTCTGTAACCGGCTTCCGTCTCCGCACCAAAGATCCCATAGCGGAGCAAAGATAACTAGTGCGGAGACAGAAGCCGGTTACGGAAACATCCTCATAAAAATCAAAGTTCTTTGGTAAAAATCTTCTCCTCATTTTCAGAATTATAATTTATTAACACAAACTGTCCCCCTGCAACGTTGATTACACTGTGAGAGGGATACCCAAAGTCGGGACGGGTTACTGAAATGGATGAAAAAAAGGCCCACGTTACGCTGCGTTGCATACTACACGTCAGCCCATTGCATTTAGCAGGAGTGGTCTATCTTGCTACGCTATAGGATCTTTGGTCAATCTTTTCTAATTGCCACCAATTGGAAAAGATCAGTGTTGTTTCCATCATTACCACAGGGGCTGAGAAGATTGCGATGATGGTAAGCTACAGATCAGCTGACAGAGTTCAAAGGTCAACCGCATCACCATTCAAGACTTCACACTGACCAAATGGGCAAACTACATTGATTTTATGTAACTTTGCAAAATGCAAATCTATCTTTGCAAGTGTCGGAGTTCAGATTTGAAATTTTAACTTTGGCTGCAGGTATCTGCAAGGAAGATAATTTACAGGTGAGCTACGGTTGAAAAAAGGACATCTTAAAGCCACTAGTGTGGAAAGTTTCATCATCAGAATAGATGTGGCAGAGATGAAGTAACTGGAAGTCCGTCGAGGAAGCAAGGGGTATAATCGGGACAATTGTGGGAAATCGGTTTAGAGTGGAAAATGGTCCCTGAGATGGAGACAGAGTTGTCAGAAAAAAGGTAGAATCAGATAGAGAGCACGTGTGAGTGGGAGCAGACCACAAATTGGCAATAAACCTAATGACATATTCAAGATTCCTTTGAGGAATCAGCACAAATACAATCATCAAAATAACAAAATCAAACATACAAGGACTGTAGGATGTATCCATCAAAAGGATGCATTTATTTATTTATTTATTTATTTATTTTATGTGTTAAATATTTTTATTAGACGTAAGTACATATTAATAGAATATACTTCTCACATACATTCGTAATATTCGTTAAAAAAAAAAAAAAAAAAAGATACATTTAGGGGAGTCATGAAAGTTCCCAAGGGACAATTTTGACAGAGAAAATGTTCACCTTCTTTGAGATAGGTTTTGCTCCAGTCAATTATCCCAACAATAATTCCTGTGGAATCAAGGAACTGCAGGTGCTGGTTTACAAAAAAATACATCAAGTGCTGCAGTAACTCAGCGGGTCAGGTAGTATCTCTGGAGAACATTGATAGGTGATGTTTCGGGCCGGGACCCTTCCTCAGACTCGTACCCCTTCTTCAGATCCCTGTAAACTCTGCTTCCCATCTTTGCCAGTCAAATGAATGAATTCATCTTTTCTGTCCTGATTTATAGTTATCATGCATCCATTTTACTGCCTGTCCCTTTATTATATATTTTCCACCATTAACTATATTTAATATATTATACTTAATTGAAGCCCTTTTCAAAATCAAATTATAGGATGTCTATTGCATTACCCTTATTTGCTTTTCTGTTCTTCTAAGAGTTCAATATGGTTTGTCAAGCATGGCATCCTATTTTGAAATCCACACTGATTATTATGTTTTCACTTTTTTGATACATACCAACCCCATTTTGAATAAGAATCCATTATGTTCCACATCATTGACATAAAACTAATTTGCCTATTATTCACTGGGATTGTTCTATCTCACTTTTTAAATGCTTGGTTAGCATCTGCCGTCTGTCATGGTTCTCTTTTGCCACCAGTTTTAATATACATGTAACAATCCTTCTGCCTTCCCAAAAATATTTTTTTTCAGCATCAAGACCAGTATCTATTACCCATTTGTAATTGTTCTTGTGAAGGTGGGAGTGATTTCCTGAACGACTGTAGTCCTTCAAGCAAAGATACTCTCACAATGGAATTGGAAAGGGAGTTCCAGCTTGTCTCAGAACAACTATCTCAATTTAGACACCAGTCCCCATATGTTTTTGAGATGGCATTGGTCGAATCCATGTTCAGTGGTCAATGAAGAGAACTCCATCTGGTTTTATTCCTTGAAGGACACAAAGTGCTGGAGTAACTCATAGAGTCATAGAGTGACACAGTATGGAAACAAGCCCTTCGGCCCAACGTGCCCACACCGGTCAACATGTCCCGGCTACACTACTCCCACCTGCCTGCACTTGGTCCATATCCCTCCAAACCTGTTCTATCCATGTACTTGTCTAACTGTTTCTTAAACTTTGGGATAGTCCCAGCCTCAACTACCTCCTCTGGCAGCATGTTCCATACACCCACCACCCTTGGTGTGAAAAAGGGAACTCAATGGCTCAGGCAGCATCCATGGTGAACATAGCTAAGTGACATTTCAGGTCAGAACCCTTCATCAGGAACATGTGCATATCACAAACATGTGCCACAGTCTAACATCCATGGTTTATTATTATGCATATAGGTAGCTTTATTCATTTTCTTCTTACTCAAATAAACATACTTGAGATCATAACAAGAAAGATTATGACCTCGTCAAACTTACTTGAAAATTCAATGAGTTTCTACACGTGCCCTGATTTTTAAAGGAATTTCTCAAATGACAAATGACAAATTGGATTTACCACATTTCTCCAATTCCCAACATCCGACAATGAAGGCAGCCAACACCACATGATTCTACACCTGGTATCATTCCTTCTCTGTTTTAACATGGTTGGTTGTGGTACAACTGCATGGCTTGCTTTCAAAGGCCATTTAAGAGTCAACTACATTAGTGATAGGCCAGACTGGATGAGTTGACCAGATCGCCTCTCCTGAAGGACATCAATAAATCACATGGATTTTCACAACAATCTGATAAATTTGTGGTCATCATTACTAATGACCAGCTTTTATTTAAGTTCCAAGTTATTAACAGGATTTCGATTCGATTCAGATCTAGGATACTGCGTTGGATGATCAGCCATGATCATATTGAATGGCGGTGCAGGCTCGAAGGGCCGAATGGCCTATTCCTGCACCTATTTTCTACGTTTCTAGGTTTCTATGATTCCATAGATGCCATGGTAATGTTTGTACACTGGTTTCTGAATTGTTACACCAACCCCCTGAATGATGTCCCTACTTTCTCATCGATATCTTTACCTGGCTCAATACATCCCCCATCAGAGTATCCTCCTCCAGCCCTACAATGCTTCAGGGTCTGTAAAAGCGTTTTGGCCTGAAACGTCACCTGTTCCTTTTCTCCAGAGACGCTGCCTGACCCGCTGAGTTGCTCCAGCACTTTGGCCCATACTTCAAAGGACTTGCATCCGTCTAGTTCTGGTATCTGATAAAACCCATGATGTTAATGTGTGCATGAGTTCTTGATTAGCATGGACTTTGTGACCCAAAGAGCTGTTTCTATGCTGTACAACTCAATGGCAATTCTGTAGCTGCTGCAGATGGCCCACGGTGCCTTAAGGATGTCCAGCAATGAGTAACCAGCAGAGTTTTGATTCTATCCCATTTAGCCCGATTACAGCACTCTGCGATATTAAGGAAGATGTACAGTCTCTGCATGGCCATTTCTACTTTTTTTTTAATTTATTGTCATCATCTTAGATTTAGACACAATAGTTAATTCAGATTTCAATTTGCGAGTAATTAGATTTGTTTCTTATTTACCTAATTTCATTATATAATTCTCCCATTTATTATTTATATATCCCAGATTTTAATATAATGAAATTTGCATCATTTTAACATTAGTATCCACTATCTAATTAATCAATTAATCATATCCAGGGGTATGAATTACATTTTGGACTTATTAAAAGTTATTTAATAAATCAAACTCTTTTCCTGAAAAAAGTTTAATTACCCTGGCCCCAACTTGTTTTTGGTTAAATTCAATACAACATTTTATTCTCGTTGATATCCAAATTGACTGTGGCCTTGGACAGTCCTTTTGCCTTCTATTTATATCCCTTCATCGGTTTAAGTTCCAGACTTGCTCAATTATATGCAGTGCAGATGTACTTGTTTATATACACTACACCTGAGTATTAACCTCAGTGCTCAAGTAATCCCTGATTCCGTATTCCTTTCTCTATCCTTTGCTCCAACTGCACTAAGTGTTTAGGCCACAACCACAATGGCTGAGATTGTTACAATTCTGTTTTGTTTGTGTAAAATGAACGGTATCTCCAGGACTCAAGTTCTTGTTGTACAACTTGAGTGAGCATCCACGGTCTCTTAATGACACTCCAGGGCCCATGTTGGGCAAAAAAAAAAATGTAGCACTGAAATTACAGTGCATTAGACCTCAGGCTCAGATGACAACAGAGTGATGTTAATCAGAGATGAATTTTAATGAAAGACTAATATTAATTAAGCATAATTAACACTGTCATTTGGCAACCTGCAGAGCAATACCCAGAAGAGCGGCTGGCCAAGTTACCTTCTCTGCTTTTTTGTACATAATGATTTGTGTAAATGTGACTTCTTGTGTACAGATGCTGATTTAAGCAATTTACAGCATACAGCTGACCCAAACCTCAACTGCTCCTGAGTAATCAGAAGTGCACGGATTGTTATGTGGTGAGCATGGAGACTCAACAGCCTTGCTTTGATCACTAACCTGCTGGGCCCTACACACCCTGATGCCATCTCTCCTAGCCTTGCACATGCTTCTTCAATCCCAGTCGCCCTTCCCCACATCCTGCAACAGCCGTGATATCTCAAATAGACCCTGTAAATGCCAAAGCAACCTCCCTGGAACCCATGTCCAGCACTTGCAAAGTCACCTGCGTGCCCTCCTTACCACCCATGTATACCCCGAGGAACATAGAACAGCACAGCACAAGAACAGGACCTTCGACCCTCAATGTTTGTGGGGCGGCCCTGTGGCACAGTGGTGGGGTTGCAGCCTTACATCGCCTGGTACTCAGGTTCAATCCTGACTATGGGTGCCGTCTGTACAGTTTGTATGTTCTCACTGTGACCGCATCAATTTTCTCCGGGAGCTCCGGTTTCCTTCCACATTCCAAAAACGTACAGGTTTGTAGAATTGTAAATTGTCCCTAGTGTGTAGGATAGTGTTTGTGTATGGGGTGATCGCTGGTCAACATGGACTCGGTGGGCCGAAGGGCCTGTTTCGACTCTGTACATCAAAAACTAAACTATACTAAATTAAACTAACTTCTGCCCACACATGATCCAGATCACCCAATTCCTCATATATCCATGTGCCACTCTAAAAGCCTCTTAAATGCCACTCTCCTATCTGCCTCCACCACCACCCCTGGCAATGCGTTCCACGCACCCACCACTCTCTGTGTAAAAAATCGTAATGCCCCTGTCCCACTTAGGAAATCAAAAGGGAAACCTCTGGAGACTTTGCGCCCCACCCAAGGTTTCCGTGCGGTTCCCGGAGGTTTTCGTCAGTCTCCCTAATGGTCGAAAGTGGTTTCCGCTTCTTCTATCTTCCGACGATTATTTCAAAAAATTGAAAAAACCTCCGGGAACCGCACGAAAACCTTGGGTGGGGCGCAAAGTCTCCAGAGGTTTCCATTCAGGTATCTTAAGTGGGACGGGCATAAGGCATCATCTCCTTGAAACTTTGCCCCTCTCACCTTAATCTAGTCTTTGATGTTTCAACTCTCGGGAAAAGGTTCTGACTGTCTACACCTCTCATCGTTTTATATACTTCTATCAGGTATTCCCACAACCTCCAGCCTTCCAGAGAAAACAAACCAAATCTTCTTAGACTTTCACATGGAAAATCTTTCCACCTGTCTGGGCAGACCTTGTGGATGTTTCCCAGCCAGTTTCTTTGCACTCCCACACCTGTTAATCCTGATTCAAACTCGGTTGGACCCTGTGCACCTCCAGCCCCCCCCCCCCCCCCCCCCCCCCCCCCCACCCCCCCCCCCCCCCCACCCCCCCTGTCCCTTCACCACCCTGCATTCTCCCCCCACCCACCCACATTCCCCACCCTCGCCTCCCACCGCCGTGCGCGGTGAGTGTGTGGCGACTCTCAATGTGAAGAGCGGCTGATGTGCCATCGCCCTCCGCTCGGCTCCGTGTGTTTCCCCGGCATGGCTTTAGGGGCAGTGTTTCCTGTAGTTTTGACGCCTATGCCGCTTGAATCCTAATTTGACACTCGGCGCGGTTTGGACAGAATGTTAACCCGGGATTACAGCCGGTCGGTTTTGCCTCAATTCCACTCTGTGCAAACACATTTGCTAATGTTTGGACGCGGCGGCCGCCGCTTGTACAGTCTGTACAAACTGCGGCTCGGCGTTTTATTATTGTGAGTGTCTGTGACAGACTGATTTCCCTCAATTCAATTCCAGGGCGCAAGAGCGGAAGAAAATATTGGAATTACTATTAACTCTTTGCAACATTCATTAACCATTGGGTCCAAGTTTTCTGAAAGGGGTCGATGTTCCGTTGAGACTGTGGGTGAGTGGATTTGTTTCTTACTGCGGAACGCGTTACTTGCTGCCTTTCGGAAGACTTGGTCTCATTCTGGGTTGCCTTGCCATTAATTGCGTGGAATCTGCCAGCGAGGCCGGGACTTTGCTGTTCGTTTCGTATCTGCAATTTATAATTTCGGTCACTTCAAAAAGCTGTCTGATAATAATCTGCTTTTAATGGGAGGCGGACAGTTGCGCGCAGTATCATTCCGCTTACTGATACATTGCACCGACCGGGGTCACTTATTGTTTGCCCAGTGCATTCGGGCTGGCGGTGCCGGGTCCCTCCTCTGGTTGTGATCTGGACTGAGCATTCGCATGGGTACAAATTGAGACTCCCAGGTCGGCAGCACTTGAATGAATTTTGCAGCCACACTTCGCCGTCATATCCGTTAGAGATGCCAGTGTGTTAGCTAGCGTTCAGCCATCTACCCGTTTCAATTCGAGGGGAGCACATGTGCTGTGAGACCAGGTCCAGACCCTGGGCTAATCAACAACAAAAAAAGCCCCAATGCAGCCAACTGAGCGGCGAGCCACCATTATGTTACCCAACGCAAATTAGTTGTCATCTCTGTTGCAGATGACGTTGTCATTAAAACATATAAAATGTCAGACTTTCTTTGTCATCTGCACATGTCGCACTTTTGGGTGTTGATGTGTTTTACCATTTTAGTGCCAGGCTTGTGCATGCTTCCCTGTCGACAGTGACTGGGGATGAAGAGAGCTTTGCTATCTGAACGAGATGACGACGAGGGAGACCTTGGTGGTGGCAGGAGGGTGGGATGGAAGTGGTAGGGGGAAAAGGGGCTGTTGGGACTGAGGGGGGAGTGGGTGGTGGGTGGTGAAGGCTGGTTTATTGCACCTGATGTCTTCACTGAAATCCATTCTGGTCTTGGTATCTGCCATGGGTTGCCTAGTGTGACAGTGAACTGCAGGGGCTCCTGCCACCTTTAGAATATTGGAGTCAACATTTTCCAATGTTGGTCCTTTTGTTGCAAGAAAGGTTACTTGCAGGATTTGCATTAGTGGAATCAAAGCAAAAATGTCAGTGTGAATAATGAAACTTACAGCCCTCTATAGTTACAGAGTCATGAATAACAATAAACATGTTTATTTTCTAATTAAACCAAAGCATATATCCATGTGGTAGTGGAAAATAATCTTTAAGTGCACTGAATCCTCCTTTAAATCACAACGATCTCTGGTCTAAAGTTACAGTAATTAGTCTGCAACTGTATTAATCTCCAGTGACCTAGAAAAATTATCTTCCCAATAAGTATTCTACTATACTTCTGCACCTTGTTTAGAAGAGTTTGTTCTTGGTTACTTGTTTTGGCAACATTCATAAATATGTCCAGTTGTAGTTAGGCACCGCCAAGTAACATACTTTATATATTACAGAAATAATACATTTACCTTCTACCTTTATCTTGAATGAGCAAGAGAAATGTTTATTACCTCATTGGTCTAATTATAGACAATAGGCCATTTGGCCCTTCGGGCCAGCACCACCGTTCAATGTGATCATGGCTGATCATCCCCAATCAGTACCCCGTTCCTGCCTTCTCCCCATATCCTCTGACTCTGCTATTTTTAAGAGCCCCATCTAGCTCTCTCTTGAAAGCATCCAGAGAACCTGCCTCCACCACCCTCTGAGGCAGAGAATTCCACAGACTCACCACTCTCTGTGAGAAAATGTGTTTCCTCGTCTCCGTTCTAAACGGCTTACTCCTTATTCTTAAACTGTGGTCCCTTGTTCTGGACTCCCCCAACATCGGGAACACGTTTCCTGCCTCTAGTGTGCCCAATTATTTGGAACAGAGGGAAATACTGTTTTTTGAAACACTAGCCCAATACTTCTGAACTTTCTTCTAATAATGTTGCGTTGGATAAGTTGCACATTGTTCCAGCTTCTATCGCAGCAGCTGGTGAAGCGTAAAGGAATACCCAGCATTGATCTTAGTTGAGGCAGTCAGCTACAAGGCAGGAAAATTCAATTTAAGTTCACAAATAGAGGGAAAGGAAAGATAGGGTCAGTAGCCAAGAAAAATAAAACGCATACTGGCGGAGAGAAAAAAAGGCGAAGAGATAGAAAAGAAAATTAATTGAGGAAGGAAAAGATGAGTCTTGATGTCAAAGGTGGTCAAATGTGGATTGCTCCATTTAGGATTATTAGATCATCTTTGAAGTTGCAGCAAGGGAGGAGAATGTTTACCCCTCTGGCATTATCTGTGTTTCCAGCTCCTTAGCCACACCTATCCACCATAATCCATTAGCATAATCCTATCCACCATAATCCATGGCATAATCCTATCCGCCATAATCCATTTCCCAAAGCAAGTACATGGCCAGTTGTCCTCCAGATTATTCAATATTGCATTAGAATGGTCTACATTCTAATTACCCTTTCAAGTATAAATCTATTGATATGCCATTGAAATATCTGCAGAGGTATAGTTTTCGCTTTTTGTAATAATAATCCTTTTGTGACATTTTGGCAAACAAAAACATTGCTAATCACTCTTTCATAATTTTAAACGAACCTGATAGATTTCTGCCAGCCTTTTATGCTCTGGTGATTTTTTTTAAAAATCATTGCGTGCCTTTATGAGTGCACGTTCTTGTACTATTATTATTATTATTATTTCCAATATCTTTTGTGTAATGAGGCACCTGTACACTGAATACTCCAAACTGCAGTTAAGCTAATATTTAGTACAAATTCACCGAACTGCATTTTAATGCATTTGGAGATTTCATAGATCTTCCATTATCTTCAACAACTCAACATTGTTCATTTTCCACAATATTTCTTGTGCTTCTCATTCCTTTCCATTGAAGTTGGTCTTTTAGCTGTATATTGCTCCCATAATCTCTTATACTTTTCTTTACATTTGTCATAGTAATTTTGATTAGAAGTTCGTGCAATTTGTGTTGAATTTGTAAGTGACTGGATAGCAAGCGACAAAAGCTTTTCACTCTGACAATAAACTAAACTAAAGTGGAATATAGATTAAATGTGATCCCCGCGAGAAGATGGTGACCCACCTATTAATTAAACTGCTGCCTTCTTTGTAATGATTGGGCTCAGCTAATGGTGTTTGATAAGAAATTTCAAGGATGACCAAGTGAAGGTGAAGGGTCAACTTGAATATTAGTGTAGGATAAGTTTGACTTGTTGGGAAATTTGAGTAATTATCATTGCTATTTTGACAAGTTAGTAGTAT
This sequence comes from Okamejei kenojei, assembly GCA_035221665.1. Lineage (NCBI taxonomy): Eukaryota > Metazoa > Chordata > Chondrichthyes > Rajiformes > Rajidae > Okamejei > Okamejei kenojei. Next base: position 23,289,467 of record CM069159.1, read on the forward strand.
TATGTAACAGTCACTTACCAAGAAACCTGCTCACTTGGCACCAACTCAAAACAACTCCTCAAACTCTTTTCAAAATGAGACAAGAAGAGGTCAATAGGGAAAACTCTAATTCCTGGAAACAAAAGAAATGTAGAGGCCAGGTGTTGCAGCCCCAAATCACGATAACAAGGAACTGCAGATGCTGAAATCTGGAGCACAATTCAAATTGCTGGAGGAACTCAGTGGGTCAGGCATCATCTGAGAAGGGGATGGATAGTCGACGTTACAGGTCGGGACCCTTCTTCAGTCTATGTGAATTATGAGGAAGTGTCCTAACCCAAAATGTCACCTGTCTGCTCCCTCCTCAAATGCCACCTGAGCTGCTGAGTTCCTCCAGCACTTTGTGCCCTGTCCAGTTGCCTCGCATCCATCTGAAATTGGAAAATAAATTGGAGCAGAGATTTCTTCATCACAATGATGCTTTTAGACCACTGGAATGTAGAGTGTTTTGTAAAGTCATAATTTCTAAGGTGATTTTATGTGAGTAACCTGTGCTATCAAAGCCATTGCTATCAATATGATTAATGACACCAGCATATTTAGCACCATATTTTTCAAGAAATAGTTTGTACCTGATTGGAAGCATCTCAAATTGATGGAATATTTATAAAAGAACCAGAGATCTAACAAATTAGGCCTCTTGATTCTGCGTCAGCTTTGCGAAAAAAGAAAATGCATCCCAAGGTTTTACACATAACCTGGCATTTTAGTCCAAATTGTCCATTTGTCTTTCCAAGGGCAGAAATGTCAGCATGGATATGATATCCCATTTTGGTGCTGCACAGCTCTATGACTCTTCCCCCAGAGCAGAGTGGCACAGTCACAAAGCTGGTAGAGCTGCTGCCTCACAGCACGAGAGACCTGTGTCGGGTCCTGACCTCCGGTATTTTATTTCCTCATTTTCCCTTTTACTGAGTAGTTTTCTCCAGGTGCTCTGGTTTCCACCCACATCCCAAAGACATACAGGTTTGTCAGTTAATTGGCCTCTGTAAATTGCCCCTAGAGTGGATGTGAAAGTGGGGTAGCTTAGTACTGGTGCGAGATCAACAGTCAGTGAGGATAAGATGGGCTAAAGAGCCTGTTTCCATGCTTACCTTTCTTTCAATCAATCAAATATGCTTCCATTACTCTTTCAGTTGAAGTATCATCACCCTCTGAGAAATGAGAGGAGAAATGAGACGACAAGAAATAAATGATTGTATTTCTGTGGCATCGTTAATGTCTCCAACATGTCCCATATGTATTTCTGAAGAAGGGTCTGAAGAAGGGTCTCGACCCGAAACGTCGCCTATCTCCTTCGCTCCTTAGCTGCTGCTGCACCCGCTGAGTTTCTCCAGCCTTTTGTGTACCCTCGATTCTCCAGCATCTGCAGTTCCTTCTTTTACACTGTATTTCTGAAATGATGCCTTTGTTGTAATATGAGAAGTGGGAAGTGCAACAGTCAATGACTGTATGGCAATGTCACACCAGACAATTGTATAGTGGTGAAGTAGTCTTGTCATGTTGATCGAGTAATCAACATGACAAGACTACTTGTGTTAGGACTTGATATTCATTTAGGACTCCCTTGATATTCAAAATAGTATTTAGGGACTTGTCACACCCATTGACTCAGTTTAAAGTTTCATCAAAATGATGGCACTTTTTAACAGTCGTACTCCCTCAGTATTGCACTGGAGTCTTTATCTGCACAATTGCTCTCAGTTCTAAGAGATCGCTGTGAATCCACTCTGTAAGTGATGAGAGTACTTCCAACTGAGACATAGCTGATAGTGCTAATTTATGTTCTGTCATTAGCTTATATCCACAACTTTTGACTACTGACCATATCACAGAGATGAATTTATTCCTCTTTCCTCAACAAAAAAATCTTACACTGAGCGCCTACATCTTTCCCCCTTTAAATTTCTCTGCTTTAAATAGAGCAACTGAAGATACAATCTTTCCACATAAGTGAAGCCACTTGTTCCCAGTGTAGGAAGGAACTGCAGATGCTGGTTTAAACCGAAGATAGACGAAGAATCTTGACCCAAAACGTCACCTGTTCCTTTTCTCCATAGATGCTGTCTGACCCACTAAGTTACTCCAGCTATTTGTGTCTATCCCCTTGTTCCCAGTGCCAACTTTAGTTTCCAGCACTACACACAGTATCAGTGCAATCAGTGATTTGCAAATATTTTGCATGACTTCCTGTATTTCTGTTCTGTGCAATTATTTCAAAAACACAGGTGTTATATCTGTTTTTTTAAGCTACCTTATTAGCATACTCTTGTACCTTCAAAGGTTTCTGAATGTGCAACCTCTACTCCTGCAGCTGCAATAAAATTCACTGCAGCGTAGTGCATTTTCTATCATTCCACCCTGTCGTTTGTCCTGAATTACATCACTCAGGACGTACACATAGAATTGCCACGGACATGTGTTTGCCGAGCTCACCTGATTAACTAAATGCTTGTGAAGGACATAGAATTAAGGTGAGGGGGGAGGGGGGAGTTAATAGAAACCTGAGGGGCAGTCTTTTTACACAAAGGGTGGTGGGTGTATGGAATGAGCTGCTGGAGGAGGTAGTTGAGGTAGGGATTGTCACAAGGTTTAATAAACATTTAGACAGGTACACAGATAGGATAGGTTTAGAGTGATGTGGGCCAAACACGAGCAGGTGGCACTAGCGTAGATGGGACATGTTGGTCAGTGTGGGCAAGTTGGGCTGAAGGGCCTGTTTCCACGTTGTATGACTCTATGACTCTATGTAGTCTTCCCCTTGCTGTTCACTATTTTGCCAGCTATTGTAGCATGTGTACAGTTCAAAAGTGGACTCCATGTACCAAAGACAAGGGGGATAATATATAAAAATCAATATTCCTTTCTATAAAAAGGCATAATGCAAGTTGACTGACAGCAAGCTATTGGAAACTCATAACTTTTAAAATATTGTCTAAAATAGTGAGAATACAGATGGCATACAATGCAATTTTGAAGTTTTATTTCTGTGGCAACTTGTCATAGACAATTTGCAACCTTTTGATTCAATTTTTTTACAGCAGCTTACAGAAATCCTTTGTCATGTTTCATCGGTATGTCAGAGCAATCGATTGACAGCAATTAACGTACAAAGGAACTTGGTTGAGAAAGTACACAGATTTTTTGTAATTGTGGTTATTGGAGACAAGTGTTAGCCTGTAGATAAGTGATTTGACGAATAATTGTTACCCACATGGACATTCAGAGAGTTACACACTCTCGCCTTCAGCCCAACTCATCCATGCTAACAAAGGTGCCTTTCTGAGCTTGTTCCATTTGTCTGCGTTGGGCCTACATTCCTCTAAGCCTTTTAAATGTTGTAATTGTACCCACCTCTAACATTTCCACTGGCAGCATATTACATACACCCACTTCTGTATTTGAAAAAATCTTGCCTCTTGGGTCCCATTTAAATTTTTTCCTACTCAACTTAAACATGTGCCTTCTGGTTTTATACTCCCCTACCATGGGGAAACGAGTACGTCTGTCCACCTTATCTGTGCCCTTTATGATTCTATAAGCCTCTATAAGATCGCCCCCTCGTCTCCTACGCTCAAGCTTACTATCAGGTGTACTGTATAACACAGCATACCTCATGATTGCAATATTGAATAAAGCAAGTGACTTATCAATGTCATTTCACTGTCTGTCAATTAGACTTACTGAGGTCATTACAAAAAGTAAAGATGCCCTATTACAAGATAACGGAAAGTAAATTTACTCCATTTTCCAAGGCTCACTGCACATAAATGCCTGAAACTTCATTCCTAAATGCAAGCACTAAACACTGACTGCATTACTATTTCTCAGCCTCTGAAATTGACACCATTGACTTCAGTGGAATGAATTTTGGAAGCAGAGTACCAATGTGCTGACACAACCGTACAGTGTATTTAACGCTACTGACTGGATATGAACTTTCAGGAGGCACGGTATTCCTCAATACAGCATTGCAGCAGAGAAGGGCTGACTGCCGAAAGATAAGCGTTGAACGTAGAATGCTTAGTCTCCAATGAGTAATTGATTTAGCAACAGTTATCTGCTGCTTTTAATATAATAAAACATGCCAAGGCTCTTTATAGGATTAAGTAATTTGAGAAGAAAAACACCAAAATGAACAAGATAAGGATGCGATATCTTCTGGATGGGATGTCAAGATACAATGTAAGGTCCCACCAGCATGCCCACAATACAGTCGAGTGAATTGGACATAATTACCTAATGCTAATAAAATAATAGCAGCCTGGGTTGTGATGGTGTGCCTGGACCATCACAGAGGAAGTAAATGAGCGACAATATATGGTGTTGTCACTACTGTCAGAGGGTCCATGGTGATCACATTGTATGCATCAGCTGCTCTTGGGCTGGCATCATGATGACTTGCTGAGTCACAGTTAGTTTCCATGTGCGTATTCAGGATCTCACGGAGGAATCAATTGTTTCAAGTGACCAGCTACCTCGAGGTGATTGGGTTGCACAGGTCAACTGGATTTCTGGGAGCACCACAATGTTGAGAACTATATTTGGCATAGAATCCAATCTCTGTCTATTTGCTCTATCTATTGTACTTGAGTTTGATTTGTTTGTATTTATGTATCATAATATCTCAACTGTTTGGATAGCACGCAAAACAAAGCTTTTCACCGTGACAATAACAAACCTAAATATGTTGGAGATTTGACTGAATCTACATTACCTTTCGGGCAATTCAGTGCCCTGGAACCCATGGAGTAATTTCTGTCATTAATGCACTTTTTATCTGTGGCTGCCTACAAGGAGCAGGTGGAACATTGACCAGTTGGACAAAATGGCCTGTCACTGCTCTACTGTGCTTCGAAAGCTGTGTTGACAGGGCCTGTACTTATTGCCCAGGCTAATACATTCTAGTGAGCTACAAAATAACTTGGATTAATCCCTGTTGGGCTGGTGTTTCTAAGCACCATCGGAAATTGGAGGAGCAGCACCTCATATTCCGCTTGGGCAGTCTGCACCCTAGCGGCATAAACATTGAATTCACCAATTTCCAATAGCCCTTGCTGTCTCCTCCCCTTCTCAGCTCTCCCTCTGCCCTCGGGCTCCTCCTCTTCCTTTTTCCTTTCTTCCCTGTAAATTGCCCCTGGTGTGTAGGGAATGGATGCGATAGTGGGATAACAGCGAACTAGTGTGAATGGGAAATCGATGGTCGGCATGGAATCGACGGGCCGATGGGGCTGACTCCAATGCTTCTGTGATCACGACAGGCAGGAGGATGATGGCGTCACCCACAAAAATAGATGAGAGTTTGGCCCCTTGTTGCTTCTGATCTACCTGGACCCGAACAAAGCAGATTGCTCAGTCGCATTACGCTTGCAGTTGAGAAAGTGATAGAAGCTGCATATTTTTTTTAATTTCAAGATAAATCTGCATTAGACTGCTCCCGTTTTTTTGCTCCTCTTTACATACTACCCCTGGGGTTTTACATATTTCGATAAGTTTCTTAATTTTATTGCAGATTTAAGATGAGTGAAAGCCAGAACAAATCTTTGGTAGATATACCCAACAGTCAAACTCGAGCACTGTTCTCTACCAGGAATGCAAAGGGTTATCTCTGACCAGCCATCATGATTTATAGAGATGGTTCATGCGTGAGTTACTTAATTGCATTTTTTTTAAAGTAAAGCTTGTGTTGGCAAGGGGATTGCAATGGATGTTGCATTTCTTCAGAAGGTGTTCAATGTGATGTCATCAAAGAGATTTGCTATGGAAATTAGTCATATCCTTGTCTTTACACACACTATCGCTGCACTGAGAGAGAGAGAGAGAGAGAGAGAGAGAGAGAGAGAGAGAGAGAGTGAACATGAAGGGCAGTGTTTCCAAAGCTGGTTCTCGTCGAAGACCAGTTCGTTTTCTCTGTTAGTTTTGTCAGCCCAAGGGCTCAGCATTGTATTTCTAAACGAGTAATATTTTGTTTCTCCGTTTAAAATCAATTCAAAATAATATGAGGCTGGAATGAACGCTGTTTGAAAGGTCAGTGCAATCATCACTTTTCCCAGATGTCGACTCACCCATGAAATTATTCGTAAAAGGTACAGCGACAGATGGGCATGGATGGCGGAGACCAATGCAGTGTGCAGGCTGCACAGCCTCTAATGGTGCAGCCAGCTCCACTCAGGGTGCAACTTTGTGACCTGACCAGGAAATCTGGCAGATTATATCAGACCAATCTTCCTGGGAGATAGGTTGAATGCATAAACTGGGCCCCTGTGGGAAATTAGATTGAAGCGAGTACTGAGATGAGTTTCGCCTGGTCGGGATAAGACATCAAAGAGATGACAAACCCACAGAATGTCACAATGTATCCTCTGACCATTCTCTGTACCACTCAGGCGCCAGGCACAGTGACGCAGCAGGGCGAGTGGCTGCCTCACAGCGCCAGAGACCCCGGGTTCGATCCTGACTTCACGCGCTGTCTGTACAGAGTCTGCACGTTCTCCCTGCGACAGCATGGTACTCCATTGCCTTCCCACGTCACAACTGGCCGCTGTAAAATTCCCCCCCAGTGTGTCGGGAGTGAATGGGAAAGTGGGATGACATGGAACTGATGTGAATAGGTGATCAGTGTCACATGGACTCGGTGGGCCGATTGACCTGTTTCCATGCTATATCGCTCAATGAAGGTCCCCTTCAACAGGACATCTCCTGACCCCAAGGCACTCCTCACAGCCACTGATCAGTGCAATCGTTCATTCTTAATTCTTAAGAATAAGGGGTAGGCCATTTCGGACTGAGATGAGGAAAACATTTTTCGCCCAGAGAGTTGTGAATCTGTGGAATTCTCTACCACAGAAGGCAGTGGAGGCCAATTCACTGGATGTTTTCAAGAGAGTTGGATATAGCTCTTAGGTCTAACAGAATCAAGGGATATGGAGAAAAAGCAGGAGTGGGGTACTGATTTTGGATGATTAGCCGTGATCATATTGAATGGTGGTGCTATCTCGAAGGGCCGAATGGCCTACTCCTCCATCTATTTTCAATGTTTCTATGTTTCTGCGCTGTATCTCTGAAGTCTCAACATAGAATTAACGTGAATGAGTGATTAGTGGGCAGCATGGACTCGGGAGGAGGTATCTCTAAACTAAACTCCCCTTTAACAGGACACCTCCTGAGCCCAAAGCACTCCTCCCAGCCACTGCTCAGTGCAACCGTCCATTCTCCCTTTGATTTCATCACTCCCTCCATCCCATCCACCTGTTTCCCTGAGGCCCTGGCCCAAGAGGGTGAGTTGCGATGGAGGTATGAACGGTACCAACACTGTCCCACCACATTACACCATTGAGACTCCGGACAAATTTCAAGTCCACCTTACTCTTTCACGATCAAGAGGCAACTGCACTGGCAACGGATGGCAATACATTTTCAGTCGCATTCTTTTGGTACCTGGTACTCCATCAGGTTTCCACGGGGGCAGTCAGTGACAAAAAAACCTTCAGTGAATCATTGTCCTGGAAGGTTTACATTTTCTTTTTCTCCACAGATGTTGCCCTGAGCTGTCAGATATTTCCAGCACTTACTTTGACTTTGATTCAGATTTTGAATAACTGCTGCATTTTATGTATTTCTATCAATGTGAAACACGATCCTGGGTGAATTCTGTCACCACATAACTTTTCAATCAGCAGGTCAACGTAGAAAGGACATAAAGTGCTGGAGTAACTCAGCGGGTCAGGCAGCATCTCTGGAGAACATGGACAGGTGATGGCGTGGGTCAGGACTCTTCTTCAACGTACAAAGAGCTGGGTAAACAGAAGGGCTCCATCCTGAAACATCACCCATCAGTGGAGGGGCCCAAACCTGAAACATCACCCATCAGTGGAGGGGCCCCAACCTGAAAACTTCACCCATCAGTGGAGTGGAGGGGCCCAAAACTGACAACATCACCCCAGTGGAGGGCCCCCAACCTGAAACATCAGTGGAGGGCCCCAGCCTCAGAGTCCGTCGAAGGGTCCCGACCTGAAACAATATCTATCCATGTTCTCCAGAGATGCTACCTGACCCGCTGAGGCACTCCAGCACTTTGTGTCTTTTTTGGGGTAAACACCTCGTACTTTTCACACAATCTCCACAAAAGGAGTTGAAGAGAAAGTATCATCACTCACTTGGTCCTCCGAGAGTTGCCTTCACACTTAGATCCCCTGTCTGTAGCTTCCGCTTCAGGATGGCGTTTCATTAACCCCCGACTGACCAAGTGCCTCTTTCCACCTACTTACTATCTTTTACGCAGAAGCATAAGAAGGAGAGTCTCAACAACCCCACATACTGAGATGAACTCCATCAGGAGGTTGGCATCCCATCTCTTATCCAATAGGACAAGAACCACACCTTGACACTAGTAGAACACACAAAGTGGGCAGGAGAGTATTCTCAGCGGTCAGCAGCTCTCTCGAGCAAATGACATGTTTAGTGCACCTTAAAAGATTCAGAAATCATTTCAGCATGGCCCCCTTTTCTAGTAGGTGGATAAGGGAGACTGTGGAAGCGGTTGACGACCAGAACATTTGCCTATCTTTGTCCTCCATGGCAAGAGCTGCCTGACCCCCGATACTCCCTGGGGGGAGTGCGTGAGGATTAGGAGTGTTTGATGCCAATTCCTGAATCAAAATGCGATGTATTAAGGAAAAGGGAGATCCTTGTGTCATGGTACACAAGTCATTGAAAGTTAGGCATGCAGGTGCAGCAGGGCCACCAAGTAGGGTCTTATTCTCAGACAACACATTAATGTTCAGGTCCCGAATGAATCTGGATTAAAGGCTGAGCGTACGAATGAAGATATATTTATTGTCAGTTTACAGATACTTGTAGACGTCCTCAGTTCATTGGGCAAGGGGACAGAAGGGTATGGAGAGAATGGCAACGGGACAAATCTTCAGAACCTGGCCTATGCACCTAATTTCTCTAACAAAATTGTTCACTGAGAAGGTGAGAAAACATTGTAGACAGGAAACGATGAAGAAGGTGAGAAAAAGAATGAAAAAAATAAACTGCTGAAGGAATTCAGATCAGTATGAAGGGAAATGGTCAGACGCCATTTCAGAGTGAAAAAGGGTCCTGACCTGAAATATCATCCACTTTGGTAACTAATTGCCACTGCAGCGTTGAATTGTTGTTATCGTCTAGTCTATAGGTGATGTGTTAGAACCTGGAGTTTGTTGATGAGAATGTCAGGGAGATTCATGTAGATTTGGTGTACATGGATTGTTGATGGTTGGTATGGACTTGTGGGCACAAGAGCCTGCTTCTGTGCTGTATGTCTTTGTGACCCTCTGTGATTCAACCCCCCGTGGCCCCCAATACCTCCTGTTAATGCAATCTATATTAAAACATTACATTTAGGTCATTGTGAAGGAAGGAACTGCAGATGCTGGTTTAAACCGAAGATAGACACATAAAGCTGGAGTAACTCAGCGGGTCAGGCAACATCTCTGGGGAACATGGAACAGATAACTTTTCGGGTCGAGACCCTTCTTCAAACTGAGAGTCAGGGCTGACTCTCAGTTTGAAGACGGGTCTCGAACCAAAACGTCACCTATTCCTTTTCTCAAGAGATGCTGTCTGACGTTGAGTTACTCTAGCTTTTTGTGTCTATCTACACTTAGGTCATTCCCAGTTTCACAAATGATTTTTTAAAAAAAATCAAATTGGATATTGGCCCAATATTTCTTTGTAGATTCCTCCTGTTATTGCTGGACCTGTTAAGGTAAAAAAAAAAAACGAACAGATTATGCTGTTCTGTAAAGTTCCAGGGGTCATTTTGGCATTTCTGAGATGGCTTAGTAAAGCCAGTACCCCAGAAACATGACGCACAGTACATGTGGCTAATACCACCAGTCTTCACCTTCAACCAAAGGCATGTAGGGAAGTGTACTAGTAAAGATTGTTTGTGTTAATTCCTTCAAAGCTTCATTTCTTCTCTGTTCCAGGTGGCTGGGATCCGGCCAGATCAAGTAACAATCTCCATGAGGAAGGACAGAAAATGCTGCACCTCTTGATATTGCTGATGTTTTTATCTTTAAGGAAAAGTTCTGAATTCCCAAATTCAGTCCGAATGGGTAGGTCTCACACAATCACAATCACAATAATACTTTATTAGCCTTATTAGTATGTTTTGCAACATACAAGGAATTTAATTTGCCAAGTCTGTCATACAAATAAAAAACAACGGAACACATAACATACATTTTAACATAAACATCCACCACAGTGACTCCTCCGCATTCCTCACTGTGATGGATGGCAAAAAAAATGTTCAAATCTCTTCCCTTCAATGCTCCCCCGTGGTCGGGGGCCTCGGGCCCTCCGTTGACGGGACGATCTTGACTCCTGTAGCCGGAAGCATTTGGGCCCTCCGCATTGGGTCGATTCGCTCCTGCATCAGGGGGATGTAATTTACACTGCGCCGGACGATCGGAACCAGGGTCGGGGCTGGTCGAGCCTCTGTGTCATTGCAGCTTCCCGACTAGCCTCTCCCGAGACTGCGAGCTCTTGATGGTAAGTCCACAGGCCGCAGTTGGAGTGATCTTGGGCAAGGGATCAGCTCTGATGTTAAGTCCACGCCCTATGTTGGGGCTCAAGTCAGTCCTAGGAGGCCTCTAGCTCCATCGATGGTAGGCCGCGGAGCGATCGGAGATGCGATCCGGAAAATAATTGCAATTCCGGGAAGATACGAAACTGAATTAAAATAATTCCCCAGACTCCCACTCCCTACCCCCACATAAACAAACCCGAGAACATTTACACAAACTTTTAATACACACTAAAAAAAAAAATTTAATACGAAAAAACAGACAGACTGTTGGCCGGGCTGCCAATCATGCGGCACCCCTGGTGGGGAACTATCCCTAACAATCCTTCTTCATTTGGAGTTCTATGGAAGAAAAGATTAATTCTCCCAGGTTTTTGGAAAGTGCATCGAATGGCCCACATCTTGCATGTGTTGTGCAGTTTCTGTCCTGTCACTGTGTTGATCTTAACTCTGGGAAGAACCGGTGAGGAGGGCTAATAAACCTCGAAACCCACCCACTGATCCAGAAATAACACCAGGTTATATCAACTCTTCAGCAAGAACACCCAGGAAGTTAGTGGATGTGCTGTAAAATGATTATGTTCTGTTGACATAATGTGGGTGGTGGAATTTGCTTTGTCGGGATCTTGCTTTTAGGGAGTATTGAGTTCCTGCTAGATCCGAGGATCCCTTCTGTAATCCTCCACCTTCCATCACTCCACTCTTCCCCCGCTACATCTTTGCAGCCTTGCACTGTAATCTGTGATTAATATTTGCACTGCAGTCAGTAGTAAGAGAAGAAAGAGAAGATTCCCATTACATTTTTTCTACTGTGGAACTTGATTCCATTTCAGTGACAAGTTGGAATAGGATTAGCCCATGAAGCCTGTTCTACCATCCAGTTAGATAACAGCGGTCTGTATCTTGCCTCCAACACCTGCCTTTGGTACATCACTTCATACTCTTTCTGTCTGACAAATATCTAATAATCCTATATTAAAATGATGATTAGTCTTCCAGATATCTGAAGAGGACGTTCTATGTTTCCATTACACCACAGAATTGTTCCTGACATGGCCCCTGAATATTCATGCCATACTTTTATACATGCCTCCTTGTAGAGTACACCCCTCCAGGATACACTGTCTCTTTCCGTATCGATTTATCAGTTACTTTAATGATGCTAAAGAATTATTACTTTACGTTTGAGTATGCAAGGGAATACATAGGTAGAGTATCTCTTCCCATAAATTAACCTTTTTATTCTTGGAATCATTACAATGACATCCCTTCAATGTCACATCTAATGTATTTTAGAGTGCATATCTCCACTGACCCCCTCCCCTCATCATCGAAGGAAATAATGTCAGTCATTAAGACAATAATGAAAAGCGGCTAGTTTTTATGGAGCAACGATAGAGAGGCAGAAAGGTCTGGGAGAGGAATTCTAGACTGGTTGGATAAAGGAATTAATGCCAATGATGGAGCAAATAAAGAAGTCTTTGCAGAACTTAGAATTGGAGGCATACATTGATCTTCAAGTGCTGTTGGACTGGGGTGGCACAGTGGTAGAGTTGCTGCCTTGCAGTGCCAGAGACCCAGGTTCGATCCTGACTATGGATGCTGTCTGTACAGAGTTTGTTCGTTCTCTGTGTGAGCACGTGGGTTTCCTTCACGTGCTCTGGTTTCCTCACACACTTCAAAGATGTACAAATTTGTAGTCTTTGGTAAATTGTCCTTAGTATGTAGGATAGTGCTAGTTTAGGGGGTGATCACTGGTCAGCGCAGACTCGGTGGGCCGAAGGCCTGTTTTCACGTTGTATCTCTAAAGTAAAGACTGGAAGAAGCTGCAGAGATAGGGAGAGGTATAGTGAAGGGATTTAAATTTGAGGTTGAGAACTTTCAATAGCTGTATTGATTGGGAGCCACTGTAGGTTCAGCAAGTTTAGGTGTGAAAGGGGGGAATCGGTAAGAAGACAGTTTAATCACTGCCTTGCTCTTTGTCTGTTATCTCCTTCTCCAGATTTTTTTCTTTATTCACCAGCCAAGCTTTCTTTTTTTAATCTTTCAATCTATTTCTCTGTCAACATCTTTTCCTACCCCACTCAGTGACTTAATCTCTCACTTTGTTACATGCACTTTCAGTTTTGTTTCTTCTCTAATGCTTCCCCTCTCTTCCTCACCAGATAGCATTGGCTTTCCTCAACCTCTCCCAAGGGAAAGAGCAGGGACCCTCACATTGATCTCTAGCTGCCGTTAGGCAGGTCTCCCAAGTCACCATTCAAAATTCTCCACACGGATTAAAGGCCCACCCTAGTGTGAATGGTTGTACAACGATAGCCATCGACAAGAAGATGTAGAGAGTCCCAGTTATACAGCACAGAAACAGGCTCTCAGCCAATTTTGCCATCCAACCAAGGTGCCCAGCTAAGGTAGTCATTTCTCCCCTTGTTTGGCCCATATCCCTCGAAACCTTTCTTATCCATGTACTGTCCACTGTCTTTTAAATGTTGTATTGTACCTATCTCACCCACTTTCTCTCTCAGCTCGTTCGATATACCCACCACACTCTGTGTGACGAAATTGCTCCTCAAGTCCCTTTTAAATCTTTCCTCTCTAACCAAAAACCTATGCCCTCTAGTTTTCAATTCAACTTTTCTGAGAAAAAGACAGTGCATTTACCTTCTCGGTTTAGTAGGCTTTTGAATGAAAACTATCCATAGTATCATAATGGCATTAAGTGATTTGGGCCAAGAATTAACAGATCACCTTTTCTCATCTTGATATGTGTCTCATTTCCTGGTAGAACACTTTGATGTGGTCAGAATGTTCACATTCTCCCATAACCTTGACTATGCTCATGTGTGTTACTTAGCTGCAGAAACAGGAGGTCCATCATCTCCTATCTTCTTCCATCCCATCTCCCTTTTGTGGAAGCCATTTAGCCATTTAACCATTCAGGGTCAGTTCCTGTGGATTGGAGGGTAGCTAGCATAATCCCACTTTTCAAGAAAGGAGCGCGAGAGAAAACGGAATTATAGACCAGTTAGCCTGACATCGGTGGTGGGGAAGATGCTGGAGACAATTATTAAATAAGTAATAATGGCACATTTGGATAGCAGTAAAAGGATTGGTTCAAGTCAGCATGAATTTATGAAGGGGAAATCCTGCTTAACTAATCTTCTGGAATTTGTTGAGGATGTGACAAGTAAAATGAAGGAGAGCCAGTGGATGTAGTGTATCTGGACTTTCAGAAAGCCTTAGATAAGGTCCCACACATGAGATTAGTGGGCAAATTGAGAGCACATGGTATAGGGTATTGACATGGATAGAGAATTGGTTGGCTGACAGGAAACAAAGAGTAGGAATAAATGGGTCCCTGTCAGAATGGCAGGCAATGGCGAATGGAGTGACGGTGCTGGGGCCGCAACTAATTACAATATATAGTAATGATTTAGATGATGGGATTAAAAGTAACACTAGCAAATTTTCAGATGACATAAAGCTGGGTGGCAGTGTGAATTGCAAAGAGGATGCTTGGAGGTTGCAAGGGTGACTTGGACAGGTTGAGTGAGTGGGCAGATGCATGGCAGATGCAGTATAATGTAGATAAATGTGAGGTTATCCACTTTGGCTGCAAGAGCAAGGAGGCAGATTATTATCTCAATGGTGTCAGATTAGGAAAAAGGGAAATGCAACGAGACCTGGGTTTCCTTGTACACCAGTCACTGAAAGTAAACATGCAGGTACATCAGGCAGTGAAGAAAGCTAATGGCATGTTGGCCTTTATAACAAGAAGATTTGAGTCTGCAGTTGTACAGGGCCTTGGTGAGACCACATCTGGAGTATTGATGGGGGAGTCCAGAACCAGGGGCCACAGTCTAAGAATAAAGGGGGGGGGGGGGGGGGGGGGGGGGGGGGGCAGGGGGGGGGGGGGGGGGGGGGGGGGGGAGGCATTTAAAACTGTGATGAGAAAAAAATCTTTATCACCCAGAGCGGAATCAAGGGATATGGGGAGAAGGCAGGCACGGGTTACTGATTATGGATATTAAGTCATGATCACTATGAATGGCGGTGCAGGCTCAAAGGGCCAAATGGCCTCCTCCTGCACCGATTTTCTATGTTTCTAACCTTATCCCCATTCAAATAATTTAGGCTAAGCTATGCATGAACACTATTTACCCACATTGGCTTGGTTCCTTTATGCTTTGTGCTTCCTATGATGAGAGAAGGGTCGCTGAGATCAGTTTGTGAAATTTGTGTGTTTCCAGCTGCAATTCTGGACGATCCGATGGAATGCAGCCGAGGAGAAAGACTCGCCATTAGTCTTGCAAAAACCCACATCAACAACATAGTGGATCCATCTGAAAAGGCAAGGCTGGAGGTTGACCTGTTTGAACTGCTGCGGGACAGCGAATATGAAACGGCAGACACCAGTAGGTACCCGAACTGGTCTGGTCTCCTCTCACCTCAGCAGAAAGACGGGGTTGAGCTGAGTGTGGAACATAATGATATGCCTGCCTTTTAGAGACACATTTTTTAATCTCCCATCTATCCAAATGTCTTTTAACTATTGTTATTTTACCGACCTCAACACTTCCTCTCTAGCAGCTCATTCCATATATCCACCACCCTAATGTGTGAAAAAACTGCCACCCATGTGCCTTTTAAATCTTTCCCCTCTCATCTGAAACCCCTGCCCTTTAGTTTTTGACATACCTTCCCTGAGAAAGATATTTAGGGGGTAGAATATTGAGGGCCAAAGCTTCTTAGTGTGATCAGGATGGTAAAACTTAGCCATATAATCCAACATAACCTTTGTGTCTAACCAGGTTGCATCTATTAATTGGAACAAATAGGAACAAAAGCATGCACCAAAGGCAAATCCTTGTTTGTTGAATATGGAGAAGCAGATTTATTTCTTTATTTGCTGCCTATGACATGACACCCATATAGACAGATAAACTTACACATTTTACATTTTTATGTTCTAGTTATAGGTTTATAACCTCTGCAATGTTCTTTCTGCCTGTAAGGTGTTAATTATAATTAGTACTAAACAGAATTTAATTTCATGTAAGTTATAAAATATTATATGACTGCATGAAACCTAAAATAATTTAATTGTTAATTAAACCAAATTGACAACACTTTCAGCATATATATTATGGGTGTCAGCCTTTGCATGTGATGAGGCTGTTGAACAGTCGGGCTGATGTGCGATTTGATGATGTAATTGGACGTGGCACAGTGTTAACTCTCCATTAGTGCAGCCCACACAGAAGATGTTATTGAGCAAACTTCAACTCCTTCAACAAGTCGAATGATGTCACCAGTGAGGGAAGCTAAAAATGTGACCGTTACTGCTGGCATTAATCTTTCCACGCCATGAAATATTAACTCAACTGAGCAACTGGCAAAGGCGGTCATATTTTCTATGCAAGATTTGTTTTAATATTAGTTTTAGAAATACAGCGAGGAAAAAAGGCCCTTTCGGGCCATCGAATCCGTGTCAACCCCACACATTAACACTGTCCAACACACACTAGGGACAATTTACAATTATACCAAGCCAATTAACCTGCAAACCTGTACATCTTTGGAGTGTGGGAGGAAACCGGAAAAACCCACGCAGGGCACGGGGAGAACGGTCAAACTCCATATCGACAAGCACCCGTGGTCATGATCGAACCTGGATGTGTGCTGCTGTAAGGCAGCAACTCTACCGCTGCGCCACCAATGCTTAGCAATGTAGATGTTTTGGAATGCTTTATTTTCAATACCATTCAGATAAAACCGAGTCCTGATCTCATCAATTGCCTGGTATGCATGACTCCTGAGATGATTAATGAACAGAGAATTGGATACATCCTTTAGACCTCGTCTTATAGCTCAGCCAATAACCCTATCCAAAGAAAACAGAGTTATCTGAGGAAAGTAATTGCATAATCTGGAATTCAGTGTGGTGACTACGGGGCTCCTAGTCTTGCAATGAAATGAGAACGAGTGCACTAGTGTCCTTTAGGGAAGGGCATCTTTCCAGTCTGGCCTATCATTGATTCCAGATCCTCAGCAATGGCCCTTAATGTTAGAGCCCTGAATGGCCCAGAACACCACAGGAGATCCTTTATCCCTGTTGCTATCAAACTGTATAACTCCTCCCCTTCTGTCATGGGGTATAAAGGTCGTGTGGTGTCAAGTTCACCCATGCCAAACATTAGACATCCTTCTGTATTGATCCAACCTCCCAGCACTAGGTCCATAACCTTATATGCCTCAGCAATTTAAGTTGTTCATTCAGACACATTCAATCCTGTCAGTGACCCAGCTTCAAACCACTCCCACAGACATTTCAGATACTTACTGTCCTCCATGTAACAGTCCCCCCTCATATCCCCTCTTCCTCCTTAACCTAAATCTGTGTCCTCCAGATTTATCTACATTTGAGAGGAGGAAAGGTCTCCTGCAGTCCACCTATCGGTACACCTTATAATCGTATATACTTAATGGGGGCCTTCTGTCAACCTCCTGCACTCCAAGGAGAACAGATCTAGCTTTTCCAGTTTCTTCTCATCTGAACTACTCCAGCCAATGTATTATCGCTATGAAGCTTCTCTGCCACATCTCCAGTGCAGTAGCAAGGTGACCAGGACT
This sequence comes from Okamejei kenojei, assembly GCA_035221665.1. NCBI lineage: Eukaryota > Metazoa > Chordata > Chondrichthyes > Rajiformes > Rajidae > Okamejei > Okamejei kenojei. Next base: position 23,306,718 of record CM069159.1, read on the forward strand.
GCTTGCAGTACTCCAGCTGGGGCCCACCCAATGTTTTATAAAGTAGGAGCTTAACCTCCTGACTTCTGTATTTGACGCTCTGACATATGAGTCAACACCCACTGTGATTCCACGAACTGGGCTGTGAAATGGTCTTGCTATTAGAAATAGACAATAAATGTAGACCCCGCCAGAAATACCTGAATCCTAAAAGCGGATATACTTTGCTTCCAGCATTCCTCACTTGAGAAAGTTTGGAAATTAAATGGAAATCACAGTGAGAGTGCAAACGTCATGAAATATACGTAGAAATTTAAGATTATTTTTTAATTGATTTGAAACATGAAATCAAATGTTGTTATATTGCGATTGCATCTTGAATTTAAAATGCTGAAATCTCCCATTCCTTGCTGAGAGTGTTAAATCGGCCACTGATTAGCTGCTGTCCATCCAGGGAAGGTTTGTAAGCAACCGGTAACATAACCACATATGAAGATAGACACAAAATGCTGGAGTAACTCAGCGGGACAGGCAGCATCTCTGGAGAGAATGAATGGGTGACATTTTGGGTCGCAACCCTTCTTCAGACTGGAGTTCCTTCCTTCACATAACTACCTGCATGACTGACTTTTATCTCTTTTCTGCAGCATGTCAGATCCTCCCAAAGGGGGTTGTGGCAATCCTGGGACCTTCCTCAAGTCCAGCATCTGCCTCTATCATCAGCCACATCTGCGGCGAGAAGGAGGTAATAGTGCTATTAATAATAATCATGATGCCAGGATAGCTCCTCATTGAAGAGGCTGGCTGACCCATAACTTTACTTCCAGCGTTCATTGAGATCCTAATTGATCTATGCCTCAACTCTATTTACTTGCTGGTGCTCCTTTGACACCTTTTGTCTCAATATCAAAACTTGCACGTTTACAGTGCAGGGCACGAAGATTCTGAGCTTAAAGGGTCATTTTCAGGCCAGAGCAGAGGGCTTACCAGTGACGTTTCCTTGCACATTATCTGCTCGAGAACAGGGACAGCCAGGCATGCAGTGGCAGCAAGCTGCACACAACCTGGTTGTTTCACTCCGCTTGTACAAAATTCAGCTGCACCTGAGGCTCAGGCTTAGAACACGGAAGCAGCTTTTAATTAAGAAATTGAGGATTTATGGAGCTAAAATCCAGCACGGGAATGGGTCCATCAGCCCACTGGGTCCATGTTATCATCAAGCGCCTATATATTTACACTAAACATACCGCAGTGCATTGAATTCACCCCACATTCCCATCAATTCCCCTCTGTAACTTGCCGACATACGATAGAAAATTAACAAACACCAATTAAGCTACTAATGTGAATATCTTCAGACGTGGAAGTAATTGGAGTGTCCATCTTTCACATGAAGAGTCCACACAGACAGAACTAGCGGCTAGGATCATAGAAACATAGAAATTAGGTGCAGGAGGAAACCATTTTGCCCTTCAAGACAGCACTGCCATTCATTGCGATCTTGGCTGATCGTCCCCAATCAATAACCCGTGCCTGCCTTCTCCCCATATCCCTTGATTCCACTAGCCCCTAGAGCTCTATCTAACTCTCTCTTAAATCCATCCAGTGATTTGGCCTCCACTGCCCTCTGTGGCAGGGAATTCCACAAATTCACAACTCTCTGAGTGAAAAAGTATTTTCTCACCTCAGTCTTAAATGGCCTCTCCTTTATTCTAAGACTGTGGACCCTGGGTCTGGACTCACCCAACACCTGTACCTGGGTCTCTGGCACTATGAGGCAGCGGTTCCTCTACCTGCGCCACTGTGCTGGTGTTTTGGCCTCTGGCCTGCCATGGGTTGTTGCTGGGAGAGCTACTCCCTGAGCTACATCCTCTTTAACTTTTCACCCTTGGTCATCATTAACCAGCACCCTTCCCCCACAATATTCCACAATATCCCCATCCTTTCTCCGTCGATGCTCTCCGCACCCAGCCTCACTAATCTGCCCACCAACTCCTCCAAAGTCCCACAGATCCTCCTGGCCACCACTAACACTTCTTCTTCCCAGGTCTTCATCCTTTCTCCAATCTCTCTCCCCTCAACATTTATCATGCCAGTCTCTCACAGTACCATGTCTTCTTCAATCAGATCACCTCTTATTTCATAAACTCTCATGATCCAGTCTTCCTCAAAATCTCCCAAACTCTCCTCGCAGAACAACTCGCTCAACACAGGTATCAATATAGAGATCCGGACCAGTATAACGGGTCTTTTCAATATAGAGACCAAAAACACACATGATCCTCAAATCAGAAGATAGTACATGACATCTACAATCACAACCAAGTTCATCTTGATTTGTACTCTCTCTCTGTTGCATCCACATTTTTACTCTCATGAATAAAAATGGAATGAATATTTTCTTGTTCTAACCATTTAAAATTGATTTTTTTTAAATAAGTGTACAGCAAATTCTCACATTTCACCTTGTACTCCATCGGTCACTTTCTTACCCATTATGTTATCCTTTGCAGATTCTGTGCATTCTCACTGTGCTTTGTGAAAGTCTCATGAAAGCCACGGTTGCTCATCCACTCGGATCACCGTTAAAAGGCAGAAATTGTCACCTCGACATCACGGAATGTGGACTGAAAAAATTCTACCTCGTTAGGCAACTGAACACAATAGATTGAAGTCAGAGATGACGCAGGGGGTTGGGGATCTGAGTGGATGAGTAACTAGCTCACTGACATCGTCCCTTCCTTCACCAGACACCTGGGATTTAAAACATTTTATTTTACTCGTAAGATGCTTCTGCAGAATGTATAATTTCAATGCAAAAATCAAAAGGGATGGTGAGTTGAAAACTAGTGTGGGAAGGAATGCTGGTTTACACTGAAGATAGACACAAAAAGCTGGAGTAACTCAGCGGCTCAGGCAGTCCAAAGAAGGGTCTCGAGCTGAAATGTTACCTATTCCTATTCTCCAGAGATGCTGCCTGACCCGCCGAGTTACTCCAGCTTTTTGTATCTATCATTGTGAGTTGAAAACTGCACTAGCTTTGCATTAGGAAAATTGAATTGGGAGTATTCGATTGTTTTTAGGTGGTAGAATCATAATGAGTTGAAGAGAAGAGGTAAAATTAACTAAACGAAGCTCTGGAGTTGATCTCTGGGCTACTTATCTGCTGAGAACATCTCTCTGACCAGCTTCCGTCTATTTCAATGCAGGTCCCTCACGTGAAGGTAGCACCTGAAGAAATTCCTAAATCGCAGTATTTGAGGTTCACTTCACTAAACCTGCACCCAACCAACACTGACGTCAGCCTAGCTATTGCCAGCATCCTGAACTTCTTCAACAGAACCATGGCGTGTCTGATCTGTGCCAAAGCTGAATGTAAGTTTATCAAAGGCTATTGACATGTATAAAAATACCATGGTGAAATATCGCTCTTTAAAACTACTCCTTTCACTTATGCCCCTGTCCCACTTAGGAAACCTGAACGGAAACCTATGGAGACTTTGCGCCCCACCCAAGGTTTCCGTGCGGTTCCCGGAGGTTTTTGTTCGGTTCCCTGAGGTTTTTTCAATTTTGTGAAATAATCGCCAGAACATAGAAGAAGCGGAAACCACTTTCGACCATTAGGGAGACTGACAAAAACCTCCGGGAAACTCCGGGAACCGCACGGAAACCTTGGGTGGGGCGCAAAGTCTCCAGAGGTTTCCGTTCAGGTTTCCTAAGTGGGACAGGGGCATTAATGTTTGAATGGACAATCTGATACATTTTCACAATCGATCACAGAAATTATGCAAGAGGAGATAACCTGTGGAAATGCTCTGGTGTCTCGTGTAGTGGCTGACACACTCACAAAAGTACAGCAAGAAAAGGAGAAAGTCAATTAGACCTTGTTTACCACATTCGGTGCTCTCAACCGCCCACCTTTACATCGGCGAGACCAAGCATAGACTGGGCGACTGTTTCACAGAACACCTGCGCTTGGTCCATCAAGGCTTGCAGGATATCTCGGTTGCTAGCCATTTTAAATCCCCTTCCCATTCCCATAATGACCTCCCTGTCCTGGGCCTCCTCCGTTGCCAGAGTGAAGTCACACGCAAACTGGAGGAACCGTTTGTACCTTACAACCTAATGATGCTTTGAACTTTGAATTCTCCAATTTTAGTTAGCTAACCAACAAACAACCCCCCCCTCCCCCCCCCACCGGATTTCTCCCTCTCTTCCTTGTACCCCAGCTGGATTTGCACCCATTTCCCTCCACAACCCTCCTCCCCTTTCCCTTCACCCTTCCCCTGACACATTCCACCTATATCCCACCCTCTTGTTTTACATTTCATGCCTCTTCTCTCCTTAACTCACAGCCTTCTGTTTTATCATCTCTGGCCTTTGACCAGCCATTGTCAAATCAAACCCCACCAACCGGTATCCACCTATCACATGCCTGGCTTTGTTCCGCCTCAACCTTCTTGCCCTGACTACAATCAATGTGAAGAAGGGCCCTTTTCATGTCGTCTGGAGACGCTGCCTGACCCACTAACTTATTCCAGCCCTTTGTGCCTTTCATTATTTTAAAGAAATTAGTGTTTAAGAGTTTAGTGCAATGAACCCTCTCATTCATACACTGTCACATTTGGCCAACCAGTCACCGATTTAATATATTGACCCTCCCACAATCGCGCATAGTAATTTTATTACAAAATATTATAAAGTTTCTAATTATTTTCTCACATTTCAGTCTTACTAATTGATTATTAGCCGCCTTTCACAGTTTGTTGTATGTCGATACTGACATTGACATTTGTTTAGAATTCATTTCTGGTTGAGTCTAATTTCTTGCATCATCTGCAATGTTGAAGCTTGCCCTGGTCATTTGCAAAGTTAATGGTTGGGTGTTTAATTAGATTGTGAAGCTCCTTGGCCCATTGAGCACTGTGGTGTATTGAATAGTCATCCGGCGCATGTTGGTTTCATGGGGCTTGTTTTGTTTTATTTATTTACACTACATGATCGTTGACCTCGACTTTAGTGCTCGTGCCACTCATAAAACTGTTGAGGATATTTCAAAACTGATTAAATAACTTGCAAAATGTGTCAGCTGGACGATTACCTGTTTATTGAGGGGAAAGTCAAATCTTCATTATTCACGGAAGAGAAGGTTGCACTTCATCCGATTGAATTGGTGATTTGGGCTGGGATCCCTCAGTAACCAGGTAGGGGGGGGAGGGGAAATAACCTGACACTGCCATTAAGCGATGGGAAGGTCACCTGAGCTGCACCTTGATGAATGATGGAGTCACCATCATCATTCATTATATTAGTAGGGCTGCTGCTAAGTTGTGTCATGTTTCAGAGTTTTAGTTTGGTAAGCCTGCTGATAGGACAAGGTAAATTATCTGAGATGGCTGACTGCCAGGGCAGTGATTTGTTCTACTGACTGAGGTGAGAGAAAGTAATGGTGGGTGTACACTGTCAATGTTACCCTCGTGCTTTGGTGATGAATTACACATTCTCAGCCCTGAGCAACAATTTAGCCGCACCAATCCTGGGCTTTGGTGACAGAGAGGGTTCCATGGTCAAGGTGGTTCAGATCATCAGCTGGTCAGTGCGCGTTTTCTCCTCCGGGCTACCGACTCGTCTCCTCTCCCTTCCGTGTGATGCTACACCCAGGTTACTGGGGGCATTCAGATCTGTATATTTAAATAAAAAGGAAAATATGCAAACATATAACAGCAATGTAACACCATATCCATCTCCAATGAATTAACGGAGGGCCCGGTGTAGGGGGACTGCTGTGAGAGAGGGGGAAGATCAATTAAAAATGGAGGAGCTGGCGTGGGGGAACCGTCGGGAGAAGGGGGGCAGAACAAAGGAGGAGCCGGCGCGGGTACTTTGTAACTTTGTCAACGCCATTATGTGGCAACTTTTTGCATACATTGGGTATGCAAGCAAAGAATTTCACTGTGCCATGTCACTTGTGACAATAAACATTCCATTCTATTAGATTCCATTCTACTAATTAAAAGAAACTTGCTGATTTTCTTAGTTGAGTTTCATTTGGAGATACAGAGTGGAAACGCGCCCTTCGGCCCATCGAGTCCGCGCCGACCAGCGATCACCCGTACACTAGTTCTATCTTACACATTTGGGGCAATTTACAGAAGCCAATTAACCTACAAACCCGCATTACCTTGGGATGCGGGAGGAAACCAGAGCTCCCGGAGAAACCCCACGCGGTCACAAGAAGAACGTGCAAACTCCACACCAACAAGACCTACAAGTCAGGATCATACGATGGCATCTGTCGCTGTCAGGCAGTAACTCTACCGCTGTGCCACTGCGCTGAAATCTTTACATCGGTCTGTCACAACATCTTTCAAATGTGAGGGTGGTTTCCACTTGTGAAATGGATAACTCCTCGTGATTACTGGGGAGAGGGAATGAGCTGCTCCTCAAGACTTAGTCAGTTTCTTCTGATCTTGAGATTATACGTTTGCGATTCACTGACAGTGGATGGTGTTTTGAGTATTCTGAAAACTGAGACATTTTGTGTGATTCTTAGTGAACCACTCAGTGCTGTGATCATTGGATCCTTTCATCAGGGTTACTTCAAATGTCATGTCATATAGTTGCTTGCTTGCCTGTGTGCTTATTCTGCATCACTAGTACAGGATCCCCTGGTGCAATGGCACTGGGCAGAATTGTGTGTTTCCATTCTCATGCCTTTGTTTGGATTTGTCATGCTCACTTTGGCATTTGTCTCATCTATCCCATGGGCTCCGTCATCACTCATCTTTCCACAACACATGTGCACACTTCAATGATCAGTTCTACATCCACAAAAGCTGCCTTCCTGACACTTAGTTATGTCCTTGTGTTGCTTGGAGCTCTGCAAACTGACTGGACAGCTCTGCCAACAGTGCCCATGGGCTGTGCAGAGATGTGCAGAGTTGGCAGTATTCCTGTTGTCTAATGCTTTTGTTGCTCTGTGATTTCATGAAAAGCGATAGTTTGTGTTTGCTCCCATCATCTTCCTTTGGATTGACCAATGCAGATGAGTGCACTCATCCCTCGTACGAAGCTCTGCCCTTCACCACTGACCAAAGGCCAGCAAAGTGTCATTTCACAATTTGTGAAGCATAGTTCATTGCTGTTGAACAATGGTCAGTCAGCCACTGTTTGCAGAACACCAAGCAACACAATGATACAATTAGGTAGACAAAAATGCTGGAGAAACTCAGCGGGTGAGGCAGCATCAATGGAACAAAGGAAATAGGCAATGTTTCAGGTCGAAACCCTTCTTCAGATCCCCTCTCACATTGCCCCCCCCCTCTGTAATTCCCTCTTCCCTGCATCTCTACAACTGCTGCCTCACCTGCTGAGTTTCTCCAGCATTTTTGTCTACCTTCGATTTTCCAGCATCTGCAGTTCCTTCTTAAACAATGATACGATTAAGTATTATTGTGGCAGCTTTCGTGGATGTCAAACAAATCGGTTCTAAGTGGCGAATCTCTTGTGGTCACTGATTATTTCAGGCAAATATTCATCAGAACCCAGATCTGAAAAGTCATCACTAACATTAACCCTAAGCACTTTAGGTAATACAGACATTTATATTGTTTTGTGTAGGAAGGAACTGCAGATGCTGGTTTATACCAAAGATAGACACAAAGTGCAGGAGTAACTCAGCGGGACAGGCAGCATCTCTGGATAGAAGGAATGGGTGATGTTTCATTCAGATTTGATAGTGTAGTCTCATGACTTTTGTGTTCAACTAAACAATCTATTTCTGCTCCTTTTCATCTAACAGCTATTTACTTTTCACAATTCCTTGGTTAGTTGTAGTGAGCAATACCTACGCATTTCATTCATTTCACAAGATCTGAAATTGATGCTCTCACGATTGTTTCTATGACGTTAACTTTTGGGAGCTGTGTTGCCCTTTTTGCATGGTGGTTAAGTAGCACTTCTCCTCTCAGCTTTGATATTGTTTCACATCACTGTTTGGGACATTGCAGTCACTTTCCTTTGTGACGAATGGGGCCATTTGAAGACATGGTGTAAGTGTCGTCTACAATGTGATGAGCTCATACTGCGTCAAAACTCATGAGGATATCAAAACAATCCCAGAACTGTTATATATAGACACAAAGTGCTGGAGTAAAGGGCCTGTCCCAGCAGCATGCAACTCCATGCGATGAGCGCGAGCTAACGTGGTCGCTTGAGCCGTCCGGCGTCGCGGGGCCGGTCCCACTTTGATCGCCAGAGCCGTGCGGAATTGTGCGGAGTTCGTCCCGACATCACGCGGGGCTCCGAAAAACTGACCATGTTCAAAAATTCCGCGCGGCAACGGCTTGTCGGCTCGCAGTCGCCTCGACACATTACACACCGCCTCGACGTCGTGCCTCCGTGACCCTCTCTGTGTGTCCCTCTCTGTCCTGGCAAACTTACCTTTAAGACTTCACTCCAAGTTCGCCTCACTTTGCGACGCGATGCCCCACTCACCCCACCTCCGCGCGGCCCCCGCTGCCGGTTTGGTCGCGCTCTTCGCATGCAGGCGCATGCTGTTGGGAACGGCCATGTACAGGGATCACCCGACCTCCGCGCGGCCCCCGCTGCCGGTTTGATCGTGCACACCGCATGGAGTCGGATGCTGGTAGGACAGGCCCTTAACTTGGCTGGTCAGGTAGCATCTCTGGAGAAAAAGGATTGGTGATGTTTTGGGTCGGGACCCTTAATAGAACGGTTACGTACTTTCACTTTTACCTGTGGTTGTATGATCCAGTTCATGTGGTAAATAAAACCGTGTAGCGGCGCCTGCTGGCGCACGCAGATATCAAACCCGGCATTCGGAAGCCGCGGTCACGTGACTCGGGAGGGGCTGCTGTTTTTGAGCAGTTTCGCTTTCGCGCCTCACCGTTTTGCTGACCACCGTTGTGATCAGACGTGTTTGCAGAGACCTGTTTGTGTAAATAAATCAGTTCAGAAAACTTGGTTGTCGTTTCTGCATCTGCTAAATTGGTGACCCCAACCTGCCTAGCCGCCGTTAGACAAGAGATCACGCAAGAGGACCACGTCCCCACAGAATCGACCGGCATGAGGCAGGGCTCACCGGGCTTCAAGCTGCCTTCATTTTGGCCAGGTCAACCTCAGGTGTGGTTCGCCCATGTAGAGGCACAGTTCCATCTGCACAGGATCGTAGCGGATGACACTATGTATTTTCACGTGGTGGGAGCTCTGCCACAGGACTGTGTCTCGAGGCTGCTGCCGTATATCAGAGACCCGCCGACGATCGCAAAGTACGAAGGTTTGAAGGCCCTGCTGTTACATACCTTCGGACTCAGCCGTAGAGAATAGGCGGCGAAGATCCTGCACATGGACAGTGTCAGCGATCGGCGTCCATCCACCATCATGGCGAAGATGCTGGCCCTGATGGACGGGCAATTCGAACAGGCGTTCCTGGAACAGATGCCGGACGAAGTCCGCTTAATGCTCGCCGAGGCCGACTTCAGCAATCCCCAGCACCTCGCAGAGAGAGCCGACGAGTTGTGGACCCACAGACGGTGGGACGTTTGTTCTTTCACCCGCCCCACTGCCACGGTTAGGGTGCAACCAAGACGACATCGGGACGAAGGTCAGCGCCGAAGAAGCATCGCCGCAACCGGAGGTGTACGGCCACCGCCGTTGGTGTTATTACCATCTCTGTTACGGTGTGGAAGCCCGAAGATGCCGAAGCCCTGTTCGTTTCAGGAAATGCCTCGGCCGATCGCCCATAGAGGTGAACGCGATCGGCCCGAACGACCGCCTCTACGCCCGTCATCGCCACTCTGGCCACCGTTTCCTGGTCGACTCCGGTGCCACAGCCAGCATCCTGCCACCGACCGCCCGAGATACCCACGTCGGTAAGGTAGGACCCGTCCTCTCTGCCGTTAACGGGAGTGACATTCGAACTTACGGTGCGCGGACCCTGGACTTAAATCTCGACTCCCACCCATAGGTGTGGAGGTTCACCGTTGCTGCCCAGCCGATATTGGGGGCCGACTTCTTGTGCGCGTTCTTCCTGCTAGTCGATGTGCGAGGCGGGCGAATGGTTCCGTTGTCGGACCTGTACCCTGCCAGACCGCGTAATCCATTCACGCCCCAGCAGCAACTCGACGAGGTAGCTGAGACCCAGCAACCTTTCGCAGCCCTTCTCACTGAATTCCCAGGGTTGCTCACACCCTGGTTCGACGGGGCCACGCCCCATCATGGCCCACCAGTTCATGCCCGCGCGTGCCCGCCGCCTCCCGCCCGATAAACTGCGCATCACATGAGACGAGTTCCAGCCTATGGAAGACATCGGGATTGTCCGGTGGTCGGATAGCCCTTGGGCTTCCCCTCTGCATATAGTGCTCAAAGCGTCCGGGGGATGGAGACCTTGCAGTGATTACAGGCGTCTAAACGCGGTAACCACAGCAGATCCGTACCCAATCCCAAACATCCAAGATTTCTCGACTCATTTGGAGGGCGCCACCTTCTTCTCGAAGGTCGACCTGGTCCGTGGGTCCAACCCGACGACGTCCCTAAGACGGCCACCATCACCCCTTTCGGCCTTTTCGAATGGCTAAGAATGCCTTTTGGCCTGAAGAACGCTGCTCAAGCGTTCCAAATGCTAGTGGACCAGGTCGGGCGGGGTTTGACGTTCATATTCGTCTATCTTGATGATATTCTGGTGGCCAGCAGCTCGCAGGCTGAACACGTTAGACACCTCCGCCTGCTCTTCGAACAGCTGCGTAAGCACGGGTTGGTGATCAACCCCGCGAAGTGCCAGTTCGGATTGCGCTCCATCTACTTTTTACGTCACAGGGTTACCTGCCAAGTCGCACAGCCGCTGACTGAGAACGTCGACGCAATCCGTCGCTTCCCAAGGCCACTATCCGTCAAGGGCCTGCAGGAATTCATCGGAATGGTCAATTTCTACCACTGAATTATCCCGTCGCGGCCATCATCATGCGCCCGTTGTTCCAATGTCTGGCGGGTAAGCCCAAGGACCTGGTTTGGTCCAAGGAAGCAGGGATAGCTTTCGAGGGGGTTAAGACCGCGCTGGCCATCATGCTGGTACACCCGAGAGCATCGGCCCTCACAGCTCTCACCGTGGACACGTTGGACGTTGCCTGGGTGCTGTCCTCGAGCAGCGGGTAGGTAACCGCTGGCGTTTTTCAGCAGGCAGCTGCAGGCCCCGGAGATCAAGTACAGTGCTTTCGATCGGGAGCTCCTCACGCTTTACCTAGCGATCCGACATTTCCGTTATTTCCTAGAGGAACACGCGTTTATCGCATTCGCGGACCACTTGCCGCTTTCGTTCACTTTAAATAAGGTGTCCGATCCCTGGTCTGCCAGGCAACAGCGGCACCTCGCCTACATATCCGAGTTCTCGTCTGACATTCGTCATGTGGCGGGGAAGCTATCCCGTTCGGAGGTCCCCGAGGTTTCCGTTTTAAACCTAGGTGTGGATTATGCGGAGCTGGCAGCGGCTCAAAGGGCCGACGCCGGCATGAATCGGGTCTCAAGCTGACTGAAGTGCCTTGCAGCGCTGCAGGCGTGCGAGTCATTTGCGATGTCTCAACGGGTAAACCCGCCCGATCGTCTCGATTGCCTGGAGGCATCGGATTTTCAACACCATCCACAGCCAAGCTCACCCGTCCAACTCTGCCCTGGTTAGTTCCAAGTTCGTCTGGCACGGGTTACGAAAGCAGGTTGCAGCATTTGCCCACGCTTGTATCCCCTGTCAGGCTTCTAAGGTGCAGAGGCATGTGCACCCGTCCGTGCAGGATTTTGCTGTTCTGGACGGCAGGTTCCTGCACATCCATGTTGACCTGGTGGGTCCCTTGCCGTGTTCGCACGGGCCACGCACTTACTCACTAACGTGGATAGGTTCACCACGTGGGCGGAGGCAATACCGTTAACTGATACCTCCGCTGAGGCTTGTGCCCACGCTATTGTCTCCAATTGGATTGCTCGTTTCGGGGTCCCTTCAGATATTACTACCGATTGTGGAGCCCGGTTCACGTCCTCCCTGTGATGTGGTATGGCGCGAAGCTGCACCAGACCACCGCGTATCGAACGGTTTAGTCGAGCAGTTTAGTTGAGCGGTTTCACAGACACCTTAAGTCGGCATTGAAGGCCCGGCTCACCGGCCTCGATTGGGTTGACCCGTTGCCCTGGGTTCTCCTAGGCATCAGAACTACGCATAAGGAGAACCTTGACGCCTCCTCGGCCGAGCTGGCTTATGGCTCGGTTTTGCGGGTACCTGGGGATTTTCTGGCCGCCACCAGCGATCAGGAGGTCCCGGCTTCGGTGGTGCTAGCTGACCGAGCGGCTCCATGCGAGCGGGCACGCATGTTGGTCCCGGTTCTCACTTCCCGACACGGGTCATCCGCGGTGCATGTGCCTATTATATTACGGGATTGTGCTTATGTTTTCCTTCGTAGGGATGCTCACCGCTCGCCGTTACAGCGGGTGTACGAAGGGCCGTACAAGGTGTTAGAGACTGGTACCTCGATGTTCACGTTGGACATGGGTGGCAGGGAGGAGTTCATCTCCGTCAGCCGCCTTAAGCCAGCCCACATCGACGAGGATAGCCCGGTGGCGGTGGCCACTCCGCGGCGTAGAGGACGTCCACCGGCCGTTTTGCCGCCCTCTGCGCCTGTTATCCCCGGTTATGTTTCACTGGTCCCCTCTGTTACGCTCGACCCGCGACTTCGGACTACGCGTTCCGGTTGAACCATCCGGTTACCCGTGTGTTTCCGTACCGCAGATTCTTGGGGGAACCATGTAGCGGCACCTGTGGCGCACGCAGGTATCGAACCCGGCGTTCGGAAGCCGCGGTCACGTGACTCGGGAGGGGCTGCTGTTTTCGCACGGTTTCGCTTTCGCACCTCACCGTTTTGCTGACCACCGTTGTGATCAGACGTGTTTGCAGAGACCTGTTTGTCAAGGAGCGATTGTGTAAATAAATCAGTTCAGAATACTTGGTTGTCGTTTCTGCATCTGCTAAAACTGTGTATTTAGGGTCACAAGATTTATTGTTGATCTCTGCACTGGTTTCACATTAGCTCCATGCTTTGATAAGTTTTGATGCAATGGATTTCCTGAATGACAAATATTGGCCAAGTAGCTGAGTTTTCCACTTGAGTTTCCTCTTGATTGGAGGTTCCACCTTGTGGGGACAACTGCCACTGGTTTGAGTTCCCATCATCTCCCAGCTGCTGACAATTTGGCTTTGTCGAATGCCATTCCTGGATTCTGTGCCTGGTAATATCTTATGGCTGTTTTGTATCAAATGCCCTGTTCTCACCAAGTGACAATGATATTGCTAATTCAAGGACCTTGGGCAGCTTGTAACCTTTTTCCAAGTACTGTCTCTCAAAGTTGCTTTGATATGCATCTTAAATAATCCATCTTTCTAAGTTAAATTTTTTTTTAAATCAGATTTTGCAGCAGTTTGTCAACATTGCAACATTGATAAGTTGTTTCTTTTGCTTCTTGCCTTGTACAAGATATCATTTATCTTGTATCACATTCTTGTGCGGAGTGAGATATGTGGTGGATGCGTGATTTGTTCAGAATGGTCATTAGTTGTCGATGACAATGACAATGGCTCATAAATATCCTGTTGTATGAAAATTCTGTTGTTGTCCCAACGAACTTGCCAAAATCTGGCCCAAGACTGAGACTGCATGCTGCCTGCATGAGGTTAGGTGTAAATGTTGCCACTTTGATGCCATGTCAACACAGTGAGGACTCACAGACTGTAGTGTATACTGTTGATTTAAACAGTTATTTTCAACATTGGGTGGTTTGAATGGACTAGGTATAATTAGATTAAGTGAGTATATTGGGTCAAGATGGCGCTAGAAACCTGGCGACTTTAGTGTACTGTCTAAGTGTAATTTGCTATCTTGCCCTCTCGTACTTAAGTATGTATGATTGTGCCTCTGTACAGTAAGATTCTTATTAAACTGTCCGCAAAAACAGATTTTCACTGTGCCTAGGTACATGTGACAATAAAGTACCATGGAACCACGTGTCCCCTCAACAATTGCTGGGTTAAAAGCAGACTGACTCAGTCACAGGCACAAGACACAGACGCAAGAAATCCAACATACTGAATTGAAAATTCACTTTCATTTTGAGTGAGGCTTACACATGCAAAATGTTCGGACTGACAGCTACTGTGTTCCCAGGTTTCTTTGTTTTGATCGCCAGTGTTAGCTGCAACTGTTAAGCCTTCATGTCTGTGTGGATTTATGTAGATTTACTGCTTGCAAATAATAACCACAATTTTTATTGCCACATCAGAGCTACTGGAGACGGGGCATGCTCACAACTGTACACTGTACAGCCATTCCTCAATTGACAAGCACATATTTGTGAAGCAAAAGGCCAAATTAAGATGCATTGTATTTATGTTACTCCAGTGCAATCCAACGGGTAGATAATGTGATTGTTTTCACTGAAGCAAAAAAATCAATAAATCAATTCACATTGATCCATTGACCTCATATCGAGTAAAAGGTCAAATATCCAGAAATAGAGCAATATCTGGATATAATTTGAACAAACAAAATACACACAGTATTTTTAAAAAGGAAACACACCAACATAGCAGGGCAATAATAACATAACAATGAAGATTAACTATCTAACCACATTTGCAATCCCGTTTACAGAGCAGAGAAGATCACAGCTGAGGAGCAAGCCTTAGCCTGCTATGTTTATTCTGCCAAGATGCGTCTCGTCACACTTGTCCAGATTAAACTCCATCTTCCATTTCTCTGCCCAAATTTACAATTGATCTTTATCCCATTGTATCCTTTGACAACTTCCGCTCTATCCACAACTCACCAATTTTCAGATTGGCTGCAAACATACTTATTAGATCACCTACATTTTCATCCAAACCATGAATATTACAAACAACAGATGTCCCAGCTTTTGCTAAAAATACATCTATTGATGCTCCTGAACACATCATCAGTGATGTAACCTGGGGTCATTGGGTGTTTCGGGTCTTTCAACATCAGACATCCTCGACCAGGCGACCCAGCCGTGGTTGACCAGACCACGACTTCTGCTCAGGTGGCATTCGCTCCTCCCCATGGACCTTCTCTCCTGATCCAGAGCCATCTCGAGGCCTCCGCTGCCTCTGTGGTGTTCTTGATGGCTCTTCTCCTCGCCACCGTTAATGCCCAGCATACCAGAAAGAAATACCAGAGGTACAGCGCAGAAACAGACCGTCCAGCCCACCAAAACCGCACCGACCTGCCATCCCCACACACTAATGCTATCCTACACACACTAGGGACAATTTACATTTATACCAAGTCAATTAACCTACTAACCTGCACGTCTTTGGAGTGTGGGAGGAACAAAGATCTCGGAGAAAACCCATACAGTCAAGGGGAGAACTTACAAACTCCTTACAGATAGCACCCGTAGTCGGGATTGAACCTGGGTCTCCGGCGCTGTAAACACTGTAAGGCAGCAGCTCTACTGCTGTGCCACCGTGCCGCCCTATCCTTTCAGAAAACCATTGGTCACAGACATTGTCAGAAAAACACCCTCACTGGTGCCCTTTGTCTTCTGTGACCAAGTTAATTTTATATCCAACTTCCTGTGGATCTCATTTGACTTAATCTTCTTGAGCAGCCTACCATGGGGGACCTTATCAAATGTTTTACTGAAGTTCACGCTGACTACATCCATTGCCTTGTAGTCATGTAGTCTTCCATTGACTACATCCATCGATCATCTTCCCCCGCTCCTCAAAGAAACTCAAATCAAATATGTGAGATGATCCTCCCCCGCCCCGCACAAACCCATGGTGACCCTCACAGATGTGTCCATGCTTTTCCAAATGCGAGTAATTCCTATCTCTAAGAATTTTCTCCATTAATTTCCCTAACAGGGATCTAAAGTTAACTGGCCTATAATTTCTTTGTTTGTCCCCGGTGTCCTTCTTGAGAAAATGAACAATATGGTCTATTTTCCAGTCCTCTGGGATCTTGTATGTGGCAGAAGAGGATATGAAGATCTCTGTCAAAGCCCCAACAATCTTCTCCCTTGCCTCCCGCAGTTTTCTGAGATAAATCTCATATGGTCCTCGTGACCTATGCCACATTATTTTATTCAAGACACCCAGCACCTCCCTCTCCTCAATATATCAACCTGTCCTGGAATGTTACCATACCACTCCCTTTATCTCACCATCATCCATGTCCTTCTCCCTGTGTAAATACAAAATCCGGCAAAATACTTTTTAAGGACATCACCCACTTCCTCTGACTCAATGCATAAATTCCCTCCCTTGACCTTCAATGGACCTATCCTTTCCTAGCTACCTTCTTTCCCCTAAAATACCTATAAAATGCGTTAGGATTTCCCTTAATATGACTTGCGAAGGTCATCTCCGAGCCCTATTATTTTTTTTGTTTGTTCTTTCTGGTTTAATTTATATGAATTCGCCTTTCTAAAGCACTAGAAGCTCAGGGTCATCTTTGTAGATTGAATGGATGAGTCCACAGAACAGTCACTCAATCTGCACTTGGTTTCTTCAGCACAGAAAAGCAAATGCAATATGCCCACCACCCTCCGCACATCAACCCCAGAGGTCCTGCCATCTTCAGTGAGATGCCAGGATTAGACAACGCTTCTCCTCCCTTTCGCTTTTACCATTGCAAAGGGACTGCAACCTCCACAATTCCCTAGTTTTTCTATTCATCTCATCCAACCATGTCCCTTCACGTGGTACTTTCATCTGTTGAGAGATGTAAAATTTGCCATTTTACCTCATCCCTATCCACCATCCAGAGACCCAAACCGCCCCTCCAGTCTTAAACTGCAGAGAGAACTGTAAATATGGTATGGGCTAAACAGTTTTATTCAAAATGATTGCTATTTCTTCATGTTGTACCGTGTCATTTGTATAAAACTCAAATTGTTTTTTTTTCCCATTATTATCTGAAGTTGCATTTGCATTCAATTGCACATTTGAAAGCTTAAAGCTGTGTACATCTGCACCTTGCATTGCCTTCTATTATGTGTATACTTCAATTTCTGTTTTCTTCTTTTGTCCCATTATGGTGCATTACATCATGCTTATCTGCATTGAATTATATGTGCTGCTTCTGCCTTTTCCCCTTGCAGATCTATATCCTTGTGCCTGATAACAACGACTATTGTCTCTTGGCTGGTGTAGAATTTCATATCCTAAACAAGTGCTTTGGCAATGTCGTACAAGAAAGCAATTGTAAAATGATAACCATGACCTGAGAGCTCAGGTCCAATATGACTAATGATTTCTCTATATTCAAGTAACCCTTGCATCCCCTTGCTCTCCATCCTTCCCTACCTCAGTCATTCACTGTTGTCCTGCTGAGGTTCACTGTTTGTATTACTCGTTCATTGTGGGCACCAGCTCTCCTGCATCATTGTTGCTGGCTTTGATCTGTCTTTTTGCATATCTTTCATTAAATTGTTCCACATACCTTTTCATATCCCTCTGTTCCCTCTCTCCTGACTCTCAGTCTGAAGTAGTATCTAGACTAGTATCTAGATATCTAGTATCTAGTAAGTAGTATCTAGTAGTATCTCTTAGCTTCCCTGATCCCCTTGGATAGGTTACTCCTTGCCAGTTTGTATGCTGCGTTGTGTCCAGATTTAAATGCAGCATTCCGGATTCTCAGTAGGGAACATACTTCCCCAGTTAGCCAGGGTTTCCGATTGGCACGCCTCCTGACGGTTTTTACCACCGTTACATCCTCGATGCATTTATTGATGTATCCGATGACGGAATCTGTGTATTCTTGGAGGGTGATGCCACTGTCATCTGTTGCTGCCTCTCTGAAGATGGCCCACTGCATGGTTTTGAAACAGGCCTGTAGTGCCTCGGTAGCTCCCTGTTCTGACTTCTTTGACCGTTGACCTGTCCTGTTTCACCCTGGGTCTCTATGCAGGTGTGAGCATAACCGCTAGGTGGTCAGAGTTGCCGATATGGGGGAGGGGGGCTGCTTTATATGCATCTTTAATGTTGGTGTACACCAGATCTAGTTTGTTCTTTCCCCTGGTTGCAATGTTTACGTGCTGGTAGAATTTAGGCAGGACAGAAGTAAGGCTTGCCTGGTTGAAATCCCCAGCTGCCATGAAGAAAGCATCTGGATGTTCTCTCTGCTGCTCACTGATGTTGTTGTAGAGCTGTGTCATAGCATCCTTCACGTCCGCGCTCGGTGGTACATAGACGGCCGTTATGAAGACTGCCGTTAACTCCCTGGGTAAGTAGAAGGGTCGGCATTTCACAGTGATTAGCTCCACATTAGCTCCAGCAGTAAGTGGAAAACACCACAGTATCCTGGCACCATGATCTGTTCACATACACAGCCAGTCCCCCTCCTCTTGCCTTACCAGCTAGCGAAGCTACTCTATCAGCTCTGTATAGCATAAGTCCCTCCAACTGGATCGTAGCGTCTGTGATGTTCTGATTCAGCCAGGTCTCTGTTAGGATGTAGACACAGCAGTTCTTCACGCTTCTCCACGCTCTGATGTAGTCCATCTTGTTGTCGAGGGAGCGGACATTTGCCAACATGACTGTAGGCACTGCCGGTGTGTGAGGGTTCGCGTTTAGCCTAGCGTAGGCTCCTCCGCGCTTCCCCCGCTTCTGCCTCCTGCTACACCGCTTGCGATGTTTCCCCATCAGCGTTGTTCCAGGTGCGGGTGCAGCCGCGGTTCTCCATGGGCCTGCGCGCCTCCGTGGGCCTGCGCACCTCCCCACCAGCGTTGTTCCCGGTGCGGGTGCAGCCGCAGCTCTCCGTGGGCCTGCGCACCTCCCCACCAGCGTTGTTCCCGGTGCGGGTGCAGCTGCAGCTCTCCGTGGGCCTGCGCACCTCCCCACCAGCGTTGTTCCCGGTGCGGGTGCAGCTGCAGCCGCAGCTCTCCGTGGGCCTGCGCACCTATGTGGGCCTGCACGACGCAGAAGTCTCAGCTCCACCAGGACGCTCCGTAAGGTAGTGTTACACCACCACCACGAAGCCTTCTTTCCGATTTCTAAAAGAACCTGCCGCTCGTACTTAACGCACGCACGCACGCACACGCCTCCGACACACACTTTTATAGGGGGACAATCGAGAGCACATTAACCTACGGCATCACCTCCTGGTTCGGGAGCTGCAAGGCGTACGAACGGCACCAACTGGACAGGATTGTGAAGACCGCCAGCAGGATTATTGGTGCTTCACTCCCTTTATTACTGGACATATACAGGAAGAGATGTATTAGCAGAGCCATCTCCATCATTAAAGACCCCTACCACCCATCGCATCACATATTCTCCATCCTGCCATCTGGGAAGAGGTACAGGAGCATCAGCTGCAAAACCAGCAGGATGCTCCTCAGCTTCTTCCCGCAGGCAATTAGACTGATAAACGGACTTTACCCCCTGCCAAAGTATCGCGCACCAACCACCAACCTGGACACACTGAAGCAGAGCCATTGTCGTGCCGCTGCCGATCGGAACTCGTGACATATGTACTTTTATTCTCTATTTCTATTACTGAATGGACACTGGTTGAGAAACGCTTTTTCGTTTCCTCTGGGTATGCAAATACTCAGAAAAATGATAATAAAGATATACAATACAATACCCGAAGTGTCTTTTTCTCGATTCCTTATTTCCAGAGATGCTGCCTGACCCGCTGAGCTACTCCAGCTTTTTGTGTTTATCCAATGAAATGTACGTCCAGTTTATCCAATGAGATGGAGAGTTGAATCCTTGAGTAATGTAAGAGTGGGCAAGCTGATTATTGGAAAATTTCACCAACATGATAGTATTGGTGAAGCTGAAGTGGAAAGCCTAGGTAACACTGTTGTAGTGTAGATACGGCCCCCGAATCAGACAAGTCAAGAGAACTCGAATGGCAAAAGATCAGGAACTCCCAATGCATATGTGGAAAGACAAAGGGAGTAATCCACATCCCTTGGGGAGAATTGGGAGAGTGCCTGAGGTAAGAAAGTATAAGAGAGAAGTTTGAGAAGGCATGAAGAAGGGTGTCGGCCCAAAACGTTGCCCATTTCCTTCGCTCCATAGATGCTGCTGCACCCGCTGAGTTTATCCAGCATTTTTGTGTACCTTTGATAAGGCATGGGCATGTTCAAATGGAATCAGAATAGATGGGAAGGGAAGTCACTAAAATGGTACCACTGGGGAGAAGGGGAAGAGGAAGACGAAAGGTGAGATGGGAAAATATAATGTACATGGTTGTAAAAGAGAAGCTGAGAGAGAAGGTACATCTGACTAAAGCCAGTAAAGAACCAGGAACTGCAACGACAGCTCCATTTAAATGGTACAAGCACTTGGGAAAAGTTGGAAATGCAGGAAGGGGTGATGCTGGAGGGGGGAGAATAATATACGCTTTTGTGTTGATAAGGAGTGGCATAATGGCGCAGCAGTAAAGTTGCAGTCCCAGAGACCTGCGTGGGTTTTCTCTGGATGCTCTGGTCTTCTCCCACACTGCAAAAACATACAGGTTTGTAGGTTAATTGGCTGTTGTAAATTGTCCCTAGTATATAAGATCGTTGGTCGCCGCAGACTCAGTGGGCTGAAGGGCCAGTTTCCACACTGTATCTCTAAAGTCTAAAGTAAACAATCTCTGTATGAGGTAATGCCTTTGATGCATGTGCATCATTTATTGAATCAGGTCTAAAAAATGTGCATGTGTCATTTTCACTCATCCATATGTCAGTAAATAGTATAAAAATGAAATATTTAGAAAGGATATTTGAAGATTCAACGTAGCTACACGTTAGGGGGAAGCCTGATTGATATAGTGAGTTGTGGTTGATGATAGCAGTCAAGGACAAGAGTTTTCTCCTCACTTTGATAAGCTCTTGCCTTATCATTTTAATTCGTTCTGACAATTTTTAAGTAACTGTTTTCCAGTAGTTTTGACCAAAGCCAAGTTATGTGGTTAGAAGATTTCTTTGTTAATTGAAGCCTTCCAAGTAAAATTCCCTGCCAAGAATCCCAGAAAGATATTTCATTCTGATATATTTTAGATACGGCCTTGCAGTTTGATTTATTCTAGATGTCATCTCACTCCCCAATTTTTCTGCAGGCCTTTTGAGTTTGGAAAAGTTATTGCGCCAGTTTCTTATTTCCAAGGACACCTTGTCGGTGCGAATGTTGGATCAAAATCAGGATTCAACACCACTCCTAAAGGAAATCCGAGATGACAAAATTGCAACGATAATTATTGATGCCAGTGCTTCAATGTCACAATCAATCCTTCACAAGGTAGGTTTAACCTTAAGATTACTAAGTTGCAGTCAACCAGCGTCTAACCGTTAATGAAAGCTCCCAAACGAAACCAGAGAACTTGCTTAGTTGCTTCAAATGATTATTTCTGCCAGTTACTGACTCATTGTTTCTGCTGTAATGTGAGATGGCAGATTTGTGCACAATAATCAAAACTGGTTGTTTCGTATTCTAACGTGTGAGGCTTTGTAAGGCTTCCTGGGTGTGGGAAAGGTTGTAACTGATTTTTTCCCTTCCAACCTGATCCATCGGTCATTACTTTTGATGGGAACATTTTGTACAAATCTTCTGGTGCAGAGATGGCCATTCTATACTACTATCCTTTACATTCACAGGTTGTAGTTAAATAACCAGATGAGATGACATTTTGCACCGGCAGTTAATGTTAGCTGGGGTGTATAACACCATTTCTGAATGCAAATGTTCCACTGATTAAAGATATGCATGTGTTCTGAATATTTATAACGCTGACGCCTCCCTTGTACTATCAGTTTCATTAAGGACAATGGTGCCATAACAATGAATGATTGTTAAATGATTCCTTATCCGGGATGCTAATAATGAGTCCAAAGCATCCATCTTCTTGGAAGTTTCCCCTTCAATTGTTCCTCTGCGTGATAAATACACACCATCCAGTTCTGCTGATAAGGTCATAAGTGATAGGAGCAGAATTAGGCCATTCGGCCCATCAAGTCTACTCCCCCATTCAGTCTTGGCTGATCTATCTCTCCCACCTAAACCCATTCTCCTGCCTTCTCCCCATAACCCCTGACACCAGTACTAATCAAGAATCTATCTGTCTCTGCCTTAAAAATATCCATTGACGTGGCATCCACAGCCTTCTGTGGCATAGAATTCCATAGATTCACCACCCTCTGATGAAACATAATCCTCCTCGTCTCCTTCTTAAAGTAAAGCCCTTTAATTCTGAGGCTATGAGCTCCAGTCTGAGGAAAGTCCTTTAATTCTGAGGCTATGACCTCCAGTCCCAGACTCTCCCACCAGTGGAAACATCCTCTCCACATCCACTCTATCCAAGCCTTTCACTATTCGATGCTCACTGGTTTCAGCATCCATGCCTGTTTGCAACATGATCGTAGGTGGGAGATAATGAGTGGCAAGTACCATTTGCAGCACAAACGTACCAGAAGATGACAGAAGCAGAAGGTTCAACCAGCTCCCCTTAATATTTATATAATATTGAGTGGCCTTGAGGGATACACCAGGAAATATTGCCCAAACTGAAATCATATTGCCCGAGTCGAAGACGAGGGCAATATGATTTCAGTGCGGGCAATATTTCCTGGTGTCTCCCGAAAGAAGCCAGTCAATATTATAATTATTACCTATCCCCACGTAAATTAAAATAATTCCTAAGATTCACACTTGGAGCTTTGTGATTGACCGCAGTTTTTCTACGTAAAGTCAATGGCGAAACCCGGAAGAAGAAAAATACCAAGTAATATTGCCCGCTGGAAACTGCGCGTTTTTTGACCAATCAAAATACGAACTAATATTGCCCAGTAAAACTACCTTATATAGGTAATAATAATAGAATATTGACTGGCCTTGAGGGGGATACGACATATATTGCCTGAAGTAGATTCATATTGCCCTCGTCTTCGACTCGGGCAATATGGATCTAGTGAGGGCAATATATGTCGTATCTCCCGAAAGAGGACAGTCAATATTGTTATTATTACCCATTATCAGACATCTAGAGGAAAATCTGAACATCTCATATGATATGAATGTATCTATACATTTTGCAATATGCATTGCAACATTGTAAATAAGGGTACTAAAACCATTGCAACATTGTAAATAAGGGTACTAAAACAATGTAACATTTATGTTTCATTTATGTAATTTATGTAATTCATTTATGTGACAATGTGAAGGTCGAACTTTTAAATCGCGAACCTCTTCTCGCAAACGGCTGCCATTTTGTTTGTTTTGAGAATAAATTTTAAATTTCGCACGCAGCGTCACGTTGCCGTCACGCAGCGTCACGTTGCCAAGTTCCCGGATGTGAGCCAGGGGAATATAAGACTATATTCGCCCCGACATAATGACCATATCATATCGCTAGAAAGCAATATGGGCAATAATATCCCCCTAAGAAAATATTCCCCTGTTACCCCTGCTGGCAGTAAAAAGGAAGGGAATACAATTTCGTAAAAGCATACCTCAGATGGGTGATATGGGTAATAATAATAGAATATTGACTGGCCTTGAGGGGGATACGACATATATTGCCTGAAGTAGATTCATATTGCCCGAGTCGAAGACGAGGGCAATATGGATCTAGTGAGGGCAATATATGTCGTATCTCCCGAAAGAGGACAGTCAATATTGTTATTATTACCCATTATCAGACATCTAGAGGAAAATTTGAACATCTCAGCTCGGCGGACTTCCACGTAAAATTTAACCAAAATGGACGCCAAAGTCTTCCTGTCTGCCGTTTGAATATTCTAAATTTCCCACGCAGCGTCACGTTGCCGTCACGTTGCCAAGTTCCCGGATGTGAGACCAGGGGAATATAAGACTTATATTCCCCTGGTCCACATTTTAACGTCTGTTTTAACAGGTAAAGTCCATAGGCGTTCGCAAGAAAGGGGAATACAAGAAAATATTCCCCTGTTACCCCTGCTGGCAGTAAAAACGAAGGGAATACAATTTTGTAAAAGCATACCTCAGATGTGTGATATGGGTAATAATCAATTATATTGCCATCAATCTGTTTCCCAACATCCTTGGTGTCATCAATGATGATTAACTCATATTAAGCATATATGAATCAGATTAAAAGCCAGATGGTAGAGCTGCAGTCTCACTGTGCCAGAGACCTAGGTTCCATCCTCGCCTTGGGTGTTGTCTGTGTGGAGTTTGCCCATTCTCCCTGACTGCGTGGGTTTCCTCTGGCTGCTCCTGAATCATCACATATCCCAAACATGTGTGTGTTTATAGATTAAGAGCCTGTCCCACTTGGCTGTCATTCGCGCGCCATTTACGCGACCTGCTAGCGTGTGGGTAGCGTGTGGGTAGCGCGGGGACGGGCGTATGGCGTGGTGTGGAGGAGTGTGGAGTGGGGTGGAGGAGTGTGGTCTTCGTCCTGAACTAAATCTTCGCGTGCCACCGGCATGTCGCGTAACTGACGACCAAAGTGGGACAGGCCCAGGACCCTGCAACGTCTCACTCCAACAGTAGCAGAAGCAGGCAAACCATCGCCGAACTCGGCCTGGGGCTCACGGCCGTTGCGGATCCATATCCGCCCCCACTTCTACTCCCAGAGCAGGGCCAAGACGATTGGAGATAGACACAAAAAAAATCATCCATTCCTTCTCCCCAGAGATGCTGCCGGTCCCGCTGAGTTACTCCTGCATTTTGTCTCCATCTTCAAATGACGTCACGTGCTCCAGACGGCTGTGTGGACGCATGATGATGCGTGCGACTGTCGCGCGTCAATCACTACCGGCCTGTCGCGTAAATGACGGCCCAAGTGGGACAGGCCCTTAAATTGACATCTGTAAAATTACCCCTAGTGTGTACGTAGTGGATGCAAAAGTGAGATATATAGAACTGGTGTGAACAGAGGATTGGTGGTTGGCGTGGACTCTGAGGGCATGGAGTATCTGTAAACAAATGTAAATTTGCTCAAAACACTTTCCCTTTCTTCCCCCCCCCCCCCCCCCCCCACCCCCTCCGCCAACTCAATTGCAACACACGTCAGGAATGTGATGGAATAGTCAACATGTGCCTGGGTGAGGATGACAATTCTGAATTTGTTTGGTGCCCTTTCCACCACTTTAAACATAGGTTCACTATGTTACAGTCGTACAGTGACTGTGGATGTGTGTTCCATTCCTACATATAGATTGGGTTAATCAAATTGGCAGGGGTGCTGAGGAAGAGGATTTTTTGGAATGTATGCGGGATAGTTATCTAAATCAACATGTAGAGGAACCAACGAGAGAGCAGGCTATTTTAGACTGGGTTTTGAGTAATGAGGAAGGGGTAATTAGCCGTCTTGTTGTACGTGCCCCCTTGGGCAAGAGTGACCATAATATGGTTGAGTTCTTCATTAGGATGGAGAGTGACATTGTTAATTCAGAAACAATGGTTCTGAACTTAAAGAAAGGTAACTTTGAGGGTATGAGACGTGAATTGGCCAAGATTGACTGGCAATTAATTCTAAAAGGGTTGACGGTGGATATACAATGGAAGACATTTAAAGACTGCATGGATGAACTACAAAAATTGTTCATCCCAGTTTGGCAAAAGAATAAATCGGGGAAGGTAGTGCATCCGTGGATAACAAGGGAAATCAGGGATAGTATCAAAGCAAAGGATGATGCGTACAAAGTAACCAGAAAAAGCAGCATACCAGAGGACTGGGAGAAATTCAGAGACCAGCAGAGGAGGACAAAGGGCTTAATTAGGAAAGGAAAAATAGATTATGAAAGAAAACTGGCAGGGAACATAAAAACTGACTGCAAAAGTTTTTATAGATATGTGAAGAGAAAGAGGTTAGTTAAAACAAATGTAGGTCCCTTGCAGTCAGAAACAGGTGAGTTGATCATGGGGAACAAGGATATGGCGGACCAATTGAATAACTACTTTGGTTCCGTCTTCACTAAGGAAGACATAAATAATCTGCCTGAAATAGCAGGGGACTGTGGGTCAAAGGAGGAATTGAGTGAAATCCAGGTCAGTCGGGAAGTGGTGTTGGGTAAATTGAATAGATTAAAGGCCGATAAATCCCCAGGGCCAGATAGGCTGCATCCCAGAGTACTTAAGGAAGTAGCTCAGGAAATAGTGGATGCATTAGTGATAATCTTTCAAAACTCTTTAGATTCTGGAGTAGTTCCTGAGGATTGGCAGGTAGCAAATGTAACCCCTCTTTTTAAGAAGGGAGGGAGAGAGAAAACGGGGAATTACAGACCAGTTAGTCTAACATCGGTAGTGGGGAAACTGCTAGAGTCAGTTATTAAAGATGGGATAGCAGCACATTTGGAAAGTGGTGAAATCATTGGACAAAGTCAGCATGGATTTACAAAAGGTAAATCATGTCTGACGAATCTTGTGGAATTTTTCGAGGATGTAACTAGTAGCGTGGATAAGGGAGAACCAGTGGATGTGGTATATCTGGACTTCCAGAAGGCTTTCGACAAGGTCCCACATAAGAGATTAGTATACAAACTTAAAGCATACGGTATTAGGGGTTCAGTATTGATGTGGATAGAGAACTGGCTGGCAAACAGGAAGCAAAGAGTAGGAGTAAACGGGTCCTTTTCACAATGGCAGGCAGTGACTAGTGGGGTACCGCAGGGCTCAGTGCTGGGACCCCAGCTATTTACAATATATATTAATGATCTGGATGAGGGAATTGAAGGCAATATCTCCAAGTTTGCGGATGACACTAAGCTGGGGGGCAGTGTTCGCTGTGAGGAGGATGCTAGGAGACTGCAAGGTGACTTGGATAGGCTGGGTGAGTGGGCAAATGTTTGGCAGATGCAGTATAATGTGGATAAATGTGAGGTTATCCACTTTGGTGGCAAAAACAGGAAAGCAGACTATTATTTAAATGGTGGCCGATTAGGAAAAGGGGAGATGCAGCGAGACCTGGGTGTCATGGTACACCAGTCATTGAAAGTAGGCATGCAGGTGCAGCAGGCAGTGAAAAAAGCGAATGGTATGTTAGCTTTCATAGCAAAAGGATTTGAGTACAGGAGCAGGGAGGTTCTACTTCAGTTGTACAGGGTCTTGGTGAGACCACACCTGGAGTATTGCGTACAGTTTTGGTCTCCAAATCTGAGGAAGGACATTATTGCCATAGAGGGAGTGCAGAGAAGGTTCACCAGACTGATTCCTGGGATGTCAGGACAGTCTTATGAAGAAAGACTGGATAGACTCGGTTTATACTCTCTGGAATTTAGGAGATTGAGAGGGGATCTTATAGAAACTTACAAAATTCTTAAGGGGTTGGACAGGCTAGATGCAGGAAGATTGTTCCCGATGTTGGGGAAGTCCAGGACAAGGGGTCACAGCTTAAGGATAAGGGGGAAATCCTTTAAGACCGAGATGAGAAAGACTTTTTTCACACAGAGAGTGGTGAGTCTCTGGAACTCTCTGCCACAGAGGGTAGTTGAGGCCAGTTCATTGGCTATATTTAAGAGTGAGTTGGATGTGGCCCTTGTGGCTAAGGGGATCAGAGGGTATGGAGAGAAGGCAGGTACGGGATACTGAGTTGGATGATCAGCCATGATCATATTGAATGGCGGTGCAGGCTCGAAGGGCTGAATGGCCTACTCCTGCACCTAATTTCTATGTTTCTATGTTTCTATAAACTGCAATGTAGATGTTCACTTTGGCCACTCCAAATGTGTCACCGTTCACAAGCTCGTAACCACTACAACCTCAAAGGAGATGGGTTGGTTTGGTTTGTGAGTTTATTATCATTGTGTAGTCATGTGTAGTAAGATACTGCGAAAATCGTGCCTCACTCATAGCTCACCATCCCTGTCTGATTATTTGGGAGACCGATATTCCCACCCAACCATCCCTCTCCTCCAAAATCCCACTGCCCAACCGAGACACTCTGCCAAACTCTACTACCCTCAAAGGAGGACAGACACTGATGGTGGAACATTGTAGCCATTATCAACCAACTATTCTGGTCCATATGCAACTCAGTAATTCAAAATAAATTACATTGGTTCAGCTGGCCATTTGGCCCAAGTCATCCACAACTGTACTTGCTCTCAGTATGACCTCGCGTTGTGGTAGTTTATCTGATTAACAAGGGTTCACCCTCAACCACATGGCCACAATGGGACCTAACCCAGCCATTACGCAGACTTTTAGAACCCTAATGTATAAATTCACTGATGGTCTCCTCTGTCCTCCTGAACAGTGTATCAGGCATATTTTCTTTAACGAATAATGGGTAAATGAAGGACACATTTCTCAAATAATTGAATGATAAATTTTCTATGATTAAAATAATTTCTTTTTTGTAGCAGTGGAGTTATTTGTTCATTACACACTCTGTCTAACTGTACACTAGTTTAGGAATTACAACCAGAGGCAGACCCTTGGCAATAGGCAGGGAAATTAGTTGTAATTTTGATGCATTCACTCTAAGCAAAAAGGATGGATATAAGGACAAGCCATTTAAATGTAGCTTCAGTGGGAGAGGGCTCCCGCAGATGGAAGTGAGAATATAGCAAATGAACAATGGAATTATTGTAATTGCATCACGGAGAAAGCATTTGGCACAATGCAAGTAACTGAATCAGTTAACAAGCATTTTGCTGCAAACACAATTGTCGTTAAAAGGGTAACGAGATAAGCTCCAAATACAACACTTCATGATTATTGCAGAAATTATGGCTGAGTAATCTATTTTACTGATGATGCATTTCATTGGCATGGAAGCAAATGATTGTTGTGAGTTCTAACCAGCATTCACAAAACTAAATCAAATGGCTCTTATAACGTTTTATACATTCCAAGTTAGTACAATACTTGGAATACAATCCAAGTTGCTCATTTACTGAAAGTAATACAATTGTTGAGTGAAGATTTTGAAGTGCACTCGGAGGCAGAGATTTAAACTGTATTACACTGTTGTTGGTGGATCGTAATATCACACATAATGCAGCTGGCTACATTTTGCTGGGATGGAGATTATGCAAATAGAAGCTGGGAAATCTGGGAGAGAAAGAATTAAACATGGAAATGACAAAAAAAACATGGATAATGGGATCTCAGTGAAGGCTGAGGTTGAACTGGATGTGAGCAAGATCACATAGTTTTAAATAATTGGATAAAAAGAATATGTGGCTTGACACTAAACTCCAAGTCAAACAAATTGGCTACATTTTGCTTGGGGTGGAGGTTATGCAATTAATAATAAGGCCACATATACTGACACATTGGCTGTTAATTCCTAATGCAGAAAAGAAATGCTGCAGCAAACCTCTTCTTCAAACAGAGAGTGATATAACAGAGGTTTTCCAAAGCCCTTGGGATCTGGCTCAGTAGAATCTCTTTCCTCTAACAATCAGATCATAGATTTAAGTCTCACACTGAATGCACAACCTGAGATGAAGGTGCAATCCAATTGTGTAAAGACTTTAAAAACAAAACTAGATTTGTGTTTAAGGATAACTAATTTCCAGAGAATGGGAGCAAACTTCAGTGTGGGATTAGCCTGAACAGCTTATCCAGCACAGACACAACAGATTGAATGGCCACTGTACCTATAGAGACTAAGCATGATTCAAAATCCACTTTGGTCTCTGGATCCTTTGTAGAAGGAGTATATGCTCTTATAGCATGGTCCTTATCTATAGTAATCCATACATCGATGAAACCTTCCATGCCAGTCAGCCACACATGGAGCATTGAGGATTGCCTTCAGCCACCTCTCCCTTCCGACTTGCAGAAAAAGAAAGGTATAAAAGGAAAACAAAAGAAAGGCATAAAACTGAACGATCACACAAATTTAAGGCATGTCGTTATAAACGTAGAATTGCCAAACAATATTTGCTAATTACAGATGGAGATAGGAAGAATGAAAGTTAATTAATCCTTGTGATGTACTTTGCAGCATTGAGACAATTTTGGCTTAAGTTCATTCTCCAGCTCATTTCCCGTCTGGTTTCGAATGGAATGGAGCTGTGACATAACTCAAACCTCATGTTCTAGATAAAAACCAGAAAATGCTGGAACTTGTCAGCAAGTCGGGCAGCATATGCGGAGGGGGAACAAAGTTAACATTTCACATCAATGACCCTTTGCCTCAACTAGAAAAGTGAGAGGACAAATGTGTTTGAAGTTGCGGATGAAGAAGGAATAAAAAGAAGGGATGGAATTGCTGTGATAGGTGCAAGACAAAGCTATCAGGTTGAACATTACTTTAAATTAACGTGTCTGGTCATTTGGTCATATCTTTTTGTGACAATGTTCAGAGAGAACTCCAGAAAATGACATTTATTCATCTCTTCCAGGCAAAAGGCAGCAGAAAAGGACATAAATTAAAATTTGTGAAGAATGACTATTTATAGCAGATCTTACAATTTTATTTTACTCAGAAGGTGATAACAGTTTGAAATGATCTGTTGTATATTATATATAGACACAGCTGAATGTTCAGTTGGGTGAACACAATGATCAATTGAGACTAATTGATGGTTTCTTATATTTCTCAAATTTATAGAGGATTTGTGAATTCTAAAATCGGTGTCAATGGATGCAGTAATTTGCACTTTTTAACTTGTTTTCCAGGCTGTGGAGTTGGGAATGACATCCACCTACTACAACTACATCTTTACATCACTGGTAAAGTAAAGCCAAGCATCCAATGGTTAAGATTATCTACCTAGCAGAGTCCTTTCATTCCTTAATCCAAAAGTGTTTTGTACAGCGTTTGAATTGGGTTAGAAATGCTCCCTTTCCAGTTAATCTGCTTCAGCTCACAGCATTTGTAATGTTTTCAACATTGGTATCTGCTGAACTCAGATAATTTCTGGCAGCTTTGACCAAGTAGTATTTTCGGACTGCATAAAAGATCCTGACGTAATGGATGACAGTCCTTGTGAACTACAGTACCTATTAAAATGTTGAAGCAACACAAAAGTCTAGAAGAATTATTCCTTTGCAACATCTGCAGTGAGATGCTAACAAAGGAGTGATTCTTATGAAGAATAAAGCAGGGGGGGGTTTCTTTGTTCCCAGTCTTTCTTTATTCAACAGTGTCCATATATAATTGCAGTAAGGTTCAGCACCCAGACTAGATCAGAGGCTGGTGAGTTCGGAGGGTGGGTTGCTACTAAGTGATGGCAAGAGAGGTGTAGAGATGAGGATGGTGCACAACAGAAAGAAATACAGTAATATCTGAAGGCAACAACATATTAAAATTATTAAAATTAGGAACAGTTTCTGCAAATGCACCATCATAGAGAAAGCATAGATGGAGACACAAGACACTGCAGATGCTAGAATCTTGAGCAAAACACAAAGTGCTGGAGGAACTCTGAGGGACAGGCAGCATCTTTGCACGGAAATGGTGGGGTGACATTTCGGGGCAGGACCCTTCTTCAAACTGATTCTGCCCGAAAGCATAGATGGCTTAGTTCTACATCAGATTCAAGATTATATCAATGTCGATTCATTCGAAACAGGCCCCAGTAAATTACTTTTATATCTATCTCTGTGCCATTTCTCAAAGCACAAAAATAAGAATACAGATATTGGTAATACATGTAAATTTCAGTCTTCTCCGGGAGGACAGAATCTCCCTCAACAAGAAGGCAGATAATGGAATCACAGCTAGATTACAATATATTGAAGTGCTCCTTTGCAACTAAATCACTGTTTATGATGTTGAACATCAGTCAGCATGGTAACTGCCACATATTATGCAGAGTAATATACACTGATTTGGAAGGGACTGCCATCAAAATTCTCAATTTGGAAAGGGTGATTAAATGTGGTGTGTGATGAGCAAATGAATGTTCCCATCAGGGCCCTTGAGGATTATCTTGCACATGTGCACCATCAACTCTGGCCACAGAGGCACCACCAATGTAGATGTAGCTCCATGCAATGATTGCACACTGTTGGACGCCACTGACCACCTCTGTGTGTTAGAGCTCCCTTGTGTGAACACAGAGGAATGCAAATCACAGGCTTTGCAGAACATATGTTAATAAACAAGTTACAATTGGTTTCCTGAAGAGGTTTTGTTGCATTGTGCATGTAAACATTGTGCTTTATCATACTATTTTAGACTTTCGAGATACAGCATGGAAACAGGCCCTTCGACCCACCGAGCCCGTGCCAATCGCCGATCCACCCGTACACTGACACTATCTTACACACTCGGGACAATTTACAATTTTTACCTAAGCCAATTAACTGACAAACCTGTACATCTTTGGGGTGTAGGAGGAAACCCAAACAGCCACAAGGAGAACGTACCAACTCCATGCAGACTGCACCCGTAGTCAGGATTGAACCCAGGACTCTGGTGCTGTAAGGCAGGAGCTCCACCGCTACGCCACTGTGCCAACCAAAATCCCGTTCACCTCCCCAAAATCCTATTTCTAGTACTGTTTCTTGTTAAAGCGTAGTGAGATAGAGCTCAGTTAGATGCAACACAGATAGAGGGGACATTGGCAAGGAAACCTCACTGGCTGAGTTTCACATTCCTCTGGGCAGATGGACTGACTGTTCTGCTCAAAAATTGGTGCATGAAAAAGGCTGTATTTTTATTTCCAAATTGAACAATTGATTAACATTGTAGATACAAGGACTAATCAGGGAAATCATGATGTAATCTACAATCTGTTAAATTAGTAAATAATATAGTACAATGGATTAAAGTGCTCATTTGCAACTTAATCACAGTTTATGAAACATAAAATATACTATCATTAGTCAGTGTTAATTGCCACATCATACAGCATGGAAACAGGCTCTTCGGCCCAATTTGTCCAAGTCAACTAAGATGCTCTATGTACACTCATCCCACCTGTCCACTTTTGTCCTATATCCTTCTAAACCTTTCCTATCCATGTACCTACCCAAGTGGCTTTTATATATTGTTATAGTACCTGCCTCAATTATCTCCTCCAGCAGCTCGTTCCATATACCAAACACCCTATGTATGAAAATGTTGTCCCTCGGGATCCTACTACGTAATTTTTCTCTCATCTTAAGCCTGAGTCCTCTGTTTCTTGATTCCCCTACTCCTGGTAAAAGACTCTGTGCATTCACCCTATCTGCTTATCTCATGTTGTACACCTTTATAAGATTACCCCTCAGCCCGCCTTGGCTCCAAGCCAGGAATACGCAGAGTAATGGGATGATACTGTTCTGTATTTGCGTCAGGAAGGGGAAGACAGCCAGGGTTCCAACTTCTATTCTTGCCATGTCATTCATGGGTAAACCCTCGGGGATGACAATGTAGATTCATGTTCTTTATCACTGTCCAGGTTTGGAGATGGAGAAATCAGCCAGGTTTTCTGATAACAGCCCATTATTTCCTAGATTGACGAGAGAAGTGTCCGAGAGAGCTGCAGTCATCCCGGGTTGCGGCTCCTAAATGCTTTGTGCTGATGGTTTTGAAAATGCAGAAGTAGAAGCAAGAAAATAAGCAGGATTGGGATGCAGAAGCAATAGCTTGTAATGTAATGTTTGATGGATAAAGCGTAAGAAGATGCATTGAACTTTGCAAGACCACATTAAAAAGATGAAAAGAAATCATATCAAAGAAGGGATTGGAAAATAAGCCTATTTATTATTCCTCTTTCACTCCAGGAGTTTCCCCTTCTCCATTTTGAGGGTCTAATTGAAGAACATGTGAATATCCTGGGCTTTTCAATCACTAACCAAGAACATCCACATTATAATGACTTTGTTCACAGTCTAAACAAATCATGGCAGGAAAACTGTGCACATTCACCTTATTCTGGAGCAGCAGTAAGTACCTGACTTAGTACAAATTAATCTGGATAGCCTTCGTTAATTGGAATTAATTGGCAGCCTCACTTTTAACACAAGAACCTGAAGTTTGATACCGGTGAATAAGAATATGAATGCATTATCCATGCATATGAATCCATTATCCAATACGTTTTTATGTGTTTTTGAATTTTATTATAAGGTGTTTTCTTGTCAATAGTGTGAATGCAAAGCTCCCAGCTTTTGCTGTAGCAATGTTGATTGGTTGCATTTGGTAATGTTTTAATCATGGGCCAAGATGCAGGCAGTTGCAAGCTACACACTGTGTAATTACTTAGTGCAGCAGTTAAACCGCTACCTTCGATTGAGTTTGATTTCTAAATAGATTTTCTTACTCAGAGTAGTGAGATGTAGCCTTGCAATCCTTTGTGAACTGTTATAGAATCACACAGTCATAAAATACAGTAACAGGCCATTTGGCCCACTGTGTCAATGCTAACCAATAAGCACCCATCTATATCAATTCCATTTTCCAGTACCAGGCCTTTTACACCATTCAAGTGCTCACTGCAGTATTAGTGTGGATTTTTTTAGGGTTATTTTTAAATTTATTAAACTTTCTTTTGTTTATTGTGTTATACATAATTGCTGTGTTTACAGTTGTTATGCTGCTGCAAGTAAAAATTTAATTGTTCCGCTTTTGTTACATATGATAATTAAACACTCTTGACTCTTGACCTGGGCACTTTAAAATGTCAGCAACACTGTTTTTACCACCCCTCCCCTTGGTGAAACCTTGTTTGAAGAGCCGCGTAGGATATCTTCCCTCAGTATTGAAGTAGTGCATTCCTTGTCAGAACAGAGATTTTTATTCGATATTCCAAAATATGTTTGATAAGGTGCCAAATAATGTTTGGGATATTGAAATATGCAGAAAAAAAAGGAACATAGAAAGCCTGAGTAATTTAATTTGCTCGGGGAAAAGATAGAAAAACTAGAGATGATTAGATATATTTCAGACTGGAGAGAAGCCTCCCGGAGCTCAGTAATACCAATTCTTTGATACACCTATCTAATTAGCTTCCTTTCACAGCCCTTTTCCCAGAGCTGAAAATAGGTATATCATAATACCTGAGTTTTAGTGAAAATTCATCCTCCCCCTTCTTAAATACCCATTTAAAATGACTGAAATTCACCTTTTTGTTAGAAATATTATGATATGGGGATCCATCAATCAATTACGTATGAATAAAGGTCACATTTATGAAGTTTCAAATTTCAATGACCATCTAACTAAAAGAACCAGGTTTCTGGAGAGTTTGAATTGCCTGCAATAGCTGCAGTCAGCAGTAATTCCCAATGGTTTAAAAACTAATACATAAAATCCTCCAGGCTCCATGCCTGCTGCATTCAATTTGATCTCCACAAGCCCTGGGACATGATTGTTCATGTTAGGCAGGGGTTTGCTTTGTCCTCTGCCCACATTTATCTAGGTCTTGGCCCCACAAATTGATTATAAATTATTGTTTGCTCGGTCTGCCTGCCTTTCTTGTCTATATCTCTATCTCCCTCTCT
Source organism: Okamejei kenojei (assembly GCA_035221665.1). Taxonomy (NCBI): domain Eukaryota; kingdom Metazoa; phylum Chordata; class Chondrichthyes; order Rajiformes; family Rajidae; genus Okamejei; species Okamejei kenojei. Next base: position 23,342,086 of record CM069159.1, read on the forward strand.
GTCTCTCCCTTTCTGTCTCTGTCTCTCCCTCTCTATCTGTCTCTCTGTATCACCCTGTCTCTCCCTCTCCCTCTTCTCTCTCCTCTCTCTCCCTCCCCAGATTATCTTAATTCAAAACTGCAGCACTCGCGTGAGGGAAAATCTGAAATGGTTAAGCATTTTTCTTGGTGTGAAATATGTTCTTTTTAGCCAATTATTAGTGATGGATGAAGTTAGAATTTTCTATCCTCAACAGAATTTATCAAGATACTCTGTGTAATAAATGACTGAAGATTTCATGAAGATCTAATCACCGCTATGGACAATTTAATTCTCAGTTAATGATAACAGGATTGATGGTGCTTTGCATATTTTTTATTACAATTTTTTTAAAGGGTTTGTTTGCAACTAATGTTTCTCCACATTCATATTGAATTTATTTCTGCATTTTGATAAGCCCCTTTTTACTCTCTCCAGAAGTGATCTTCTGTCTCTTGCACCTAGCTCTCCTCTGCACTCCTGTTCGATGCTGTCTTTGTCATTGTAACCGCCGTCAATGAACTTAACCGCAGCCAGGAAATTGCTGTCAAATCCTTGTCCTGTGGCTCTGCGCAGATATGGCAACATGGAACCAGTCTGATGAACTACCTGAGAATGGTGAGTCGGGGTCCCATTCAGAGATCGAACAACCTACAACTGTGTGTAGATTATGTGTGGTGTACAAAATGCAATGTATGTGATTTTTCTTTTCTAAATGTATTTCAAACGGTGTTGTTTCCTGTTATTCATGTGGAATCCACAGAGTGTCGTCACTCCATGTACATGGATGAAATATGGATTGTTGCCTCATCTCTTGGGGGTGTTGCTGCTCATTTTTCCTTTAGCTCGCATTTCACATAACTGTTGGCTCTTGGCTGTGCGGTGATGTTTTGTGTTTTACTGCACAGAATCTTCTTCATTGGCCATATTCATTAGTTAATGCCAATACTTCCAGCGAGATAATGAATGCTTGGTGGTTGGTATAGTCTTGTTGGGCTGAAGGGCCTGTTGATGTGCTGTATCATGGTATTTGAAGTTGAGAGCCAGGAAATTATGTATAGCTTGCACTTGTTAATGAGGAGAACAAATCAGGTCTGAGAGTGAGGAGATGGTGGTAAAGGTTTGGGCTTGGATAACATTTATTGCTCGGCCCATGGAGGTCTATTTGCTACAAGCTTCAATTAATCTGGCTGAATGTCCTACGACTGAAGGCACTAAAAGAGATCAAGCTAACACCTGCTAGATGTGCGCAGAGCAGTACGGTCAATCAGTAGATATTGTTAATTTAACATGTTAAATCTCTGAGTTTAAGTCACCGTCTTAACTTCGAAAGGCTGAATGTACATTCAGCAACAGGAAAGGAAGTCCGTTCACCAACATTGATTAAAGGGTTCAATAACTACTTGCAAGTTAGTTGCTCCTTTTGTGTCCCAATTGATGAGTGACCGACTACATTTGTGGTAACTCCATTTGGTATGTTGTAGAGTGGTGGCCACCTTGTTGGATGAGCAATCAAGAGAATCCTGACTAATGGTCCAAGCAATGATTTTAAATCCAGCCACAGCAAATTAGAATTTAAATTTATTTAATTAAATAACATGCAGTGAAACACTCGTGTTAATAATGGTGATGATGAAGCTTTCAGACTCTTATTGAAAACCTTCAGGTTCACTAATGTTCTGCGGAGAAGGAAATTGCTGTCCTCACCCAGTCTAGACCTAACTCACAGCTCCAGCTCCAGAGTACTCAGTTGAAGGGCAATTCAGGATAAGCAATAAATACTGGCCTTTTCAGGAATTATTTTATCAAGTGGAAGAAATGCTTTAAAAAAATATCGTATCAAAAAGCTATAAAAACTTCTCTCAACCTTCTCTAGAGAAAAAAGCCTTTTTGAACTTTCTTGATAATTATACTCTCCAGGTTCAGGCAAATTCCTCTTGGCCATCTCCAGTTCTTTGTTTTTATGCTGCAACTCTAATGGGAATGTGTCCATTGTGATCATTGAGCTGAGCAACGTTGCTGGCACAACATGTAAAAAATATTAATCCAATAGTTAATTGACCTTGTGCATTGTTCTGTGGTGATGAGATGTGTGTAAATGTACGGAAGCGATTGTGTACAGTCTCAAGCTGTCCTTAGACTTTTGCAGTGAACTATTTTGAGAATGAATCTATGTCAATGACCAATTTTCTGTGTGCCCGAGTCCAGGTGGAATTAGAAGGTCTAACTGGTCATGTCGAATTCAACAGCAAGGGTCAGAGAACTAATTACATTTTAAAAATTGTTCAACGCAGCAAAGAAGGATTGAAACAGGTAATGAGTGTTAACATTCCTCTTCAAATCTTTTTTGTAATTTCTCTGATGCATTTCAGAATTTGGAAAAGTATTTTAAGAAATTGGAATGTGTACATGTCCGACAATACTGATTTGTTTAGTTTGAGCAGGATGTTTTTATTTACCTAATGCTGGCCTTAGTCTGTTTGTGCCTAATTCATATTGCTGAAGGTTAACATTTATTATAACGCTGATCAGACAGAACGGTTTAATTGCACTTGGACCTTGAGAGGCTGCTTCAGATCACCCAGATTAGTTGGGAAGAGATTGGTTTAAACCACAGAGCTAGAGGCAAGCTCACTGCTGTGGAGAGCTTCATAGGAGAGAAAGCAGTTCTAGTTTCCACTATGAAATCAGCCATTTCCTTGTAGATATTCTGCCTTTCCAGTCCTCCTTTTCACATACAAAATGTCCCACTTTCCCATTAATTGGACACGGGGATTTAACATCTAAGTTTGAGGATTTTATCAATCCAGAACTCCCTTCACTACAATTAGTTGTTAAATTATTTGAACAAATGAATGGATAGCAGTTAACACATTTTCTTTAATTGCTCATATTTTATTAGCAAATTCAGAGATCTAGATTTAAAGATGTCGATGTTAAAATTTAGATCTTCTACAGATTTCAGTTATTGACAGGGGTGCGAAATGGATTTTAAGAAAATGATGTAGGTATTAAAATCTGTGGAGGATAGTGAACATTCAGGACACAGACTGTTAGGTAAAATGGCCAAGGACATTGTGGATAAAATTTAACACACGGGAATGTAAACATAAAACATTTTGGATGAAGAATGTGGAGAGCCCATATAATCTAAATGATGCAAATTGAGGAACCGAGACTCCCACGGCTTACAGACGCAAAATGCTGGAGCAACTCAGTGGGACTGAAGAAGGTTCTCCACCCAAAACGTCATCAATTCCTTCTATCCAAAGATGCTGCCTGTCCCACAGAGTTACTCCAGCTATTTATGTCTATCTTCGGTGTAAACCAGCATCTGCAGTTTCTTCCAACACACTCCTATGGCCTATGTACAGGAAACTGAAGGCTGACACAAGAATCTGCAGATGCTGGAATCATAAATAATTTGATGTAAGAACTCAGCAGGTTGTGCAGCATCTGTGGGTGGAAAGGAATTACCACTACTTAATTGGATTAATTAAAAATAAATGAACAATGTACAAGAGCTAAGAAATGTTAATAAATCTTTATGAAACACTGATTAACCCTCAGATACAGCATTTTAGAGTCATTAGTTTATAAGTGATAGGAGAAGAATTAGGTCATCCAGCCCATCAAATGTACCCCGCCATTCAATCATGGCTGATCTATCTCTCCCTCCTAACTCCATTCCCATGCCTTCTCCCATAACCCCTGACACTCATCATACAGCACATAAATGGGCTCTTCGACCTATCTTGTCCATGCCGCCAACTTGGCCTAAAGGACCAATCCCATTTACCTGCAAATTGGCCCAAAACTCTCTAAACCATTTGTATCCATATATCTGCCCAAATGTATTTTGAAGGTCATAATTGAATCCACACCTAAAGCGTCTCTGGCAACTCATTCCAGATACGGGACTACGCTCTACAGGAAAACGTTGCCCCTGAGGTCCCTCACCTTAAAACTCTAATTTTAGAAATCCTCTACCCTAGGAAAAAGACTGTGAGCATTAATTTTATCAATGCCCCTCATGACCTTGCACCCTTCAATAACAGCACCCCGCAGCCTCTTCTGCTCCAAAGAAAAATGTACCAGCCTCTCCCTCAAGCCCGTAAGCCCAGGTAACATCCTTCTGCAACTTAATGACATCCTTCCTATAACTGAGCAAACAGAACTGCACACAGTGTGGTGTCACCAATGATGTAAAGCTGCATCATGAGTGCCAACTCAAAACTCTTCCCAATGAGGACAAGCATGTCAAACGCTTTCTTCAACCACACTGTCCACCTGACTGCAACATTTTAGGGAAGTATGCACCTGTACTCCTAGATCTCTCTCTTTTGCTACGATCTCCAGGGCTCCACCATTTACTGTGCAAGTCTTACCCTTCTATGACACATCAAAATGCAACACCTCAAATATGTCTCAGTTAAATTCCATTTGCTGTTGCTTGGCCCATCTTCCCAACAGATTTGATATTGTTGTAAACTTAGAAAACATTCCTCATTGTCTATATTTATATAGCAACTCTCTTGGTGCAATCTGCAAATTTACTAACAATGTTAACTATATTGTCATCCAAATTGTTAATTATACAACAAGCAACAGTGGACACAGCACTTACCCTGACAGCACGAGTCAAGGCTTCCAATCAAAAAAACTATTCTCCACAACTACCCTTTGATGTCTTCCTTAAAGCCAATTTTGAATCCAATTGGTTCCATTGTAAATTACTCGTTTCTAAGCTTCCTCCCAGTTAGTAAAAACACTGAATCAAGCACTTGAAACAACTAATCTTTATTTTAACAAAAACACATTACAGTTCAACTACTGTACCTATCCCATTGCAGGTTTGATCCTCGTATCTGCCTGTTCAAGCCCTCTAGGCCTTGCGCAGACAGAGACACTCCAGAAGGTCATGCAATCCCAAGTGCTCTCCCAGAAGATAGACGCAGGACCTTGTGGTAGTGGACTTTTATATGTCCCGGGACCTCGAGGGGCCGAACCACATGGGGGTGGTCTCTTAATAATCCAATTACAGATATCAATTATCCCCATACATAACAGGCATTTCCCTAACCCAATAATACAGCAGCACAATATATTGTATTCAAACCGGACTTCTCAAGGAAGCCAACTTAGAAACATTTACCCTGATCTGCCAGAAACCCAGACAAGGCTCAATACCTCATCCAGTCAACACTTGGCAAAGTAGAACTCTGCAACATTATTTACAATTATTTACAAGGTGTATGTCTGGTTTGCAGCCATCCAATCCATTGTATGCATTTTGCACCTAATTGACAGGGTCTGCAGATGTTATTATTCTTTTCTCACAAATTGTATCCAAGCTATAGACACACTGGCACCACTCCGCAGCTTGTCCCAGCTCTGCAGAGAGCAATTCCAAATTGACCAAATCTCCCAGCAGCCATGAAGCCTTTACCCCATTTTGAAGTCCTAGTCTCTCCAATTTGGCCAGGATTAACACCATCACTTTGGATTGCATACGTTCTAACCTTCCTTACCAGTTTACCGTGTGGGACCTTCAAAGCCACACTACATCTACTTATACCACATGCACTGCCTTGCCTCAGTTTCCTGACACATTACTTGAGCAATGATTTTAAAGCCATGGAGAAGATAAAGAGATTGTCTATTGTCTATTTCTTAGAGATAGAGGAGTCAGGGGATATGGGGAGAAGGCAGGAACGGGGTACTGATTAGGGATGATCAGCCATGATCACATTGAATGGCGATGCTGACTCGAAGGGCTGAATGGCCTACTCCTGCACCTATTGTCTATTTGTGAGAGGTGTATCTGAATGAAGCAGATCGGAGACATGGAGGACTTAGAGAAGCTGGGCTTTGTTCTTCTCAAAGCAAGAAATATTTAGTACAGTTTTAATAGGAGTCATTCACAACTCCAATGGATTTTTACAGAGTAAATATGTTAGAAGCATTACTGATCAAAATACATATTTCATTTTATTGGCCATAGGATCAAATGTGAGATGAGTATTTTTATGCAATAGGTTAGGATTTGGGACACAATTTGTAAAGCTGATTGAAAAAGATTCATTAGCAACTTTACTTTATAACCGTAAAGGTAAAGTCTGAAGAAGAATCTCGACCCGAAACGTCGCCCATTCCTCCTTTCCAGAGATGCTGCCTCACCCGCTGAGTTACACCAGCATTTTGTGTCTACCTTTGATTTTAACCAGCATCTGCAGTTCTTTCTTACACAAGATAATCTTTATAACATTTTCATTAGTAATTTATCAAATGATCTACACCATAAAACAATGAGTTTAGTTCATAAAGTCAAACAATCAAAACTGACTTCAATTAATCCTGACACTTGGCCAAGAATATGGTGTCACCTTCTCATAGAACAGAATACAATCATCTTTTAATGTGTATGGGGCTTCTGAATCAGTTATATAAGGTCTGAATAAGATCAACCCTTGTAATCAGACAGGCACCATGCCCATCACATTTCAATGAAGCTAGGCGACTAAAACCCATCAAACCACATTGCCCTACCCAAACGTAATGTCTGTCAACATCCCATCCCAGGAGAGAACTTTATGCAACATCCAGTACTTCTCAAGATCAGTTGCATAAAAGTGAATTGGAGTTTGCTTTAGGCCAATGGTCAAATGAGGATAAAGTCATAGTCAGACAGTGTGGAAACAGGCCCTTCAGACCATCTTGCCACACCGACCAACATGTCCCATCTACACTTGGCTCACCTGCGTACTTTTGGCCCATATCCATCTAAACCTGCCCTATTCATGTACCAGTCCAAATGTTTGTTTTAAAGGTTGTGATAGTACCTGCCTCAACTACCTCCTCCGGCAGCTCATTCCATACATCCACCAAGGTTTGTGTGAAAAAGGTACCCCTCAGGTTCCTATTAAATCTTTCTCCCCTCACCTTAAATCTATGTCCTCTGGTTCTTGATTCCCTGTCCTGGGCAAGAGCCTCTGTGCATCCACCTGATCTATTCCTCTCATGATTTTGTGCACCTCTAAAAGATCAGAAGAAAATGATCATCGGTAATATGGGATGAAGAGTGGCTGATATCAGTATCAGTAAGGTCAAAACTCTTGGTTTTTGCTATCTCTGCAGAAAAGTAAATACATTTAATGAAGCTTTAAACACATTTAGAGAAAGAAAATCCTGCCGCCATTGCCCTGTTAATTGTAGGATCATTGGAAGTAAAGTAACTATTCTTTCTTTAATTTCCAATTCCTTATTGCTCTTTTCCTTCCCTATTTCTCCCTTCCGGTTTATTATATCCCCTTTCATGTGTTCCTCTCTTCTGCACACTCCTCCTGGCCATGCTGGGAGGGAGAAAATTGTGTGGGAAGGTCTATCAGGAGTTTGAGATACAAGAGGATACATTTTAAAGGAGCATGGAGTTCCAGCAATCAGGGCCACATTGTGCCAGGGATTTGAGACAGTGGTAAAGGATAGATATTTTGATATGGAGCGCTTTGTAAATTGGTATAGATCCTCAAAGAGCTTTGTTTTCCTTGCATGTCACAAAGAATGTTAAGTTGCCACTGTAAATCACCCATTGGTGTTGATCAGAGGGCAAAAGAATTAGGGAAGCTGATGAGCAGGTGAGTGAGAATACGTTACAATGCTACTGGGAAATAAGAGGGAGGGTCAGATTGATTGCATGGCTCTGCAGGAAACTGGCATGGGCCCAAAGGGCCATCCTCCTCTATTGCAAAGTGTAAGCAAACGTTTAGCAATTGGAAAATAATCCAGTTTCCAAAAAATGGTTAGAAGTATCAACCATCTGATAAACTGGAATAAATGAAAAGAGGCCTTGGAGCAATTTTAACCAAATGCACCCATTAAAAAACCATCAGGATTAAGAAGAATGCTACTTTTACACCTCATTCAGTTTTGCTACAGTATTTAAAACCAACACAGCGAATAGTCAAGTAGTTTCAGAATGAACATATTGGGTTAAAATTGACGCTTTTGTCATTAAAAAATCAAAGGGTTCAACACACTTGGCTTCGTTGAATTGTGTATTATTTTGCATATGTGGATGAGGAAGTAATGTGAAATAAAGTGGTTCATTAATGACATTTCTGGGGTAAAGGAAAGTGTAAGCAGTTTATTAGAATCAACTCAGTTTAGAAGGTTCTTTAGAATTGATAGATTTTGAGGAATTACATGTTGAAACACTTTCTGGAACGATGTGATTTGAATATTAATGTGTATTAGAGTGAAATTTAAGCTACTCTATGTTATGATGAAATATCAAATTAGTGGTTTATAGCCTTTTGCTAGGCTTGCAATGGTTTTAAGTTTTTGTCTCCTTGTTTAGGTTGGGTTCTGGCACTCAGAGAAAGGACTGGTGATGGACCGAAAATTTTATTTCTTAAATGCTTCCGAAAGTTTATTCAATAAGACTCTGATAGTGACAACTATCTTGGTAAGAAATAACTACAGGATATATTTTTATTGTACAGTTAATCTCTATACCAGTGTGGAAATTAGAGAGGTTCTTCTGAAATCATTTCCGAGTGCAAGAGCAATTATTTATGGATTTGTTACCCGAGATTGCATAGGATGTCCAGCACAGCAAAATCCATTCAGCCCAATGTATATGCAACACTTTTGATCCATTTGGGCCTTTTCCTGCCTTTCTTTGCCTAAATCTATCAGCAACCTCTCTATTCTCTTCTGCAATCTTTACCCTAATAGGCTTCCTTTTTTAAATACTATTGCTTGGACAGTGCATGGAGTTTTGTTTCCCCCCCAAGATTTTTCCAAATGTCCTCAAGATTAAAACTATTTAATTGTGATATCTACTTAAAATGGTGCAATGAAATTCTTACTTGTAGTAGTATAACAGGTCTGTAAACACTGTACTCCAGAAAACCTAATAAACAAAAGAAAGTTCAATAAATGTAAATAAAGCAACATTATTGCAAAGCAAAAGCTCAATGCCCCTGGTGCAAACAAGACAGTTTGTCTTGAAGATTGAGTGGAAGCAAAGATGTTTCCACTTGAGAAGAGCCTAACTAGGGGGCATAAATATAAGAAAGGCACCAATATGTCCAATAGGGCAAATACTCTCTTCTGAAGTCTGAAGAAGGGTCTCAACCCAAAACGTCACCCATTCCTTCTCTCCAGAGATGCTGCCTGTCCCGCTGAGTTATTCCAGCATTTTGTGTCTATCTTCGGTGTAAACCAGCATCTGCAGTTCCTTCCTACACAAGACAGTTTGTAGTTTAATAGATGTTTGTAGTGTGCAAGGTTGTTGGGGAGATGCTCTTCCTGAACCTGGAGCACATAGTTTTCCGACTCCTATACCATATTCCCGATAGCTGGGGTGAAATGGCCAGAGTGGTGAGGATCCTTGATGATACTGGTTGCCTTTATGTGGTTCCCTTCGATGGTAGGGAGGTTCAGTACTAGTGATGGACTGGACAGTGTTCACGATTTTCTGAGCGTTCGAGTTGCCGAACCAGGGCGTGATGGAATAAGTTAATATACACCTGTAGTTCAAGAGAATGATCGTCCTATTGGATATCTTTGTGCCGTTCTTATATATATGATCCATGCTTAGGCTCTTCACAATTGGGGACATCTTTGCATCCATTCTATCTAAAACTGAGCACAATTTAAAAAGCCTTGACTGGGTGTCTGTTCATCTTTTCCCGCTATGTATAACTTTGCAGTTGCAATATTTTTCATAGCATAGTTTGATGATGATTCAAGCTTGCACTAGACATGTACTGTTACTCACAAGGTAGCTGTGGTGTAACACCTCACCAAAATGACAATTCCGAGTCATGTTTCAGGACAACAAGATCACCTAGCTACAAACTCCAGAGTTGACCTTCAAATTGCCACTGAAATGGTCACAGATTAAATAGAATCAAGAAGTTGGAATCAAATCACTTCTGTCCTTCCTTGTTCTTTGAAGCATTCATTTTAGCAGTGGGCTGGGGGTGATCACAATACAAAAAAAAGGAGCAGGAGTTGGCCACTTTGCCCCTCCAGCCTGCTCTATCATTCAATATGATCAAGGCTCTACGCTAAGCCGCAAATCTTTCTTGGTGCCAGATCCCCATAGTTCAAAATCCCCCCTGATAGTTCAAAAATGCACCTTCAAACATTTTAAAACTTCTAAAGCACCAGCCTCCACAAATCCCCAGGGCAGAGAATTCCAGAGATTCATCAACCTCCAATCTTCAACTCCTCATTTCAACAATCTTCTGATGTTCTTCTACCTCAATCATTCCAGTCCCCAAGGGAAATAAAGAGACCTGTGTCAATGACTACTGTTTATTTGTTCTCGCATGGCTCAATTAAGTGCTTTAAAAGATTGGTATTGGCCCACATTTGAACCTTCAGGACATATTGCCCCCCCCCCACCCCCCCGCCTTACAATTTGTATAGGGTAAAAATAGGGAGGATGCTATCTCTCTCGCACTACATTCATCCCTGATTGCCTTGATAATGAAAACATAGATGTCAGGATGATATGCATTGACTACAGCTCAGCCTTCAACACCACAATACTGAATAAGCTTCCGAACCTTGGCGTTGGGGCCTCCATCTGCAACTGGCTTCTGTATTTTCTGACAGACAGATGGGTGATTAAAATTTTTGTTTAGTTTAGTTTAGAGATACAGTGCGGAAACAGGGCCTTCGGCCCACCGAGTCTGCGCCAACCGTCGATCCTCGCACATTAACACTATCCTACACACACAAGGAACCATTTACACATCGACCAAGCCAGTTAACCTACAGACCTGTACATCTTCAGAGTGTGGGAGGAAACTGAAGATCTTGGAGAAAACCCACGTGTTCATGGGGAGAACGTACAACCTCCGTACAGACAGCGCCCGGGATTGATCCCGGGTCTCCGGCACTGCAAACGTTGTAAGGCAGCAACTCTACCACTGCGCCACCGTGTTGCCCGTAACATTGGTCATAGGATCTTCACCACCCCGACCCCCAACACTGGTATCCTTCAGTGCTGAGTGCTCCGTGCCTTACTCTACTCCCTGTACACCAATGAATGTGGGGCAAATATAACGCCACCTCGATTTTTTTATGTTCACTGATGATAATACTGTTGGCAGTTAAACAAATGATGAGAGTGAGTATACAGTAGGAAAGAGATCCGGACCTTGAGTCAGAACAACAACCTAGCCCTTAACGTCGGCAATATGAAAGATTGGTTATTGACCTAAGGAAGCAAGGGGGTGAGCACAACCCATCCTCATCAACAGAGCTGCAAATGATCAACAGGTTCAAATGCCTAGGCTTTCATATCACCAGCAACCTAAGTAACTTCACACTGATGTGGTGATCAAGAAAGCACATCAAGCTATTTGCTTAGGTGTTTGAGATTAGGCACGTCCATGTGAATTCTCTCGAACTTCTACAGATGAGCTATAGAACGTATTCTGATGGGATGCATCTCCACCTGGTATGGCAACTGCTCTACTTTTAACAGGCTGAACCTACAGATAGTGGTGAACTGCCTGTTCTGTCACAGGCTTGTTATTTCCTTCCATCCACCATTCCATCTTGGGGTTCATTGTATCAGGAAGCTAAAAGTATCGTAAGGATGCCTATCACCCTGGCCATTCCATTTCCTCTCTCTGTAGGAAGGAACTGCAGATAGACACAAAATGCTGGAGTGACTCCAGGCAGGCAGCATCTCTGGATAGAAGGAATAGGTGACGTTTCAGGTCGAGACCCTTCAGACTCTCTTCTGCCTTCTGCGAGATGATGCAGGAGCTTGAAACCTCAGACATCTAAACTAAAGAACAGATTCTTCCCCACTGCTATCAAACTCTTGAACCATTCACCTATTTTACAGCCCATTCCCAGAGGAGTGATCAAATGCTTTTATTGTTAGCTCTACCTCATTCACATTGTACTTTAATATTCTTTTGCACTACTCAGATTTTTCCACAACAATCGTGCACCATTCTGGTATGTTGTACTCATTGTTATATTCATCTATTTAACATTACTATCTGTATACTGTTTACTTTGTGAGCAAAGAATTTCATTTCACCCTGGTGTAAATGACAATAAAATAATATATCAATTCAAAATGTTAATACATTTCAACAACATTTATTTTCTGTATCAAGTGATTTTAGGTGGCTAAATTGACTTGAAACTGCATACACGGTTGTGGACAAGCTTGATGAAAGTGAGGGTACATTCATCTGCCTGCATTTAATAGGCAATTTTAATCTGTTTCTGTTAGGATTTGGCCAGTTTGAAAGGACATTAAAATGGTAGTCATCAATATAGAGACTGTTGCCAAATGAAGAGGTATTCTAATTGGATGTAGATGTGGAAATACTGAACCTATTTTCATTATAATTAAGAAAGCTGAACATGGAAATGTGGAAATTGTAAAGGTTTTGATTGAATCAATTGCAGTGAAACAATAGCAACAAATTATAGCTCTCTCAGAGAGGAGGGAAATGTTCTTGTATAATTATTAGATGTGGGAACGTTGCCACAAATAGTGGTCATCGGAAAGAAATGTACTTATGTATTTAAAACCAGGTAAGATACAGGACCATATGAAAAGTACTGGATAGCAAGATCAGTTTGTATTGAAGTGTTGCCCTGGACTAGTTGGAGCAAATAACCCTCAACCATGCTGCAAAACTCTGTAATTTCTTGCTTCTCGGCTCCATTCTTAGAGTCAAGTCAAGAATGTTTTATTGTCATATGTCCCGGATGGGACAATGAAATTCTTAGAAGAAAATCAGAATGCTGAAAGGACTCAGTGGGTTGAGACCCTGCAATAGGACAGGCGGGAAGCATGAAAGACTTCAGTGCATAGATGTGGGTAAGAGGTCAGTTTAGAGGACAGTTGGTGATCGCGAGAGCTAGATGGGGATGGGATGATAGGCAGATGGAACCAGGTCGGGGAGAGAGAGGTGGTTAGAGGTTGGTAGGTGATAGGCTTTACCTGATGGGGAGGAAATAATGGACAGATAGTGAGCAGGGGATGAATAAAGGTGAGATGAAAACTAGATGGACAGGTGAGTGTGTCAGAGGAGAGCAACTGAAATTGACAAATTCAACATTCCTACCATTACACAGTAAGATACCAAAGCAGAATATAGGATATTGTTCTTCACATTTGCCTCTCTGTAGTAGTGGACAATGCTAAGGACAGATAGGTCAGTGGGGGAGTGGGAAGGAGGGTCAAAATAAAATGCAGGTGGAAGCTTGAGGTGGCTGTTACAGAGAGAGCACAAATGCTTCTCAAAATAGACTCCGGGTCTACATTTAGTTTCAGCAATGTGGAGAAGGACACATCGCAGAGGTGCAAGTGAACCTCTGCCTCACCTGGAATTTGTTCTTAATGATAAGAAATATTTGCATGACCCTTTAAGCTCCTCTAGGAGTTTCAGACCTGCAGGAGCATGATTTTTGTGCTTCCCATGAATTCCAAACTTGCAGATGTTCACAACTTGCCAATTACACAGTCCACATGATGTTAATTTCTCTGCTGATCTGATGTGAATTATTCAGAGCCAGGACATCCAGCCAGTTTCCGTGCTCACAGTTTGAGTTGCACACCATTCCTTTCTCCTGTCAGCTGCTGAGCATGTTTCTAGTATCCCATCTGGCAGATTAATAGGAACATTTATCACCTTCTGGTAGCTCATTTGAATGTACCTTTCAATCTGGCCACTGACCCGGCTGTCTTTTATCTAAATGATCTTGGATTGCTTTGCCTGAACTGTGTCATTTCAATGGTAAGGACTATGGGTTAACCATGCTCTCTCCAGACAATCAAGTTGTCTGCATTTTGGGTCCATTAACTCAAACCTAACCTGCTCACTTAAGCTGACCTAAAAGAACAATAGTCACGATTTTGAGAAGGAGTTGGGGAATTTCCCTCATTGTTTCTAGCTAATCGCTACCTCTACAGCATGTTAGCTGGCTGTTGTTACAGACTGCTTGTGGCACCTTGTTGTGCACAATTCCCACTCGCATTTCCTGCATCATCACAATGACTGTCCTTCATTGCCTGTGAAATGCATGCATTCTCAGAGAATTTCCATGTTTATTTGCGGCCTGGACTCGCACTGAAATGAATGCAAAATTACCATGTTCATAAGTGATAGGAGCAGGATTAGGCCATTCGGCCCATCAGGTTCCTTCTTCGCTCTATTCCTAGCTGTTCCAGATTAATTTTGCAATGTCCCGCTATGAAATCCTAGCACCTCCACATTTTTCCATTAAACATAATATTTGGCTCCCTGTGGATATGATTGTACAGCCAGTGGCACACAAGAAGGTTCTGCTCCCATTTTTGGCTGTTTTATTTGTCCACATTACAGTTCAGGGTTTTTTTTAATTTATTTAGTTGTAACCATCTTTGTTATTCATTCTGTCCTCGGCTTAATCGATATCCTCAATTATCTGCAAGGCGCCCCTTGAGCTGAGTAATAAGGAGGCAGCATGGGGTAAGATCACATTTTGGGCAGGTGCTGTTCCAGCGCAATTAAGCAGCAGGAAGAAATCAGCAGAATGCGCTTGGTTTCTTCTTTTCATTTAGTCTCCACTCATAATAGTTTTTAATTATAATTTTTAATTATAGTTGAAGACGTGCTGGAGGTTTGTGCCAAATGGCTTGTAACTGCTGACTGATTTGCAGCAGTTTTACTGTAACTTTACAATGCCTTGAGGTCAAAGCTAGCCATTTTGAAAATGATGTTCTCCTATAGAGCCATAAAACATGCGTTGAAGAGAGGAGGATATCCTTTGCAATGACGTATTTCATGGTGTTATCGATGGATTTGTATCTACGCGTCTGCAAAACAATCTTTTCCAAAGAACTCATCAATCAATGGCAAAATGCCAGATGCTCAACTATCAAATTCAGGCACAGCAACTTTTGTTTGTTCTTTCCAGGGGAATGCTCAGCATATCACCCGATGTTTATTTATAGGTTTCAGCTATCTTTTACAGGTTTAACAATTTAATATTAAAATTGCAGGGAGGTAAACACTGCATTAATGTGCAAAGCATTTGCTTGCCGAAATTACCATCAGTGATTGATAGCTTCCTGGTAATCTGCTTCCTGATCACAATTTTGTCATGGAAACTCAGACCCGCTCAATGTGTTGAAAAGCTGAATGCAGGTTAATTTCTCCTCCACTGGAGCTTGTGTTGATGGTTTCAATATATATTTTTTTCTCTCCAGGAAAATCCATATGTGATGCTGAAACCAAACCACCAAGAGCTCCAGGGGAATGAGCAGTATGAGGGGTTCTGTGTGGATATGCTGAAAGAGCTGTCGGAAATTCTTAGATTTCACTACAAAATCCAACTGGTAGCCGATGGTGTTTACGGGGTGGCAGAGGCCAATGGCACTTGGACGGGAATGATCGGTGAGCTAATTTCAAGGGTAAGTGCTGCGTAAAACAAATAATATTTCAATTAATATTAAATAATAACAAAGCACATGAATTAATGATCAGTTTTAGAATGGAGGCCTAAAGTCACCTCTCTGTGCTACTTAAAATAAAATGCTGAAAATCAGCAGAGTTGCTGCGCAAATTGTGGACACGCAAAAATCGATTGAAGGTTTATATTCCAGCTCGTAATTCGAGATCTCACTCAGGGGAGCAACAGCGATTTTCCTTTCGTCCTACATCACAACTCTTGATCATATTTTATTGTTAAGCTTGGTGCTCTTCAACATGAGGGGTATAATTGCTGAGAAATGGAGCACTTTCCTACTCTGAGTCCTCCTGATCAGCATCAAGCACTCCCAGGTGAGGCATATAACAGCAAAGAGAGAGCCAAAGATCAACACCATTCACTTTATTCCCAGAATCAGAAAAACAATTGTAACACACCAGTGTAACACTGATTTTCTTTAAGTGTAATTATATTTCAAGAATGCCTTTAGCCAAAACTAATTCTATTGCATTTGAAAGATTGCCATAACCTAAAAGTCATAGCATATAGTCAGCAATTATGGTCATCCTTGAGTGATCTTCAAACACTGAAAGTCAACTGCTTGCTGCCCAGGGAACAAAATTCCAGGAAGATAATAGATTGGGTGAGCAGATCCAGATGATGAATGAAGGGTGTTTGGAATGCTAGGGCCAAGGCTGATGGGGTCTAGGAAGTCAGGAGTGATACAATCAGGGAAACCAAGTGAAGATGATTGAATCAGGGTGTTTGGAGAAATGTAGTAAAATGTATTCATGTGATGTGATGGAAGTGAGTGCATTAGGGTGATTAGTTCAGTTTCCTGGTCTATAACCATGTGAGTTGATGGAAGTAATTGTGTCAGGGTATCTAGTTCCATTTCTTGGCCTAGGTTTAATGGTCAACTTTCTCCATAGCAACCCACAAATTCTCAGATTCAGTTAATTAAGATTCACAATCCCATGGCGCAGGTTCATAAGACAGTATAACAGTGTAACTCAACCCATTGTGAACTGTTGATGCAAATCATTTAAGGCTTTAAAGCATAATTATACGTGGGATGCATCAATGGAAATCTCCTCGCTATCCTATCCTTTCAGCTGTGTTCTGGTGTTGCAGGGACCTTGATCGGAATCACAACTGACTGCCTCCTTGCCTTTTACTTTCTGATTTAGAAATGCCTTTTCCAGTTACACATTTTTAGATTACAGATGTTATTTTCACGTGCATAATAATTCATCTTGGACTTCTTCTTTTCACAAAAAAATATGTCATTTTTGTAATTTAACTGTAATTTTACAAATACAATGTTTATGTAATAGATCAAATGTATAACAGCATTGGTTTTTTTGGTTTAATCTTAATAATGTACGAAAGATTGCTTGCATATATCATGTGTTGCAAAAAACATGATAATGCAGTTGTCCAGAATTTGTGATCAAACTATTATGATGTGAGTGATACTGTGATCATTAATGCACAAACCAAACAGCTGGATTTGAGGAAAAGTGCCCCCATGCATTTTGAATCACCACAGGATTTTTATTTGCATGACTCTGTTGTTGGTTTCATGAGGTTTCTCCACTTGCTCATTAATTGACCCTTAAACCCACCACTGTTGAGTGGTTAACAGCATCTACCCTTTTAATGCTGCAATAATTGACAATGACAGCCAATCAACCTTTCTTGCTCAGCAAGCGAATGACTAAATGAGTGGATTCTGTGTCCTGCAGGTTGTGAACAAGTGGAGATTTTAAACAATGCCAAATTTTACCATTTAACTTTCTTCCTTTCACTGTTTTTTTTTCTCATTGAAATTCCTTCATCCTACCCTTGTTTAAGATTTGCCACTGAATGCATTCTCCATCTTGGTCCCATCTATATTTGATTCTCAGTCCTTATGGGGGTAGATTGTTTTCCCCCCTGACTTCCCACACCACAGCTCTCACTTCCAGAACTTTTCTGGACCATATTTTGTAATTAAACCAAGTCTAAGTATGGTCATCTTTGAAATAGTTAGCTCGAACAAAATAGGGGCTGTTCTAATTGATGGGAAATATCCATTAAGCTCTTGGTTGTTCTCGTATCTATCTTTTTTTTAAGTTTAGTTTAGTTTCGAGATACAATGTGGAAACTGGCCTTTCAGCTCACCAAGTCCGCACCAACCAGCGACTCCCGCACACTTACACTATCGTACACACACTAGGGACAAGTTACAATTATACCACGCCAATTAACCTACAAACCTCTACGTCTTTGAAGAAACCAGAGATCCCTGAGAAAATCCCTGAGCGCATTTGGAAAGTGGTGAAATCATTGGACAAAGTGAGCATGAATTTACGAAAGGTAAATCATGTCTGACGAATCTTATTGAATTTTTTGAGGATGTAACTAGTAGAGTGGATAAGGGAGAAGCAGTGGATGTGTTATATCTGGACTTTCAGAAGGCTTTCGACAAAGTCCCACACGTGAGATTAGTATACAAACTTAAAGCACACGGTATTATGGTTCAGTATTGATGTGGATAGAGAACTGGCTGGCAGACAGGAAGCAAAGAGTAGGAGTGAACGGTGAAAGGGTCCTTTTCAGGATGGCAGGCAGTGACTAGTGGGGTGCCTCAAGGCTCAGTGCTGGGACCCCAGCTATTTACAATATATATTAATGATTTGGACGAGGGAATTAAATGCAACATCTCGAAGTTTGCGGATGACACGAAGCTGAGGGGCAGTGTTAGCTGTGAGGAGATGCTAGGAGGCTGCAAGGTGACTTGGATAGACTTGGTGAGTGGGCAAATGCATGGCAGATGCAGTATAATGTGGATAAATGTGAGGTTATCCACTTTGGTAGCAAAAACAGGAAAGTAGACTATTATTTGAATGGTGACCGATTAGGAAAAGAGGAGATGCAACGAGACCTGGGTGTCATGGTACACCAGTCATTGAAAGTAGGCATGCAGGTGCAGCAGGCTGTGAAGAAAGCGAATGGTATGTTGGCATTCATAGCAAAAGGATTTGAGTACAAGAGCAGGGAGGTTCTACTGGGTCTTGGTGAGGCCACACCTGGAGTATTGCGTACAGTTTTGGTCTCTTAATCTGAGGAAAGACATTCTTGCCATAGAGGGAGAACAGAAAAGGTTCACCAGACTGATTCCTGGGATGGCAGGACTTCCATATGAAGAAAGACTGGATAGACTAGGCTTGTACTCGCTGGAATTTAGAAGATTGAGGGGGGCTCTCATAGAGACTTACAAAATTCTTATGGGGTTGGACAGGCTAGATGCAGGAAGATTGTTCCCAATGTTGGGGAAGTCCAGGACAAGGGGTCACAGTTTAAGGATAAGGGGGAGATGAGAAAATCATATAGGATAAGGACCGAGATGAGAAAATCATTTTTCACACAGTGGTGAATCTGTGGAATTCTCTGCCACAGAAGGTAGTTGAGGCCAGTTCGTTGGCTATATTTAAGAGGGAGTTGGATGTGGCCCTTGTGGCTAAATGGATCAGGGGGTATGGAGAGAAGGCAGGTACAGGATACCGAGTTGGATGATCAGCCATGATCATATTGAATGGCGGTGCAGGCTCGAAGGGCCGAATGGCCTTCTCCTGCACCTAATTTCTATGTTTCTATCTTTCTAAAATGCAGTCTCTCACCACAGGCAAAAAAACTGCACTGGTAGAACTGCTTTGACAACCAACAAGCTTCTACTCCCTGCCATTAACAATACAGTGGCTGCCAGCATCAGTATTGTAGGACCATTGAAAGCTTGTGAATATTAATAATATTAAGAAAAATCAAAATAGTGTTTGAAAAATTTAAATACTTCTTTACATTTATAAGGCAAATAAAGCACACAGCTGCATTAAATAAAATTTTCATTAAAACTCACCTCAATTAATATAAAGATAACCACTTGCCATTCTCCCACAAGACAATATCTTCCATTCATTTGAAAGGAGACTATGGTTCTTGTGGCAGGTTTAACCCAGCACAGGATGAGGGGTTGATCTTGTGGCCTGAGAACTGGAAGACACCCTGGACTTCACGAGGAACTGTGGCAGCCTTTAACCGGTGGCGTGGGGGTTGGGGTTGGAGTGTGGAACATGCTACTGCTGGTTTAAATTGGCAGCAGTGCTGGAAATTGAAACTTCCTCTGTGGTACACAGTTAAATCTCAGCATCAGCACTGGAATTGGGGAAGAAAATCTTCCACAACACTTCCCCTCATTTTGCAATGTCTGCTTTAGATGAAATCTGGTCTATTTGATGGATAATGATTGTGTGCACGTGTATTTGCGTGTGTGTTTGTGAAAGAGAGAGAGGGAGACTGTTCGAGTTTGTGTAAGAAGGAACTGCAGATGCTGGTTTAAACTGAAGATAAACACAAAAAGCTGGAGTAACTCAGCAGGACAGGCAGCATCTCTGCAGAGAAGGAATGGATGACGTGTCGGGTTGGGTCTCGACCCGAAACGTCACCCATTCCTTCCTCCAGAGATGCTGCCTGTCCTGCTGAGTTACTCCAGAGTTTTGTATTTATTCTCTGTTTATGTTTATCTTATTCAGTCCCCACTGACTTGCCTACTTTTAATTTTATCCACAGAAAGCTGATCTGGCAGTAGCCGGCTTAACCATCACAGCTGAACGTGAGAAGGTCATAGATTTCTCCAAACCATTTATGACTCTTGGAATTAGTATTCTCTACCGAGTTCAGATGGTAAGAGACCAGCTGGCCTGTCACAGTGAAATATCCATGCAGTTTGCCTTCCTTTGCACCCTTCCTCAGGCATTGATAGCCTCTGCCCCATTGTAGACTGGGTTAGTTGGTACCTTTTAAAAAAGCTATGGTGTATGTAAAGATTCAGTTGGACTTTTAAAAAAGCTGGACAAATATATTTTCTTCAGCCATCCTTACTCTCTCCTCACTCTTTGTGGGGTCTTGCTGTGCATCCATTAACTGTTCATTTCCATGTTGCCCTGGTGATGATACCTTGGATGCAGTTGGAGATGTTCTAAAATTGTGTAAGGCACGAAATAAGTGAAAGTGTTTTGTTTCCTTTCTTTACTGAAGTAGAACTGTAATGATAACTTGTCTAAGCAAAAAGTAAAAGGAATCTCTAGGGTAGACACAAAATGCTGGAGTAACTCAGCGGGACAGGCAGCATCTCTGATGAGAAGGAATGGGTGACATTTCAGGTCGAGAGCCTTTTTCAGACTCCAGCTTTTTGTGTTTGTCTTCGGTTTAAACCAGCATCTGCAGTTCTTTCCTACAAAAGGAATCTCTAATTCTACATAGAGGTTTTCTTGAATGGTACATTTGCAACCACTGGTTGCAAATGCTCTGGAGAAATGTGAAAGATGGAACATTTCATTGGAGGAACATTTGGGGACAGTGACCATAACATCGATGTCAGGCTTGAAGCAATTTTGAAGAAATAAAATATGCAAAATGTTCTTCTGCATGAAGGCTGGTGTCAGTGATGTGAAAATGGATTTGGTTCTGGTCGATTAGAATCAGAAGGGCAGAAAAGACTGACTGAGCAAAGATAGTTTGGGTAGAGACCAGACACATTTCCATAGAAAGGAGAGGAACGTTATTCAGAGCTACACCTCTTTGATGACATCAAAATTGAGCACGATAAACCTGTTTTGTTTTCAGTGCTATGAGAGCTTCAAAGTAGCGACTGTGATGAACTCACACACTTATTGGGATAATTGTACCGGATGGTTCATTGTTTAAGATGTTAGCACGCAGAAGCCAGCTCGGCAGCTCGATAATTGCATCAATCAGTCTGTAGTTTGGCTTTGAAGCCAGAATTGCAATTTGCTAAAAATAACATTATCTCTTAATCCTACACAAGCTGAATACGTATTTAGGAGCAGAAAGGCATCCTTTCTACTCATGCACTACGTCTTCACATCATCATTTATTCAATAAAGGGATCGTTTATTATTGCATTTTTGTTACTGGTTGATGTATTTTGATGGTTGTTTCAAGTTCCAAAAGTCTATAAGCAGCAGTGAAGGAGTTTCTGTGACTCCCAGACAATACTAGTTACAATCCTCAGTAAGGATCGATATATGGACCAGATTAAGAGAAGGTGAGGTGTAACAAGACCTGGTTGTGCTTGTACATCAGTCACTGAAAGTAAGCATGCAGGTACAGCAGGCAGTGCAGAAAGCTAATGGCATGTTGGCCTTCATTGCGAGAGGATTTGAGTTTAGGAGCAAGGAGGTCCTACTGCAGTTGTACAGTGCCCTGGTGAGACCGCACCTGGTGTATTGTGTGCAATTTTGGTCTCCTAATTTGAGGAAGGATTTTATTGCTATTGAGGGAGTGCAGTGCAGGTTCACCAGGGTAATTCCCAGGATGGCGTGACTGACATATGATGAAAGAATGGATTGACTGGGCTGGTATTCACTGGAATTTAGAAGGATGAGAGGGGATCTTGTAGAAACACATTAAATTCTTAGAGGATTGGACAGGGTAGATGCAGGAAAAGTGTTCCCGATGTTGGGGGATTCCAGACCAGGGGTCACAGTTTAAGTAGGCCATTTAGGACTGAGATGAGGAAAAACTTTTTCACCCAGAGAGTTGTGAATCTGTGGAATTCTCTACCACAGAAAGCAGTGGAGGCCAATTCACAGGATGTATTCAAGAGAGATTTACGGTTGATTTAGCTCTTAGGGCTAAGGGAATCAAGGGATTATGGGGGGAAAAGCCGGAACGGGTACTGATTTTGGATGATCTGCTATGATCATATTGAATGGCTCTTGCACCTATTTTCTATGTTTCCATGAGACTTTTTACTTTACACCCACCCACCATAGTATCCACAATGCAAAAATGAAAGGTAACCACAAAATAAACATTCCACACCAAACTGATAAATAGTGCCATATCATCAGATTATTCAACATATAAAGGTGTAGGAAGGAATTGCAAATGCTGGTTTAACACGAAGATAGACACAAAATGCTGGAGTAACTCAGGGTGACAGGCAGCATCTCTGGAGAGAAGGAATGGGTGGCGTTTCGGGTCAAGACCCTTCTTCAGACTGAAGACATATAAAGGTCATCGACTCACCCTTGAGGATTCAATGTCTGTCCTGGAGCACTAACTTGTTCCACCCCAATGCTAAACTGTGGCCAGTGGAAGGATTCTGGCTCTCAGAAAACTGCACATTGTCATGCAGGCTGTCTCAAAAAGCTCTGGACCGTGAACGCCCTGCATTTTTTTCTTCATCAGTGGCTGCAGTCTAGTGAATTGGCAGACCACCGCTGAGCTCACCAGGGAGGAAAATGGTGTTGTCATAGTGGACTGCATGTACAGTGGACTGCATGTCAAGGAGACATTGGCAATGATGTCTCAGCCTAAGGAATAATGCAGGACAGTTTGTACCTTTTTACGCTTTGTTGTCCTGCAAGCCCAATTTCTCACTGTCGTCTAAACCCAAGATGCAGTCATTTGAGTTTGCATGGCATTGAACAGACATTGGTTAGTCGGTGCTTGTGTTGGAAACTGCAACATTTACCATCAGATCCATGGGTGCACAAAGAGCCACCAGTTTCAAGCTGGAAAGAGTGAAATTCATGCCACTTGAAATGAATGAACAGCATCACCATGCCAGGTCGATCACTGCAACCCTGACCTGCCACCACTGCCAGGATAATGGGCCTTCATGGCCAAGTTAAGACACTACCATTTTTCAAATATATTTGGATTTGAAGGGTACAGGTTGGTGCCTAAAAAGAGGCAATTCTTGTGTAGGGACTCAGTGTGATCGACTATCATACTCTCTTATACTTAATATGATGGTGCCTTATGTATAGCAGGATTGTCACTGAACTGTATGGGAAAAAAAATAATTTCACTATACTTGGGTACATGTGCCAATAATGTACCATTCAATGCAGGCTTTCAGGTGGGCTTCTCACACTAAGCAGCTTTAATGTGCCACTTCAAACATCGTAAAATATAGTGTAATCGCGCTGTACAAAATGGAAACAGGCCCCTTGGCCCACTGGGATAATTCTATTTACCGACATTTGGCCATTGCCCTCTAAATCCTTCATATCTGTCCAAATGTCTTTTAAAGGTCGTAATTATAATCCGCTTCTATTGCTTATAGAATAGCTCATATATTCTTTAAACAATTTCTTCTGATAAAGTTGAATTTATTCAGTGTGTTCCATTCAGAGTCTTCCCATTTGTTGTCATGTTTTGGGTAATGGAAATATTTTGTTTGTTTCTCCACGTCCAAAATAAAATGAATGTTGCCACTGATTTCCTTGTCAAATTAATATTAGTTCAGTGGTGATTGGGTGGAAAATGACCAAAAATGAAACATCTGAAATAATTCTGCAATAATGCATTAACTTAGCAAGTCTGAGCCACAGGAGTGAACAACTCTGCACCATGGTGGCTCTCTGCCAAATACAATTTGCAGTCGGAGATGAAGTGCAAACAACCGGAGGAATTTTTCAAGAAAATATAGTTTTCCAAAAGGTCAGTCTAGCAGTATACTGCAGACTGTGGCCTGACTTATTGCAGGTGCTGTACCAATACGCTGGTCAAACAGACAGAAGGCATTTTACAACCTGTCAAAGGCAAATATGCAGTGTAACCGAATTGGAAGGGGCCAGAGCAGGTCCCTAGCTAGTGAATTATCGGCAGCGAACTATGCTGCAGAATATCTGTGCAGGTGGCTACATTGACTGCAATCCACGGCGTGGTCCATATTGGTCCACGTTGCCGGACCAATACCATAGTAAGTCAAAATATATTGGAGTAACTCAGCGGGTGAGGCTGCATCCTGAACATGGATAGGTGTCATTTTGTTTCAGGACCCTTTTTCAGACTGAAGAACAAACAGGTTGATGAAGAGTCCCTGAAACATCACCTATACATGTTCTCCAAAAATGCTGCCTTGTCCGCTGACATATTTCCAGCACATTGGGCCTTTCCTTAGAAAAATAGCATCTGCAGTTCCTTGCTTCTACTGAATACTATTGTATCTGGTCCTCAGATGTAATTGGTGTAACTAGAATAAGGTTGTAGATTTTTAATTTAAAAGTTTAGGTTAGGTATGCAATTTGTTTATTTTATTTCAATTTAGGATTGTTTTAATTAATTAACATTTTCATGAGTTCTTTGTTTTTATTTTTAATACTTTTCCTACATTTTTCACACTTTCAAAATATCGCTGATCATCGGAGGTATTTAAATGGAATAAGGTTTTCTGAAGCGCAATGCATCAGCAGTGTGTTGGGAGCTGGGTGGCAATAACATCTTTTGTGCAATTGTGGGGCTAATATAGACAGTCGTCACAAGGTATGGGTTGGGAACAGGATGAACTGCCCCAATGGTGCACCTTAGAAAATTAGCTGAGTTGTTCAATATCAAATCACTTTGCCCTCCATTTGCCTTTATTTTTTATAGTCAGAAGTTTCCCAGTGTAGGAGAGTATGAACCAGAATACATAACACAGCAAGGAAAACTGACATAGAACAGGCTCCTATAATAGGAAAGGAGTTGAGCCATTGAGCCCTTCAAGGCAGTGGAGGAGCACATTCATTTTGATGGTCGAACCGTTCATCGTCGTTTATGCTTAGCTCCATAGTTTACACTAATGCTTTCATACACAAATCTGCACAAGTTTAATAATTCATGGAATGGCAATACAATATTTAAGTGGCCATGCACACTTATCAGACCATAATGTTGCTTCTCCTTTTACGCATGATACGATCGAAGTAACAACATTGCTTTGGAGCAGAGCAAAATATATTTAGCAACAAGTGTTTCATTGTGTGCTCAAAAGGATACAAAGTGCTGGAGTCTAACTAAACAGTCAGGCAGCATCTCTGGAGCACATGGGTAGATGATGTGTATCAAGGAATTGCCAGATGGTGGTTTAAACCAAAGATAGACACAAAATACTTGAGTAACTCAGAAGGAATGGGTGACGTTCCGGGTCGAGACCCTTCTTCAGCCTGACCTATACAGGTGGGTGATGTGTCGGGTTGAGACCCTCTTCATTCTTTGAGTCTAATAGCCCTGTCCCACGGTACGAGTTCATTCCAAGAGCTCTCCCGAGTTTAAAAAAATCAAACTCGGGGTAAGCACGGAGAATGAACGTAGCGGGTTCTTCAGAGCTCGGGGACGTCTCTTAACGGCTTGTAACGCTAACGGCAGGTAATCGTGAAGACTCGCTAATGGCAGGTAAGCACGGGAAGACTCGTGAAGATTTTTCAACATGTTGAAAAATGTCCACGAGAGCCCTGAGTACCGACGAGTGGCCATTACCGTAAATCTCCGAGATCGAATCAGGTCAAACTCGGGAGAGCTCTTGGAATGAACTCGTACCATGGGACAGGGGTTTAAGGATGGGTCTCGACCTGAAACATCGCCTTATCATATTCTCCCGAAATGCTGCCTGACCTGTTGAATTACTCCAGCACTGTGTGTCCTTTTTGTGTATAAACCAGCATCTGCAGTTCCTTTCTACATTTTCATTGAGTGCTGTCATGATTTAACACAGGTACTGAAATGTTACAGCTATTTCTTAGCAGCGATGAAGATAATGGAAATCAGGGACCTACTGAGGTTTATAGACTAGGAATGATAAAAGTAGAATAATTTATGAGTAGGTACATGTGGCTAAAAAGCAACAGTGCCCATGAAATGGTCAAGAGTTTCTTCAACTCCCCTGGAGATTTACTATGAAGGAGAGCTTCAGAAAAAAACATACTGTCACTGTTCTCTACCTCCCCGTAGCTGAACTAGCTAATTAGCACTCTTGTTGATTCCAGTGTTAAGCCATCAGATTCTAAATGCAGAAGCCTAGGATTTGTAGGTAGATATGATCTTTATATCCTCTAACTCTTCATTAATTTCCTTATATTTTGCCTTCACTACAATTAACCAAGAATTAATTCTGCTCCTACTCTTATCAACTTGCACAATTGCCAAGATGAATCCGCAGAACAAAGAAAATGATATGAGCCAAGTCTGGGTGGGCAGAAATAATTTGGAATTAGTGAGACGGAGAGGGAATTAAACTTGCGTCCTTTCTTAGCATGTCATGGATACTGCGCCCTCTAATCTGGTGCCAGCACTGTGCCCTCAACTTCATCCACATCTACCAGTGAGTGGAATGCCTCCCTGCAACTCTGGCTGGATCATTAATAACCCGTCCTTTCCTTTAGTTTTGTTTAATGTCACGTAGACCAAGGTACCGTGAAAAGCTTTTGTGTGCCAACCAGTCAGTGGAAAGACTATACATGATTACAATCGAGCCATCCACAGTGTACAGATACAGGATACAGGAAATATCGTTTAGTGCAAGATATAGCCCAGTAACGTCTAATTAAAGATAGTCCGAGGGTCTCCAATGAGGTTGATATTAGCTCAGGACCCTAGATCTAGTTGTTGGTGGGATAGTTCAGTTGCTGGATAACACCTGGAAATAAACTGACCCTTGTACATGACCATTGCACATGTTACTATTGTGTCAATGATGATTGACCAAAGATTGGTAATTGAGTGTCTTTCACAGGCAGGAAGGGACTTAAAAGTTCTCCAAAAGGTGGCACAATGGCGCGGGAGTAGAGTTGCTCCCTTACAGCGACGCAGGTTCAATGCTGACTACGGTTGCTGGCTGTACGGAGTTTGTACGTTCTCCTCGTGACCTGCATGCCATTTCTCCGGGAGCGCCGATCTCCTCCCTCACTCCAAAGATGTACAGGTTTGTAGGTTGATTGGCTTGATACAATTGTAAATTGTCCCTAGTGTGTGTAGGATAGTGTTAGTGTGTGTGGATCGCTGGTCGACGTGGCCTCGGTGGGCCGAAGGGCCTGTTTCCACACTGTATCTCTGAACTAAACTAAAAACTGAATTGTTGAGAAAAAAGCAGATGATGGACAAAGTAAAGAGAAGGTGAAACACTGGCGATGTTGATGACGAATATATGAAGCTGGAATCCAACCATGTCCCTTGGAATTAGATCTCATGTTCCTGTTTGTGTTCTCCCAGTGACCTGCGGGGATTCTCGCCAAGATCTTCAATTTCCGTCCACACTCCAAAGACGTGCAGGGTTGTAGGTTAATTGGCTAGGTATAAAAATGTTATTAAAAAATTGTCCCCAATGCATGCAGGGTAGTATTAATGTGCAAGTATTGCTGCTTGGTGCTGACTCGGTGGGCCGAAGGGCCTGTTTCCACGCTGTATCTCAAAACTAAACTAAACTAAACCTGGTCAGCTTAGTGACGCGATGTAGCAGGGTTTTAATGTAGAGAATTGTGACAACGTGGAATATCCAACTGAATAGAGAGGGAAGCTGAATCAATAGCTAGGCAAGTAGTAGTGAAAGAAAATTAATATGTCAAAGGGGACTGGAAATAAATTTTCTTCTAGCTTTAAGTGATGGCCGAACAGTGATAATTTACTAGACAGATGTCCAGACACCTACACTGAGTGGTTGACTCCCAGGATAACAGCTACAGAATTTAAATTAACATAATTAAGTAAATCTGGAATGATATAACAGTAATCATGAAACCACCAGATTGTTGTAAAAACCCATCTGGCTCATTAGCCTTCTTACCTGTCTGGTCTATGTAGCTCTGGACCCACCAATATTGTTGATGCTCAACTTAAGGGCAATAAAGGATGGGCATTAAATGTTGGTCTTGTCGGCAGTGTTCATATCCCATGAAGGTATAACTGAAAAAGAATGAAATGCAGCTCAGATTCCTCCTCTAGTCCACAAAAGCATTACAAGGGTCGAAAACCAACGAGCACTGGTACAGGTAACTTTTTACATTGATTCTTTTTTTTGTAGTTCGAAACTGCGATTGGGTTTGGCAAGAATGCAATGAACAGAAATGTGGAAATTATTTATAAAGAGAGCACACTGTGAACAATGGCATTTGTCTTTGCAGTCCCACTGAATTTCTATGAACACCGAGTTATTGATAACTACTTATTGACAAGATATTTAGTGTTAATTATGGTAGACACTGACTTTTAAGTTTTTTACTTTCTGTACAAAAATCTTTGTTTCATTAATAGTAATGAAGTGATCTTTTTTCGATGTTTATGTGCCATTTGTATAAACCAAGGAGATCTGGCTAGTATTGGGGACCAGAATAAGGCCAGGATATTAAAAAACTTAACTTAATACAATGCTTAATGACCAACTGCTTTTCATAAAGTGGTCTAAAGAGGCTGCATGAGAGTACTTTTCCAAAATACATAAAAGCCAGAGACGTGATGTTAAGTATCCCGACAGGCTTTTGGAGTATGCTACAAGCTAGAGAAAGACAGGGTCATCAACATTATTCCAAATTTCTCCCCGGGCAAGTAATCCAGATGAAATGGAGAAAGCCCATGTCACAATACTATAATGAGCAAGGATTACAAAGGAAACGAGGAAACTATATAAATGCTGCAGTTACCTTAAGGTACATGTCAACACACTACACAAACAGTATGTACCATCTACAAAGTGCATTGCAGATACTTGGCTAAGCTACCCCGACACCAACTCACAAACCCACAACCTCTACATCCAAGATGGCAAGAACAAAAAATGCATGGGTACATCATCATTTGTAGATTCTCCTTCTATTAAAGGCCCTGTCCCACTTTCCCGAGTTACTCACAAACTCTCCCGGGTTTTCCCCTTGATTCGAACTTGGAGAATTACAGCAATAGTCATTCGTAGGTATTCGGGGCAATTTTTTTTGACTCGTGGACATTTTTCAACATGTTGAAAAAATGTCTCGACTTACCTGATGCCCCGAGTTCCTACGGCTGGCATTACGAGCCGCTACGAAACATCCATGGACTCCTATGGCATCCTACGAGCTCGCTACCGACATTCCCCGACATTCCCCGAGTTCGAATCAAGGGGAAAACTCGGGAGAGTTTGTGAGTAACTCGGGAAAGTGGGACAGGGCCTTAAGGCACACAGATCTAACTGAAATATATATCACCATCCCCTCAGCACCTCTGGGTCAAAATCTTGGAACTCCCTGCCCAAAGCACATATGGAATACATTCTCAAGAATGACTGAAGCTGTTCAGAATCGTATCTCAGAGACAATTAAGGACAAGCAATAAATGCTAAATTCCTGACAAATAACGCAGTAAAGGGCATAGAAATGATTAAATAATTCTTGATACCATGGCAGTAGGAGCAGGCATGTTCAAATTGAATGAAGTATGACATTATCTTCAGAGGAGAGATAAGCACTGTCCTTGAGTAGAATTGCAACAGATTAACTAGTTAAGGGAATCAACTAATAAAAAAAACAGGCTATCATTCATTTGAATGCAAACCAATTAACCAGCCACCAGATAATGTCTCTGTACTGTTTAAAGTTGTGAGAATTTGCATTTCATCCTTGTTCCTCATGCTTGTTGCTCTGCATGTTGTTTACTGTTATTCCTGCTCTTGTGTAGTGCTACTTCCCCATGCCAATTATGTACTTTCCTTACTGTATTTCAGGGTAGGAAACCTGGTTATTTTTCCTTCCTGGACCCTTTCTCTCCTGGTGTTTGGCTCTTCATGGTGCTTGCCTATCTTGCAGTCAGTTGTGTTCTCTTCCTTGTAGCCAGGTATAGTCACTTGGGACTCCTGTGAAACCATTGTGTGTTTTAAGTTCTGTATGTACATGAGCATGTTGATGCATTTATTATTGTTTGCAAATCCTAATGTTGGTTAAAGTAGCCAATCTAATTACATCACATCTAATAAAAGAAGTGCTAAAGAGCTTAATAATTTGTATAGATTTGAGGATTGTTTTTAGTTAGTAACGAAGGAAACTCAGAATTTGCTGCTGTCCTGTAAAAAAACTGATGGCTTTTGACTAGTTTGATGCTAAACAATGTTCGATACACATTCTTAATGGGACTCTCTGTATTTTAGATGAAATTATTTCTTTTGCAGGTTATCTCCGTATGAGTGGTATAACCCTCAGCCTTGCTTTAAAGGAAAATGCAACGTGTTGGTGAATCAATACTCATTAGGGAACAGCCTTTGGTTTCCAGTGGGTGGCTTCATGCAGCAAGGATCAGAGATTATGCCCCGAGCACTTTCCACACGCTGTGTTAGTGGAGTATGGTAAGAAAGATAGCACCTGTTAAATATAATCTTGGAACATATTGTATCTGGCAAAGTGCTCTTCAGAGATGTTTATCAGCCACTATTTTTTAAGTAAAACTGTTTTGTCAGGTTCTAAACAGGCAGCTTTGATTCCAGCAGATATTTTAATATTTAAATGAAAATAATTATTTGGAACCTTGTTTCAGTAATAGAAATTCAAATATTGCTGGTGCAGCAGTGAAAAGGGAAATATGGGACTCGGGGATGGGAGATGAATGCATGGAGGAGGGGGAAAGAAACAGGCCTACTACTACTGCCTTGATACTCTTATCCCAGCCACCCCCCCACCACAGTGCGCACACATTTCTCTCACCATCTCCCCACTCTGTAAAGTCACCCCACTCCTTTCCCCTCACCTCCCAGATGGGGTCCCATATTTCTCTTTTATGCCCCCTTCTTTCCCCTCCTTCCTGTCCCCTTCCATCCAATGTTTCCTTTTCACCTCGCACTTTTGTCACTTGTCCCAGCCATCTGCTAATCAGCTGCCCTTTCCAGTATCCACCTATTACTTGCCAAGTTTTGCCCACTCACACCTCCCTTTTCCACTTTTCTCCCCCCTTTTCATCAGTCTGAAGAAACGTTGTCTGTTCATTTTCAACAGAGAGTGAGATTTAGTTCTTGGGGCTAAAGGAATCAAGGGATATGGGGAAAAACAGGAACGGGGTACTGATTTTAGATAATCAGCAATGATCATATTGAATTGCGGGGTGCTGGCTCAAAGGTCCATGGCCAATTCCTGCAACAATTTTTCTATGTTTCTATTTCCTCTATAGATGCTGCTCTGACATGCTGAATTCCTCCAGCATTTTTTTTTGCTCAAGATTCCAGCATCTGCAGTTCCTTATATATTCCTTGTGAATAATGAATAAAGTTATTAAAAGTAAAATTTCCATGTATGTAGAAGAATTTAAATTGCAGGCTGAGCATGGAATGGAGATTGGACAAGTCGATGGAAAATGCCATTGAATGAGAAAAATGTAACCTATAATGGGAAAGAGGGACTGAATTAGAAAGTAAATATTGAATGGAAGAGTTGTACAGCTTTCTCTTCACATTATGGACAGTTAACTGTTTAATGTATCAGACTGCCAGATAACCACAATAGACACAAGTAAGTTTCCTAGCATCGTTGCTGTTTTTATTATGACCCAGGCTGCACCCTATGTTGAGTGGTGTGTCTGAGCTTAGTATAGATATAGTGCTGTCCTTGTGAAGATACTATGCATTCTTGAAGATGAAAATTGGCAGGGCAACAAAATGGGTGGAATCGCATCTGCTCGCTGCCAGGACAGATTTAATGAGACACCTTGAGATAGTGTGTTACAAGCTTTCAAAAAGTGATAAAATACAACAAAGGTAAACGTGCTATCAAAATGAAAGTCTACAAGATTAAAGGAGAGGCAGCACTGATATGAAATTGGTTGATAGAAAAGAACTGATAACTGTGAATAGATGTTTTCAGACTGGGGAGAGGTGTACAGAAGTTACTGAAAAGACAGAATTACTTTTTACAAGCATTGCCAACCTGTCCTTGGGCATACAGGGCTTAATTACAAAGTTTTGACCTAATTACGTAAGGAGGAGGATAATAACATTCTTCAAGTGCACATTGACTAAGGGATAAAATGAAATTTAATGCATAGAGGATTGATGTGATGAATTTTGGAAGGAATAATAAAAACCAAATAAGTAAAGTTGAACAATTTTAAGATAGATAGGGGAAGGGAGAGGCCTAAGGGTATATGTAGTGTTGAAATTCCCATTCAAACATAGCTTTAGTACCTCCAGATTTGACTTTTCCAGTGAAGTATGGTGGCACAAAGCTTATGTTACTAGACAAACAGCCACAGCTTATGCCATTGGTCTTGAGGGGTAAGTTTTCCAATTGCAAAATTAATTTAAGTATATAGCCAATATTGCCAGCGATTGAATAAATAAAAATAATCTTTATGGCAGCAGATTAAGTTGATAAACCTGTGTATATAGGATTATGGAGAAACAATGCATAAATTAATGTGCAATCTTCAGAAAGAAATAGCTGGTCATAACAATAGCTATGAAACCTCCGAACTGACAACAACCCATCAGATTCACTAATGTCATTCAAAGTAGGTAAATCTGCTGTATGTTACAAATTCGAACATCTAGTAATTCTTCACTGTCTCCACCATTCAATGAGAATTGAATGGACAATAAATGCCAATATTGCCAGTGATTGAATAAATAAAAATAATCTTTATGGCATCAGATTCATTAAGTTGATAAACCTGTGTAAAAAGGATTATGGAGAAACAATGCCTCCTCCATACCAGAGTGATGCCACATGCAAACCAGAGGAACAGTGGCCCATATTCTGCTTGGGTAACTTACACCCCAACGGTATGAACAATTAATTTTCCAATTTTGGGTAACAACCCTTCACCCTTTTTTTCCCTCTCTCTTCCCTGTGCACAACCATTTGTCCTACTAGCCCATCCCTGTTCTCCAGCCCCCATCTCCTTCCACCTATATCCTTTCCTCTGGCTTCACATTTCACTACTCTTTTCTCTTTATCGTACACCCTTGTGCCCTCTTTTTATTTCTAACCTTTGTCCGCTCATCTGCCCAATCAAACCCCTTCACCTGTATCCAAGTATCACTTGCCAGACTTTGTCCCGATCCCATCTCTTTCCCAGCTTGCTCTCCCCTACCATAATCAGTCTCAGGAAGGACTCAACACGTGGCTTATCCATGTTCTCCAGAGATGCTGCCTGTTACTGCAGCACATTGTGTTTTGATAAAAGGATAGTGTTTGTGCAAAGCACAAAAGTAAGGAAATTACGGTGGCTTGCAAAAGTATTCCATACCCCTTGAACTTTTCCACATTTTGTCACATTACAACCACAAACGTAAATGTATTTTATTGGGATTTTATGTGATAGAGCAACACAAAGTGGTGCATAATTGTGAAGTGGAAGGAAAATGATACATAGTTTCCAAATTGTATTACAAATAAAAAACTGAAAAGTGTGGCGTGCAAAAGTATTCAGCCCCCCGAGTCAATACTTTGTAGAACCACCTTTCGCTGCAATTACAGCTGCAAGTCTTTTGGGGTATGTCTCTACCAGCTTTGCACATCTAGAGACTGAAATGTTTGCCCATTCTTCTTTGCAAAATAGCTCAAGCTCAGTCAGATTGGATGGAGAGCATCTGTGAACAGCAATTTTCAAGTCTTGCCAGATTGGATAGGTCTGACTTTGACTGGGCCATTCTAACACATGAATATGCTTTGATCTAAATCATTCCATTGTAGCTCTGGCTGTATGTTTAGGGTCACTGTCCTGCTGGAAGGTGAACCTCTGCCCCAGTCTCAAGTCTTTTGCAGACTCTAACAGGTTTTCTTCCAAGATTTCTCTGTATGTGGCTCCATCCATCTTCCCATCAACTCTGACCAGCTTCCCTGTCCCTGCTGAAGAAAAGCATCCCCACAGCATGATGCTGCCACCACCATGTTTCACAGTGGGGATGGTGTGTTCAGGGTGATGTGCAGTGTTAGTTTTCCGCCACACATAGTGTTTTCCATTTAGGCTAAAAATTTCAATTTTGGTCTCATCAGACCAGAACACTTTCCTCCACATGTTTGCTGTGTCCCCCGAATGGCTTGTGGCAAATTGCAAACGGGAGTTCTTATGGCTTTGTTTTAACAATGGCTTTCTTCTTGCCACTCTTCCATAAAGACACGATTTGTGGAGTGCACGACTAATAGCTGTCCTGTGGACAGATTCTCCCACCTGAGCTGTGGATCTCTGCAGCTCCTCCAGAGTTACCATGGGCCTCTTGGCTGCTTCTCTGATCAATGCTCTCCTTGCCCGGCCTGTCAGCTTAGGTGGACGGCCATGTCTTGGTAGGTTTGCAGTTGTGCCATACTCTTTCCATTTTCGGATGATGGATTGAACAGTGCTCCGTGAGATGTTCAAAGCTTGGGATATTTTTTTATAACCTAACCCTGCTTTAAACTTCTCCACAACTTTATCCCTGACCTGTCTGGTGTGTTCCTTGGTCTTCATGATGCTGTTTGTTCACTAATGTTCTCTAACAAACCTCTGAGGCCTTCACAGAACAGCTGTATTTATACTGAGATTAGATTACACACAAGTGGACTCTATTTACTAATTAGGTGACATGAAGGCAATTGGTTGCACTGGATTTCATTTAGGGATATCAGAGTAAAGGGGGCTGAATACTTTTGCACGCCACACTTTTCAGTTTTTTATTTGTAATAAAATTTGAAAACCATGTATCATTTTCCTTCCACTTCATAATTATGCGCCACTTTGTGTTGGTCTATCACATAAAATCTCAATTAAAAAAATTTACGTTTGTGGTTGTAACGTGACAAAATGTGGAAAAGTTCAAGGGGTATGAATACTTTTGCAAGCCACTGTATTCCAAACTGTAGTAAATACTGGTTAGGCTTCTGATGCAGCTTGTTTTTCACAATTATAGAATTCATATTTTAGGAATTATATCAGGGTCTTGTTTAGTTTATTATTTTGTTTATTATTGTCACGCGTACCGAGGTACAGTGAAAAGCTTTTTTGTTGCATGCTATCCAGTCAGCGAAAAGATAATACTTAATTACAATCAACCTGTCCACAGTGTACAGGTACATGATAAAGGGTATTACATTTAGTACAAGATAAAGTCCAGTAAAGACCGATTAAAAATAGTTTGAAGGTCTCCAATAGGGAAGATGGGAGGTGAGGACTGCTCTCAAGTTGGTGAGAGGACGGTTCAGTTGCCTGATAACAGCTGGGATGAAGCTTTCTCAGAATCTGGGGGTATGAATTTTCAAACGTCTGTACCTCTTGCCTGATGGGAGAGGGGAGAAGAGGGAGTAACCAGGGTGAGACTGGTCCTTAACTATGCTGGTGGTCTTGCCGAGGCAGCATGAGCTGCAGATGTAGTCAATGGAGGGGAAGTTAGTTTGTGTGGTGGACTAGGATGCATCAACAACTCTGCAATGTCTTGCGATCTTGGATGGAGCTATTTCCAAACGATGATGTGATGCACCCCAATAAAATACTTTCAACGGTGCATCTGTGGACGTTAGTGAGAGTTGTCGGGGATCTGCCGAACTTCCTAAGCCTTCTAAGGAAATAGAGGAAATTGTGTGTTTTCTTGGCCAAAGTAGTCCAGGACAAATTGCTGATGATATTTATTTCTAAGAACTTGAATCTATCAACCATCTCTACCTTGGCGCCATCAATGTATACCCGGGGTATGTGTGCCACTTCACTTCTTGAAGTCGATTACCATCTCCTTTGTCTTGCTGACATTGAGGGAGAGGTTGTTGTCTTGTGACCAGGTTCTCAGTCTCTTTATGTTCTCCATCTCATCCTTGTTTGATATCCGGCCCACTGCGGAGGAGTCGTCTGCAATTTGGAGGCGGTAGAGAAGAAATGAACTGGAATTGTAGCTTGTTTGAGGAACTTGATTTATGTGCAGATATAGAGAAACTGAGGTATTGGCTTTAGAGCAGTCAGAATCAAACAAGATTTGACAGAGGTCCTCTAAATCTCAAAGCTCTTTAGAGTAAATAGAGAGAAACGGTTCTTGGTGACAGAGTCAGTAATCAAAGGTGATCGGCTAGAGAACCAGAGGCTACACAAGACCACTTAATTATAGTCAAGTCCAGCCGAGTTTATTCTCATAGGCACAAGTAGGGTGAGGTACAGGTGCAGCAAAAATGTTGCTTCCAGCGTTATTTGCACATAAAGCAAGCTGGTGTGATTACAAATAGAGGTAGCCAGAGCTTACCGGGCTAGGTGTTCACCAACTGAATACTCAGCTTCCTTCATCTTCAAAACTTTGACAGGAAATTCTTGCTTAGGACAACAACAAATATTGTAACAGTTGTGCAATGGGAGAAAATCTTATGGATTATTCTGGACTCTTCAAAGTTATTGCTGGAATTAGTTTTTATAAACTATAAGGAACTGCTGATTTACATGATCATTAATACAATCTGTTCAGGAGGCTGAAACCAAGGAGGCAACTCCTACCAATTCAGATATCAGTGCTTTTTACCAGACTTTATATTTCAATTGCCTGATTATTATTTTTTATTTCTCATCAGGTGGGCTTTTACACTCATCATCATATCATCGTACACAGCCAATCTGGCTGCTTTCCTCACGGTACAAAGAATGGACGTGCCAATAGAATCAGTTGATGACCTTGCTGACCAGACAAACATTGAATATGGAACAATACAGAGAGGATCAAGCATGACCTTCTTCCAGGTACAGCACGAACAAGAGTTTCACTTCCTGTTCTTAATTTGTTCAGTATTACTGAGTAATGTTGTTTTGCTTACAGAATTCTCGATACCAGACCTACCAGCGAATGTGGAACTACATGCATTCGAAGCAGCCGAGTGTCTTTGTGAAAAGTACTGAAGAAGGAATTTCTCGTGTTTTGAACTCCAACTATGCTTTTTTATTAGAGTCAACCATGAATGAGTACCACCGACAACGTAATTGTAACCTTACACAGATTGGTGGTCTTCTGGATACCAAGGGATATGGTATAGGCTTGCCCCTTGGTGTGTACAACAAGCATTCTGTAATGTTTTCTTAAGTCGTGCATATGGTATACATGTATTTGTTAATGAGACTCTATCAGCAATTATAGGATTTTAAGCCACACTTAAGAATCGACAAATCTCATGCTATATAATAAATATATATTGTAAGGTACATAATTGAAGTGGAGTTTTTAAAGGAAGGTTGCTACTTTCAAATGTTAAAATCAATTTCCATTTTTTAAGTTGGAAATCAGAGAGTGTTAGAAATAATCCACTGAGTAAATTTTTCAACAGTTGTTAAGATAAGAGATAGATTATGATGTGTGACCTTTCACGATTACTGAAGACTGAGAGATGAGCAAGCATTTTAATGAGATTGATGAAACTGAAAATGGCAGGGAGGGGGAGGGGCAGTGGTGAGGTTTATGCCTGAGGGAGTAACAAATGATCTGTAAGTTCTTTGTTCAAAGCCTTTGAAAGATATAAAAGTCATTTATTGAATCATTAGAGCATTATCATAAGAATAGGTGACTGCATATCATTCAGGTTGACAATTTACTGACCCAGCGAAACAAACACCAAAATAAAAGTGGTGTCAAGGAGAAACGGTAAGTGTAAATGCAATAAAACTTGGAACACCAATATGTTAACAAGTCACTGAGTTCTAATCATGAAGCTCAGATCAAATAATTATTGGATCCAAGTTCAAATCCATTGCATCTTGAGATAAATCTCTCCCCATCTCACTCTATAGAACAGTTTGAATTCCATTTTGGACACAAAGTGCTTGAGGAACTCAGCAGGTCAGGCAGCATCTCTGGAGAACACACCTAGGTGATGTTATCAGGTTGAGTCCTTTTTCGGACTGATTGTAGGGTCAAGGGGGCGTGGGGGGGGGGGGGGAGGAAGGTGGAAAACCATGCAAAACCGTGCCCGTGGGGGTGGACAATTCAATATCAAGTGTATATCAACTCCAAGTCTATCCAACCTCTTCCTGTATCCAAAACCTTCTAATCCAGGCAGCATTCGGTAAACCTCTGCACCCACTTCAAAGCCTTCACATCTTTCGTGTAATGGGGCGATCGGAACTGCACACAATACTCCAAAAGCAACCTAGCCAAAGTCTATAGAGCTGCATCATGACATCATAATTTTGCATCTCTTGATTGGGAAACGTCCAAATCCCATTTTTCTTTTTACGACTATTATAATAGATGGCTGTTGGCAACCCTGCATCAACCAATGAGCTGGAGACCGTTGGAGTCTTTTGTCTGGCCTCAGTAAATAATTGATTTTAAGCCAAAGCCAATTTGCATGGAAAATAATATCCATCAACGACAGAGAAATATAAACTCTATCAGCTCCTCACAAATAACAGCAAAGTAGTCTTACTGAAAAATGTCAGTGAATGAAGAATATATATTCAAATTAGATGAATAAAACAGATCTCAGACACTGACAGTTATGTAATTACCAGACCTGACTGACAAATTATCCAATCAGTCCCTCTCTGTCTTACAATACTCTTGTCATTATATCTTACCTTGGCAATAAAGAAATTGTAGCATCTTACAGACCTTTAATTTTGCTTCCAAAGTAATAATTTGTAGTATTCTATTTTCTGTTAAAACCACATTTTGCTATTTTACTGCCTAATTTTTCCAAGCATATGTAACCAATGGATTTATGTTCCCTACATATATGTCTTTCCATTCCTTTTTTGTAACATCAGTAGACATTACATCTTTGGTACTTTTTATATGGTTTGATGTTAGATATTGTGTCATATTACCAGCTATCTGCATAAGAGAACTTAGGAACCCAAATGGAATGAAAAAGGCTTATAACTAATTGCCCAGTACAGTGGTAAATATACCCCAGGGACTGAACAAAACACAAAACCAATAAATTGGCCAACAACTATGGACACAGCAGATAAATTAGCACTTCAGGTGATTATATTCTGACGAAGGGCTAATGATTAGCTTATTTATCAATTTTCCTCTCAGATGCTGTTTAAAAAGTGTTCTTGCCCTAATTATATGACTGTATTTTGGACAGTAAAACTATTTATTTCTTCTGAATAATTTTCCATTTCGATGGTAATCATCTATTGAACACAAAACATGAAAGTTAAAGTAATTAGCAGAAACTAATGGCATTATACCAAACTATTATCATTGATATATCAATAATAATTTAAAAAATTGTTCCTAACAAGAATTTCACTCCTTGGTGACCTGATTCCACTAATCAGTCAAGAGGAAATTCTTGCCAGCAGTTTCTAAAGAAATATCAGAATAATGGATATAACTATGTGGTGACGCCTTTAAATATGAAGGTTATTTGCAGCATACTGTGAGGATGCTTATAGGCCCAAGCCTCCTGTGAGGTTCCACTGAAAAACCTTAGCTTTTTAAATGATTTCAGTTCCATGTCCCATTAAAACTAATTCAGACACCTGGTATAGCGTTTCTGCCTTGGGCAGAATTAAACAGCCTGAAATAATGTAGTTGCTTATTTTCCACCACTTAAGTTAAATTTTTAATAATATAATAATAGTCATTGTGTAAACAGTTGGTATAATGAATATTATTTTGCTCCAGTGATTATCAGACTCACCGTAAAACGAGCCATCAAAAGCAGTTATTACACTACTTCTAAGTATTTAACTCTCTTGCTTAACAACTACTGAAGTTTTGCTCTTAATCCAACAGTTATCTCAGGTTACTGGGAAATTGTTGAAGTTGTGAATAGCAGTTCCTTAATTTAAAGACTAAATGTTATCACTAATAAAAAGTGTTCGGAAATAACTATGTCATCTTTCATTGCCATGTAGCCACACCTCTCTAGAAACTGAGTGTCAATTCCCAACTGACAATGTGTAGGTAATGTGCAGCCTGGTCAAGACAGGTGCTGATTCCAAAGCCAACATTAAACTCCTTGCATGTCAGTGCAAGACCTTCAATTTGCTTGATTAATCCAGAGTTTCAGTTATGTTTGCTAATTACTGTGTACTATTCTTTCAGCTTCACTTTTTCGAAATGAATTTGACTTGGCCATTCTCCAACTTCAGGAAAATAACCGGCTTGAAATGTTAAAACGGAAATGGTGGGAGGGAGGAAAATGCCCAAAAGAAGGAGAGCATGGGGCAAAAGGTAATGATAAAGCTTTCCTTCAATATGAGAGTTCTCTTTGAGCATTTTCTTTGATACAAATAATATATTTAATGATTCTCTTAATGAAGCAAACTTGTTCCTAATAATGGATTTCTTGGAATAACCTTTCCATCTATGTTTAAATCAAGGCCACATGGACAGTGAATGTTTAGCCTAGTACTGTTACCATGACAACCAAAACACAGTTCAGGAAGTTTAATGGAGGATCTAAAATCCAATTTGGTTTATCAATTCCGTCTCCTTACAACAGAATGTTAGTTATATTTGTGTAGGTTTCAAATAGCAAATAATGCAGATGATTAGTTTCCTATGAAAATATTTTATTAGTTTGGTTAATTTGCTTTTTTAATTTCAATTTCATGAAAGATTGTGGCCAATTTTTCCAATATATTCTTGGAGAGTATTTAGGAAAGACTGGATTAACTTTCTAGCTCCAAATCTTGGCCTTTGGAAGCTGTCTAAGTGTGCAGCTTCCCCATTTTGCCTTGTTTTGTTTACTTATTTAGTTACAATATTCAACCAGTCTTCAGCTTACATGAAGGAAGTAAGATGGGTCATTCAGAATAAGGGTTCCCACATTAAAAACTAAAGAGAGGGAGGGTTTGGGGTTGGGGAGTGTCGGGGGGGATGGGGAACGACGACTTGGTGGGTATTGACAATCAGTATTGGTGGGAATTGGTGGGGAAGATGTATGTGTTTGGGGTGAGAAATTAAGTGTTGAATATCGTCAGAGTTACTAGCAGATGATATGGGAGGAGCTTCTATCTTGGGGAGGAAGGAGAGATGAGGGATTAAGTCCTTAAGAAGAATGATAAATTAGTAACATAATAGGGGTCTAGAGTAAAATGGCAAGTGCTCGAGTAACACAGCAGGTCAGGCAGCATCTGTAGAAGGAATGAATAGGCAACATTTCTGGTCGGGACCCTGCATCAGACTGAGTTTGAAGAAGAATCTCGACATGAAGCTTCATCACTCCATTCCTTCCACAGATGCTGCCTGACCCTCTGAGGTACGCCAGTACTTTATGTTTTAGTCATGATTCCAATCACAATCACAATCACAATATTACTTTATTAGCCAAGTATGTTTTGCAACATACGAGGAATTTTATTTGCCAAGCCAGTCATTCAAATAAAAAGTACCGGAACACACAAAATACATTTTAACATAAACATCCACCACAGTGACTCCTCCACATTCCTCGCAGTGATGGAAGGCGAAAAAAAGTTCAAATTCCTTCCCTCCTATGCTTTCCCGTGGTCGGGGGCCTCGAGCCTTCCGTTGACAGGGCGATCTTGACTCCTGCAGCCGGCGGTCGGGCCCTCCACATTGGGACAATCAGCTCCTGCATCGGGGGAATGTCAGCTCCCCCGCGCCGGCGATCTGACCCCAGGTCGGGACTGGTCGAGCCTCTGCAGTTCCTTCTGTCTCCTTAATAAGGATCTGCTGAGGTTGAGCTCCCTGTATCAGCCTGGGAGTAGCTCGCGTAGTCTTATTTTATGTAGGCCAGACGCATGTTACAGAGTCACTGAGAGATATAGCATGGAAACAGACCTTTCAGCCCATTGAGTTCAATCTGACCATTCAGTACCCGGATACACCAGTCAAGCGCTAATCCTGTTTTATTCTTCCCACATTCTCCTAATCTCCCCTCAGAATCTACCACTTGCTTCTATGCTAGGGGTAATTTTACAAAGGTCAATTGATCTACTAACCCACATATCATTGGGATGTAGGAGGAAACTGGAGCACCCAGAAGAAACCCAAGTGGTCACAGGGAGATCATGTAAACGTCACACAGAAAGCTCCTAAGTATTATGGACAGTTGGAAAATTTCTGCATAAGTTCTGCATTGGGCAAATCAGCTATGCAAGTACCATTGAAAATGATTTTTAAAAATTGTGTCAGTGATCTTTCATATATTAACATGGCACTTAATGCGTAATCAGGAATGCAAATTGCAGATTTCTCATGTGGAAGTTTTCAAAGGCATTGTAAGGTGTAGCTCACTAAGTTATGGTGCCGCACCATCCAGTTTCTG
Organism: Okamejei kenojei; assembly: GCA_035221665.1. Taxonomy (NCBI): domain Eukaryota; kingdom Metazoa; phylum Chordata; class Chondrichthyes; order Rajiformes; family Rajidae; genus Okamejei; species Okamejei kenojei. Next base: position 23,384,538 of record CM069159.1, read on the forward strand.
GACAACTGTTTCTTCCTTTACTTGCTGGTCATGATTGCCTACTTTAGTTTACAGTAGAGAAATAGGCCAAGGGCACCCTGACCAGTCTACACCAGGCGTAGACTCTCCAGAGCTTTTTCTATTCTATGTACTTCATCGCATCCTGTCAGCTTGACTCCTACTCTTCTCTCCGTAGTTTCCCTTAAGTGCATCTTTATTTATTAGCCTTACACATTTAATGTGATAGCAAGTTCCAGATCACGTTAAATGTGTAAGGCTAATAAATGTGTAAGTCAACGATCTCTGGATAAAGTTTGTTCTAAATCTATCATTGAATTTGTTGGTGACTCAATTTATGTCCCTTAATTTCATACTTCCCTCAAGAAGCAACATTTTTTCTACGCCTAACCTTTCATACTTCACAGTTTAAAAAATAAAACTCCCACAAGGCCCGATTTCAATCTTGCCTTTTCTAGAAAACAAATCCCAGATTTTGATGTGTTGGAGAAGATCTAACAATAGAAGCTAGTCCAGTGCAGTTTAATGGTGGTTTAAATGATGTTATTTCCAGTTAGTGCCGTTCCCACACAGCTTCAGCGATCCAAGTTCAATCCTGACCGTGGAGTACCAACTGTGACTTTTTGGGTTTCTTACGGGTGCTCTGCCGCGGGTCGATTAATTAACTATTATAAATTGCCTCTCATGTAGGTATGCAGCAGGAGAATCAGGGAGGGCATGTGAGAGAGAATGGGTTGCAGGGAGATAAGTGAGGATATCTAACTAATAGATGTGCTTTGAGAGTCAGCATAAACTGGTTGCCCTCCTATAACGTACAAAGAAATGTAGGAAAAATGCACACAAATAATTAATTAATTGAATTGGTTTAAAATCCCATTCAACATTACTGGGCCCAGTGAAGAAGTGAAGTGTAACTCGCTTATTTTAACTTGCTGTTTTTGTTGTTCTATTACAGGTCTAGGGATGGAAAATATTGGTGGCATTTTTGTTGTTCTAATCTGTGGTCTGATTGTTGCTGTTGTCACGGCAGTGATTGAATTCATGTGGACAATGAGACACTCCACAGAAACAGAGGTAACAATTGCTGAAGGGTCTCACTTTTAAACCTCAACAAACTGTCAGAAAAGTTAATTACACTAAAGCTAAAAATGAGCGTTGGGTGCTTTGTTAATACTTTAGTAAATGCAGACGTGAATGTAATCAATATTCTAACAATTGATGGCCTGGTTCTTTTGTATTAGAGCTTGAATGAACTGACTATCCAAACACAAAAAAACAAGCAATTGTGAGGGAGCAGTATTGTAAACTGTTCCACCAGAGAAATTATAGAATTTAACCAGAGAAATTCCACCATAGGCTTTTCACAAGTATTTCTTTCCTACAAGAGCCACTTAATTAAACATTACATACCCATATTGTTTTCTTTCCACCCTATATTTATGAATTCAATTACAACAGCAGGTGATAGTAAAGTGTTCTGTAAACTAGCTGCCCTCAGTACAAAATGGTTTTTTATCTCTCCTTTAATTATTTCATGTCCTACTGTCTCCAGATCTTGACAAATGGAAACAAACCAACAGTATATTCTGTATAAGAACTCTAGACCACCATAAAGTTTGCGTTAAAAGAAACACTTCTCAAATAACTTCAGTTTGAAACTGTGGTACAGCGCAGAAACAGACCCTTTAGCCTTACCCATCCATGCTGACCTTGATGCCTACATACATTTGCCTGCATTTGGTCCATATATGTCCTCTCCATTTTACAAAACCCTAACTTATGTACAACCCATACATCCAAGTGCGTGCTTGGGAGAGCAACAGTTTGGATTTGCCAGCTGATGCGAGGCTGTATTCATTTTCTGCCATGTGCAACTCGGTTATGACCACATTTCCAACTTGCAAACTAGTCACATCCAAATGCCTTTTAAATGTTATCAATATACCTGCCTTTACCACTTCTTCAGGTGTCTCATTCCAGATGAACACCACTTTATCTTTGAAGAAACTGCTTATCTGCACTTGGTCCAGTATCCTTTAAATTTCTCCCCTTGAACCTATCCCTCTAAGTGGAAGTGTAAAGGGACTGGACGCCCATGGTAAAGATAAGGCAATGGGGGTCGAAAATTAGAAAATTATTGAAGAGTTGAAGGGTGTGTGATGTGTCTCGGATGTAGGTTGAAAGGGATGGGCAAGGGGAGATGATGCAATCCTATTGAAATCCGAGTGAATCTCTTTACACTCTTTCCAATGTTACCACGTCCTTCTTGTAGTGTGGAAACCATAACTATAGTCTAATGGTCCAAGTGCAGTCTGACCAATGTTCTGCACAATTGCAACATGACATCTTGACTGTGATACTCAATTCCATGGTCTATGGTGGCAAGCATGCCAATTGTTTTTAAAAAATACTATAACCACTTGTATTGCTAATTTTAGGAAACTATCAACTTTCACCCCAGGTTCCCTCTGCACATCGATACCTCTGAAGGTTCCTGCCATTTACTGTACATATCCTATCAGTATTTGATATCCAAAAATGCATAAAATTGTAATTTTCTGGATTAAATTCTGCCTGCCACTTTCCAACTTTCCATGTGATGCCCCCCATGTGCCCTACCCTCCTGGACTACCCTACTGTGGTGGACTTTGCCAAAAGCCTTGCTAAAGTCCATACATCTTGATTGTAATCATGTATGTTTTTTTTCTTTGACTGGATAGCATGGAAACAGATGCTTTTCACTGTACCTCGGTACACACAACAATAATAAATTAAACGAAACTAAATAATCTGCCATCCTGCCTTCATCATTAATGTCAGCTTATCCCGGATGTAGAAATGGTACATTTTTAGGATGATTTTTGAGAAGGTAGCAGGAGCAAGACATTTCCTGCCTCCTTTCAAATGCTCACTGACCATAATCCTACAATATTTTATTTTCTTATTCTTCTCACATTCCCATTAACTTTCCCAGATTCACCTACCAGGGGAGTGGGAGGGGAGCAATATACAGTTGACAATTAATTTGCCAATTTGCACATTTTGGAACTTGGGAGGAAAATAGAACATCCAGAGGAAACCCGCGTGGTCACAGAAAGAACGTGAAAGCTCCATGTGGGCAGCACCCATAGTCAGGATTGAACCTGGGTCTCTGACACTGTAAGCAGCGGGCTCTGCTAGCTGTGCCACTCTGCTACATTCTGTGGAAAGGTTAGTTGCATACTGATCTGATATAAATGAGGATGACCTTCAGGTACTGGTGAAATATAAGATCACTAACTACACCTCCCACACAATGTTGACTGGCTGTTAAAATCAATTCAGAAACTTTCAACAGCACTTAAAAACATTCAATACTTTATAATATGATCTAATTTATACCATTATGTACATATCATCATTATAGCAACATGAGTATATTTGGACTTTTTTTCAATAGTCTTGTAAAGGACCTGTCCCACTGTACAAAATAATTCAAGAGCTCTCCCAAGTTTAAAAAAAAATCAATTTCGTGGTATGTACGTAGAATGTACATAGCGGGAACGTCGGAGCTCGGAACGTATCTCAGCGGCTCGTAACGCTAACGGCAGGTATGCGGGAAACACGGTAAGCTCGTGAAGATTTTTCAACATGTTGAAAAATGTCCACGAGAGCGCCGAGTACCTACGAGCGGCTATTACCGTAATTCTCCGAGTTCGAATCAGGGGAAACACGGGAGAACTCTTGAATTACCTCGGACAGTGGGACAGGCCCTTTATCCTTCCATTTCTATGTGCCATTGTAATAATTCAAGAAATAGAGACACTGACACAATGTCACCCTAAAAGAGTTTAGGTTTTCTCCCCATTAAACATAGACACCTTAAAGCCCTGTCCCACGGTACGAGTTAATTCCAAGAGCTCTCCCGAGTTTGCCCTGATTCGAACTCGGAGATTTACAGTAATGGCCACTCGTCGGTACTCGGGGCTCTCGTGGACATTTTTCATCATGTTGAAAAATCTTCACGAGTCTTCCCGTACTTACCTGCCATTAGCGAGTCTTCCCAAGTACCTGCCGTTAGCGTTACGAGCCACTAAGAGACGTCCCTGAGCTCCGACGTACCCGCTACATTCATTCTCCGTGCTTACCATGAGTTTGATTTTTTTTTTAACTCAGGAGAGCTCATGGAATGAACTCGTACTGTGGGACAGGGCTATTAATGTTGTTTCACTATTTTAGATGAGAACCCAGTGACTATTTTGGTTTCTAAGTCTGCAACTACAATTACCCCTATTATAACTCAGAATAGTTTTCCTTGTAAAACATGTATCCTGCCTCATAATATAATATTTCTTTCAACCCTAACTGGTTTGTTGATATCCTTCCACAGCAATCCAATACATGACTCTCAAATCTATCTGAACTAATTCAGCAAGGCACTCAACTGTGAAATAAATAATTAGTTCACAGAAACATAGTCGCTTTCCCTGAGCAAGGAGGAATAAACAATAAACGTTAATGTTACTCGCATTCAATATAATTTTTTTCAAAATATGGTAGCGGATGATATTAAAAATCCATCGTTTCCATCAACTCTAAAATACCAAGGCAAAAATAAGACCTGTGGGCATAGTTTATTACCTAGAAACAAATAACCTCAAATTCTTCTTTTATAAATCTCAAGTTTTAGAATTACTGTCAGAGAGATTATAGCACTCATCTAACATTCCGAGCATCCTAAGGCATCAGTTCATTAATAAAGAGGAAAGTTGTTCTAACAGTAAATTATCAATTCTCAGCAGAGATAAAGACTCTTCCATGGGATGCAAGCTGTTTTCCAAGGATTAAATCGTGAAACCAATAACTAGAAACCGGGCATTATATAATATTTTCTGTTATAGTCACGATTTAACCATTATTTGCTGTTGGGAACAATATATGCAATCAATACTATTGTGTGTAACTAAAAACAACACATTGTGCTGGGGTAACTCACCAGGTCAGGCAGACATGGATAGGTGACATCTATCAGGCAGAACAGGCAGCATCTCTGGAGAACATGGATAGGTGACATCTTGGGTCAGGAAACTTCTTCAAAGAGTGCTCTGACCCGAAATGTCACCTATCCATGTTCTCCAGAGATGCTGACTGACCCGCTGAGTTACTTTGTGTAACACTTTGTGTCCTTTTGTGTAAATCAGCACCTGCAGTTCCTTATTTCTACTCTGGTGTGTAACTTATGTCTTCTATCATGTAATTTAACCATCTCTTTCTTTTTTTCCCCCTCAGATTTCGGTTTGTCAGGAGATGCTGAAGGAACTGCGGAGTATTGTGTCATGTCATGAGAGCATTAGGTCTCGGCGGAAACGACGCTTGATAAGGACACGTTTCAATCAAACTGAAACCTCGCGTGATGTTAACACCATGAGCCTGAGCAATGGGAAGCTATGCAGTGGCACAATGCCGGACCCTGTTTCCCAGCGATTGGCACATGAGGCTGCCTTGGCAGTAAGAGGCTGCACCCACATTCGCGTCTGTCCAGAATGCCGTCGATTTCAGGGCATGAGACCCCGGCCTATGGAGTCACCTATACAAAGTGAAGAAAGCCTAGAGTGGGAAAAAGCCACAAGTAACAGCAGTGACCAAGAACAGTAGGACAATGGCAAAAAAGACCTCCAACATAAAGACAACTGTGCTCCGGTGAGCTCTGCACACTGCAAGAGGGGAAATACCCTCTGTGGTGGGGGAAGGCAGAGTGCAAGCATTGGGCAGCGGGTTCTGAAATAATGAATGTTGTTCATTTTACACAAAAAGACATTAATAATGCACTGTGTGGATCTACTTTCTTCAATCAGGGCAGCAGCAGAATTATTTCTGTATATTCTAATATGAAACAAAGTGCCAAATCTCACATTCCCATTCTCAGAGCAGCAAGGTCTTGAACCTCAAGCTATGCACTTCTGTAAACCTCTCCCTCGACCTGGAAGTGGGGGCCATGATCAACATAAATTAATTAAGCATCACTGAACAAGTGGCAGAGACACAAAACCATTGGTATACAGTTTCTACAATGGTGCACAATTCTTGGTTATGTGAAGCCTCCTTCGCATAAGCCCATGGTGACTGGATGGGGAGAAAGAGAACAAATGCTATATAAATCCCCCATCTCTGTTTCATCATCCTGTGTGGTAGAAATTGGACTCGCACACTAACCTAGATTGAAATTTGTGAAATGATTCTATGCAATTCCTGTGTTACAAAGATCGGTACATTAAACTTTAATTAAGGATCTTCACCTTCTGCCTTTTTCAGAAAAAAAATCATTGCTCTCTCTTGTTCTACCTTCTGTGCTCTCCGTCATTGTAAAGAAATGTATAGCTGAAAGATTTCTTAATATGACATAAACATGTTGGAATGGACATTTCCATCTGTCAGAATCAATCTTCGTGTTTAATGTCACCATTTAAAGAGGAGAAAGTGCTGATTCATGCAAATCCTGATTGAAAGATAATTTACAGGTCTTCCAAACACACCCAGTGTCTCTTAGGGTTGAAGTTGGTATTGGTGTTATAATTAAAAAAACCTAAAACTTCCTGAGTTTATTAGATTTTAAATATATTATTTCAAGCTATTGCCCTTTAATTGTGGTGTTTCTTATTATAAAAACTGATTCTAAATTATATTAGAAGGTAGATAAAAAAGCTGAAGAAACTCAGCGGGTGAGGCAGCATCTATGGAGCGAAGGAATATGTGATGTTTCGGGTCGAGACCCTTCTTCAGAAGTCTAAAGAAGGGTCTCGACCCGAAACGTCACCTATTCCTTTGCTCCACAGATGCTGCCTCACCCGCTGAGTTTCTCCGGCATTTTTATCTACGATTGTTCCAGCATCTGCGGTTCTTTCCTAAATTATATTAGGGCATTTTTGCATCCTTTACTGTAATAGATTTTACTCATTTTTGGAACGGTGAGATGGGGAGGAAAGACAATGCTATCCTCCATCTCAAAGGTTTGTGTTGTTATCAGGATGTGCGATTTTCCTCTCTATGAATATCAGGGAAGGTTCCGATTTATACCACGTGTAGTCTCAAGTTAAATTGGAAGTAGACATTGGCAGGATTTATATTTTAGCACAAAATTAATTCATCAAAATGTTCAACATTATGAGCTGGCAACCTGTATCCTTGCCCTTCACTAAGATAATTGTTCACAATGTATTGCTTGTTTAAGGTAAGATGTGATGAATAATGCACAAAGCTTCATGTGTAGCGTACCCTATCGATCGTTACCAACCGCAGCAGTATTCTCTTCCTCAGTCATGCTGTCTCTTACTTTATTTAGGCAAGAGTAAAAAATTAAAAATGTGATCAAAGTTACTTAAATTCCATGCTATATTCTTAAGAAATGCAGCAAGTTTATTTTAGTCTGGATGTTTTAAATGTGACCAACCACTCATACTGTGTAAGACACATGGACTGAGAGCCAACTGACTTGAAAACCTATCAAGGGTTACATTCTGACTGTTGAGAGATGTCAGTCAAAATCATTGCTATCTAACACCTGGATTATGCCAAAATGTCTCGCTCTCACATGAAATCATAAGAGGGAAGGGGTTAGGGATTACACCCACACCCCAACACTAAATTTAAGATCAGTGGACCTGGCACAACCGTCTGACTTCATACATTGTAAACTGTTTTTGTAAATGTTGACACCTAGAGTCAAATTTAGCCACCCCAACAATTCACACACATCTATGACTGGAGTAGTAAGACTCAAGAGAGAGTCAAAAAGTGTTTTAATTGTCATTTGTACCGACAATAGAATAATTAAATTATTTGGAGCAGCATGACAGGCCGGTGATCACAATACATATTATATGTTACTAATCTACTCTATAGCAAAGCTTGAAAAGAAGGTTTTGTCCCTATCCTGTCATTGCGAACTGTAGTTCTAACACAAAAAGAAACTAGACTAAAAAAATATATTTCACAATCTTGGGTTACTTCAACAGACAATAGGTGCAGGAGTAGGCCATTCGGCCCTTCGAGCCAACACTGCCATTCAATGTGATCATGGCTGATCATCCCCAATCAGTACCCCGTTCCTGCCTTCTCCCCATGTCCCCTGACTCCGTTATTTTTAAGAGCCCTATCTAGCTCTTTCTTGAAAGCATCAAGAGAACCTTCTTACATCGCCATCTGAGGCAGAAAATTCCACAGACTCACCATTCTCTGTGAGAAAAAGTGTTTCCTCGTCTCCGTTGTAAATGGCTTACTCCTTATTCTTAAATTGTGCCCCTGGTTCTGGACTCCCCCAACATCAGGAACATGTTTCCTGCCTCTAGTATGTCCAAACACTTAACAATCCCATATGTTTCAATGAGATCCCCTCTCATCCTTCTAAACTCCAGAGTGTACAAGCCCAGCTGCTCCATTCTCTCAGCATATGACAATAAGAATGTCCTTCCTCAAATTAGGGGATCAATACTGCACACGATACTCCAGGTGCGGTCTCACTAGGGCTCTGTACAACTGCAGAAGGACCTCTTTGCTCCCATATTCGATTCCACTTGTTATAAAGGCCAACATGCCATTCCCTTTCTTCACTGCCTGCTGTACCTGCATGCTTACTTTCATAAACTGATATACAAGGACCCCCCAGATGTCGTTGTACTCCCCCTTTTCCCAAATTGACGCCATTTAGATAGTAATCTGCCTTCCTGCTTTTGCTACCAAAGTGGATAACCTCACATTTATCTGCATTAAACTTCATCTGCCATGCATCTCCCCACTCCCCCAACCTGTCCAAGTCACCCTGCATTCTCATAGCATCCTCCTCACAGTTCATACTGCCACCCAGCTTTGTGTCATCTGCAAATTTGCTAATGTTACTTTGAATCCCTTCATTCAAATCATTGATGTATATTGTAAATCAACTAACCAATTTAATATTTTTGACTTTGACTCCCTTATGAGGAAATCTGGCAACTAATTTTTATACAGTAAGATTCCATTTTTGACCCTAAGATCAAAGGTAATAAAAATGATTTTGGTTAAAGGTTAAGTTTGTGTCATAATGTTCAGTTGGATGGATAGGGAAGCTTCAATTCAACGCTCATCCAAATTAAGCTGTTCCAAAATTGCAGCACCTGATCTCTGTTTGAGGGTTGAAGCCCCAATGTTCTGAATCCAGATGAAAAATTCACCCACTGACAAGAATAATGCTGAAAATCCCCCATCTGCACAAGTAGCAAGTACTTAAATTAGCAATTCTGTTTTCTGATTTTGGGACAGGAAATGATCTAGAAGTAATCTGGATTAACATTTCAATTATGCGTCTGTGTCACGGTTCTTAGAAACTTGTCTGATTGCAAATAGGTGCCAGGCCACAAAATGGGTATAATTCCATGTGAAAATAACTTGTGATGATTCCTGTATCAGTACATTAGACATTGTTATGATCTATAGCAATTATAAAAATACTGACATGAACACAAGCTTGGCAGAAAAGGACTCTAAGTGCTGGCGTAATTCAGCGAGTCAGGCAGCATTTTTTTTTTAAAGAAGGAACTGCAGATGCTGGAGAATCGAGGGTACACAAAAAGCTGGAGAAACTCAGCGGGTGCAGCAGCATCTAAGGAGCGAAGGAGATAGGCGACGTTTCGGGTCGAGACCCTTCTTCAGACCCTTCTTCAGAAGCTATGGCAGGTTCTTGTTCGGCACTCCCATGGAGTCAGGCAGCATGTTTAGAGAACATGGATAAGTGATGTTTCAGGGCAGGACCCTTCTTCAGAAGCTATGGCAGGTTCTTGTTCGGCACTCCCATGGAGTCCCATGATTTCTGCCACACTGGACTCTGTGGGTTCTGATATGGCTGATGAGGCCAATGTGAGATCCGAAATACTGCCACAAGGACAGAAAGAGGCACTTGTTGACCTATAAGCTGGGTATCTGGGAGACGGTGTGTTCCTTCCACCATTTACACTGGGCTATTCTGTGATTCCAACTTGGGATTCAAGATTCTCAAAGCCATCCCCAGTTTTCCTTCTCCATTTTGAACAGTTCTAGACCAAAGATGAAAAGACTATTTAAAACTGAAGCAGTAGTAGTCCAATAGGTTCCTTATACCTGGTCAGTAATCTCTTATTTCAGTGCTATTTCTACACTAATCATATATCTCTTGATGTCACTAATGCCAAAAAATCGTATTGACATCTGTCCTCCAGCAGGCATCTGTCTAGTTAAAGTAGTGGATTTCAAAGATTCATCCATCATTGGGTCGATGAAAACGTTTCTCATCTCAGTGATGTGGAGTGTTGATGGAGGGAAACCTGTTGGATCTCAGTTGCAGAAAAAAGTGGAGGGCCCGATAGCCTCTCTTGAGTCGTGAATATTCAGTTCCTCATTCTGAGATTGTGAACCCTGATTCTACAAACTCCAGCCAGTGTAATCTTTACTGTCAAGCTCCTTAGAACTTTGTTCAGATAATTACCTCTCCTTCTCCTAAACATGAGAACACAGGTCCAGTATGTTTAATTTTTATGTATAACCCACCATCGCAGCAATCAATCTGGTGAACGTTTTGCAGTATTCCCTCTGTTGCAAGCATATCCTACCTTGGGCAGAGAGAAATAATCTGTTGAGAATTATTCAGTATGGTTTCACTAGAGCTCAGGAATGGGAACAACATATTTTTTTATGCTGAAAATCCTCTTGCAATAAAGGCCAACATATCTTTTGTCTTCAGAATTACCTTCTGAACGTTGAAGTTTGAGTCAAGGCCATAAGGTTTCTCAAACAGCAGTCCTTTTCAGTCTCGCAACATTAAAAACAAAATCTATCGCCCTTTTTTTTGTGCTAAAGTGGATTTGTTTTGTTTTTCATATTATATTCCATGTGCCATCTCCTATCCCATTCACACAGTCTGTCATTTCTTCCAAAGCCTCTCTTTATCCTTACAGCCCACAATGCCATGCGATAATGGGAATTATTCATCCAAGGATGCTTTGAGGCTTGGAGATGGGTCTATTTTATCATCATAATCATAATCATACATTATTATCCAAGTATGTTTTGCAACATGAGGAATTTGATTTGCCATACAGTTATACTAATAAAAAGCAACAAAACGCACAAAATACATTTTAACATAAACATCCACCACAGTCCTCACTGTGATGGAAACGGAAAAAAAAAGTTCAATCTCTTCCCTTCTTTGTCCTCCCGCGGTCGGGGGCCTGGAGCCTTCCGATGGGACGATCTTGGCTCCCGTATGAGTCTCCATCCCCCATCAGGAAAGCTATCGGACCCTCCACTTTTTTCCTCAACAATTTTGATCCAACAATTTTCCCTCATCAACACTTTCATCATCCTGGCAGAACATGTTCTTACCCAGGGTAGACAAAAACGCTGGAGAACTCAGCTGGTGAGGCAGCATCTATGGGACCCATCTTCTCGATCCGAAACGTTGCCTATTTCCTTTGCTCCATAGATGTTGCCTCACCCGCTGAGTTTCTCCGGCATTTTTGCCTACCTGCGATTTTCCAGCATCTGCAGTTCCTTCTGAAACATGCTCTTACCTAGAATACCTTCTCTTTTGACTCCTCTCACTTCCTACAACTCAAAGGATGCTTGCATGATAATCTGGAGTAGTCTTCTAGTAGCACTGCCCAAATCTTTCTCCATCACAGCGACAACTGCATTTGTGCTGCTTCCCCGCAATTGTGGAACTCATCAAATTCATCACTGCACGACTAAAATCAACCCTATTCGCAAATTCACTTGCACCATTTCTGACTTTTCTGGATCTCTCTGTCTCCATCTAAGGAAACAAACTATCCACTGATATTTATATAAACCCACTGCCTCACACACTATCTAGACGACACCTCTCCCCATTGAGTCTCTTGCAAGAATGACATCCAAGAATTACAGTTTCTTTGCCTTCACCGCATTTGCCTCAATATGAGGGTTTCTATTCCAAGACATCTAAAATGTCACTTTTCAGAAAATATGCTTCCCATCTCACATTTCCTCAATTTCCTGGACTTCTGCTTCACACCTCCATCCTCCAATCAGAACAGAGATAATTCCCCTACTCTGCTCCGTTCACCCTGGTAGCTCCACATCCAGCAGATAATCCTTTATCATTTCTGCCAGCTACAACAGGCTCCCACTACTAGCCACATCTATTCTTTCCCACTCCTTCCACCTTCCATGACCACTCTCTCTGTGATTGCTTGGACTTCTCATCACTCTCCACCCACTCCTCTCTGACCCATGACAAATTCCCCTGCAACTGTTCCTACTCCTACATCATCGCCATTCATGAACCCAAGCAGTCCTTTGCACACTTCTCCTCCAACGCCATCTACTGCATTCAGTGGTCATGTTGAAGCTTCATCTACACCCGTGACTCCCAGTGCAGACTAGATTACCATTTCCTAGAGCACCTGCATTCTGTCTGCAATGTTTGTCCTGAGCTCTCATTCCTATCCCCACACCAACTTGACCAGACTAGACCTTCTCCACTGTTACGATGAGGCCCAAAAGCAAACTAGAAGATCACTTCATTCCTCAAGAGAAAATAGCGCCAGTGTAGTGACGTTTTGCCAGCAGCTGGGCAGGATAATTTTAAATATGTACAATTTAAACTTTTAATGCTAAGAAAAGCAGAATAGATCATCATAATGTACAGACACTTGGGCCAATTAGATGAAATAGTGATTACAATCCAGCTATCATCTACTACCTACTGTATCACTTTCCCCCTCCCCCCTCTCCTCTTTACACTGGCTATCTTCCCCCTCCACTCTCAGCCCTGATGCAGGGTTTCAATCTGAATCATTCCCATTTTGTTTGGCATCTTGATCTCACAAAAACTGTTGAAATGAATGAGCTGATACATGTTCACCTTATCCCTGTAATTAATTCGGGAGGATTTTGTAAAAAATGGGGCTGTTGGTAACTCTGTGATGGTTTGAGGTGGGTGCTGTTGATAGCCCATGTGTCAGAAGTGTACAGGAGAGTGCTTGGTGAACCGCTATGTATCAGAGGGAGTGTTGTTGGACTGATGATAGGAAATGTTATGGTTTATGTTTGTTTTCAGGATGAGGTTTTATTTTGTGGACGTGAAGCATAAGGTCCATTCTTTCATACACATCAGTGAATGAGATGACAATGACTTGGAGCTTGTGATCATAACCAAGAGTCATTAGATTATAGCAGCTTAGTAACTGAAATTGGACCCTGTAGGAAGGAACTGCAAATGCTGGTTTAAACTGAAGATAGACACAAAATGCTGGAGTAACTCATCGGGATAGGTAGCATTCCTGAGGGAATGGGTGACGTTTCGGGTCGAGACCCTTCTGTGGTTCCATCTGTAGTGGAAGTAATAAAGATTAAACAGTTACCCAAGTTTCCTTTCGGCTAGCTCCACTCTGGTAAAAAGCTTATTGCAGATAAGGTGTAACACTATGGTGAAAAAGATTGAGGTGGCTGTGCAGACTTACTTGACACCTGTTTGCACAGGAATTGGGTATGTTGAGAGCCCATTAAGATCACAGCTTCCAAGCTACCATGAAGCAGATGCAAAATGTCAGCAGGTTTTGTATGGGGATTTGAGAAGAATGTTTAAGGATCTCTCACAGTTAAAGGTTTTTGTGAGGTCAAAAGAAGCCCCTGCATTTCTCTTGAAGATGATATGTTGTGAAGTTTATGTACATTTTACTTTTAGATGGACAGGATCCACACTAGATGCAATGTTGGGGAAGTCAGGAGAAACCTTTAAGCGAGATGAGAAAGCTTTTTTTTTGCCACAGAGGGTAGTTCCTCAGAGGTATGAAGGAGGAGATAGTTGAGGAAAATGACTAGCAATTATTTTATTATTGGGGCAGTATTTGCAGCAGAGCCAGATTGAAAATAACTTTTATGGTTGTTCAGCATGACACCCATTCTTTTGTATTGTTCAGTAAATGAGTCAATAACTTGACTTAGAACGGATGTCAAGAGTTATGGGGAAAAGGCAGGAAAATAGGATCAGGAGGCAGAGATCAGCCATGATTGAATGGCAGAGTGGACCTGGTGGGCCGAACGGCCTAATTTTACTCCGATAACTTGTGAACAGTGATTCGTATCCCAACATGGGCATATTCAAGAATTACCTGCTTAATCCATTTTAATGAGTGAGGCAACTTTTGTTTCAGAGTGGAGACAATTAGGTATGTATGTGTGTGTGAATGTGTGTGCTCACTAATGTTAAATGGACATAGGCTACTGTAAAATAGTTTGCAAAATTGAATCCCATTCAATTAAAGGCACAGTGAGAGTATAAAGTTGGCTAAGCAGTGTACTATACAGGTAAATAACCATTTTGAAAGGATGGAGGTATACAGTAGAGTTCATCGATGTTGGGCCACCGCTGTTTTTGATATATATTACTGTAAACAAAGGTCGTTAAATTGGATTTTTACATTTCAATCATATCTGTCCCACCCGCCTCTTTTGTTCCTGAATTCTTTATTGGTTTTGTTATGTTCAGGTTTTTCCATTACAAAGCAAACCGAACCAATCTCTCTTCAGAGACACAAGAAACTAGAAATGCTGGAATCTTAATTAAAAAACTAAATACTGGAGGGATTCAGCAAGTAATGAACAAATGATGTTTTGAGTTGGAGCCCTTCTTGCATGTGATGATAAGTTTGGAGGTGGTATTGAACCACAAGTTATAGTTGTGTAGTGATGGACAACAGCCTGACATACTGTACGTGTTCTTATTTTCCAAGCGGTCAGAACCTTTGCAAAGTAATTTGGAGGGTAGGGTATATGATCCATTGTGCACTCTAGTGTGATTAAGTTACTTGTAGCTAGAGAAACCTTCACATTACACCATTACAGTTAAAGAATTTAAATTTGAATAATTAAATAAAACTGGAATAGAAAAGGCTTGTTACAAAAATTAAAACTGGTTTACTAATATCCGTCAAGAGAAGGTCCCGATCTGGAATGCCACTGATACATGTCATCCAGAGATGCTGCCTGGCCCGCTGAGTTACTCCAGCACTTTGTGTTTTATACAAGATCCCAGCGTCTGTAGTTCCTTCTATCTTTACCAATATCCTTCATGGAAGCAAATCTGCCACCCTTATACGAATTGGTCCATCTTGTGTATACAGACCTACGAACATGATTGGGTGTTCACTGTTGCATGAATTCAGGGGAAATTAATGATGGACATTAAAGGCCAGTATTGTCAGCAACATCTACCAAACAAAATAAATTGCAAAATTTGTTTGTGGATGTCGCTTATTGCTAGGTCAGATTCATGATAGTTGACTTTGCAAGGTCAATTTGTGAGGAATATTATTGGTTCCTCCTTGGCCTGCTGAGATCATCCAGCACCTTGTATTTTGATCGAAAGTTATCATTGTTTTGGGGTCTGTGTTTGTTTGGAAGTCACCCTAAAACGGTGCCTCGAAACTGAGGTTCGTGGGATCCTCACACGTCCCCCACTTAGTTTAGGGTTATCTTCTTCCAACAATCTAAAAATCGTTAGCAGTCTCTTGTGTGTCCACTATGATTGATCTGTTTACTTCAAATTAGTAGAATGGGCATCACTCCCTGTGAAATGCAACCCATTACCGTGAGTGTGTCTTTCTGCCGGTTCCAGGGATCAGTCTGTGCATAATGCAGCTGGTAGTGGAGGTGGAGGATGGGGGTTATAGCAATCGCCACGGTGAATAGATTGCACGTTATACCGGCGGCGAGAGCCCTTGTTTTCCGCGGTCCAGCTTTGGGCCTGGGTCCAGGCCTTTGTTGCCATGGTGATGCCGCGGGGAGGTCACGTGGCGCTGCTGTTTACGCATATCACGTGTTTGCTGAAAGATGTTGTGACGTCAGCTCCGCAGGCGCGTACTCGGGAGGCGCGCTCTCGCGGCTAATGTCGGCAGCAAAACGGACCGGGACCGGGAGCGGAGGCGAGAGGGTGAGTGAGTGAGGCCCGGCCAGGGGCCGTCTACACCGGTGGCTCAACGGGAGAGCGGGGCAACTCCCGGGCACAGCGGGGGATGGAGAACACGGTGGTGACACCGCGGCCTCCGGTGACTGAAAGGGGGCGCAGAGACCGGGCACAGGCCCGAGGAGTGGTGGGGGGGGGTGGTCAAGTTGGGACGGGAGGGATTAAGCTGGAAGAGGACATTGGAAGAAGGTCGAGGAGAAATCGCAGGCCAGGCAAGGGTTAAGCAGGAGGTCACGGTGGTCAGCTGGGCGGAGCTAATCAGTGGAGAAGGACCAAAGTAGAAGCTGGGGGTACACAAAAGGCTGGAGAAACTCAGCGGGTGCAGCAGGAGCATCTCCTTCGCTCCTTAGATGCTGCTGCACCCGTTGAGTTTCTCCAGCCTTTTGTGTACCCTCGATTCTCCAGCATCTGTAGTTCCTTCTTTAACAAAGTAGAAGCTGGTCCGGGGTGGGGGCATCGAGAAAGGGGTTTCATGATGGAGAGGGGATCAAGATGGTAAAGGGGATTAAAAGGATTCCAAGAGAGTGGAGTGTACAAGGAAGGACGATGAAGGAGACCGTGGTTTGTGATGAGGGCCAGAGATGTGGATTGGGGGAAAGAATGTTAATGGGAAGGTTTGATGGGATTAATGTATATTGCAAAGTTGGGTGGCTATGATGCAAAAGGACCAAAACAAAGCATTAAGACTGAAGTTGGTTGTATCCTTACGGATCCCCCAATACAGTGTAGCATTGCCATCTTCAATGACATCCTGACAATGTTTTATCATTTTGTTCAAAGGTCAATAGCCATCTATTTCTAGATGTCATTCTGTCGGTTGTTTCTAAGTTACCTTGTCTGTTTCTCAGTAATCATAGGGTATATTTGTTTACATCCTTTCAGTATTTTCATAAGAGCCAATGTCAGACTGATAAACCTGTGGCTTCCTGGCTCAGGATTGGTTTCCTTTTGGAACAGCCAGGTGCCAGTTTAAGGAAGCATTCTGCTATCCATCTCTATTGAAGTTGTGGGCATAAGTCTCAGCAAATCTATGTCCCATATCATTAATCAACTTTGGAAGGATATGTGGACCCAGAGTCACATCAAGTATAAACTGCTTTTTTTGTCTAAACTACATTACTTTTACCTTTATTAATTTCAATAATGATACAGCCAACCCAATCTGAAATATAAAGCATCATCTACCAGAGTATAGACTGATGCCAGATAAGTATTTCATAACTCTTCTTTCCACTCTATTTTGCCTTGCTTGGATTGTTACTTTGGTGGTCCCAAAGGCTGTGCTGACAGGTATGGTTAGGATGCTTCTATCATCTGTACCTGAATCTATCTCTTCCAGTGCAAGAGCTGCAGACTTGTTCTCAAAGCCAAAGATACAATCCATAGTTCAGAAGGAAGTGAAGGCAATCGGAAAATAAGATTTGCCCATTGTCTAATTGGATTTTTCACCAGGTATTTTGAATTCTCCACTTTTACTTTGCAAGTTGTCTGTGTAACAGACTCGGGGCTCCAAATAACATGAGCAGATGAAGGAACAATAATGTCTAACGTTGATTTTTTTTTGTTTGCAAACTTAAATATATTCCAATTTTATACTGGAAATGCTCTTCTTCAGAAACTGTTTTGGATCTATGATATATTGAAGTATTGAAGTGTAAGAGAAATGAAGCAGATATCATACAGAGCACAGAAAACTGCAAAGATGTGGAGCTCACCTGACATTGAATGCAGCTTTGCAGGTCAGGCAACATCTCTGGAGAAAAGGAATAGGTGATGTTTTGGGTTGAGACCCTTCTATTCCTACATCACCTATTTCTATTTTCCAGAGAGACAGCTTAACCTGCTGAGTTACTCGAGCTTTCTGTGTCTATCTTCAGTGTAAACCAACATCTGTAGTTCCTTCCTACACATTGAATGCAGCTTGCTTCATTCTTGGTTCTCAGAGCAATTGTATCTGTACTCTTTTGGACAATCGCTGTAAGTTGTTGAGGAGAGCTGAATTCAATAATGATTAGATAAAGCGATAAAAGTTTGGATTGAGAGAAAACAAAGGGAATCCAAGGCTATCACACTTAATAATTCATGGTTATAATAAAATTAAAGGGTATTTTTATGACTGATAGGGTATTGTGCAATGTGCAATTTCACAGGTGTGAATAGGTGATAAAACAAAGGATGACAAGACTTTTGAGTGAAGTTTAGAAATGAAGTGATGGGTGTTTTCGAAGAAAAAGCGTTTGCTCATCAAACTGTACTAGATGTCAAGTTGCCAGTCAAGAATGCTGTGAATTTATAAACATGATTGTACCCCTGTGATTGCAAGAACTATAGATCTTGGAAGAGATAAATTTGGTTAATAATTTCAAATCTGTGTGACAAATGTGCACACACTCGGGGTTAAGTACTGTGCTCTGGCAAGGAAGATTCTAGTAACTGTTGATTTCTTTTGTTGTGCTCTAGTTGCCTTTGGAGACCTGACAATTGTGGTTGTTGGATTCCATTCCGGAGCGGTTCTATAGACTCAGCAGTTTTAAGGTTATCATAAATAAAAATCCATCAATTTGATCTGCCTCTGGACATTCCTATAGTAGGTTAATATTTTATATTTCCTTTGTAAAAATAGTTCACTTTGGAATTATCCTTTATCCTATAGCTCTTGGGCCAGGAATAAGAAAGAAGCTTTGAATGTGTTTTTTAGTGGTTGGAGCTGGTCAATATTTCCTCTCCTGTTATAAGCTGTTGGGAAGGATTTACCACAAAATACTTTCACCCATTTTGTGCGCTTATATTTCAATTGTTGCTTTTCATATTTCATGAACATAATCCTTCGTTTTAATGTGGAGGCTGGCCAGTATCATTAAAGGATTATAGATTTTACTGATTTTAAGTCACTTTCCCTACAAGCTAGTTTTGTTTGCCATAACATGTATTTTCAATGGTTTGATTCTTTTAAAAGGGGCCACTTGCCCTTCATGAATACTTTACCTGTTCAACAGCAGCAGGGCTCTCACTTAATCTTTTTTCTCTGTTATCAGCCGAGCAACCTTGGCAGCTTTTTAGGTTGCCAAATGACAGTTTTTCATTGTTCTAACTGGGACGTGAGAGAATAAAGCGTTCTTGACTTGCATCGCTAATGTGTGGGATAGAACTAGTGGTCGGCGTGGACTCGATGGGCCAAAAGGCCTGTTTCCACGCTGTATCTTTAAATTAAACTAAAACTAGAGGGAGTCTAAAGAAGGGTCTCTACCCGAAACGTCACCCAATTTCTTCTTTCCAGAGATGCTGGCTGCTCCATGGAGTTTCCCTCGCACAATTAAAGCATGGAATAGTCTTCACCCTACCATAGTTACCCAACCAGACACAACTAAATTTAAGGTAGCCCTTTTTTCCCCCAAGAACCCATTTTTGCTTGTCCAAGTCAAGAGTCAAGAGTTTTATTGTCATGTGTCCCGGATAGGACAATTAAATTCTTGCTTGCTGCAGCACAACAGAATATGTAAACATAATATAGAACAGGAGATAAAAGCAGTGTGTTTATATACCATAGACCATATATATACACAATAAATAAACAGATAAAGTGCAATAAGCTGTTATTTTTCAGAGTTTGGACCCTCCACCACCTCCAGTTTAAATTCCGTTTAGAATATTTTTGGAGGACCAGGAAACCAGAAGCAAGAGTTACTCCAGCTCCAGGTAGTGATTCTGCATTGGTTTTCAGCGGTCATGGTGAGGCAGCGACAGCAATGGCGGGCAGATCTCCCGCAATGCAAAGGGAGGGAGAAAGTGCCCGGCGCCGACCAGTTGACGTGGCAGTGCACATCTGCAGGGCGGCCGATGATGTGCTGGTTGTGGTTGCGCGCATGTGCAAGGTGGTTGGCCATGCCGGCGGATGAGGACCGGCCGGAGAGTGGAGACACGGCGGCCTGGATACAGATACGGATGGCAGGCGGAGACGGAGAGTGACAGAGAGAGGGGGGCCCGCGCAGAGTTGAACGGCGGGTGCTTGCCAAGCCAGGCAAAATGACACAACTTTTAGGTTGCCCGGCAGGATGTTAGATGGCCAATGGCACCTGGGCAACTGTTAATTTTGGGCCCTACAGGATCACTATAATCAGAACTGCATCTGAAATTGTCTTCCAGTAAAATGTCTATAATATGATTAATTATCTGCTGCTTTGGAAATTTTATCTGATGTATTAAGTTTCCAATTGCAAAGCCTGCTCCTGATTCTTAAGGAACACAGCAGGGGTTATCTGTCAGACATCCAGAGCTGTATTTCTTCTTTTTTGAACCAGAGCTTTCTCGTTCTTTAACCACCTTCTCACACTCCAGTTGTCCTTAATGCAAGGATGCTGCCCAGAGCTCAGCAATAGTGTTGTTCCCGATTATACATTGGAGTTACGGTAGTTCCAGTTGTATGTGGATGCAAGAAAGATTTTGATTAGTTGTGATATTTTCAGTCTGGAGTTTGATCAGAATTGTGCAACCCTTTTCAATCGCATATCCATTTGAATAAGCGAGTTCGGTATTCCGAAAAACGCAAGGAATCATGGGATTTGTTAAAGGTCATTCACGATAAAGAGAAAGCGAACAAATTGCTGGCTGTATAAACTGTATGAATTCTTATCTTTATTCATAATTTAAAAATATATTTAATCTGAACGGGGGTACCAGGTAGCCGGAGAGTGGGGTGTAAGAGCGAGTGAGAGGGGGCAGATGCGAGTGACTGGGGAGAGACTGGACTGGCAGAGAGACATTCTCGCTCGTGGTTCATTATTGTCACGCATAGCAATATATAGTGAAAAGCTTTGCAGGCTATCCAGGCGAATCATACCATTCACAAATACATCGAGTGGTGCAAGAGAGAAAAAGAAAAAATGCAGAAAATAGTATTGCAGCTGCAAAGAAATGTCTAGCTGTTTCTTACATGTTGGGATAGTCCCTGCCTCAACTACCTCCTCTGGCAGCTTGTTCCATGCACCCACCACCCTTTGTGTGGAAAAGGTTACCTCTCAGACTCCTATTAAATCTTTACCCCTTCACCTTAAACCGATGTCCTCTGGTAAACGATTTAAGAGACTCTGTGCATCTACCCAATCTATTCCTCTGGTAAACGATTAAAGAGACTCTGTGCATCTACCCGATGTAATCCTCTCGTGATTTTATACACCTCAATAACATCACCCCTCATTTTCCCGCTTTCCAAGGAATAGAGTCCTAGCCTTCTCAACCTCTCCATATAGCTCAGACCCTCTAGCCCTGGCAACATCCTTGTAAATCTTCTCGGTACCCTTTCCAGCTTGACACTATATTTTCTATAACATGGTGCCCAGACTGAACACAATACTAAATGAGGCCTCACCAATGTCTTGTGCAACTGCAACATGCCTTCCCAACTTCTATATTCAATACTCTGATTGATGAAGTCTTACCAAAGTTTATGTAGACTACATAAAATTATTTCTCATCGATCCTCTTTAATATCTCTTTTTTTTTAATTCAACATTTCTTGACAAATCTATCAAAAGTCAAGAGTGTTTTATTGTCATATCCCAGATAGAATAATGAAATTCTTACTTGCTACAGCACAACAGAATATGTATACATGGTGTACTGTAAACCATATGATAAACAAGAGAGAGAAAAAACTTCAGTGTGTGTATAAACTTACAAGTACACACACATATATATGCTGTACACATACTCAAAAAACAAACAATAGTAGTGCAATAATAGTAATAATAGTCTATTGCAGTTCAGAGCTTAATTGAGGTTGTCGTGTTTAATAGCCTGATGGCTGTAGGGTAGAAGCTGTTCCTGAACCTGGACATTACAGTTTTCAGGCTCCTGTACCTTCTTCCCGATGACAGTGGTGAAATGAGTGTGTGGCCAGGATGGTGTGGGTCTCTGATGATGCTGCTTGCCTTTTTGAGGCAGCGACTCTGATAAATCCCTTCGATGGAGGGGAGGTCAGAGCTGACGATGGACCGGACAGTGTTCACAACTTTTTGCAGTCTTTCCCGCTCCTGGACTTTCAAGTTGCCGAACCAGGCCATGATGCAACAAGTCAATATGCTCTCTATTGTGCACCTGTAGAAGTTCAAGAGAATCCTCTTTGACATACCGAATCTCCTTAATCTTCTCAGGGAGTAGAGGCATTGATGTGCTTTATTTATAATTGCATTAGTGTGCTGGGTCCAGGAAAGATCTTCGGAAATATGCACGCCCAGGAATTTGAAGTTTTTGATTCCACTATCATCCCGTTGACATAAACAGGATTGTGGTTCCAGTGGGTGTGCTGGCATCTTTTGGTCAATCTGTCGATCTCACTTCTATACTCTGACTCATCACCATCTGTAATTCGTCCAACAACGGTGGTGTCGTCGGTGAACCAACAAGTATTTCTACCAATTTGTTGTTCATGAGCTTGGTAACCGGCTTGGAGGGATAATGGTATTGAACGCAAAGCACACAGCCTGATGCGCCAGTGAGATCACATCCTCCCGTTGACCTGTTTGTGATGGTTGGCAAACTGTAAGTGGGTCGAGGATCTTGTTGAAGGTATGAGTTGATATTAGGCCAAACTCTCAAAGCACTTCATCACTCGATAATTGTTGACACACTCTTCTTGGCTTCTGGTATTTATTGATGCCCTCATAATGCAGGTGGAACCTCAGTAGTGAGAGGTGAATATGCCATCAGGTCTAGGCGCTTTCCGAGGGATGCCTCTACTTCCTCGGAAGATGTATTAAATGACTCTTACCAACTTCTACAGGTGCACCAAGGAAAGCGGGGGACGTCATCAGGGGAAAGCAGCCAACATAGCAAGAACCTTTTTTACACCCTTCTTGAAAGGGCTCAGACCCCTCCTGCAGACCTTACACTTTTCCCGTACTATAGGAAGTAGCTTTTAGCCAAATGCATTGGAGTGGCTGGGGATCCCTCGGAAAGCGCCTAGACCTGATATATACCGTAATGACATGCAGCAAAATTATAATACAGTATCAACTCTTTCTACACATTGCAATTAATGCAATTTCTATTAGTTCTTTCCACTTCCAAACAAAAATGTGGTTGGATTATTCAACGTATGATCAACCTGTGTCAATAAATCCTGGACCATGGTAACATATATGCTTAACCATGCACAGTACAGATTGGTGCAAGTATGTTTTCTGTGAAGGACCAAAAATTATCATGACATGGCCATAGCATGGGTCGTTATTGCTATTGGCACAGAAACACTCTCACTTCCTACAAAATTTATCCACAACAAAATATGCAGGTTGCAAGGAGATTTCTAAAGGCATTTTTATGATAATAGCTGTTAAAACCGACTAGACCCATCTGACAGGTTAAACATTACACTAACTGACAAGAGATGGCCAAAGGACATAACTGCAGCAAACGTTCTTTTGGTAATATCTTTAAAGGTGTCAAAACACCACATTACTGGACATTCAGATTAGATGTACGTGTTGTGAACAGCAATGAAGAAACCCAGTTTGTACGCAACAGATTAAAAAAAATATATTGATAAACGCTATTTGCATCATTCCCACTTCAGAATTAACGTTCAAATTTCAACTGAAATATCTCCTGAAATTTGTGTTGTATATGACCGACTGTAGAAGTAAAACCTGGATAAATCCAACGTATAGTTGTGAATGTTGCTCATTAAATAACTATAGTACTGATACTCTATATTAAAAGCATTGATTTGCCGTTAAAATGAATTATGTAATAACGTGTCAACAGTAGCAGTGACAATCGAACACTGTGGTTTTAATGTTTCACGTGTTCACAATTTAATTGATGCATCTTTATGGACTAAAACAAATAATAATATTGGGAATTAAAACACATTGATTGCAATCCGTTATCAAACATAGTCAATGTTCGCTCTGAAGACATTTCCAGCACAATAGGGTCAGGGAGGGGGATGTGTGTGAATCAGTGCAGGGTGG
Source organism: Okamejei kenojei (assembly GCA_035221665.1). NCBI lineage: Eukaryota > Metazoa > Chordata > Chondrichthyes > Rajiformes > Rajidae > Okamejei > Okamejei kenojei. Next base: position 23,408,499 of record CM069159.1, read on the forward strand.
ATAGATGGCGGGGGGGGGGGGGGGGGGGGGGGGGGGGGGGGGGGGGGGGGGGGGGTTGAGAAGACAATCAGTGTGGAATGGATGGATTGAGGCAGGTGAATTAGTACGTGTTGGTTGGAGTATGTAAAATTGTGAGGGGAGAGCATTGGGGGGGGGGGAGGGGAATCAGTACGGGATGGAGGGGAAAGATCAGTATAGGATGAATGGGCATAAACAAAAATGCTGGAGAAACTCAGCGGATGAGGTAACATCTATGGAGTGAAGGAACTAGGCAATGTTTCGGGTCGAGACCCTTCTTCAGATTGTTCCCCCTTAGTACAGGATGAATGATGGGGAAGTAGAGGATGAATGGGGGTTCAGTATAGGATGAATGGGGGGGTATCAGTACAGGATGAATGGGGATCAGTACAGGGTGAATGGGGAGATGGGGGGGGGGGGGATCGTAGCAGGATAAATGGAGGGTGGGTCAGTACAGGGTGAATGGGAGGAGCGGTGCAGGATAGATGGGAAGGGGGGTCAGTACAGGATGAATTGGGGGACCAGTGTAGGATGGATGGGGGGGTGGCAGGAGAATCAATGCGATGTGGATAAAGTGATCAGCGCAGGATGAATAGATTGGGGGGGGGGGTGGTAGATGGGGAGGGGAGCACGGGATGTCAGTGAGGACTGAATAGAGGTGGGAATGGGGATCAGTGTGGGATGGAGAGGAGTGGTCTCAGGATAAGAGGGCGGAGGGGGAGACGGATAGAAAAATGCGCTCCTCGGACAACATCGCTCCGCTGCCGTCCTTGTTCACCGCCAAGTGCCGCCGCCAAAGGGGCAGGTGGTTGGGATCTCCTCACCACCGCCTCCCCTCCTCCGCCAGCCAACAGGAAGGAGCGGGGCCGAGCGGTGCAGCTCAAAGATCCTATAGCTATAGGATCTTTGGTGCAGCTGCTTCAGACGGCGGAAGGAGGCCTCCCCCTCCCTCCCTCCTCCCAACCTCGGCATGCGAGAGGGTTTGGTTTGACTTGCTTGACGATCTCTACCTTCTCAACACCCGTTCCAGTCCTAGTCTGGCCCTATCCCCGAACGCTACCTCCGCTACATTGACTACTGCATTGGTGCTCTCTCCTGCACCCATGCAGAATTCACTGACTTCATCAACTTCATCGCTAATTTTCATACTGCACTCAAATTCACTTGGTCCATCTCTGACATCTCCCTACCATTTCTTGGTCTCCATCACAGGAAACAGACTATCGACCGACATCTACTACAAACCTACTGACTCCCATAGCTATCTTGACTACTTCTTCCCACTCTGCTTCCTGTAAAGACTCTATACCCTACTCCCAATTCTTCCGTCTATGCCGCATCTGCGCCCAGGATGAGGTGTTCCATACCAGGGCATCAGAGATGTCCTCAATCTTTAGGGCGTTCCCCCCCCCCCCCCCCCCCCCCCCCCCCCCCCCCCCCCCCCAATATAGATGAGGCTCTCACGAGGCTCTCCTCGATATCCCGCAGCTCCGCTCTTGCTCCTCTCCCCCCCCCCCCCCCCACCCCCCCAATTCATAACAAGGACATAACAAGAGTCCCCCTTGTCCTCGCCTTCCACCCTATTAGGCGTCGCATACAACATATAAACATTTTCGCCACCTCCAACAGGATCCCACAACTGGCCTCATCTTCCCATTTCCACCCCTTTTTGCTTTCCACAGAGACTGTTCCCTCCGAAACTCTCTGGTCTCACCCAAACACCCCCTCCCCAGGTACTTTCCAATGCAACTGTTGGAGATACAACACCTGTCCTTTTACCTCCCCACTCCATCCAAGGACCCAAACAGTCTTTCCAGGTGAGGCAGAGGTTCACTTGCACTACCTCCAACCTTATCTACTGTATCTACTGTTCCAGGTGTCAACTCCTCTACATCAGCGAGACCAAGCGCGGGCTGGGCGATAATTTCGCTGAACACCTCAGCTCAGTCCGTCTTAACCTACCTAACCTCCCGGTGGCTCAGCACTTCAACTCCCCCTCCCATTCCCAATCTGACCTTTCTGCCCTGAGCCTCCTCCATTGTCAGAGTGATGCCCAACGCAAATTGGAGGGAGCACCTCATATTTCGCTTGGGTTGTTTACACCCCAGCGGTATAAACATTGACTTCAGATAGCCATGCTTTCCTCTCTATCCCCTCCCCTTCCCAGTTCTCCCACTAGTCTTACTGTCTCCGACTACGTTCTATCTTTGTCCCGCCCCCTCCTCTGACATCAGTCTGAAGAACGTCACCCATTCCCTCTCTCCAAAGATGCTGCCTGAGTTATTCCAGCATTTTTTTTGTCTCTCTACACTCTCAATCTCTCCACCTACTTATCCAGTTCCCATCTGTAGCACAAGCAAAGTTCCCTGCAAGGATGTCTGTACCCTTTTGGTTTAGGTGCAATCATTCCTCCTTGTGCAGGTCCCACGTGCCCTGGAACAGATCCCAATGATTCGGGCATCTGAAGCCCTCCTTCCCTCTCTAACAGCTCCTTGGCCAAATATTTAACTGTACTCTTTCCTATTTCTTGCCTCATTAGCACCTGGTACGGGGAGTAATCCCAAATTGACAATGCTTGATTAATCTATGTCTTTTTAAATGGTTTTTATTTATCTCAGCATTGATTCCAATAATTTGTCTGCCACTGAACTTTAATTGGGCTTTAATTAATTGGTTATCTCTTCCTTGTTTGAACAACAGTACATTAAAAAAGCTTCAATCCTTTGTTAACTGTGGTGTAGATAAGGATGAGACAAAAATAATTGTCCATTTCTAATTTCCTCCTAGAGGTGCAGGCAGTCACCAGAATAACTACCAATCATACTAAAGAAAAACTGATATAGTTATTTGTAAAAATTGATATAGCTATATGTCCAGGATTTTTTAAACATCCTGGACATGTTACATTTAGGACTGGTGGTTTATTCACTTTAAGATAGCAACCTCCTTGATCATTTCACTACATCTAATATTTCAAATATATTGAAGTTTTCTGTACAGGAAATAACTGCAGATGCTGGTTTAAATTGAAGATAGACACAATATGCTGGAGTAACTCAGCAGAACATGTAGCATCTCTGGAGAGAAGGAATGGCTGCCTGTCCTGCTGAGTTACTCCACCATTTTGTGTCTAAAAGTTTTCTGTACATCGGCATGCAATTTATAAGATGACAAATAGGAAACTCAAATATCCATGTTTGCACATTTTTTTTTACATGGATAGATTAAATTAGAGTAATTATTAACTATATTTTCCTTATAGTGTCACAGGCGGGTGCTTGCATGGGTTTTGTGATAATTTGTCTGCACAGATAAGAGTTAACTAAGAATTTGTTAACTTCCGCAAGAATTTGTTAACTTCCTATTTTTAACTTATGGCTTCAGCAGCTAATAGGAAAATGCCAAATTCAATTGTTGGTTTATGGAATTCAAAAACATCTAGTTGAGGCATTTGTTCAATATTTATTTGATGACCTGCCAGTCCCCATGTCAGATAAATGGAAACACAAAGCCTTAATTATAAACAGAGCTGTCAGCCTTGCCCTCACGGGATGCCAGGAATTTTGAAACCATGGTTATAAAATAGTTTAGAACATCTTGAGGACAAAATCGGCACTATATAAATGCAAGTTCTTTATCTTGTTTTGCTTTTTGCAATAAATACTACTACCTCTTTATTATACACAAGATAAAGGTTCTACATATTGACATAATGTATTAACATATTTAAATAGTTAATAATCTATTAGCTTGGCTAAATATACACACAATTGTTTCTCCAATGTTGAAGGTCTAGACTTGTGTGGGATTGTAGGTACTTTGCCACTAATGCAGATCCTATCATTAATTAGTTGGTATTGCTACTTGGGACTTCCATTTCGGGGTCGCAGTACATCCACCACATTTGAGGGAACCATTTAAGCAATGGTGGTTCTCAAAGCTAATATATTTTATGCTGCAGCATTCTACTCAAATGAAAGATTGTTACGAATGCAAACTTTCTCGTGCTTCAGATTTTACAGCATATTAAATGCATGAAAACATCCTGCAGTGGAAGAGTAACCATGTAAATGCAGTGAAATGCATGATGAAAAATATTAGTTGTTCCAATATTATGAAGACAAATGAGTAGGATCTACTCTAAACTTGAGTTAGACAATTTTGCATGATCTCAAACAACTTCAATGAATTATATAATTTATGTCGTTATTATGGATGTTTTGCATGCTTAGATACCATACAAAATTCGATTAAGCATAACTTGGTCTTATTTTAATACTTTGCCTGTATTCCTCTAATCTATTTGTACAGGAATAAGTTTAATTATCTGCCTCTATCTCTACAGTCTGCAGACTGCTCTTGTCAATTGAAAGATGAGTGACACACGTGGACGCAGTTTTGTTGAGGTTATTTGTGAGAAGTACAGCCCAGACAACTTCCCGTATCGACGAGGAATGGGTATTGGCATTCAAATCTCTTCTGGGCCCCAGGGCTCACCTGTGAAAGGTGAGTGAGCCTCTATATCTGCCACAAAACCTAGTTCTTGCTTGTTTTCTTGCAGAAAATGACCAATTTACCACTTATGTGGTCCTGAAGTAAAATGGATGTGATGATTGCAGACCCCAAGCAATTCCTTACATGCTTTAATGTTTCCCGTGCATTTGAACTGTAAATCCTGTTGATGTGTATTTATGCATCAAGGCTTCAACAAACCTCAGAATGCAAGCTTAACTCATTTATATATTTTTTTCTAGCATTTGGGAGAATTATCAATATGAATCTAGAAGCAATTTGCAAAGAAATCCATACCTTTAGGCAGGTTTTGGTATAGCACTATGGAAAAGGTCCCTTAATGATCACCGTTAAGGTTTTGAAATCTGAACGAAGGTTCTTCAGTCTGAAGAAGTGTCGCAATTCAAAATGTCGCCTATACTTGTTCTCCTGCGATGCTGCCTGACCTGCTGAGTTACCCCAGCACTTTGTGTTATCTTTTGTAAACCAGTATCTGCAATTCCTTGTTTCTACCTTTAAGTTTTAGATGTATAAATCCAAAGTATGAAGGTACATTTCTCGTTACTTTTAATCGGGATTTCTCCTGGGGCTGGGATGAGCTGTACAAAAGGGATGGGTTGCATCTTAACTGGAGGGGACCAACATCCTAGGACCAACATCCTAGCTAATGCTACACGGGAGGGTTTAAACTAGATTGCCGGGCGGTGGGATCTCGTACAGGACAGAGACACATGATAGGCTAGAAGTTGGTATGGAGGGTGGTGTGTGAAAGGTTATTGGAAAGAATAGGCAGGTGAAAGGCAGAGAGCGAGGAAGGAGGGTTGGTTTAAACTGCACGTATTTTAATGTACGGAGCCTGACGGGTAAGATAGATGAGCTTAGGGCATGGATAGGTACGAACTACTAAGACATTGTAGCCATGACTGAAACCTGGTTAAAGGGAGGGGCAGGACTGGCAGCTCATTGTTCCGGGGTACCGGAGAGACGGGTGAGGGGAAAAAAAGGAGGGGGAGTTGCATTGTTTTTTAAGGAGGATGTCACGGCAGTGATCAGAGGTGACATTGCGGATGGTTCATCTAGTGAGGCTATATGGGTGGAGCTGAGGAACAAAAAAGGGATTGATCACCTTGTTGGGAATGTACTACAGACCCCCGAATAGTCAACGGGAATTAGAAGAACAAATATGTCAGGAGGTTGCAGACAGCTGCAGGTCAAATAAGGTTGTTGTAGTAGAGGATTTTAACATTTTCCAATATAGACTGGGAAAATCATAGTGAAGGGTTTAAATGGGGTGCAATTCCTCAAAAGTGTTCAGGAGAGTTTTCTTAAGCAGTATGTAGAGGCCCCAACATGTGAGAGGGCAATGCTGGATCTAGTATTGGGAAGGGCAAGTTAATGAAGTGTTTGTGGAAGAGCCTTTGGGGACCAGTGACCCCAGTTCGATTAGGTTTAAAATAATTATGGATAGGGACAGAGAGGGTCCACGTGTTAAAATTCTCAACTGGGGTAAGGCCAGCTTTGAGGGTATGAGAGAAGGTCTCGCTCAAGTTGACTGGAACAGGTTAATTGAAGGGAAAGGAACATCGGCCAAGTGGGATGTTTTTAAAAGTGTGCTGACAAAAGCTCAGGATATGTATGTCCCAGTTAGAGTGAAGTGCAAAGCAGGCAAACGTAAGGAAGTTTGGCTGACGAGGGAAATTGAGGCGTTGGTCAAAAGCAACAAGGATGCATGGGACAGCTCCAAGTGCATACCTGGAGGAGATTCGGGAGCTAAGGAATAAACTGAAAAAAGAGATCAGAAGGACTAAAAGGACCCAGAAGACAGCACTGGCGGATAGCATTAAGGACAATCCCAAAAGATTTAATAAATATATAAGGGGGAAAAGGGTAACGAGAGAGAGTGGGACCTCTCCGGAATCAAAGCGGTCACCTCTGTGTGAAGCCACAGGAGATGGGCAAGGTCCTCAATGAGTATTTGTCCTCTGTATTTACCGAGGAAAAAGACAGTAGGACGGAGGAACTTGGGACAGTCAATGGAAGTGTCTTGAGAGCAGTCAGTGTTACTGTCGAAGGTACTGTCATGTATGAAGGTGACAACTCTCCAGGGCCTGATCAGATATGTCCGAGGACATTGCGGGGAACTAGAGAGGAAATTGTGGGGGCCATGGTTGAAATTTATGAATTGTCCTTAAATCCAGGAGAGATGCTGGAAGACTGGAGGGTGGCATATGTTGTGCCTCTTTTCAAGAAGGGCTGCAAGGAGAATGCTGCAAACTATAGGCCGGTGAGCTTAACATCTGTAGTTGGAAAGGTACTGGAGAGTATTCTGAGGGATAGGTTATACAGGCATTTAGATGGGCAAGGGCTGATTGGGGATAGTCAGCATGGTTTTGTTCGTGGGAGGTCGTGTCTCACAAATCTGATTTTTTTTTTTGAAGACGTGACCAAAAGGGTCGAAGAGGGCAGAGCTGTAGATGTGTACATGGATTTCAGTAAGGCATTCAACAAGGTTCTGCATGGTAGGCTGCTCTGGAAGGTGAGATCGCATGGGATCCAAGGAGAGATAGCTGAATGGATAGCAAATTGGCTCCATGGAAGGAAGCAGAGGGTGATGGTGGACGGTTGCCTCTCGGACTGGAAGCCTGTGACTAGTGGTGTGCCTCAGGGTTCAGTGCTGGGCCCCGTTACTGTTCGTCATCTACATCAATGATTTGGATCAGAACATACAGGGCAAGATTAGCATATTTGCTGATGATACAAAAGTGAGTGATTTTGCAGATAGTGAAGATGGATGTGAAAGTTTGCAGCAGGATCTGGATCGTTTGGACAGGTGGGATGGAGGAATGGTTGATGGAATTTAATACAGAGAAGTGTGAGATGTTGCATGTTGGGACTTCGAACAAGGGCAGGACCGACACAGTGAATGGTAGGCCTCTGGGTAGTGTTGTAGAGCAGAGGGATCTAGGAGTACAGGTACAGTTCTTTAGCAACTTGTCAGTTTCTTTGTTGAACTAAATTAAGGCGCATGTTGCAATCAAAAGCGCTTGAATCAATGGGTTGGGAAGAAAGCCAAACTGTAAGAAAGAGGACTGCGCCTCCTGAAGGTCGAGTTGCAGGTTGATAGGTGGTCAAAAAGGCTTTTGCACTTTGGCCTTCATCAGTCAGAGTATTGTGTAGACGTTGGGAAGTCAAGTTGTAGTTGTATATGTCGTTGGTGAGACCACATTTAGAACATTGTGTTCAGTTCTTGACACCATGTTATAGTGTTAAGCTTGAAAGGGTTCAGAAAAGATTTACGAGGATGTTGCCAGGACTAGAGGGAGTGAGGGGAGAGGTTGAGTAGGCTGGGTCTCTATTCCATGGAGCGCAGGATAATGTGGGGTGATCTTCTAGAGGTGTACAAAATCATGAGAGGAATAGATCGGGTGGATGCACAGAGTCAATTGCCCAAAGTAGGGGAATCGAGGACCAGAGGACTTGGGTTCAAGGTGAACGGGAAAAGATTGAATGGACATCTGAGGGGGAACATTTTCACACAGTGGTGGGTGTATGGAACATGCAGCCAGAGGAGGTAGTTAAGGCTGGGACTATCCCATCGTTTAAGAAACAGACTGGTACGTAGATAGGACCGATTTTGGGGGGGATATGGACCAAGCGCAGGCAAGTGGGACTAGTGTAGCAGGGACATTGTTGGCCGGTGTGGGCAAGTTGGGCCGAAGGGCCTGTTTCTACAGTGTATCACTCTGTGACTATTACTAAAAAGTTTACCTACCTTAACACTAATTAGAAAAATTGTTAATGCTAAAGGATTCGTTCCTGTGGATTGGAGGTTAGCTAATGTTATCCCACTGTTCAAGAAAGGAGCGAGAGAGAAAACGGGAAATTACAGACCAGTTAGCCTGATTTCGGTGGTGGGAAAGATGCTGGAGTCAATTATTAAAGAGGTAATAATGGGGCATTTGGATAGCAGTAAAAAGATTAGTCCAAGTCAGCCAACAAGTCAGCATTTATGAAAGGAAAATCATGCTTGACTAATCTTCTGGAATTTTTTGAGGATGTGACAAGTAAAATGGATGAAGGGGAGCCAATCTATGTAATTTGAGGAAGGACATCCTTGTGATGCAGCGTAGGTTCACGAGATTGATCCCTGGGATGACGGGAGTGTCATATGAGGAAAGATTGAAAAGTTAGGCTTGTATTCACTGGTGTTTAGAAGGATGAGGGGGATTCTTATAGAAACATATCAAATTATAAAAGGACAGGAGAAGCTAGATGCAGGAAAAATGTTCCCAATGTTGGGCTAGTCCAGAACCAGGGGCCACAGTCTTAGAATAAAGGGGAGGCCATTTAAGACTGAGGTGAGAAAAAACTTTTTCACCCAGAGAGTTGTGAATTTGTGGAATTCCCTGCCACAGAGGGCAGTGGAGGCCAAATCACTGGATGGATTTAAGAGGGAGTTAGATAGAGCTCTAGGGGCTAGTGGAATCAAGGGATATGGGGAGAAGACAGGCACGGGATATTGATTAGGGACGATCAGCCATGATCACAATGAGTGGCGGTGCTGGCTCGAATGGCCGAATGGCCTCCTCCTGCACCTATTTTCTATGTTTCTATGAAACATTTCCCATGATGGTCATTCATTAGAGAGTTGAAGATCAAATTATGATCTTCATGACATATAGGAGTTATTGAGCTTTTCACCATCAAAAATGCTTGTAACCGGCCATCATATAACAAATTCAACATTTTAATATACTAGATCCACACAATGAATTGACGCTGAACTCGGAATCTGCCCCATTTCTTGCTTCCTTATATATTGGCCCTTGTGTACTTTGGTTCCCTGAATGAATTGTGGTTTTGAAGTAAGGAATGATTTCCTTGCATGCAAACTTTGGTATCAGAAAGGAATAACTTAACCATTAATAGAATTATGTCTTTCCCATCTATTGTTTCTGAGGGGAAAATATGCAAAATAATTCTCTGTTAAAGTTGGTCTATTATTTACTCCATTGTCCAGAATTAAACAGAGTATATGTTTCCTTTAGCACGTCTAAACCTTCCAGCTATCCTCGTGCTGGATGGTTGTGGAATTAACACTGCTGGAGAGGAAAGTGACATTGCTGCCATCTGCTCACATGTTTGTGAACTCGACTTATCCAATAACAATCTACAAGACTGGTACGAGGTAAATAGGTTATGATCCAAGAATTGCAAAGTACAGATGGTAGGTTTTACACACATTGCATGTGCTGCTATATCTTTTGTACACTATTTCACTAACAAGGTTTAAGAAAACTTGGTCTTTATTAGTGAAATTGATTAGCTTTTTCTCCTGTTTCAGTTAAGGCATAATCATTTTTTTTTTCTGTATTAGCCTTCTCTACTTACCTCCTTTTGCAGGCATTGTCTTGTTAATGGCACACAGTTCTAAGGTAGTTACCGTACAAAACGGAAATCTCTGGAAACATGATTGAGATCAATCAGCAATTCAGGAGAAAACCAGCAAGCTAACTTTTTGGGTGCATCTCATTCCTCAGAAGTATTTTCATCTTGTGCTTCTCCCAGTAAATAATGATGGCCAGCAATTTAACGGCATATTGGCATCACGGATAATATCAGTTCTTTCTTCATCTGATGTTGATCAAACTCTTCCAGTAGAGATCACTGGGTCAGAAATAAGAACTTTGAGATGTTTCTCTTCAAGTGGGCGGCACAATGGCGCAGTGGTCAAGTTGCTGCAATCTCTTGGAACTCAATGTAAATGTCACAACTACTACCATATAATTAGACTGATCCAGTTAAGTTTCTAATCAATATTTAATTCTACCCCACCTCCAATCAGCAATTTTCTAGGAAATACAGTGCCGGTAATATTACTGGCAAGAGGAAGCGGTTAGACACTCTTTTTGAAAATGGTCAAAAGAACATCATGTTATTTGCCAATCAACCCATGGCAAGTCTTGGAGGTAATATTTGAGAAGTTGCAAATAGATGAGGTTACTCATAGGCACTTGTGGCTTATGTTTGGGAGAGGTAAAATAATCGCCTGGGATCTGCATAGAAATATTATCAGTACCAAGTAGAACAGCAGCTGTTTCCTTTTGTAAGTTGCAGAAAGTTTGGGAATTCTACATAAATGTATATAAATTAACAGTTATGTGATGGTGATTCTCCAACTGCGTTTCACTACCAAACTAGATAGATAGATAGAGATAGGTAGATAGATAAGATAAATAAATACTTTATTAATCCCCTCGGGACACCAATAACAATAAGACACAACATTAAAGAATTTAACAAAAAACATAAAAACATCCCCCCACAATGGTTCCCACTGTGAGGGAAGGTAGCAAAGTCCAGTCCTATCCCCTGTTCGTTCATGGTCGGGCCTATTGAGGCCTCCGCAGTCGCCGCTATGGCAGCTCGATGCTTCAGGCCCTCTCGCCGGATGATGGAACGCGTCGGCAGAACCCTCTCAGCGACTTGGAGTGTCTGCAACGGTTCCTTCCCGGAGACAGCGGCACCCGAAGTCCACAGGCCGCGCTGGTCGGAGCTCCAACGCTGGCGATCTCGGCGAGAGATCCCAGGGTCTGCAGTGTTTAAAGTTCAGCGCCGCCCCACAGCTCGACGCTCCACGGACCGCAGCTCCACGATGTTGGAGTCGACGGTCTCAGCACTCCGGAGCCCACTGCATGACGACCCGGGTAAGGCATCGCCCGCTCCGTGATGATGCTTCAGCGCTGTGCCGCTGCCGAAGCTGAAGTCCTGCTCGGTCACGGCAGCAAACGACACTCCAGTCCCATTGGTAGGCCGCGAGGAAGGGGCAAAGATACGGCTCGGAGAAAAGCCGCATCTCCGACCAGGTAGGGACTGAGAAAAATAGTTTCCCCTTTCTCCCCTCCACCCCCCCACATAAAAAAGATTAGACCTCCAAAACAAACACTTTTTAACTCACTAAAAATGTTTAAAAAAAGGGCAAAAGGACTAAAATTTAGGTACTTAAAATGACATTGGCAAACAGCCAATTGACAATTGGTCGATGATACATTTCTGAAACATCAGCTCATTTGCCCATCCGACGGCCACTAAAATTTGGTTGAAGGACACGTACCTCCATTTGACCGCCAACATAGCTGCTGCCCTAGTATAATGAGATGTAAACACACTCTCTAAATGATATACGGACATTGATGCTGACCTGGCGGAATGAGACATACAATCGTCAATGTTAAAACCTGTTGCAGCCACCTTGAAATAGTCTGAACCGACCTTTTCTTGTGTAATTGTTTATTAACGAATACACAGTGCTGAATCCATACTTCTAAGGATTCTGGTGGCCTTGATAACATAAAATTGAGACAGTGGGGTATTCAAATGCTCTTAAAACCATGCCAGCCCTGGTCAGCTCTGCTAGACCAGAATGAATATGTAATGGCATGAACGGCCAATTCCATCCTGTCCAGCCACAGCGTTTGCAATGTTTTGCTGTCGTTGTGCTGATATTAGACTCATAACTAAGGATATAGCTGGAACCCCTTGGTGAAATAATGTTTACACATTTACAATAACCAACTGCATAATCTTGTGAGTTCTTGTATCAAGATCTTTTTTAACAGCTTGATATCCGGGTTGGACCCGACAATGTAGTTCCCTTATGTTACAGCTGTAATTTCTCTATAACTGAACTATTGTCAATATCACTTAAAATGAACTGGAAATGTCAGTAATTTGTATCGTATCAAATGTATCATAATATTTAACAACATTTCCGATCCCCTCAATGGGATGTACTGCTTTTTTGGATGCTATCCATGCATACTGCTGTGAACACCCTCATGGCTAAATGTGACAACATGAGGCATAAGTTAATCCATTGAAAATGTGTAAGTCAATAATCGTTTTACTGTGCAAAGACCAGTCTCCTGAACCACAGTTTAAAACAGCAAGTTCTTGCTTTTTGGCATAACTGAATACTTGTGCCATAATGCCTGATGAAGCAGGCAACATGGATGCTTGACCAGTCCGATAGTACGAATCCAAACGAGGTCTTGCTGACTGTTTTAAGACCTAGCTAATGAGGAAGACAAAGTCCATTCCTCCTATTGAAACGAGAATATATTTCTCCACACTGTTGTGTCACATATTTTTGCAAACAGTGAACATGCATAAACATGACAAACATTTGATAAAGTATTGAATCATGCTTTCATCACACTTTGAGATCCAACATTTATTCTGTGTTATCAATCTAAACTGGACGATACACCAGTGGCAAGGATTAATTACAGGATATTCTTCCTAATTACCATGAGACTAACATATGTCACCATTGTAGAGCAGCAACTTAACTTTGCATGAAGAATATGTATATTCACTCAAAACCTTACTCAACGGTGCATTAAGTGTATATATTTAGTTGATACCAACAACTGAAGAATTGTTGCTCATGCAATCTCCACTACCTTTGAGTAGGTGATGGTATTTGAAACTTCTCATCTTAGAGTCCGAACATCAGTTCATAATAACTGAATTCAACCGACCACACTACTGTAGTGATTTTCAAGTTCAATGAGTATGGTCATGTTCAGCAATGCTGAATACTGTTACTTCATCATTGTGGCTGAAGTGGCCTCAGCTGACAATAGCACAAGGTTGTTAGCAACAATCTAATTGCTACTTACACAATATCAGGTCCTTGATTAGCTCAGCTGCAACCCAGCTGCCATATTGCCAATTACTTTAATCAGTTTTGTAACAGATTGCTATAACCCCAATCTCTTGCCACAAGGTGGAGACAAGGATAATAATAATTACAGGTAAATCCCAATGACCAATAACAGTCTATCCCATACTGCAAAGCCCACTGTTATAGTACAGTTACATTGTCTTTGATAACCTTTGTAATGGGATTTGTATAACATGAATCTCTTACCTTATGAACCTGTTGAAGTCGGAAGTAAATGTTTTACATACAGAAGTTCATATGCCAGAAACTCATCATTCTTCATAATAACATGCCAACCCTGCCTTTTTCATGCGTGGTTTGCATGAGAACCTGCCCAATTTCCAAACCCTGGCCATAATCCAACTTACTTGGAATGCTCCAGCTGTGCCTCAACCAAATATTTTACCCCTTGTGTGTTGTGCAAACAAATATAAATATTACAACTTATGAACGGTGAACTACCCAAATTTTGGAAGGAATTTTGGCTAGACCCATTTAGTTGAGCATGATCGGAAGGTGCATGGAATTTCTGAGCTATCATGCTGCCCCCAGCTCCAGTGAACCGCTACTGCCGATGAGCACCTGGGGTGTGTTTCTGAACGATGAATTTTGCCCGTTGATGGCCGAATTAATTCATCTGACAGGCTTCTTCCCCTGTAGAATAACCAATTCAGCGGCTAGCTCTCACATCCCCCTGTTGGCGTTGTTCACTGCCGGCACATATGTACTTGAGTCTGTTCTATTGACATCTTAAGAGCCCGGAGTCATCTTAATCTTTTGCTCTTCCCTTCTAAGAAGGGTGATTCGTAGGCAACTCTAACAGGCGCTGCCGCAGGCCGTAGGATACAATACTGATATGAACCCATTGGCCTTACCCCAATAGAATATTTTACTGGAATGGCAACTTAATTGTCAGGAAAGGTACCTCTGACACGTGCCCTTCATCCCTTTGGGTATGCCCCACGGCCAAACCCCGAGACTTAGTGTCAGCCGGATACTGACCCATCTTGGTCTCTGCCTCCGAGAGGGAGACCTTTGCAGCACTGTATACAACAGTTGCTGTATAATGATAGTCGTTTCAACGCACTATCCAGCCACGGTGAGGAATTCATCCTCCGACTCCGTGGGCCTTGCTCTCTAACCCCGGTGGAGAATCATCTCCCGACCTTGTTGGAAAGTGATATTCCATCATCGGAAACCCTACATGACAGCGTTGCTGGCGCGCCTAAGTCAAATAAAGGCCGGCGCATATTTACTGCTCTTTAAATGCTAAACATGCACTTATACAGCATGATTACGCTACCTATCACCTATATGTGATAAATGTCCATGAAGCACTCTGTCACACATTGTACGCAGATTTTAGAATCAGGAATGCTCGAAAGTTATTTATATTACTATGATACAAAGTTAATCATACTTAGGCCGGAAACGGAACAAATAATTACAAGGAATCATAGAAGCCCTTTTATCGACTATGGTTTAATAATTGGGAAAAAATTAATATTAAAATTTTGGAAAGGCCCTGTATCCCCAACAATTAAAATGTGGAATACAGAAATGTTGGAGACACTTCATCTGGAGAGATTGAGGACTTGTCCTATGGACAGGTTAGATCTCTTCAGAGGAGATTATGGTCTCCCTATATTAAATATTCTACAGGGTCATAATGGTTCGGCACGAGGGACTTGACTGAGCCTGAATATTTGAATAGATGAAGAAATATACATAACAAATCATGAATATATCTCCAAGACGGATTAATTTAGTAATACTTCCAATCTCCATCAAACTTTTCACATTTTCTTTTCTCTATTCTTTTTCTCTATCTTTCTATCTTTAATTAAGGAAAAAAGTATAGAAACACATATATCTTAAATTTTTAATACGTACACACTTATTCAGTATGAATATAAATATCACTAACTTTATGAAAGTAATTATATAAAACTATGTATTTTCAATTATACAATAATTATAATTTTAAATTAAAATCAAATAATACAAATATTATTAATATTTTGATAACATTATGAATATCAAAAAAACTTTGTTTAAGATTGGGTACTACGTAGTTATACTAGCGGGGATTTCTATTTGGTAATTAGAAGAATATTATGCATTTGAGAAATCTAAGTGTATTACATATACTACATATACTTCCAATTATATAAAATAAATAACAATGAAATGTATAATGGATAATATTACAATTAACATAAATAGTATTAATCGATAATCAATATGTTATAATTTTATATATTATATAACTCTCAATGTCGTACAAGAGTGTACTTGGTATATATTGTTTCTACAATAAAAAAATTTAAAAAAAAAAAAAAAAAAAAAGGATACAATACTGATATGAACCCATTGGCCTTACCCCAATAGAATATTTTACTGGAAGCAACTTAATTGTCAGGAAAGGTACCTCTACATATCATTGGGATATCATGTATGCCTCCGAGAGGAGACCTTTGCAGCACTGTATACAACAGTTGCTGTATAATGATAGTCGTTTCAACGCACTATCCAGCCACGGTGAGGAATTCATCCTCCGACTCCGTGGGCCTTGCTCTCTAACCCCGGTGGAGAATCATCTCCCGACTCCGTGGGCGAGCAGATATGTGTGAATTTGAGCAACCCTCTGACAGGCGTTGCTGGCGCCGCCTTTCATAAAGGCCGGCGCTTTTGTCATGAACAGCCCTGCATCAGGCGCTGTTGGCACGCCTCTCCTATAGGCCGGCACTTCACACATGACGCAGCCCTGTCAGTCGCTGCTGATACAGCTCTCCCGTAGGCCGGCACTTTCATATATGAAGCAGCCCTGTCCGGCGCTGCTGGCGCGGCCTGTCCCATAGGCCCGCACATTTTGCACGTGAAGCGGCACTGCTGGCGTGGCCTGTCCCATAGGCCCGCGCTATTGCTGTGTAAGCTCACTAAATCAACATTTAGTGTACAGCTTTACCTGTGAAAATATAAATCATAGCAACCTGTGCTAAACAATAATAACATTGTCAGAACAATATCATATATCAATAACTTTTTACTTTGCCTTAAGTTTTTTACTTAAAGAAAAAACACTATAAAATACATACTTTTAATTATAAGGAGAATCCTTATATCCCAACTCACCTGAGGGCTGAATGAGTTCCAGTAATTTCTTGACTGGAGACCAACGTCTGTGAGCCACTGACCCCACTGTCAGTGGCTCCAGCGTTGCTTCTTTGCCGTTCCAACGGCATACCACAGGCTTGGAGCCGCTGACCACCCTGTCAGCGACTCAGTTTAATATTCCTTGCCGTTCCCACGGCATCCCTGCAAGTTGCGGAGCCGCTGTCCCCTCTGTCAGCGACTGTGCTTAATTTCCTGCCGTTTTTACGGCATCCCCGCAGGCTGGGGAGCCGCTGACCCCGTCAGCGACTCTGCTAAAATTTCTTGCCGTTTTTACGGCATCCCTGCAGCTGGGGAGCCGCTAACTGCATTGTTAGCGGCTCCTTATCTCGCAACCCGTTCAATTTTGCTGGTTTTTCCGCATTTGCGGTCGGACTGAAATTTCACCACAGTCCATAACCAGCAAGTTGTCGGTCTGTAAAAAGAGGCTCCTGCCTAAAACCCCTGGTAAGTAAAAATAAACTTACCTTTAAGTTTAACTTACCACAGGCAGGAGCTCAGTCCTGGCTGACTGGTGCTTGCGCCAATGCGGCTGATGTAATGCTGCGCAGGCGTCCTGGCGGGCCTTCTTCACATAATCACTCACGTGACTCCGAAGTAAAATTGTTTTTTTAAGTATACATCCATTTGCCTTTAAAATTACAATTGAATCTGCATCCTTTACTCGTTCAGACAGTGCAATTCAGATAATTCAGTCTACTGCAAAATAATGTATTTCCTCATCTCACCTTTTGTTCTTGGCTTTGCATTTGACTTGCTGAAAATTTATTGCTTCATACTTCTTGGCATAAAATGTTATCAACTATATATCTGTCCTGAAGTTTTATGCTCCTGAAGTGTTCTTTGCTGTTTACCATAACTCCATGTTTTGTGTCATCTATAGACTAAAGAATTAGGTAGGGTATAATCAATTAGGTAGGGTAGAATCACGCTGTTTATATTCATTAGAAATAGCATGGTTTCAATATATGAGGTCACCACAGAATACTTCACATCTATCTGATAAACTGCCATTGACTGCTGCTACTATTTTTCTTATTTCTTTCTTGTCAGTTTTCCATTCATACTGCCACTTCCACTTAAATCTCATGGAGGTTTTGGTGATATCTGTCAAATGTTATTTGAAGGTACATATCTACAAAGTCAGCCATGCTGTCTTCAACAACTCTCTATTGCTTTGTTAATGAATTCATTGCGTTGGTGACTATGATTTCTCTTTATCAAATCAGCACCAGTTGTAATATAGTAACCCTTATTGAAGTGGCAGTTAAAATGGTCTCGGGTGATTCTAAAATGTTCCCAACCTTCAATTGCCTGGCTGTATTTGTGCAATGTATCCTTTTTTTTAGTTTGTCCTATAAACCTCTGACACTTTTCCCATATCTAAAGGAATTTGGAAGATTATGAGAAAGTCCTCTTCAATTTCCACTTAATTTCCTCTGGTAACCTGCTTGTGTGCTGTCCAGAATAGATGTCATTTTTACATTTGGTGAAGAGCCAAGCTTTAGAATTGCTTTGGAGATGCAGGGAACCAGATTCAGGAATCTTGAGTAAAACACAAAGTATTGGACTAACTCAAGTGGTCAGGTAGCACCTGTGGCAGGGCTGTATTAGGGCTGGAAAATGGGTGACGGCGGGACAAAGGCTGGCAATTGATACGTGAGGGAGGTGGGGGTTAGAGATGCATAAAGGGGTGGGATGGTGGGAGAAATGTGTATGCACTAGGATTGATGTGCCCCCCCTCCTTCTGAAGAATGGTCCGGAACCAAAACATCACCTATCCATACCTTCCACAGATGCTGCCTGACACGCCGAGTTACTTGGGCACTTTGTGCTGTATTTAATATTGCTTTGCTTGTTTTCTTTCAATCAATTTGTTTTCTACTATCGTTTATTGGCATCGTCCTCGTCTTCATTTGTAATCTTAGCGATGCCTCCTGCCTCCGCGAGCAGATCTCCTTTTGTATCCTAAATACACAACTCCTCCTTTAACTTTTACTATTCTACTTGTTCAGATGACATCTGGGTGTCTTTGCTCTTGTTTCCTCGTCAAGTTCTTTGCACTTCATGCATTCAACGTGGTTCTTCACCATATTTATAATATTGTCTTTTATCACTAGTCACCTGATTTATTTTAGTTTATATACCATTGCCCATCTCAAAAATGTGATGCTCTTTCTTTCCCTCCTGTTGGAAAATGCCTTGTCTGTTCTTGACCCAAGTGTTCAACATTCTGAGTCCTCCTACTATTCACTAATTATTTTACCTTCCAATCCACCTCAACCTATTCCCTTTGAAACCACTTAATGCAAAGAAAAAAACAGCAGGTGCTGAATATGTGCAATTAAATGTTAGCAAACATCTATGGTGAGGTGTATTTGGGGTTAATGACCTTTCATCATTAGACCTGAACATCCTGATTCTTGATTGTTACTTGCCTCTTTTGTCACTATCCAACAGTTGTTATATTTCTCGCTGAATTTTCAGCACCAATAAAGCAAACAGATTTGTAAATGCACGTAATTATATAGTTCCTGTTTTATTGCTAGCCTTGAGTAAGATTAAGTTTATGAAACACTTCCATGAATCAAACAGACCATATTTTATTCAAATTTGTTTTAATTTTTTGTGCTAATGTTTAATGATCTAAATAATTAATGCAAAATTGGGACCCATAACAATGTAATGCCACAAATAATCATCTGTGCCTGTTATCTTGAGAAGCCTCCCATGCACATCTGTCATTCATCATCTTTGCTGCTTGCTGAAATCACTGTCACCCATTTCAGCTTCACACATCTGCATAATCCATATCCCATTGAACATCTTAGCTGATTTCAATGAGCCACTAACTTTTTTAAATTGGTTTCCATGTAAGTCGCCAGCTTGGTTGGAATCAATAAAACTCTATGATGTATGTTTGCTGAAATAAAAGCATTCAAACTGCATTTTGATGGTACATTCATGCAACATAGAACAAAGATTTCACTCCCCCACTTTTTATCGCAGAATTATAAAACCATAAGACACAAATCAGAATTAGAAAATTCAGCTTGAGTCTGCTGTGCCATTTGATCATGGCTGATCTGTTTTTCCCCTCTCCATTCTCCTACCTTTTCCCCATAATCTTTGATGCCCTCACTAATCATGGAGCTAAAAGCATTGAAAAAGGCCTTTTAGTCCATCTTGTTCATGCCGAGTTGGTATTCTTGGCTAATTCCATTTGCCTGCATTTGACCCGTAGTCCTATCCATACATCTGTCCAAACGTCTTAAAAATTGCAATTGTATCTGCATCTTTAGCTTTCTTTGGCAACTCGTTCCAGAAGAGGGCTATCCTCTGAGTGAAGAAGTTGCCCCTGAGGTCCCACTTCCTCACTCACCTTGTACTGTATCTATGCCCTCTAGTTTTTAAATTCTCAACCCTGGGGAAAAAGACTGAGCATTCACTTTATTCATGCCCCTCACGATTTTGTCCATCTCAATAAGGTCACTCTTCAGACTTCTACATTTCATGAAATAGTCCCAGCCTGTCCAACCTCTCAATTCAAGCCTGCAAGTCCAGTTAAAATCTTGGTGAATCTCTTCTGCACCTTTTCCAAATTAATGACATCATTTCCTTTTGCTTGCCAACCAAAAACGCGAACAGTGTAACCTCACCCAACAATTTGTACAACAGCATTGTGTACAAACTTTAGTTCTCACTGCCATTTCCAATGAAGGCAAGCATGCCAAATGCTTTTTTTCATCTCACTCTTTACCTGACTCACCACTTTCAGCGAACTGTACTCTCAGATTCCTCTGTTCTGCAGATTTTCCTTTTTAAGTACATAAATTTAATACGGAAAATCTCCTATCTTTTAAATAATACACAAAAAAATCCAGGAATTACGTAGACTTCCTGTATTTTTTTGTGTGTTATTTAAATGTTTCTCATCGCTGACCCTCTTAATTCCACTTCTAAAATGTGAGGTGAAATCTGATCGCAAATGCCTTGTTAGTAGCTGAGCATAAGAGTCGAGCTTGTAATTGAATACGCAGAGTGGTGGTGCATGAAAATAGCAGCAGATTTTTATTCTTTTGCTGCACATTTCATTACTGGTAAGGCCACTAATTATCACCTTTCCTAAATGGTCTCAAGCAGATGGTGGTAAGCTGGAACTTGAACAATTATATTGGTTTGAAAGATTCAAGATTTTAGTCCCAACCTTGCTGAATAAAGGACAATATATTTCTAAAACAGAATCGTGTATGAATTTAAGAGCAACCAATGTCTGATGGTTCAAACATTCTGCTCTACTTGGTGGCAAAGCTTGTTGGTTTAGGAAATGCAGCTGAAGATGCCAAAAAGATTGAATGCAAGTTTATTTTGTCAATTTGACCATGTTCCTGCAGTGCCTTAATGATCGGAAGAGGGAATGTTTAGAATGATTGGGCTAATCAAGCTGCTTTGCAATGCAAGGTGTTAATCTTTTTTGGGCTGCATTTATTCATCGAGTATTTCAAGATCTTTGCGATGTATTTTACAGACAGTGAAACTCTTAGGAGTCAAGATGAGTCGGTTGTCATAGGAGACCCAGTCTCTGACCTGTTAATGCAGCCAAAGTACTTATGTGACTATTCCATTTAGGTTTCTGGTCAATGGTGACTTCTCGAATGTTACTGGTGGTAGGAGTTGCTGGTAATGAAGCTAAATGTTATGGGGAAAGTGGTTATTCTTGTTTGTTGGAATAGTGATTGCTGACAATTCCGTGCCCTGCGTTCTACACTGGCTGCGATGCTCCGGCACCAACAGGCCCTCACTCTGACATACAGCCTAGTCATTGCGGACATATTGACTCTGGCGTGGGTTGATTCATTATTTGAAGAGTTGTAAATGGAATTAAGCATGGTAACTATCAGAAAAAAATCCTTCCTGACGGAGGAAAGTTCATCATTAAATTTCAAAAGATTTTGTGTATTCAACATTATGGAGTTTTTACATTCGTGTCCATGTGTTGAAATGATTGACCTTCATTCTTTGTTTGTTTTATTATGACTCAAAGCAATGCAGTACAAGTAAAGAACCTGTAGACCATCTAGCAATTCCCATGTAATTGAGACCAGTCCTTGTACATCACAATGTTAATACTTTCCACAGGCAAGTTGGGAAGTATGGATTCTGAATAGCAGATAGAACTAGCATACAGAACACCCAGAATTCAACTAAATGGCCGAGCATGCTTGATAGTCTAAATGCTCTCCTCTTATTCCTGTGATAAAGAACAAAAGTGATGGTAACCAGTTGTATCATCTAATTAGTACTTTAAAAAAAAAAAGTACTTGTAGAAGTAAAGTAGAATTAATTTGGAAGCATTCCAGGGTTTTAGGCCAAGATGGTTTAAATGTTGTTGGTGAAACTAGAAGGTGATAACAATGCCATGGTGTTTGAATGTTCTGGTATTGAGAGGCGACTATGTAAAAACACTGCTGTAATTTTTACATGGTATACAATGTATACAAATCTGACAATGTGCACTTTAACCACATGTGATTTATTTTTTTTTCCTAGTACAAATTTCAAACTGTGGAGCACAGAGGCAAATAAATAAATGATGGGTATTTGTCCCAAGCATTATGGAGGCCACTGTATAACTGAAAACTTGATGGTGTGCCTATACTTGTGAACTCACCTGGCAGGGATGCAGAAATGTGGAGAAAAGCAGAACTAGCAACATAAGGCATGGAATAGAATCTGCTTCTGCTGAATGATAGCAAAGGCATGTAGCAAATATGGCAGGCTAGTTGAAGGCAGAGATGGACATGTGGAAATATGGTATTTTAGCTGAAACCAAAACATGGCTTTAATAGGGACAGGTGTAACCATGTTGGTCAAAGAAATAAATCGCAACATGAGAAAGCCAGATACAGTGGCTTGCAAAAGTTTTCATAACCCTTGAACTTTTCCACATTTTGTCACTTTACAACCACAAACATAAATGTATTTTATTGGGATTTTATGTGATAGACCAACACAAAGTGACGCATAATTGTGACATGGGAGGAAAATGATACATGGTTTTCAATTTTTTTACAAATAAAAAACTGAAAAGTGTGGCATGCAAAAGTATTCAGCCCCCTTTACTCTGATACCCCTAAATACAATCCAGTGCAACCAATTGGAAGATTTACCTAATTAGTAAATAGAGTCCACTTGTGTGTAATCTAATCTCAGTATAAATATAGCTGTTCTGTGAAGGCCTCAGAGGTTTGTTAGAGAACATTAATGAACAAACAGCATCATGAAGCCCAAGGAACACACCAGATAGGTCAGGAATAAAGTTGTGGAGATGTTTAAAGCAGGGTTAGGTTATAAAAAATATCGCAAGCTTTGAACATCTCACGGAGCACTGTTCAATCCATCATCCGAAAATGGAAAGAGTATGGCACAACTGCAAACCTACCAAAACATGGCCGTCCACCTAAACTGACAGACAGGGCAAGGAGAGCATTAATCAGAGAAGCAGCCAAGAGGCCCTTGGTAACTCTGGAGAGATCCACAGCACAGGTGGGAGAATCTGTCCACAGGACAACTATTAGTCGTGCACTCCACAAATCGGGCCTTTATGGAAGAGTGGCAAGAAGAAAGCCATTGTTGAAACAAAGCCATAAGAAGTCCCGTTTACAGTTTGCCACAAGCCATGTGGGGGACACAGCAAACATGTGGAAGGTGCTCTGGTCTGATGAGACCAAAATGGAAGTTTTTGGCCTAAATGCAAAACGCTATGTGTGGCGGAAAACTAACACTGCACATCACCCTGAACACACCATCCCCACTGTGAAACATGGTGGTGGCAGCATCATGCTGTGGGGATGCTTTTCTTCAGCAGCGACAGGGAAGCTGGTCAGAGTTGATGGGAAGATGGATGCAGCCAAATACAGGGCAATCTTGGAAGAAAACCTGTTAGTCTGCAAAAGATTTGAGACTGGGGCGGAGGTTCACCTTCCAGCAGGACAACGACCCTAAACATACAGCCAGAGCTATAATGGAATGGTTTAGATCAAAGCATATTCATGTGTTAGAATGGCCCAGTCAAAGTCCAGACCTAAATCCAATTGAGAATCTCTGGCAAGATTTAAAATTGCTGTTCACAGACGCTCTCCATCCAATCTGACTGAGTGAGCTATTTTGCAAAGAAGAATGGGCCAAAAATGTCAGTCTCTAGATGTGCAAAGCTGGTAGAGACATACCCCAAAAGACTTGCAGCTGTAATTGCAGCGAAAGGTGGTTCTACAAAGTATTGACTCAGGGGGGCAGAATACTTTTGCACGCCACACTTTTCAGTTTTTTTTGTAATAGAATTTGGAAACTATGTATCATTTTCCGTCCATTTCACAATTATGCACCACTTTGTGTTGGTCTATCACATAAAACCCCAGTAAAATACATTTACGTTTGTGGTTGTAACGTGACAAAATGTGGAAAAGTTCAAAGGGTATGAAAACTTTTGCAAGCCACTGTATATGGTTTGAATTAAAGAACAAAATGGGGAATGCAAAGTGAACTTTAGATCTTGAGGTAGTTTATGGAAAAATATAAGAGCAAATTTGTCAAATTTCTGGCACATACAATAACATTAGGCAGTGATAATGGAGGATATCAAGTGGCCTGCATTAATTAACATAGTTGGCATAAAAGGCATGGTCGGCACAGAATTATTGCGTTGCATTGAAGGACACTTTTAACCAATATGCACCAAGCCTGATAAAAGAGTAAGCCATTCTGCAGTTAAATTTGACTGGTGGTGGTAATTTCAGTGGGGAATCATAATTTTGTGTTGATAATTCTGTTAAATTTATAACAGTTATGGGAAAAGGCAAAGATAAAATTGGAATATGTTCTAATTTGTGGAAAAAGTATTTTGCATGTGCAATAAAGAAAAGCAAAGAAAGGAATCTTATTCAGACTCTGGGAATTTAATGCAGCAAGCAAGCCTAGGAGTATAGGAAGTTCAGGAGTGAAATTAAAAAGAAACATTAGGAAAGCAAAGAGAGGACATAAAAAAACACGTGAAATCAAAAAAAATCCAAATGAGATAACTAATGAAATAGTAGGGCCATCTTATTGAGGTGAAGAATGTAAGTAAGGTTCTTAAAACCGTGTCACTAGACACTGGGATGTGTGTCTTATTAAAAAATATTATATGGGATTCGGGCAGTAAAAGAGAAAGTTTTAAGGGGTATGCTTAAAAGTGGATCAATTTCCAGGGACAGACAAATTATGTCTTGGCTTGTTGGAAGAGGCAAGGAGGAAAATTGCAAAAATGTTTTGATCTCCCTGTCTGCCTAAGAGATGGCAGAGCATCAAAGGAGTGTTGATGGTCCTTAGGGTAGTGCTGATATGAATAGAAAATTGGTTGGCAGACAGGAATCAAAGAGTAGGGATTAACGGGTCCCTTTCAGAATGGCAGGCAGTGACTAGTGGGGTACCGCAAGGCTCGGTGCTGGGACCGCAGCTATTTACAATATACATCAATGATTTGGATGAAGGGGTTCAAAGTAACATTAGCAAATTAGCAGATGACACAAAGCTGGGTGGCAGTGTGAACTGTGAGGAGCATGCTATGAGAATGCAGGGTGACTTGGACAGGTTGGGGGAGTGGGCAGATGCATGGCAGATTAAGTTTAATGTGGATAAATGTGAGGTTATCCACTTTGGATAGCAGAAACAGGAAGACAGATTACTATCTAAATGGCATCAAGTTGGGAAAAGGGGAAGTACAACGGGATCTGGGGGTCCTTGTACATCAGTCTATGAAAGTAAGCATTCAGGTACAGGAGGCAGTGATGAAAGCGAATGGCATGTTGGCCTTTATAACAAGATAAATATAGGAATAAAGAGATCCTTCTGAATTGTACAGAGCCCTAGTGAGACCACACCTGGAGTATTGTGTGCAGTTTTGATCCCCTAATTTGAGGAAGGATATTCTTGCTATTGAAGGGAGTGCAGCGTAGGTTTACAAGGTTAATTCCCGGGATGGCGGGACTGTCATATGCTGAGAGAATGGAGCAGCTGGGCTTGTATACTCTGGAGTTTAGAAGGATGAGAGGGTATCTCATTGAAACATAAGATTGTTAAGGGCTTGGACACGCTAGAGGCAGGAAACATGTTCCCGATGTTGGAGGAGTCCAGAACCAGGGGCCACAGTTTAAGGATAAAACCCCTGTCTTATGGTGCGAGTTGACCCACGAGTGACCCAGAGTTGTCACTCGCGGTAATCACGTACACTAAACGTAGCGGGAACGTCGGAACTCTTGCGAGCAACTTAGTGACTCGTGGTGCTAACGGCAGGTACCCGTGAAACTTGGTAACTCGTGAAAAAAATCAAACATGTTTGATTTTTTCCACGAATCAAATTTACAGTTCAAGTTAAAAATTGAAACATTTTAAACTCGTTTATAACGTGGTAGCCCATGCGTTTACCTTAGTGATTCGTGAGTCTACCGTGGGAACTCTTTTAACTCAGCGGGCAGGCAGCATCTCTGGAGAGAAGGAACGGGTAACGGGATGACATTTCCAAATTTCTCCAGCCCCATGCGTTCACTTTTTTCAACTAGCATCTGCCCTTTCTTGTGTATGACATTATTTGTATCTACAGTGTCTTGTGTCTTGGCAATTCATGATTCAAACACACACAATGCTGGGGTCACACACACACACACACACAGTGCTGGGGTCACACACACGCACGCGCGCACGCACTCGCACTCGCACTCACACTCACACTCACACTCTCTCTCTCTCTCTGCTGGGGTAACTCACACACACACACACACACACACACGAACAATGCTGGAGTAACTCTCGCACACACACAATTCTGGAGTAACTCAGCGGGACAGGCAGCATCTCCGGAGAGAAGGAATGATGATGCCTCGAGTCAAGACCCTTCCTTAGACCGCTACCCAGAGATGCTGCCTGTTCCGCTGAGTTACTCCAGCATTTCGTCTATCTTTAAACCAGCATCTGGACTTCCTTCCCACATAATAACCAATGAGATTCCCCACTAAACATCCGTGTCCTCATTGTTCCCCTCTCTGTCTTCCCCAGACCTGTGTATATGTATATGTGTAAATGTATATATACTTTGCGTGGTTCCTGGGTTGCCTACTGCTGGGTAACTCCGCGAAAAATCATCCCCCTGCATTTCAAATCTAAATCTCTCGCCTATATATGTATGTATGTGTGTATTTGTGTGTGTCTCTCTCTCTGTCTGTCTGTCTGTCTGTCTGTCTGTGTGTGTGTGTGTGTGTGTGTGTGTGTGTGTCTGCTGTCGGGTCCCGGCGGCCGCTCAAAGTCAGTCACCCGAGCTGCTTCCTTCCTCAGAAGTGGCGGCCAGTTCTGCTGTCCGTGCCCGGAGCGCTGCGGCAGCCACCCAAGCTAATTCTTATCTTTCATTCATTGTTCCTTATCTCTCCACATCACCGTCTATATCTCTCGTTTCCCTGATCCCTGACCAGTCTGAAGAAGGGTCTCGACCCGAAACGTCGCCTATCTCCTTCGCTCCTTAGATGCTGCTGCACCCGCTGAGTTTCTCCAGCTTTTTGTGTACCCCCAAGCTAATTCACTCCCTGGCCACAATAAAACCATATAGCTATGACAGCACGGAAACAGGCCATCTCTGCCCTTTTACTCCGTGCCGTTTACAGTCACCTAGTCCCATCTACCTGCATCAGACTGGAGCGTGGCAAGTGGGTTACTAACTACCAATCCCCTCCTTCACAACGCCAGACTCCCCGTAATACTATGAACTGAGCTCTCCCCCCCACCCCGGGAAATACAGTATTTAAAAACATAAAGCACCAAGAAATGCACTTACCACGTTATTGGTTGCTGGAGGGTGCGCATTTTCCCTTTGTTGGTCGTATCAATAGATGCGGCTGCGCTGAAATAACTCAAAGCCACAGGATGGAGATGTCTTTTAACATTGTTGCTTTATTAAAACATACCTTAATTCACGGTTGGCTCAAGAGTAACGGGAGAGGAACTTGGAACATCGCAGAAATGACATATCCGTGGGAACTCGTTAAACACTTGAACATAAATTTGAAGTCTCGTACACAACCACGAGTCTTTCACTTGGGGTACCGCGTGGGTCAACTCGCACCGTGAGACAGGGCCATAAGGCGTAAGCCATTTAGAACGCAGACGAGGAAACACTTTTTCTCACAGAGAGTGGTGAGACTGTGGAATTCTCTGCCTCAGAGGGCGGTGGAGGCAGGTTCGCTGGATGCTTTCAAGAGAGAGCTAGATAGGGCTCCCAAAAATAGCAGAGTCAGTGGATATGGGGAGAAGGCAGGAACGGGGTACTGATTTGGGATGATCAGCCATGATCACACTGAATGGCGGTGCAGGCTCGAAGGGCCGAATGGCCTATTCCTGCTCCTATTGTCTATTGTTTAATAAAGAAATAAACTGAGTAATTACAGGCCAGTTAATTTAACCTTGGTGGACAGAATTATTAGAATTGATCCAGAGAGACAGTATAGACTTTCATTTAAGATTATTCAACCACAGCGTGAATTTGTGAAGAGAAGTTAATTTCTGACAAACTTGATTGAGTTTTTGGAGTGATGACAAGGAAAGCTTTTGAGGGCATTGTTTTTGTTGCAATCTGCTTGCAATTCGAAGGCTTTTGGCAATATTGCACACGGCAGACTGGTCAATTAAGTAAAAGCTCATGGGATCAAAAGGAGAATAGTAAATGGGATGCAAAATTGGCGAAAAAGAATAGGATATTGGTTGTAGTATACGAGAATTAAGCATTTTTAACCATTGGGGTTCTAAAGGGCTGAAGACTTTGTCCTTGCTTTTCACTGTATATATTCATGATTTGACCTTAAACGGAGGTTTTCCTTTACTAGCCAAGGCACAGAATCTGATGGTGGCATGGTTATGGTTGGACCATAGCTTGTGTACTGCATATAGTTCTGGAGGCCAGAAAGATATAATTCTACTGGTGAGGGTGCAGGGGATCTTGCACGCATAATTGCATGGACGGAAAAACATTCACTGTCAGGAAAAATGGGACCAGTTGGGGTTGTTTTCTTTAGAACTAAAGAGACTGAGGATGACCTAAATAAGGGAAATGAAATTAAAAGATGTGGACAAATTAAGTAGGAAGAACCTATTTCCTGTAGCAGAAGGGGAAGAAAATTGGGAAAGCTTTAAATTAGGATTTGAGGAACGTTGAGAAAAAAGTGTGCTTTGCCCAGATGGTGGTAGGGATCGGGACCCCACTATCTCAAAGGGTAGGCAAGGCACATGTCATCACATTTGACAAGTCATTGGACATGCACTTGAGGCGCTGCAAACTGCAGGGCTACAAACCAAATTCCAAGCTATGGGATTAGGTTGAGCCTTTTTTGACCAACATGAACACAGCGGACTGACAATCCTCCTATTGTTTAATTTTCAATGATTATTTGATCAAAGAAAAGATTCAGGTGATATGTTTATTAATTCTAAGGACTGGCCAGAGCCATGTACAGCAAATGATTCGGTCTTGCTTAAGATGAGAGTGGAAACCAGTTTTAACTGCCACAAATAAGCCAGTGAAGAAAGAAGGTATTTGGTATTTACGAAGTGATGGGATGAGGTAAAAGGGTTGCGCATGCTGAATGGAGATAACAATGTTGAGTTTATTATCATACACACAAGTATGGTTAGGTAGAGGTACAATAAAAATCTTGCGGGAGAATCATAGATTCAGCTAGCACACAAAAAACAAATTAAATATGAGTTATAGTGCAAAGAAAAAGACCACAAAAACTAAATGCAAAACATAATGAGAAAATAGTGTCTATGGTGTTTTGCTGAAGGGGTAAGATTAGGGTTGTGCAGGATGGTTCAATAACCTAATAGTTATAGGAATTGTTCCTGAATATGATGAAGGGGAACTTAAGGGCTTTTTGTACATCCTGCTTGATGATGTGACCCAGATGAAGAGGTTCCTTGGTGATAGATGCCACCGCCTTGAGTTAGCACCTTGAAGCTGCTTTTGATGATGGTGCAACATGACGAGTTTGGTAGGCATCAGTTTGAGAACTCAGCAAGAACAGAGTATAAAGGAAATGAACTTACAGAAAGACAACAAGGATTGAGGAGAACAAGCTACTGGTTGGGCTGTGGAATTGGCGCATCTATTTTGATAGGTGATTCTGGCAGACCAGAATATAACAACCCAAAATAGCAAAACTGGAATGTATGTGGTCACAAGCATGAACAAGAAGTGCAGAACAAAAGTGGATGTTATCCTTTACTGATGTTGTGGCCAAGTAGCAGCCACCCTCGAGGGAAGAGGCAATGACAAGAATAATAATATTACTTGGACCCATACAAATCATTCTTAGATTGGTAACTTATGGGATATATTACATTTCATTTTAATAAATTTGCCACTGTTCACTTTTGCTTCTAATTGCCCTATTCTGTTAAACTGTCCTTTTGCATTTACAGATCAGTAAAATTGTGTCAAATCTTGCCAATCTGACCTTTCTGAATCTCACCTCGAATTTGCTGACTGGGGCCACGTTAGACTCGACATGTGCTGCCTCTTTCTCCCGAATACAGAGACTCGTCCTCAACAATACCAAGATTTCATGGGAAATCATTCACACATTTCTGCCGGAATTACCAAGGTAAGAACAAAGGATGACTGCCTGTATGTCTTTTAGTCAATTCTCCCATTTGTCTTGGTTCTTTTATTGCTTTACAAATTTCTCATGATGTAAGTGAAGATTTGAGTTAACTATTTTTTATTTGGATCCTCTGTCATCATAACCTTGAGTTTCGCTTTTTTTCCATTCTTCTGGCATTCAAAGGTTCATATTTTCATTACATATAAATCTCTGTGCCTCTCTTAAGCCCTCCAATCCACCAGCATCCAGTCATCAGTACTCCTCCCACACTCATCTTCTTCCCCTGTCCTTCACCCTGCTCTGTCTCTAAAAATAATGAAGGCTGAGTGGAAGTTTACACATTTATATTTGATGTTTTGAGCTACGGTGCCTCACCACTGGAGGTCAGTGTTGTTTATTTTAAATAAAGTAGCTACACGTCAATGGGATAAATCTCTGATTGTTGTTTGCTGTCGGGTAAAGGTTTTCCTTTGATTTTTCATTTGTGCAGATTCCAATGTCTGGTGCTTGAACACCTCTGCACAGAGTATTAGAAACTAAAAACAAGTACATAAACCCTCATCCAACAATTTGCTCCAGATTTTTTAACTGGTTAACTGACTGGGGGTTTCTAACTGAGCCCATAGGAGTCTCTGGGTGTTGGTACAACATGAGTCGCAGTGTATTCGTTTTATAATAATCTGGAGTGTGCATACATGCTGCCAGTTTACTTTCTAACTTAATCTTAATTTTTTGAACATGACTTGGGGCATTATTGTTTTATGTAAATAGTAAGTTGCATGCAAAAGCTTTGATTAGCAGTTAATTTGCAAAGTGTACGATTAATTGTTCATCCATCTTATGTTCTGGTAGCAAGCTAGCATTCAGACTTCAACCGTAGCACCCTTATGTATGAATAGTGTAGATGATTCAGATGCTGGGATTCAACCATTCACAACAGTGTCTGCTTCTTCAGTCAGGTGGCAAGCGTGTTTGATATCAAATGCCACCATTCTCAAGTGATTTATTGAGTATTTATGAACCACTTGGTATTTTTAATCTTCCAGTTTTTTTAAATAGAATTCTGTGTGAATCCATTCTCCATACTGCCAATGAAACAGCACTGCAACTGGTCCTTTAGTGCACAATGCCTGTGCAGTTAGAATATATTTTATGTTTTTCAACATTTTTATTTTGAGAAATAGTCTAGTTTGTTCTTCCCTTGTTTTTGCTCTGTCTCGATGATGTATACAAAACTTGAATAGGAAGATGGATGAGCTTCCACCATCACCAGGAATACTACATAGTGGCACATAAATGATTCCTCCAACAAGCGCCTGGTGTTTGAGCAATGTGGTCAGGAGATTAGTGCTATCATATTTGTTCCTTAGTGGAACTGTGCATTTGTATTACATTAAGCACTTGGTCCAATCTCCTTTCCTCAGCTGTAATACTTAAGCAATGAAGAGAATTAATTACCATGGCTCTGCGAGGAGAGATGAGTGAGTTGCTACAGGTTTCATCTGCAGATAAAAACTATGACGTATAATTGTGTTTGAAGGACTGCTGAGATTCAGGAGTGTAATATGGCCTGATTCATGTGTATGTATGCCATTTAGTGCAGTGATGAAGGATATTTGTTTTTCTGCCTGCACTTTTGATCTATGCTTTAATTCCAATTTATTAATTTCTTCCTGTGCAGTGCATATCCTGCCCTAAGCTGTGTTACTATAAGTATCAACAACCTGTTCCTGGATGTTGAAATTCTAAATGCATGTTCCAAATAACTGCACCTAATATAGAATGAGATTAATTCAACACTTGAAAATTCTGTTTTATTTCAAAATGTATTTCTAACGTAAACATATTACCTAAATAAGAAAGGAAAAAACCCTGCATATCTCATTCTATAATTTCATTTTTTTCCTATTATTTTGATTTTACTGTATGAAATGCCTATATGATTTCTAAACAGTATCTTCAGAATCTAATAGAATGAGACAAAATTTATCTGCTGCTTGTTTATATGCATATTACAGGCAAGATATGTAAAATTGTTATTCAGTATTTGTTTAAATTAAGAGTTGTGCTGGTTTAGTGTGTTATGTTAACGTGAATGTATTTCTAGAAATGTCTCTGTTTATGAAACTAACTGTTCATCCCTGTGTATTCCCTTTTTTGATCCATTCCACACTTTTTCTTTGCTATATTCTTATTTTTGTGCTGTCTGGCATTCCTTTCATTCCCTTTCAAATGCAGGTTGGAGGAGCTATTCCTGTGCTTAAATGACTACAGGACCGTTCTGCTATCGCCCTGTTCCTACCCATCACTGCGACTCCTCCATATTACTGACAATAATCTCACCGACTGGGCAGAGCTACACAAACTTGGACAGATGTTCCCAGGCCTGGACACATTAATCCTGGCAAACAACCCACTGAGCAGCATCGCGGATTCACAGGCAACTTTGGCACGGCTTTTCCCAAACCTACGATCAATAAATCTTCATAACTCGGGTATGAAATCAGATAGAATTATTTCACATCACTATGCTTAGAATGCAAATACATTTTTATTTTGACTACATTTGTTACGAGTTTCATTCTCGAGTCTATAAAAATATTTTGAGTCAACTTGGCAGTTTTACAAATATTGGATTGGGCATGTTAACTGTGGTTCTTATTATTGCTATTGTATTCTCTTTTGTCCTTTGGGAAATTCCACTGACTGAAGAGAAAGTTTCATGGGTAAAAATAAAAGTTTCATCTATCGCAACAAATCAGTATAGTGTATATTGAAAATAATACCTTAATTCAAGAAAATGGGACACCTTCCTGGAAATATAAATCCTTTAGAACATCCTCTGCAAAGTTTTTGAGCACTTAATATGAGGCCATGCTATACATTAGCACACATGATTTGGCTAAATGTAACCTGTACCAGTGTAAGCAATCTGTATTGTAGTAGTGATCTGTTCTAATGACATTTCCTTGAACTCTTTTAAAATAATACTGTAGCATCTGTCTCCAAACCAATTGTGTTTAAAACTATCTTCCAATAATCCTCAGCAAGAGTTTAAAAAAAAACAATTCCCACTCCCGCCACCTTTCAGTTTAGGCATTATCTTATATCATTATCAGAATTTAATTTCTCTGTTTCTCTTCTTCTATTGGCTCTGTTACCTGACTCTGTTTCATTTCTGAATCATTTTTTGTTTTGTTTGTATTTTTTATTCTTCCTTTTCCCCAAAATTACAGAAGCCAATTAACCTACAAACCTGCATCTCTTTGGAATGTGGGAGGAAACCGGAGCACCTGGAGAAAGCCCACGTGGTTGTTAGGGAAACCGTGCAAACTCCACACCGACAACGCCCGTAGTCAGGATTAAACCTGGGTTTCTCGCACTGTGAGGCAGCAGCTCTACCGCTGTGACACTGTGCTGCCCTCTGTGTAGCTCTCGCACCTTCCAAGCTAAGAGGTGATCCTTTGGAAATATCCTCCCCCTTCTCTCCCCCCCCAAACCCCCTTGCCACATCCATGAATTGGGAACATTCCCTTTCGCCCAACTTTCAGTCTCCCATCTTCTAATCGTTAACCAACCTATGTCACAGATACCTCCAATTATATGCACTTTTATTTTTGTTTTCTATAATGTATTTCTATTTACTTTTTATAATCTTTTCTAAAGAAAGTTTTGGAAATTGTGACTAGTTGGTATGCAGTTTCCTTACTGATTCTTTAATGTTCTCGGGTAGAGTTCATCCTATCTGAAAGATCTGTTTCAAAAATGTTCCATTTATTTTCTTCATTACAATATGTTTACTTGGATCACATCCAGGCAACGTTTCTCTCTCTTCCCGTGGATAAATAGTAATCAATTTGAAATCAGGTGTAAAGTTTAGATATACTTTAAGTAAAAGAAAGATCAAATGGTAACTGTTGATGCTAATAGAGCGCTGTTATCCAATAGGACTAAGCTCATGGGATGACATTGATAAACTCAAAGCATTCCCTAAACTGGAGGAAGTGAGGCTTCTGGGAATTTCATTACTGCAAAATTATTCTGAGGAGGAACGACGCAAGCTCGTCATAGCTAGGTAATCAATCTTGAGAATATTCTGCGCGTCAGTGGTGTGTGTCTGAGAATGTGCGTGTGTGTGTGATAAGTTTTGTATTCTGGTTGTGCTGTGGAGGATTCTCTGTCAGCTGAGGGATGGATTGTATTAGGCTGATGGTGCGGTACTATGGGTGAGGGGTGTTTATTTTCCCGTAGCTGCACATATACTTTCTTCCAGTGTTATGATCTTTCTAAATATTTGGCATTATTTTAGTGGTTCATTGGTTTGTTTCTTAGCCAGTTCCCCTTGGGTCAGGACAATTTCACTTACAAGCTGCTTAATATTTTGTGTACTTGTGTAACTCAGATCTCAATGTGTTGTTTGCAAATGTCCGAACAACAACATTGACAAGGTTTTAAACATAAATTCTACCCTTTTCATCCTCCTGAACTGCCACTTCCACATATATAGTTATCTGTGCACACCTAAGATAATATGCTCCATCTCTAGCCCATCACGATCAATATCACCTCTCAACAGTGGCCAAGCAGATAACAGCACCTTGTGAATCAGAAGATGATATTTTAAATGCATAAATCTAGGAGGATGCCTGAGTGGAGTATTGGGGACTATTTAACCGTCATAGACGTGGTGCTTTGGAGGAGATGTTGAAGTACATGGTTAATCCATGGCCCCATATGCCCTTTGATGTCATTGTAAAATATCCCATGACACTCTTGGAGAAGAGCCAGAGAAATAGGAAATACCCTGTAACCTGGCCAGTGTTTATTCATCAATCAACATTCCTTAAATTGTCTGGTCATTATCATATTACTCTTGCAGGGACTTGGGCAAATTGGCTGTCATGTCCTATGTTATAATAGACTACAATTCAAGTAATTTGACTGTAAAATGCACGGGGATGATAGACCGCTCTGAAAAGCAAGGCAACCTATCTTTAAAATTATCCAGCAAGAAATTGACCATGATTAGCTCAGAAGTCTGTGTTCTGCCCCCTTACAAAACAATCACCCCACTTTCCTGCTTGCTTCATGTCATCTTCAATATCCGTACTTTGTTAAGCAGGGTTTTAATTCATTTTTAAAGGAATTTAAGGATTACACAGCAACAGCTTACATTTGTACATTGCGTTCAATGTTATAAAATAGCCTGAGCTGCTTCATGGGAGCATTAGTTAACAAAAGCTGCCAAATATTTATAAAGACAGATGACCCAAAGCTTGATTAAAATTTCAAGTTTTAAGATCTATCCTTGAGGTAGAAAAACGGACACCTCTAGTGAGGGGGTTCGGAGCCCAGACATTTCATGACTTCGGGCATGATCGCCAGTGGCCAGAGTGCAGAGACCTGAGTGGTAGTGTACTGCATTAGGTTGAAGATAAGGTGGAATAAGACCTTGGGTACATTTGAAAACTAGGGAGAGAATTTTGTAAGCACGAACAATCCTTAAACAGGAATTAATTTAGATCAGACAGCATGGCTGATTAGGGAGTGGGACTTGCTAAAAATAAAGATAGGAAGAATTTTTGATGTGCTTAGTTTTAAGAGTGGAATAATTTCAATTCCTTGCTCTGACTTTTTAGTTAAATTTTTAATGTTTTATTTTATATTTTAATGGGTATAAGCTAGAGATGTATAAGTTCAGCTCTCGGAGTCTGAACTAATTAGGTGAAACAAATCCCAAAAAGAAAAATGCCTGCTACAGCTCAGACAATATGCTACACTCACTCCAACAGGAAACTGTAGGTTTTGCATCCTCATGGGCAAAGTCATACGTTTGCTTTAATGGTACATTAATTCATTAAACTAAATTAAAGATACTTTTTTTAAACAGGTTACCATCAATTATTCTATTAAACGGGAGTAAAGTTGCAGGAGAGAGGATAGATGCCGAACGATTTTTCATACGTTACTACATAAAGCAGCCAGATGATGATTTACCAGAAAGGCAAGTGATTCAAATTAAAGATTCTGCTCATTGCCACCCTTTCCCTACTACCTCTACCTTATTACTACCTTGTTGCTTCAAAGTCTACCTTTTTATATGTTTAAAAAATATAATTTCAAATGAATATGGTCTGACAATCTATGTCTTTGAAGAGAATATTGCTAATTTCAGTTGAAGTTTTATCAAGATTGAAACCTTGTCGTTCTTTGCATTTTGCACATTTAATTCCTTATCTAAATCGAACAGTCTGTTTCCCTGCCAACAATTTTACATTAGATTCAGGCATTGACATCATCCAGGCAATTCTAGAACACCATAATGGAACTCTAATCCTTATTAAGATGTTGAGTAGTAAAAGTGGAAGGTAAAAGAAAGAATATTATTGATTTTATTTTAACATGCTTCCCTCTGAGTCATGGAAAATGCTTCAGTTTAATCATGTGATCAGCCGTATGTGGTTTGATTAATTAACCGACCATATTTACAAGGTAGCCATCAAAGCAATTGAATGAACCAGAAGCTAAACCAGAACCAAAAACAATGTAATTTTTTTTCCATTTTCTTGAGCCTGGCTAATTAGTCATGTTCAATCCTAATCACTGAAATGTCCTCTGTCAAAATAATTAAGCGGCCCTAAATATTTTGACCAATTTTTGAAATCTTCATGTGCAAAATATACGTTCCCCATCACCATGTTTGAATGTGCTTGTTTAAGAATCTCAAAAGACTTGAAATATTTTCGTTTTCCCCCACCCTCATCTCTAACTAGCCCCAGCCTCTCACTGTCTCGGCAGTCATTGATTAGAGGTGAGCCACACTCTTCATACCTGGTTCTGGGTTTGCCTCTATAAGCTTTTTTGGCTCTCGGTCCTAGTTGACTCATTAAAATGTTACTTCTACAGAAAAGCTACTCCTCAGCTGTTTTTGAGACATTTATTGTATCATCGCCAATGCTGTTGTACGTTGACACGATGAACTGCAGATGCTTGTTTACATAAAATAGATACAAAGTGCTAGAATAACTCAGCAGATCAGGCAGCATCTCTGGAGAACATGCATAGAAGACGTTTTGGCTTGAAGTCTTTCATCAGACTGATAATGTTGGGGGAGGGGGGGGGAAAGCTGGGAGAGAGGTGGGGGCAGGACAGTGATAGGTAGATACTGATTACGTTTTTTTTAATTCTCAGTTATCTGGATTACATGCAAACGTCTATTGGCACCATCCCTCCAACTCTTTCTCTGCTACATTGACGACTGCATCAGAACCCATGCAGAACTCATTGATTTCATTAGATTTACCACAAAATTCCACCCTGCCCTCAAATTCATTTGGACTCTCCCTGACTCCTCTCTCCCCATTCCTGATCTCTGTCTCCATAACAGGGGACTATCAAATGGCGTTTACTACAAACCTCCTGACTCCCACAGTTATCTGGACTACACCTCTTCCCACCCTGCCTCTTGCAAAGATGCTATCCCCTACTGTCAATTTCTCTGTCTCTGCCACCCAAGTTCACAAGATGAGGCTTTCCATTCTACGTCGTTCGAGATGTCCTTTTTGGTAGATGTTGTTTTCTCACCTGCTATTATTGGTGGATCCTTCACTCGCATCTCCTTTGTGTCCTATATTTATGTTCTTCTTTCTCCCCCCCCCCCCCCCCACCCCCAGATGGAACAAGGATAGGACTCCATGGTTCTTCCCTTTCCTTCCACATCCAACACATCATTCGCCAACTTTTATGCCACCTATGCGATATCACCACCAGTCACATATTCCCATCTCACGCCCTCTCCCTTTTTTGCCATTTGCAGGGACTGCTCCCTCTGCAACTCCTTGGTTCACACACCTTCATACCCATACCACCACCACCCCCCCCCCCCCCCCCCGCCCCCCCCCCCCCGATACTTTCCCCTGCAACTGCATGAGATGTAGCACCTGTCCCTTTTACCTTCAGCCTCTCGGGTCCATCCAGGCAGCACAACAGTCCTTCCAGGTGCATCTCCTCTTACCTCTTCTACTGTATAGGGTATTCCTGATGTGATCTCCTTTAAAGAAGAAAAAAATAACAAACGGAGAATAAGAAGTGGAGGGTTTCTTAAATGTGTGAGCAGAGAGACAGAGGGGTGTAAAATGAGGATAGGAGCAATAGGTA
The DNA here is from genome assembly GCA_035221665.1 of Okamejei kenojei. Taxonomy (NCBI): domain Eukaryota; kingdom Metazoa; phylum Chordata; class Chondrichthyes; order Rajiformes; family Rajidae; genus Okamejei; species Okamejei kenojei. The sequence continues at coordinate 23,446,767 of CM069159.1, forward strand.
GCGAGGTGAAAAGTGGCAGGAAAACAAATCCAGGGCAAAAATCTAAAAGGGCCACTTTTCAACATAATTGTAAAAGGGCCAAGAGTGTTGTAAAAACAAGCCTGAAGGCTTTGTGTCTCAATGCGAGGAGCATTCGTAATAAGGTAGATGAGTTGAATGTGCAGATAGCTATTAATAATTATGATATAGTTGGGATCACGGAGACATGGCTCCAGGGTGACCAAGGCTGGGAGCTGAACATCCAGGGATATTCAATATTCAGGAAGGATAGACAGAGAGGAAAAGGAGGTGGGGTAGCGTTGCTGGTTAGAGAGGAGATTAAAGCAATAGAAAGGAATGACATTAGCTTGGAGGATGTGGAATCGATATGGGTGGAGCTGCGAAACACTAAGGGGCAGAAAACGCTAGTGGGTGTTGTGTACAGGCCACCTAACAGTAGTAGTGGAGTTGGGATGGCATCAAACAGGAAATTAGAAATGCGTGCAACGAAGGTAAAACCGTTATAATGCGTGATTTCAATCTACATATAGATTGGGTGAATCAAATTGGCAGAGGTGCTGAGGAAGAGGATTTCTTGGAATGTATGCGGGATAGTTTTCTAAACCAACATGTGGAGGAACCAACGAGAGAGCAGGCTATTCTAGACTGGATATTGAGTAATGAGGAATGGTTAGTTAGCAGCCTTGTTGTACGTGGCCCCTTGGGCAAGAGTGACCATAATATGGTTGAGTTCTTCATTAGGATGGAGAGTGACATTGTTAATTCAGAAACACGGGTCCTGAACTTAAAGAAAGGTAACTTTGAGGGTATGAGATGTGAATTGGCCAAGATGGACTGGCAATTGATTCTTGAAGGGTTAACGGTGGATATGCAATGGAAGGCATTTAAAGACTGCATGGATGAACTACAACAATTGTTCATCCCAGTATGGCAAAAGAATAAATCAGGGAAGGTGGCACATCCGTGGATAACGAGGGAAATCAGGGATAGTATCAAAGAAAAAGATGAAGCGTACAAATTAGCCAGAAAAAGCAGCCTACCAGGGGACTGGGAGAAATTCAGAGACCAACAGAGGAGGACAAAGGGCTTAATTAGGAATGGGAAAATGGAGTATGAAAGAAAACTGGCAGGAAACATTAAAACTGACTGCAAAAGTTTTGATCGATATGTGAAGCGCAAAAGATTAGTTAAAACAAATGTAGGTCCCTTGCAGTCAGAAACGGGTGAATTGATCATGGGGAACCAGGACATGGCAGACCAATTGAATAACTACTTTGGTTCTGTCTTCACTAAGGAAGACATAAATAATTTGTCGGAAATAGCAGGGGATCACGGGTCAAATGAGATGGAGGAAATGAGTGAAATCCAGGTTAGCCGGAAAGTGGTGTTGGGTAAATTGAATGGATTAAAGGCCGATAAATCCCCAGGGCCAGATAGGCTGCATCCCAGGGTAGTTAAGGAAGTAGCCCCAGAAATAGCAGATGCCTTAGTGATAATTTTTCAAAACTCTTTAGATTCTGGAGTAGTTCCTGAGGATTGGAGGGTAGCTAATGTAACCCCACTTTTTAAAAAGGGAGGGAGAGAGAAAACGGGGAATTACAGACCAGTTAGTCTAACATCGGTAGTGTGGAAACTGCTAGAGTCAATTATTAAAGATGGGATAGCAGCGCATTTGGAAAGTGGTGAAATCATTGGACAAAGTCTGAATTTTTTGAGGATGTAACTAGTAGAGTGGATAAGGGAGAAGCAGTGGATGTGTTGTATCTGGACTTTCAGAAGGCTTTCGACAAGGTCCCACACAAGAGATTGGTATACAAACTTAAAGCACACAGTATTGGTGGTTCAGTATTGATGTGGATAGAGAACTGGCTGGCAGATAGGAAGCAAAGAGTAGGAGTGAACGGGTCCTTTTCAGGATGGCAGACAGTGACTAGTGGGGTGCCGCAAGGCTCAGTGCTCGGACCCCAGCTATTTACAATATACATTAATGATTTGGACGAGGGAATTAAATGCAACTTCTCGAAGTTTGCGGATGACACAAAGCTGGGGGGCAGTGTTAGCTGTGAGGAGAATGCTAGGAGGCTGCAGGATGACTTGGATAGACTGGGTGAGTGGGCAAATGCACGGCAGATGCAGTATAATGTGGATAAATGTGAGGTTATCCACTTTGGTGGCAAAAGCAGGAAGGTAGACTATTATTTGAATGGTGACCGATTAGGAAAAGGGGAGATGCAGCGAGACCTGTGTGTCATGGTACACCAGTCATTGAAAGTAGGCATGCAGGTGCAGCAGGCTGTGAAGAGAGCGAATGGTATGTTGGCATTCATAGCAAAAGGATTTGAGTACAAGAGCAGGGAGGTTCTACTGCATTTGTACAGGGTCTTGGTGATGCCACATCCAGAGATGCCAAGTGTCCCGGATTCGCCGTATTTTGTCCCGGCGAAATAACCATATTACGGTGTTCCGGCAGCCAAACATGCTGTTACGGAACACCGCCGCGCCGGTGTTCCTCCCGTGGTGAACGCCGGCGCCATGTGCCCCCGGTTTGCCAGCCCGGCAGCTCGCAGCCACGCCCGGCCCAGAGCCTGGGCGGCGCCGGCCCGCGCGATCAGCGACACGGCGACGTTTCTTGCCGCCAGCCGGCCGCTCGCGGCAGCCCCATCACCGGGCCTCCCCCCCCCCCCCACCCCCACCCCCATCCAGTGCGCAGGCGCAGTCCCGCCGGCAACCTTGCCAAGTGCGCATGTGCCGCACCCGCCCGCCGGCAGCCCGCTGATCTGCACCAGTGCGCAGGCGCATAGCCGCCGGCAACAACCCCAAGTGAGTATGTTACGGAGAGAAATGCATTTACCCCCATTTGTTACGGACAAATGGGTTGACTGTTACTGTGAACTAAATTTAGGGTTGGCATCTCTGCACATCTGGAGTATTGCGTGCAGTTTTGGTCTCCTAATTTGAGGAAAGACATTCTTGCCATAGAGGGAGTACAGAGAAGGTTCACCAGACTGATTCCTAGGATGGCACGACTTCCATATGAAGAAAGACTGGATAGACTTGGCTTGTACTCGCTGGAATTTAGAAGATTGAGGGGTGATCTCATAGAGACTTACAAAATTCTTAAGGGGTTGGACAGGCTAGATGCAGGAAGATTGTTCCCGATGTTGGGGAAGTCCAGGACAAGGGGTCACAGTTTAAGGAAAAGGGGGAAGTCTTTTAGGACCGGGATGAGAAAATCGTTTTTCACACAGAGAGTGGTGAATCTGTGGAATTCTCTGCCACAGAAGGTAGTTGAGGCCAGTGCGTTGGCCATATTTAAGAGGGAGTTGGATGTGGCCCTTGTGGCTGAAGGGATCCGGGGGTATGGAGAGAAGGCAGGTACAGGATACTGAGTTGGATGATCAGCCATGATCATATTGAATGCCGGTGCAGGCTCGAAGGGCCGAATGGCCTGCTCCTGCACCTAATTTCTATGTTTCTACATCAATGAGACCAAGCTGACCATTTTAATTCTCCTTCTCATTCCCCTACTAACCTTTCTGTCCTGGAACACCCATTGCCAGAGTGAGTCCACATAGAAACTGGAGGAATGGCACTTCTTATTCCGCTTGTGTGGCATCCCATGGTCCAATGGATTGAACATTAAATTCTCCAGGTTTGGGTAACTCACCAGCAATTCTCTCCCCTGCCCCCACCTCTAGTCTCTCCTCTCTTTCCTGTGCCCCATCTGGAACAATTGTGTATTGAGCAACTCCCCACAGTTCTGTTTCATCATCTATCTCAAATATTCGCCCTTCAGAAGAAGAATTTGTTTCTTACAAATGTTGAGTAAAAATGTTCAAAGTTACGTAAGAAATATTTAAATATACATATTGCTTCATAATTTTACAAAGTTACTAAGAGCGTCTTTTGTCTTTCCCAGTAAGAGTCCTAAAAATCTTATCTATTGTCTCCTTATAAATCTATTCTACAAGTTCTGTAACTTAATCATATCTTTCCTGTCCTGCTGTGTGGCAAAGAACTGCACACAACATTTCAAGTGGGGCCTAACCAATATTTTGTACATTTGTAACATGACATCCCAACTCTTGTAATCTGCCTCAACTGATGAAACTAAGCACGCCTTACACCTGCTTCATCACCCTGTCTACTTGTGTTGTCACCTTCAGGGATTTTACATATCTGTACACCATGGTCCAACTGTTCTGCAACTCCTCTCAGGACTCTATGTCCTGCCCTGGTTTAACTTGCCAAAATACATAGGTTCACACTTAACTTCATCTGCCATTCCTTGCCCAATTTCCCAATTGATCTAGATCAATCCTTGTAACCTTAGATACCCTTCACTGGCTGAAAAATAACAATTCAACTATTTTCTACTTTCAGTATTCTTTAGTGTTCACTGTGACCCTTTAATCCATGCAGAACATCTTCTGCAGTACTTCCTTTTAGAAGTCTCTATACTCAAATAGTCCACAAACTCCCTTGCATCAATCCATTCCAATCAAATTTGGCAAACTTGATTGTAACAGAATTTGTGTTTTTCTTTGAATTCATCTTTGACCTTCCATTTTCTTATCTACATGTTTCAGTGACATCATTCAGAAATGGATTGCGCTTCCAGGTATATGTTTATGATATCACTCCCAATGATCATATGACTGGAATGTATGACTGAATTTTAATTATGCAATTTTTAATTTTGGATGCACATTGGGTGTAACTTTTTCATCAAGCTCCCAGGCTTTATTTCATAATGTTTGTTGGTCTGCCCTTTCTTGTGATGTGAACCATGCATCCCACCCAAATTAGGTTTGTAACTAGTTGCCCAACCATTGAGGTAGGATTGCCTAATGCATCGATGTACAGTACCCTCCATAATGTTTGGGACAAAGACCCATCATTTATTTATTTGCCTTTGTATTCCACAATATAAAATTTGTAATAGAAAAAAACACATGTGGTTAAAGTGCACTTTGTCAGATTTTAATAAGGGCCATTTTGGTTTCACCATGTATAAATTACAGCAGTGTTTATATATGCCCCCAGGGCACCATAATGTTTAGGACACAGCAATCATGTAAATGTATCCTTTGCATGCAATGACTGCTTGATGACTGATTCATGAACATCACCAGTTTCTGGGTGTCTTCTCTGGTGATGCTCTGCCAGGCCTGTATTGCAGCCATCTTTAGCTTATGCTTGTTTTGGGGGCTAGTCCCCTTCAGTTTTCTCTTCAGCATATAAAAGGCATGCTCAATTGGGTTCCGATCGGGTGATTGACTTGGCCACTCAAGAATTGACCATATTTTAGCTTTGAAAAACTCCTTTGTTGCTTTAGCAGTTTGTTTAGGATCATTGTCTTGCTGTAGAATGAACCGCCAGTCAGTGAGTTTAGAGGCATGTGTTTGAACTTGAGCATATAGGATGTGTCTATACACTTCAGAATTCATAATGCTACTACCATCAGCAGTTGTATCATCAATGAAGAAAAGTGAGCCAGTACCTTCAGCAGCCATACATGCCCAGGCCATAACACCGCCACCTCCGTGTTTCACAGATGAGGTGGTATGCCTTGGATTTTGGGCAGTTCCTTCTCTCCTTCATACTTTGCTCTTGCCATCACTCTGATATAAGTTAATCTTCGTCTCATCTGTCCACAAGACCTTTTTCCAGAACTGTAGTTGCTCTTTTAAATACTTATTGGCAAATTGTAACCTGGTCATCTTATTTTTGCAGCTAATCAGTGGTTTGCATGTTGCAGTGTAGCCTCTGTATTTCTGTCCATGAAGTCTTCTGCGGACAGTGATCATTGAGAAATCCACACCTGACTCCTAAAGAGTGTTTCTGATCTGTCGGACAGGTGTTTGGGGATTTTGCTTTATTATAGAGAGAATTGTTCTGTCATCAGCTGTGGAGGTCTTCCTTGGCCTGCCAGTCCATTTGGGATTAGTAAGCTCACTGGTGCTCACTTTCTTCTTAATGATGTTCCAAACATTTGTTTTTGGTAAGCCTAAGGTTTGGCTGATGTCTCTAACAATTTTATTCTTGTTCCTCGGTGTCATAATGGATTCTTTGACTTTCATTGGCACAACTTTTGTCCTCATGTTGATAAACAGCAATAAATGTTTCCTAAGGTGATGGAAAGACTGGAGGAAAGACTAGGTGCTGCAAGCTCTCTTATACCTGCATTAAGGAGGCATTTAAACACACTTGAGCAATTACAAACCCATGTGAAGCCATGTGTCCCAAACATTATGGTGCCTGAAATGGGGGAACTATGTATAAACACAGTTGTAATTTCTGCATGGTGAAACCAAAATGTATAAAAATGGCCTTTAATAAAATCTGACTATGTGTACTTTAACCACACATGATTTTTTTTTCTATTACAAATCTCCAATTGTTGTGTACAGAAGCAAATAAATAAATGATGGGTCTTTGTCCCAAACATTATGGAGGGCACTGTATCTCAAAGTGTAGTTACACCTCCAGCCTACAGTTCTCATGGAAGAACTGTGAAAGGCTTTTCGAGGAGAAAGATTGCTTGAAGGGCAGTTTCTTACTAGAAGTGAAGAGAAGGCGGGAGCATCTGAGCTACAGTGCTGTGCACTCAAATACCAGAATGAAGCAAGCCTGCGTGAAAATGTCCAAGTGGTTAGAGGCAGCGGTATTGTCATCAGAACCTGGTTCCACTGAACCCGTGAGCACCAATGGTAAGTGCAGGTCTACACTACTTCCTCAAATCACCTTTATCATTCCTTTCGCCTTTGCTTCCTGTCTGTACAATTCCTTCTCAGCTATCACACTCCCCTCTTTCCCCCTTTGGAGAATGTGCAGATAAGGTCTACTAAAATGCTGCTTGGATTAGAGGGCATCAATAAGGACAGGTTAGGCAAACTGGGATTGTTTCTCTAGGGTATTGGAGATTGAGGGGAATCTTGATATGTATGTAAAATTATGAGACGCAGAGATAGAGTAAGACAGTCAAAACCTTTTTTCCAGGTTGGAAATGTCAAAGACTAGGGGGCATAAGATTGAAGTCACAGGGACAAAGCTTAAAGGAGATGTGCAGGGCAAGTTTTTTTTTTTAAAACAAGGATGGTGATAGGTGCCTCAAAAGCACTGCCTGTGGTGATGGCGGAAGCAGATATGATAGCAGCATTTTAAAGGCTTTTATTTAGGCACATGAGCATGCAGAGAATGGAGGGATGCGGACCGTGCAGATGGAAGAGATTAACTTGGCAACATGTTCAGCATGGACTTTGTTCTGTGACTGGGTGAGAGGTTGTCAGGGATGAGCAATGTAGAGCAAGATGTAGACAACATTTAAGATTAGATAATGTAGAGGTTGGATGTGTAGCTAGGACAGCATTAACCTAATAACTGTATGATGAGGATTTAATTGTCAGTTGATCTGAAGCAGGGTTAGAATTGGGCATTATCAGAGCACAAGAGATGGGAAATCACAGGGCATTATCAACATCATGAATATTCAAAAAGGATTACCTCAGAATGAATATCTAGCTATCATATTTCTTCACCTCAGCAAATATCAGCAACCTTCATATTTTCAAGCTGTATTGTCAAGAAAGACAAGGTGCTTTTTGTATCCTAACACTTGTTCCTTTTCTTTTTAGGTTCTTCTCAGAAATGGAGGTTCTTGCACAGGAGATATCCCCCTTGGGGTCACACCACCATACACCTCATCCACCTCAAGCATTCTCTGCACGTGTGTTAGAGGAGAGACTCTAACTCCTGATAAAACTTCAGATAATAATGACAGGGCAGCTCAGGAAAGACCAGGCCCTTTCCCAACACCTGAGGATGAGAGAAATGCAGGCTTCATGGATAGGAAAACTGCTTTCCTCCCTGAAATAGTTGTGAGGGAAATGTCAAGGTGCTTGAACAACATGACTAAGTGTGTAGAGGAATCCGCTTCAAGCCAATGTGGCATCAGTCTGTATGGTGTGAGCAATCTGCAGTTTAGTCAGTGTGATCGCTCCAGAATAGCAGCAGTCGATTCCTCAGAAAATACATCTATTACATTAATTTATTTGTTCATTTAATACAAAATTCAAAAACTATTTTGGAGTGATATGGTTACTGCAGTTGGAAGTTATGTTTTCAAGTGTTGTCTCAAGGGCTTAAAGCCTTGTAGATCAAATATAAACATTTTGGGATGGGAAAAGAAAGTGACCATTTTTTAAAAAATATTTGAAAGGAGCAGCATGCACGATATGTCTCTGATAGCAACATCCTGCCACTTGAATTATTTACAAAGCACCAACTATTTATATGTGCATTTCTAGACTTGGATGCAAGTAATAGGTGTTTACTTAACTCAAGAGACTAATACAAATTCTGCAGTTATCACAAAGAAGGTGTGACCTACATTGTACAAGTCGATTCTATTTTACATTATTAAGAAGCACAGTGAACAACATGCCAGTATTAATTAATACACTGACAGTGAGAGAGTATCTTCCAAGCAATGAGAGTCTGATACAGTTTGAACAGATCAAACGGTGAACCAAGGTTGACTTTGAAGGAATGCTATACCAGCTGCAGATGTTGACCTGGTTGAACTTTAAATAGGTGAACAAATTTTATTTTGTTTCTTACCTCGTATATTAACTGCAGTTGTTTGGCTGATTGATGCAAATGGAGAGCAATAAAACAATGTACTTCTGGTTACAGTCATTGCAGAACTGCTGTAAAACTATGCATTGCGTAACAGTATCTAACAATTTCTAAGTATCCTAAAACTCAGGAAAATAAAGCCTCAGAGATCTCAGTTCCATTGTATTTTTTTTATGGTGCAGATTACGCCCGATCCTTTAAAGTCTGTATCTCATTATTTGATTTGTCATTGTGTAGAATTGCACTGTAATTGGTTGAAGTAATGAATCCTGACATTTGCAGCTACTGGCTATTTGTAAGCAGCACAAAGAAACGATTCATTGTAAAATACTAGTGTCATCGTCTTCTGACTGACATTTAACTTTAGGAATGTGAATTACTATTTATCTTGGACTTTACTTGCAAATGTATGTTAAACAGGCTGCAATAGTTAGGAGCATGACTGACGTCTTTGTGAAAATTTGCTTTATTAAACATTTTGATGTTTGATAGCTATCATTGTGGGTCATCTTTCTTGTGATTGGAATAAAATAATTGAGTAATCATGCAATCTCAAAAACATCAATTGTCACTTAAATTTCAATAGTTAAGAAAATAAATCAGGACCTGGATATTGTATAAAAAGTTACATTAGTTGCTTTTGGCTAGAGGTTCCTGGTATGTGCGTAGTCTTGGAAAAACGGTATAGAAGAAGCCATTTAATCATTGATACTATGTAATCTAGCTACGCACCGGTAATTATTTAGTTCCATTCTAGCCACCTGAAATTTGTTTCCATGACAATTTGTGGTAAAATATTCCATGTCACAAAAATCTAGTGAAATATTAGCCTTGTCTGTTGTAGGGATGAGGCATTTATAATTAGCGTTATACAGCAAAGAAAGAGACTCTTTGGTTCAATTTGCCCATGTTGACCTAGGTGCCTGCCTGAGCTTGCAAATGGTGTCCCATTTGTCTGCATTTGCCCCATGCGTCCCCTTTAAACCTTTCACCTTAAAACCTATACTCTCTAGTTTTAGACTCCCCTACCCTTGGGAATAGGTATGTACTGTCTACCTATGCTCCACATCATTTTATAAACCTCTAAGGTTGCTTCAGAGAAAACAGTCCCAACATATCTAGTCTTTCTTTATAACTTAAGCCCCTCAGTCTCAACAACATCTTTGCACCTTTTCTGTACCCTTTCCAGCATAATTGCATTCTTCCTAACATGGTCTCACAAACATCGTGTATGCCTGTAATATAAGAATACAAGAGTTGTACTCTTGCCCTGAGCGATAAAGGCAAACGTACTGTCCACTTTTATCACTACCCTGTCCAAATGTATCTCCACTTTCAGGGAACTTTTGTACTTGTATACCAAGGTCTCTCTGTTCTACAACACTCCCCAAGACCCTGCTATTCACTGTGTATGTCCTTCCCTGATTTAACTTGCCAGAATACATGTCTTGCACTTGTTCGGGTTAAATTCCATCTATTATTCCTTTGCCCACTTTCCCAGTCGAGCTGAATCTTTTTGTAACCTTATGCAACCACTGTCACTGTACACTGTACCTCCTATTTTGGTGTCTCTGCAAACTTGCTAAATATGCTATCTACATTCTCACCCAGATAATTAATATAGATGACAAAGAACAAGGGGACCCAGCACTGATCTCTGTGGCACACCCTTGGTCACAGGCCTCCAATCTGAAAAGCAACTCTCTGCACCGTTCCTCTTACCGTAAACCCATTTTTGTAGTCACTTGCTAGCTCACTCTAAATCCCGGATGATGTCACCTTCCAGACCAGCCTACCATGCCGGAACTGTACGTATCATGCAGAAAGGTTACTGGAACTTTATCAAAGGCCTTGCTGAAGGCCATGTAGGCAATTACCTTATTTTTCAAGGATTTATTTTGTCTCCTTATAATTTCCTTCTTGAATGTAACCTGCATCGCTTTTCATCCATTCGCTGGCATAGTTGGTCCCAAGACCATCCTTTGTATTATTAAGTACACATTTTTATTGAGAATCAAACGCACATTACCAAATTTTACCCTGCTTAGACCAGGTGCAATACAGACAAAAAAGTACTACCCCAACATCTTATCATCCTAGTAATGCCCTGGTTATTGTCTTAATTTTATTCCCCTAGCAGTCTAGTTAATTTTAAAATTAAGTAGATTTAATTTTTTAAGTAATAGTCAGGAATGAAATTTCCTTCTGGCTGCATTCCAAGATATCCTTTTCCCTACGAGTGTTCGACCATTGTGGAGTATTTCCATTCCCTTTACAATCCAAAAGCATTGTTTCTGGAGATGAACAGCACCTGTCACTTGGTTCAGTGCTCTATCATCCTCCGACAGCATTCTTTGACAGTTTTTATGCCTTGTGTTTTGTAATTAATAATGCATATTTGTTATCTTTCCAAACAAATTCCAGGAACTGATTACTTGTTTTGTCAAGCTAACAATTCCCTTTGTCTTTTCCATTATTATCTCTCATTCTTTGGCACAAGTACAAATTGCTCCACTTATTGTATTTAGGAACCATCTCTAAATCTCTTTAGGAAGAGTCAAGAGAATTTTATTGTCATATTTCCCAGAGAGAACAATGAAATTCTTACTTGCAGCAGCCCAACAGAGTATCGTAAACATAGTACTCTATATGAAAAAAAAGTTGTGAATAATTTATATACACATACAACTTTTCTTCATATAGAGTACTATGTGTACATACTCTGATGTGCTGCTGCTAGTAAGCATTTCATTGTGTGTGTATATGTATATGTATATACATATATATATGTGTGTGTGTATGTATATATGTATATGTGTGTATATATATTATATGTGTGTATATATATTATGTGTGTGTGTGTGTATATATATATATATATATATATATACACACACACACACACACACACACACACACACACACACACACACACACACAAATGTATATAAACATGCGTGTGTGTATGCATGCATATACATGAAAACAAAACCAGCAAATAGTGCAAGAAGCCAAATCCAATGCCCCCAAGTCTATGATCAACATAGTGTTGGAGTAACTCAGCAGGGCAGGCAGCATCTCTGGAGAGAGAGAATCCATTCCTTCTCTCCAGAGATGCCGCCTGTCCTGCTGAATTACTCCAGCACTTTGTGTATATCATCGCTTTAAACCAGCATCTGCCGTTCCTTCCTACACATTTTGTCTGCCGTTTATGTAGTTCAGAGCTTATTTGGTGGTTGTAGTATTTAACAGCCTGATGGCTGCAGGGAAGAAGCTGTTCCTGTACCTGGTGCTATAATTTTACACTTTCTAATTTCCATCTGAGATGCAATTCAGTTTTCAATTCCACAATTCCTTTGTCGTTAGATCTGTTCAAGTGATGCACTCAAACTAGAATGTCAAGGAATATCAGTAGAGTCTGGCTAATGGAGGACCAATGCTTTTCAGGCTCAATTAGCTTGTCTATGAAAAAGCATTGGTGTTATGCCTCGGAATTCTTAGATCATCTTTTCTTGCTGTAGCAATCCATTAACTATAGGAGCCACTTCTGAAAGGGAATCGTTCCCATTACTAATCAATGGAAGTGCCTATGACTCATTTAGATATTTACATTGCAGTAGCTTGGCTGACGCATTCTACAGGCAACATGACCCCATTCAATCTTGTTAATCTTTTTGTGTTTCATGCTTCAGATCTTACAGTAATATCACTGCTTGGCCTTTCATCCAAGGAGCAAGTGGGCAATGTACATCACCATCATTAAAGCAGTTGAATTATTTATATTAGTGAATGGTTCAGGTATAAGGAGCCACCAGTCAATATTACAAAAGCAGAATATGAGAAATGTTTGGCTGATCTTTTATAAAAAGGTGTTAGCATTGTAACAATGCATCTAGTAAAATAACAGTACAAATTGGCTTGGTGTACAATAGAAAAGGTTGAGGCAGTGTGACAGCAGACAAGGGGGAAACTCTAAGGAATCATTTATTCTGCTGAATGGCATGTTCTGTTTTTGCCAAATACTAATTATGCCTTGATCTCTACTGAAAGAAAACTCTTAATTGTTTGTGTCCAATACTTTGCATTAAACCTGGAGGGAAAAGACCAAGATAATGCTGGAGCCTACGTTTACTGACCTATTAGTTCTTAATAATACATTTGTATTCTCTGTCAGGGAAAGGTAAGCTCTTATTTCACCAGTAAGGAAACATCATACAATGAATTCTGTATTTTACCCACTGCCCTATGATTTAGATGTCATTGCCCTCTATAGAAACTTTGGTCTAATGTATTAAATCTACTTCTGTTTTAAAGTTTTATCAATATTCAGATTGTTTAATTCCTGCAATGATCCAGGATTTCTTGTTGTTCGAGATCTGCATCTTGTTTCATGTAATTTTAATTATTTGATGAACTGAAATATTCTTATCTTAAGATTCTTCTGTCTGCATTGAATGAGTCTCTTAGTGCTTTCAGAATCTTTATGCATATACAACTAGAATCATTACAGATTTGCGGATTTTGCAGGCTGGGAAAGTGGCAATTAGCCAAGCGGCAAAGTGGATTTGATTAACAGAATTGGAAAGTATTCCTTGCTTAAGGTATCATTTCAGCTTCTGATTATCTCCATTTTGAGTTGGGAAGAAAGCTCATATTGTGCAGAACTGCAAATGGTTCTAACTGGGACCAACTCTGTTAGTGAAGCGCTGCTGGAGTGAAAGTGAAGCCGGTCAGGTTCAGATCTCCAGAGACACTTTCAGGTGCTGGAATGTCCCTTCCAAACAACAGCTTTCTGTTCCAGCTTTGTATGAGCCTAACTCTCCCATGAACTGCTCATATTGCCTTATTTGTTGACAGGGACAGTTCCAAATACTCCAGGGACAGTGTTTCATTCTCGCATTCATTCTTTAAAACACACAGGAAATAAGCAACATTTGAGCTGTTATCTGGTTAATTACAAATTTATTGCTAAAATTATATTCTTTTCATAATCAATTGAGCAATTTGTTTTTGCATTCTATATTGAACAAATCTTCTTTGATTTTTTTTCTCTGAGATAACAAGCCTTGTCTAGCCGTGTATGTAGTAAGGCTCTCAAGAAGTGATTGATGTGGCTGCTAGAAGTACTTAGATGCTGCACACATTGCTGTTTTCTGCAGAGCCTTTTCAGTAATTTTATATTGCTTCTGTGTATTTCTTAATTAAAGTCTACTTGAGGATTAATGTGAGGTTATCTCCATTGGAGGCAAGAAAGGAAAATGCAGATTATTATCTGAATGGTGTCAGGTTAGGAAAATATGAAGTACAATGAGACCTGGGTGTCCTAGTACATCAGTCACTGAAAGTAAGCATACAGGTACAACAGGCAGTGAAGAAAGCTAATGGCATGTTGGCCTTCATAACGAGAGGAGTTGAGTATAGGAGCAAAGAGGTCCTTCTGCAGTTGTACATGGCCCTGGTGAGAGGATTGTGTACAGTTTAGGTCTCCTAATTTGAGGAAGGACATTCTTGCTATTGAGGGAGTGCAGTGTAGGTTTACAAGGTTAATTCCCGGGATGGCGGGACTGTCATATGATGAAAGAATGGAGCAATTGGGCTTGTATTCACTGGAATTTAAAAGAATGAGAGCCATGATCATATTGAATGGCGGTGCAGGCTCGAAGGGCTGAATGCACCTATTTTCTATGATTCTATGAGAGGGGATCTTATAGAAACATATAAAATTATTAAGGGATTGGACACGCTAGATTGAGGAAACGTGTTGCTGATGTTAGGGGAGTCCACAACCAGGAGCCACAGTTTAAAAATAAGGGGGTGGGCCATTTAGAGCTGAGATGAGGAAAATCATTTTCACACAGAGTTGTAAATTTGTGGAATTCTCTGCCTCAGACGGCAGTGGAGGCCGATTCACTGGATGCATTCAAAAGAGAGTTAGATCGAGCTCTTAGGGCTAGCGGAATCAAGGGGTAAGGGGAGAAGGCAGGAATGGGGTACTGATTGTGGATGATCAGCCATGATCATGTTGAATGGCAGTGCTGGCTCGAAGGGCCGAATGGCCTACTCCTGCACCTATTGTTTTATGTATCTCTTCCTTTTAAAATCCCATGATTAATTTACATAATATGGAACATCACATTGTCAATATGTGTGTGAATTTTTCTTAACTGGATTTGCTCCAGTTTTCAAGACTCTTCTCTTGTCCAACAAACCTTTATAGAAGCGATATTCTTACCTTCCTCAATTGCCTTGCATTGCTTTAATATCATAATCATATTACCCTTTTTTCCTTATCCTTATTTCTAAAAAGAAATGTAGTCTCTCCATAATTTCAATCATTCAGGTCAGATGGATTTTCTCCCGAGGTTAACATGACTTCGGGTCTGACGGCATTGTCGTCCATTCAGCACCAATTTTCTACATTTGTTACGTCCCGTGATAAAAAATCATGGAAGAATGTTCCCTTCATGTTCTGAATTGCATTTTAATTTTAAGTCATCCTACAATTCACGTTTAGTTCATACTTGTGTTTTCATTTAGTTAACTTTCACAATTTATACTCTTCCACCCAACTCGCAATTTACGACTGCCATTATTATCCCATGCTCCTTTCAACATTATGGTTAGTATCTTTACATTAAGTGACAGCATGAAAGAAATGGTGTCCCTTACCCTTCCTTGATGCCAAATCTTTCCACTGTCCGCCAACCCAGAACGTCTGTTTTTCCAATAATTCGCTTTCAATCATGTGCTTCATGTCATATAATCCAGCTAGTAACCTGTTATGTTGATCTGAATCATGTACATAAGATGTATCTCTGTATGTTGCATCAGTGATACCCATAGTAGTGTCCATATAATTTTGAATGGACAAGTAAAGCAATAAGAAATGTTATATATAAAAGCAAATTACTGTGATGCTGAGATCAGAAATGGTAGAAGTGCCTGTTAGCCCACACCGCATCCTAGAAGGAACATCAGGTTCACATGAAAAGCAAAGGAGATTTTCAATACTGAAAAGGGAGTTTCAATTCTTAGGTGATAGGTAGAAGAACACGATGAGTATAGAATCCTTTGATTGGTCTTGATAGTTGTTAGCATGGGTATAATATGGCATTTACATGCATGGCTGAAAAGATGTCTCAAAGAGATGAGTTTAAATTCTTGGGTAATGAGAAAATCTGAGGTTGGACAAGCAAGTCACAAGTGCTGTGAGAAGAGCACTTATCAAATGTGCAAGAAGATGTGGAAATAGCAGTTCAGAGAATAAAAGGAACATATCAGAGTTGAAGTGAAAACCAGATGAGAAGGATAAAAGTAAGATGGATAAACGGATTTCATGTTAATCATTTCAAATACATAATGCTGCCTGTGCATGTGCTGAGTTTCCAGATGGTACAATATAGTGGCATTAACCGAGGAATATTGTTGAGCTGCAGTGAATCACGGATTCTATTACAGCATCTGACCTAACGTTGATCAGGTTCAAGTTAGGGAATGAAAAGCAAAGTGTATCCGTTTATTTATTCGTGTGTGTATATATTTACATAATGGTATATGGGCACACTGATCTGTTTTGTAGTCAACGCCTACTATGTTCTGTTGTGCTGAAGCAAAGCAAGAATTTCATTGTCCTATCAGGGACACATGACAATAAACTCTCTTGAATCTTGAAGTGTAGCTTTGCTGAGATTATTTTAGATAGTGAGGGATTCAGCATTAGTGAAGCAAACTGATGCTGACTTGAAAGATCAGCCATGGTCTTTTTAAATAGTAGAGCAGACATAAAGGGCTGATTAACGTACTCTCCCTAATACTTGTGTTCTTGTGCAGAATTCTCAATGATGAAGGAAAACTTTGCATAATATTCTTCTGTGATCGGAAATTGGAATTGAATTGTGTAATTGTATTAACTCCACAAGACACAATGATGATTTGTCAGTGTTTACTCTCCACACAAGCTAATCCTAATAGGATATGTTTTTTTTAAAAGCAAGACAGTGCAGATCTGAAATAAAACAGAAAATGTTGTAAGTACACCGCAGTTTGGACAGCATCTATGGTGTGGGAAATATGGTTAATGTTTTTGGTTAATAACCATTCATGAGAACTAGGAAAAACTAGAAAAGAAGCTTGTCTTGAGCTACAGAGAAAGGCTTATGATTAAGATGTGGTAACATGGAAACCAAGAGAAACAGAATAATGCGAGTAGTGTTGACCCCAGCACTCGCTGAGAGAATATGATGAAAGCCTGTTAATTGAAAGTGACACCTCTAAAGGAACTCCAAATAGAAAGTGATGACTAGGGACAGTAAAGAGCATGGAAAATATGGTAAAAATGTGAGATGCAGAACATTGATGGAAGTCTGAAATAAGACATTGCTGGTCAAGCAGCAGCTGTGGAGAAAACAAAGGTGGACAAAGAATAACATGATATCCAAATTGAAAACAAAACTAGATTTGATTTATCACTTTTCAAAACATTACTGTTTGAACAGCAAAGATGATCCTGCCAAATGGTTTAATTCTCAATCCTCCCTGTGATCCCTCCATTTTTAAATCTCTTACATTGGGTTCTGCTGGTTCAGTGTAAGCTATAAGAATATGTGGAGTGTTTCATCTTCTGATAGCTTGATTTGACCATCTGAAAATAATGGTCTTAAGAAGGGTCTTGACCCGAAACGTCACCCACTCCTTCTCTCCAGAGATGCTGCCTGTCCTGCTGAGTTACTCCAGCTTTTTGTGTCTATCTTTGGTTTAAACCAGCATCTGCAGTTTCTTCCTCCCTACCCACACATTTTGTCTGAAAATAATGGTTGTCCATTTGTTTTCCAGATATCATGAACTGGTAGCACAATATGGTGCGTTGGAACCATTGGCTGTGGTTGACCTCCGGCCCCAGAGTCGTGCCAAGGTTGAAGTTCACTTTGAGGGTAAAGTTGAAGTGATGAATATTCGTCTCGATCAGACTGTGGGTGATCTGAAGAAACACCTTCGGACTGTCGTGCAGTTGTCAACCAATAACATGCGGTTGTATTACATTGATCAAGACATGGTAAACACATTTGGACCAGAAGAAATGAGATACAGCATGCGTGCTCTTCACTCGTTTAGTATTCGAGATGGAGATGAGCTTCATGTAGAACCAAAAACAAAATAGTCTTGTGAATTTACTCAATCTTTGCACTTTTTACACAAGTATTTTGTTTGCTAATGAAAGTGTTGCTCGGTTACAGTGCGTTTTCACAATTGTAACTGTTAAAGAGTTAGCGATCCATGTATAGGTACCGATTAATGCTGAAACTAGTTCACAAAAAAAGATCAATGTTCCTGCCAGTAATGGAAGAAAGTTTCTAAGATGGACATAAGAGAAACCTGTCTGAGGCGACCCAGTAACAACAGAGCCCAAGATCGCCGTCAATCTTCGGTCATTAGAGGCGTTGTGTGATGTGATTATTGAATACAATGGTGTAAAGTATCGCTAACTACTTTACTGTGTGGTGTATCAAATGAAAGCAGACATTGAGTGAGGTAACACAAATCTGGGGTTACGGCCTGTGGATGAGTTTGTTTATTTACCAATCACTCAAGGTTTTGTGAACATACAGTGTGTCATCAGTGTTATGCAATAGAATTTCTTATCAACAGGTCTATGGATAATGGAAAGCTGTGATAAGATACAGAGCACAAACTGTTATTGCTCATAACAACATTGGATAATACCATGCCATAGTTTGAATTGCATCACTCGCCCACTCGCCATCAAAAATAGATTATCCTTGGAAAAACACAGGTTTTTAAACTCTCGACATCATTGTGTATTTTAGCAGCAACTTTCAAAAATGTATTGGGTATATAAATATATATATATTGAAAAAAATACAGGGCAGTGGGGAAAACACAGAAGTTGGATTAATTGGATTGCTCTTTCAAGGAACTGGTCCAGACAAGATGAAGGGAATGTCCTCCACCGTATGATAGCTTTAATATCACTAAAACAGCATTATGATTTTTAAAGCAATGACAAATCATTTCAGCAGAATCGATTTCTTTGCACTTGCAGTATCTGGTTCAGTCTTGATTGAGGTGTTTATATGTTGTATGCAATAAGCGCTGAACTACAGTCAGCACTTTGAATATAATTTTATACATCAAATGTCTTTGCACACTGGCCCCAGACTCCATATGCACTACCACTGCACTTTAATAGTACCTGTGCAGTATGTGGCTTTTGCATTCCATTCAAAATATTGACTGTACAATATACACTCCCACATATATATGCAAGTGTGTGTGTGTGTGTGTATATATATTTGTCACAATTACTAATGCGGGTAGTAAAGCAGCAAAAGTATCAACTTATATGAGAGTTCAGAATACATTGCGTATTGTTTCATCTTTATTTTAAACCTGGAGATGTTAAATCTTTGCAACATGCTCCATGTTGCCTTAATTTCATTTCATGATGTTTTAGCAATTTGTGGATATGTTTAATGTATTGTTCACAGAACTAAATTATGTTGCTTTTTTTACCCTGCTGAGTTTAAGACTTGGTGTGCACAAAATCAAATTCTCCGTGTGCGATTGCTGTGAACAACCCCATCTCGGGGTTCATTGTCTCTCATGGTTTATAATGCAATCCTCGGCTACTTTTGGAAGTCCTTAATGCAGTGATACTTCCATGCAACATTTGTCAGAAGTGTGTGATTTAATCTATTGTTGGCTGCAATGGAAATAATTGATTTGTATTCTGGACTGAGGCTAGTGTAGAATCAACACAAGATGTGATCTCAGCAAGCACTGTGATAAAAAGGACTTTATACCTTATTGCCAGTCCCCAACAGAAGCTGTATGGGGCAATTGGCTACATTCAAAGGGAAGTTCAATCTAAACAGAGTAATAACTAGTTGCCTGCAGTTTGCAAGATATTTGTCCAAGTTTAAAGTATCATACTGGTGTATCTGCATATATTGAACTATGTCAATACTTTCAATTCTGTAACCAATAATTTATTGGTTGTTAACAAGGTGGAAATCGGGAACCTGGTTTATTTGATTATGGCTTTATTCTCTGAATGATGTTTGCATTTATTTGATATTAGATAGTGATTAATATGGGACTGAAGATGTTGGTCTGTAAACTTAGATTGCTTGTGTGCAAATTTATATACGCTAAGGATTTCTGCTGTGGTGCAATAATGTTACTAGATAAACATTGTGGAAATAGTGGTAGTGGAAAAAATGTGAATCTCAGTCTTCACAAGCAATGGACAGTGACCATCTCCAGTCGGCATTCAGAGGCAGTCAGAGCTGACTTGTTGCCCCTCGCCTACCCTTACCCCTTATCACTTATTATAATATTTTATCTCTTGGCAAAGAATGAAGGTGACTTAAGATGTCTGAATTTTAAAAGCATTAGTTAATTTATAATGTTTCTTGGAGATTTATAGTTCCATGTGCAGGAGATTAAACCATGCAGAGTATCCACTGGCACAATGTGCAACTGCTTCTCTGACTTCTGTGAAAGTGGTGTTGCTGAATATGCTAACGCCACTGTCCAGATGAAGCTTAGTGTTACTTGTGGCTGGCAGAATGTTATGGAAAATGGCCACCATCCTCAAGAGCAAATCAAAATGGGCTTTAGATGGTGGCCTTGGCCCCGACCCCAACAGCCTGTAAATGATGTTTTTAAATGGTGGACAAAGGTGCATCTATCTTTTAGTCAATCTCCATTTGTTCTTATTGCTGCACCATGAGATGGAATGCAATTATGAAAATTGGGGTATGAGGGCCACACCATTTTACAGTGTGAAGTTTGTAATTGGTTATTTAAACATTTGGTCCCAAATCTTAGTACGTCAAAGTTTGGGGCCCTAATTTTAAAGAGTTAGTAACAGCCACACCGCATATGCCTTTTAGTAACATGTCTTTGCGAAGCCTCTTTAAGATGCCTTTAATGTTACTTCCATTGCTGCCTCTCATGCTCAGTCTCAGTATCTTATGTTGCCATGTAGTGTCATGTTAGAATCTGCATGTTGATCAAGTTTAATTCTGTGTCTGATATATTAATGGAAAGCTTTCCCTTAATGATTCAAATTCCACATTACTGAGTCAATCTCAATTATACTGCATGTAAATTTTTATTTTAGTAACGGAGTGAGCATATAATAATTATTGATGGAAAAATATAGGGAATATTTTAAGTACTGTAAAGCTTCATGAATTATGGCTAATAAAATGCTCAGTTTCAATACCAAAAATTGCAAGTGATTTTTTTTTTAACCTTAGTTTTGAGTTTAGACAAAGTTTCTCTTGGTGTAGATGCAGCAGATTGTACTTGCATTGCTGTGAGAAAACAGAACATTTTCACTCGTACATTTCTCTGTCCAAAATTAGCCTTTTCTAAATTAATTAAAACCTACAATATTATATACATAGAACCTTGTATTGGCAAATCCCAAAATGTGAGTATCCTTTGTTGCAAGGCCAATGTAGTATAATTTACCAATGTCTGCCAAAGGTAGACACAAAAAGCTGGCGTAACTCAGTGGGTCAGACAGCAACTCTGGAGAAAAGAATAGGTGACCCTTCTACAGATTTTACTGAAGGGGTTTGTTTTGTGTCATGTTTTATTGCCACAATGTTGTTTCTCATCTAGCTACTGCTGTGATCGGGTCTAGTGGGGTGGCATTAATAGAATTTGGTTGAGTTCCACAGATCTCAGTTCCCATATCAAGGAGAGATTGAAGCTGTTCCAACAGTACTTTCTCTCCATTTCTTATAGGATTTTCAGTGAACTGCACTGGGCGACATTCAAGATTGTACATTCAGGAAGTTTGAGAGACAACTAAGGTGGATAAGACAAAGGCGAACATGCAATTAAATCCCAAATAAATGACTTTGCAAAAATCCAAAATGTATTTTTGGTTCAAACATGACATGAAGTCAACATGTAGATTCACATACCAGCTGAGACTAGTTTATAGTCAAACCACAATCTACTTTCAATACATCTGCAGGCAAAGCAAGTTATTAGTCATAGAGGCGTACAGCATGGTAACAGGCCCTTTGGCCCAGTTAGCCTATGCCGGCCAACATACCCCATCTACACTAGTCCCACCTAGTATTCAACTACCTCCTCTGGCAGCTCGTTCCATATACCCACCACCCTTTGTGTAAATAAAAAAAAGTTACCTCTCAGCTTCCTATTAAATCTTCCCCCCCCCCCCCCCCCCTCACTGTAAACCTATGTCCTCTTGTTCTCAATTCCCTTACTCTGGGCAAAAGAGTGCATTTACCTGCTCCATTCCTCTCATTATCTTGTTCCCCTATGTAGGGTCATCCCTCATCCTCCTGCGCTCAAATGATTAAAGTCCTAGCGTGCTCAACCTCTTTCCAATAACATTGTGACCAAAACGTATCACAATACTCTAAATGCAGCCTCACCAATGTCTTGTACAACTGTCAAATAATCTCCCAATTATATTCAGTACTCTGACTAATGAAGGCCAATGCGTCAAAAGCCTTCTTGACCACCCTATCCACCTGTGATGCCCATTTCAAGGAACTGTGTACCTGACCTCCTAGATCCCTCTGCTCTACAACACTTCCCAGGGCCCTGCCATTCACTGTGTAGATCCTGCCCAAAATGCAACACCTTGCGCTTCTCTGTATTACATTCCATCAAACTCAGCCCACCTGCCCAACCAATTAAGATCCTGCTGCAATTTTTGATCTACAATACCACCCAATTTAGTGTCATCTGCAAACTTGCTAATCATGCCTTGATTATAGATGACAAACAGCAATGTGCCCAGCGCTGACCCCTGAGGCACACCGCTTGTCACAGGCCTCCAATTGGATAAGCAACCTTTGACCATTACTCTGCTTCCTTCCACGAAGCCAATTGGTATCCAGTCATCTATCTCTCCTTGGATCCCATGCAATCTAACCTTCCAGGACAGCCTTCCATGTGGAATATTGTCAAACGCCTTAGATACAACGTCTACAGCTCTGCCCACAAACTTCAAAAAGCGCAATCAGATTAATGGTAAGAAAAAAAGGACACGGAGTGCTGGAGTAATTCAGCGGGTCAGGCTGCATTTCTCGAGATGTGGATAGGCGAGCGGGTCAGGCAGCATCTCTGGAGAAGATTGATAGCTGAAGGGTCCTAGCCGAAACGTCCCCTGTCCATGCTCTCCATAGATGCTGCCTGAGTTACTCCAGCACTTTGTGCCATTATTTTGTAAGCACCATCTGCAGTTCCACGTTTCTACTGTTTATTATAATGATGCTGGTTTTAAACGAGAGCTAGCCATACCGGACCAAGCAAATGATTGGCGTTAACAGAATAATCTCAGGAACAAAATAAGAGCTCACGAAAATATTTGGATTATTAGCGTCATCAGAAGAAACTGTGTTGGAGAGGAACAACTGACCAATTGAAATAATTAGATTTCGTGTAGATACTAAAGTCATTAGATTGAGCCTTTTGGAACAACAGGTGAAACAACTTTCCATCGACACAATCAACGTCGTTTCTCGGGTTACATTCGCAACAATTAAACGTTCAGGCAAAAGTGAAGTTGATGGTTTTAACAAGAGGATCAGCAGGAGGGTGTCCTCGCCAACATTCATGGAGTTATCAGAAACAGCGGCTTTGCGATCAAGCACCTTTAGACTTGGCTAATGAGCAGCTTTATAAACCGAATGACGAGGGTCGTGAACAGAGCAGACAACCTCAGGTGCGGTTTCACTGACATGGTCAGAGGGAGCAGAAATGCAATCTGAACAACTTTAGACATGGCAAAGACGGGCTGGACCAATGTCAGAGGTTATGAGGAGAAGGCAGAAGAATGGGGTTGAGAGGGGAAGGTAGATCAGGCATGATTAAATGGCGGACGAGATGATGGGCCGAATGGCCTCATTCTGATCCTATCAGGTATGAACTGACAGGAAGAGCAGTATCTCATGCGAGCTGAAATTAGCACCGATGTATAGCGACGTTCCCAACGGGGGTAGATATGCATTTTCCAGCAAAACTGGAGTTCTTAGGAACAACATTGCAAGCAGCAGAATTGATGTTGCTCAACATGGGATCGCATGGGGGGAAGAATCGAGGTGGTGGAACTGGTGAGGGTGCAGAGTTGAAGTTTGATGGTAACGGGGGGGGGGGGGGGGTGGTGGTGGTGGTGATGAGAGAGAGAGAGAGAGAGATGGGCCGGGGGTTACAACTCTGCAGGAGAGGCTGCTGTTCTGCTGAATAAAGTGAACGCGGGGTGCGTCGTGTTGTCGCCATCCCCTCGGCCAACAATGAGAAACGTTTTACATGTCCTCGAGCGGCGTCTGCTTTGATCTGTCCTTTTCACACCTTCAATTCACTTTGAACCTTTCCATGTCTCTCGTCTCCCTCTCCGTTGACTCTCCGTCTGAAGAAAGGCTGGACCCGAAACGTCACCTTCCCTCCAGAGGTGCTGCCTGTCCCGCTGAGTTAATTCAGCTTTTTGTGTCCATCTTCGCTGTTACAGAGAAGGTTGGTTGCGCGGCGTCAGGTCCCATTGAGGAGTGGCCGCTGCCACCTTGGGCAGCAGGGACGTGCTGCAGCTTAGGCTGTGGGGGAGTGTTTGTTCATGAAGGGATTTCTTAAGAGAAAGAAGTCTGTGTGTGTGTGTGTGTGTGTGTGTGTGTCGAGGTATCTGTCCCCATAAACAATTGCAGAGATACTCTTTCCTGGCAATGGCAACTTTATCTCCCTCAGTTTGAAGTCTTCTGTTGTGCATCCTCTCTCCTCCTGGGAACCAATTCGCCCTTATCACCAATTATTTAATCAAGATAGAATTTCCGCCACCAATTTCTGACAGCGGGGAATGCAAATTAAGAAACCAGAGCCAGACTGAGGGGGGGGGGAAAAGGGAATGCTTTTGTTTGCGAGAGAAAAAAAACCGTTGATCGAGGCCCGGGAGCTCGCGTTACAACCCAGACCCTCATCCAAACCTGACTGAAAGCCACCAGCGCCGACCGTGTCGTCAGCTCGCAATCAAACTGAAAGGAAGCTTTTTTTTATTTTGGCGCCTCGCCTGCTGGCTTCGGGGGCGCTGGATTTGGCAATCTGGAATAATTAGCTAAATTGTTGGAGTTTAAACTCGGTCTGTTCCAGTTTCACCCCCCGTGCCACTACAGCGGATGCATCCCCGCTACGGGACATGCGCCGAGGCTGAGATCAGCATCAGGTATGTTCCTCTGTCCCAGTCCTCGCCTCCGACCCCGCCGATTCAAACCTCGCATCTGAACTTCCAGGTGAAGTCAAGTCGCCTTTCACCCGCGGATCTTTCAGCTTCCATCGTTTTTTTCCAACGTTGTAGATGTGGATGTGTGGATATCCACACATATCCAAACGTCAATGTGTGGATAGACGCAAAAAGGCTGGAGTCCCTTCGTCAGATTGCATAAAGTACCACAGGGCGTTAAGGTGATTCCCAAATCACTCGCCTAATCGTAGTTCCCCTTCAGAATGTTGGCGTGAGAAACCGGAGCTCAAGGTCCCATCGCGCTCTGGTAGTTTCCAGACCAGGTGGGAGTTTATGCGCCCGTTGAACCATTCTGAAAATGCTCGAATTCCCATTGCCAGTTAACCTCTGCCGCTTGGACAAGTGCAAATTGCTGAGAGACAACCTGTGCCCAATTAAATTAATGATGCAGGTGTTATGGTAAATGGACTTCCGAGAGGCATTTGCGAAAGTACCGCACTGTCTACCTTGCCGGACGTGTGCATATGGCAGTACACAACACTTAACGCAATTGTCTTTGAGATTCAACCCGATGAAATAAAGTTAGTAATATGTGGCGATATGGATAGTAAACTAGCCAACTAGCAGAAGCGTGTTGAGTGAAAGGATGTTTCTTAACTCAGCGGTCAAGCAACCCGTCCCTCCAATGAGTAAGAGACGGAACACTTATTCATTGGGGTGGCGGTCGGAAGATATTAAAATATCTAAAGTCCAAGTATACCCGGTAAATTTCTTCTTCTTTTTGGAAACCATATCTTTGGAAAGATGTCCCTTTGGAGAAGGCGCAGAAGAAAACGCTGAAATGAATGGAGTGATGAGGGACTTTCATTATGTGGGGAGGCTGTGATTGTTCAAGTTCATCTTGCAGAAAAAACTTGCGGTTACAGGGAAAAGGCAGGAAAATGGGGATTAGAGGGGGAAATGGGTTTGCTATGATTGAATGGCAGAGTAGACACGATAGGCTGAATGGCCTAATTCTACTCCTGGGTCTTATGGTTTTAGTATCTGATTAAAATATTGACAATTATGATGAGAGTTACTGTGGACAGAGAAAAACATGGAAGGGTCAAGAAACGGGAGACTAGTACAGTGACGTAAGAGAAGAGAAGTCACAAATGAGAAAGGAGAGTGGTTAGAATTTGGAATGCAGTGCCTAGGATTGATCCCACTACAATGTTCAAAAGAGAACTGCACTGATATGAAGTATATGAGGGCAATGGGCAGAGGTGGTAGTTTTTGACAAGTTGGAATATTCTTGTACAGTCAATATATCAAATGGCCATGTTCTGTGATGTAACCATTCTGTACATTTGTGGTTGTATAAGTGATATGGTCCAAAACTCCAATCCCAATAAGTAGGAATTAGCTAAGCCATGTACCTGTACTAGTTCGACAGGAGAAAGGAAGAACCGAGGAGAGATTGTTCATATTCTATCCCAATATATTGAAATGCTCCAATCACCCAATGAACCAGGATGTGAATATACCCAAGTCCTACTAATTCACAGTGAGATGGTCCATATACCCCAACACCCGTAAACAGCAGTCAGACCACCCATATTTCTCATCCCAGTGAATAGAGGTAATATGGTCTGTGTACTTTCATCTCTGTGATTTGCAACAAGATGGTCCACACATCCCCCAACTTGGAAGTCAGGTTTAATCTGGTCCGTGTACTTTGGTCAATATGTGATGCCATTGACCCATCGTGTGTGGCATCATCTCGTGCAAATAGCTATTAAGAGCACTCTTTAAACTGTTGAACAATAGGAAGTGGTTGGTTCTAAGTCGGGGATGTGAATACAAGTATCAGAAGGTATTTATGGAGCAGCAGCATATCTCAATTCTGAGAAAGTATCAGCCACTTAGCCCTGTTTCACTTTTCCTTTCCCAAAAGATTTTCTTAATTTGTTCCAAACATCTGTTTATTTTCCTTTTGATTCCAATTTCAAAATTAGTTTTGCCAGCAATTTTTCTAGCTAAAGTTGTAGCTAAAGGTAACTTTCTTAGGTTTTTGTTAGCATCTTAAACTGATCCAAATTAATTGACTAATCACTCATCAGTGTATAAAGGGGAACGATAGTCCCTGTACCCCAGTCCCAATAAAACCGAGGAGAGATTCTTTGTGCACCCTGTTCCAATAAACTGGAAAGAGATACTTCAGTTGCCCGTCCTAGTGAACATGAATGAGAATGTGCCCAAGTCCTGCTAATTCACAATTAAATTATCCATATACCCCAATACCAGTCCGTAGCAACAAACCGCTCCATACTCCACAGTCTCATTGATGAAACTGCATTCCTAATTTACTTAAACAAAATGTACTTATAAGATTTTCCTTTACTTGCTGTGTTATGAGCCAATAACCTTTTTTGCTCCACACATAACATAATAGCATTAAATAGACTTTTGGGGCATTCTATTCAATAATTTGTGTTGGTTTAATGTGTTCATGTGCATTATCATTTTGATTTGCAGAAGATCAGGTTGACCTTTCATATTTAAATATCTCTGTAGTTGAATCCCTAAGCAATTCTAGGTTTAGCATTGTATGATCTCACCTTATTCATATCTTAAAATATATTGCCTTGCTAATTTATACTATTGCACTAACAACCCATGTCTCTCCAGACAAGCAATATTTTTTTCCCCTTTCTTGAACCACTGATCATAGACCATGTAGTTTATTGCCCTGTTTTTTGATTTAGGACAAGTTTGGTACATTTTCGGTCTCCCAGATTTATAACTTCCATATCCGAGAATATTTGGAAGATTGTTGCCCAAAACCCCATGCTACTGTTTTCTTCCCCACAATTTCTACAGTGTTTAATGATGCAGAAAGTTTATTATGTTATTTTAAATCAAGTTCCAACATTTTGTTGAGACTATTGTTTTTAACTATTCCATGACAGTGGGAGAGTCTAGGACCACAGGGAACCGTCTTAGATTAAAAGGAGGTACCTTCAGAATTGAGATAAGGAGGAATTTCTTTAGCCAGAGGGTGGTGAATCTGTGGAATTAATCGCCACATACAACAGTGGAGGCCAAGTCATTGGGTATTTTTAAATTTGAGATTAAGAGGTTCTTGTTTAGTAAGAGCATCAAAGGATACGGGGAGAAGGTAGGAATGTGGTGTTGAGAGGAAAACCTAGAAAAGCTATGATCAAATAGCAGAGCAGACACAATGGGCTAATTCTGTTTGTTTGTGTTATCAATCTTCCTCATACCCACTGCACACTCTGGTGCCACTTTAGTGGCAATGAAAACAATGAATCGCATGTTAACCTTGGACTAGTGCACCATGTGCCAAAGTAGAGATGTTCAAAGCTTCATGTTCTTAGGATTAAATATTACCAGCAATTAGTCCTGGACTGGCCATATCGAAGCAATGGTCATGAAAGAAAACCAATGCCTCTACTTCCTTATAAGGCTTAAGTTTGGCATGTCATCAACAATCATCTCCAACGTCTGCAGATACACCATAGAAAGCATTTTATCGTGATTCATCGCAGCATTGTTTGGGAACAGCTTCTTCCAAGACCGCAAGAAATTGCAGAGTCCAATTGGAAATTGGACATAGCCCACACCGTCAAACAAATCAATCTCCCTTCCACTCCATCTACACTTCACAATGGGTCGGCAAGGCAATCAGCATAATCAGGGACATCTCTCACCCCAGTCACTCCCTCTTCTCCCCTCTCCCATTAGGCAGGAGGTCCAAAAGTTTGAAAACACATGCCTGCAGGCAACTGAACCACACTATTACCAACCAAGGAGCAGTTCTGACCTACCACCTACCTCACTGGAGCCGTCAAACTATCTTTAATCAGACTTTACTGGACTTTACCTTGCACTAAACATTATTCCCTTCAATATGTATCTGTAAACTGTGGATGGCTTGATTGTAATGTATAGCCTTTTTGCTGACTGGATGGCATGCAACATAAAGCTTTTCACTGTGCCTCCGTATAGGTGACAATAATAAACTAAAGTAACTACATCTCCCCTGAGATTTCCTCTCTACCTCCTTCCCCATCCAATTCCTTTCCACTTAATCTGTTGAGAAATCATTGACAGTTTTCCTCCATATGTTTCAATAATTTTTCTTCACGCAAATTCATTAACGATACAGCATGGAACAGACCCTTCAGCGACTGTGCCCACTTTGACCATCAATTACTTGTTCATTTCAGTGCAACGTTATCCCACTTTTAATCCACACCCTACAGAGAAGGGGCAATTTACAGAGGTCAATTAACGGGATGTGGAACTAAACCAGAGCACCTGGAGGAAACCCACGCAGTCACAAGGAGAAAACATCAATGGAAGCTGATCCTCTAACGATATAACTTTTCACAAAATGTTATCTTTGCTCCAAATGTTGTACCCTTTATCCTTTATCTTTGAACTGTGGACACCTTGATTATATTCGTATATGGTGTTTTATTTTACGAAATAGCACTCAATCAAAAGCCTTTCGCTGTATCCTGGTACATGCGGTGATAACAATAAACTACACTAAACTACTGATGAATAATGTAATTGAAGGAGTTGAAGATGCAACTCATAATGACAGAGGAATGTGACTGTCTTAAAGCAGGTTAATGGCATACAGACATGGATGGACCAAGACCCAAAGTGAGCTGGTACAGCACGTATGTGGAATGTGATAACATGCACTGTAGGTACTGGTTTATACCAAAGATAGACACAAAATACTTGAGTAACTCAACAGGTCAGCCAGCACCTCTGGAGAAAATGGATAGGTGACGTTTTGGGTTGGGACTGTGGAAGCTGACCACGATTACTGCATTTAAATCAGAAAAATAGGAATGCGTTCAAGCAAAGGCAATGCGTACTGTGGTAATGCTGAACACTGGGGAATTCTGAGTTTTGGAAGGGATTGTGTGCTATGAATATAATAATATGTTCACAGTCTGATCTTGGGAGAAGAATAGATTGAGTACACGATAAGGGATATAACCACACATTCATAGATCTTAGCAGGAAAAGCAGTTTGACTGAATGGCACTTGACAAAAACTGCAGAAGAGTTGGATGTATGGGAATGAAGGATGGTGCCTGCTCTCAATCTCAACTGGAATAGGAACCAGGAAATGAACCTGACTAGATCGAATGGAAAAGAGCAGGAAGTGAGCTCCATCCAAGGGGAAAGTGAGTTCAGAACCATGATGGAACAGACAGACAGAGAGAACAGGAGGACATCAAACGGTTTACTGGGAAGAATCTGCAGATGCTGGTATACACAGAAGGTAGACACAAAATACTGGAGTAACTAAGCAGGTCAGGCAGCTTCTCTGGAGAAAAAGGAATAGGTAACGTTTTTGGTCGAGGCCCTTCTTCAGACTCAGGAGTATGTGACGTTTTGGATCAAGACCCTTCTTGATACCTTATTCAAGGCTGAAGCAGGGTCTCGGACCCGAAAGTTCACCTATTCATTTTCTCCAGATATGCTACCAGTCCCGCTGAGTTACTCCAGCATTTTGTGTCTATCTAAACGGGTTTGCTGTTGTGCACAGTAATTATTCTGATACAGAATCAGACATAACATCCTCCTTTGTTTAATTGCAGGATCATGAGTCCCGGTTCTCTTCTCGTGGGCATCTACAACATTCTCACCATGGCCTGCACTGGAGGTCAGTGTTTTTGACAAAGTTGCCTAGTGCTTTGAGCATTAATGTTCGCTCCTGCCATATAGAAACATAGAAAATAGGTGCAGGAGGAGGCCATTCGTCCCTTCGAGCCAGCACCGCCATTCATTGTGATCATGGCTGATCGTCCCCTATCAATAACCAGTGCCTGCCTTCTCTCCATATCCCTTGACTCCACTAGCCCCTAGAGCTCCATCTAGCTCTCTCTTAAATCCATCCAGTGACTTGGCCTCCACTGCCCTCTGTGACAGGGAATTCCATAAACTCACAACTCTCTGGGTGAAAAAGATTTTTTCTCACCTCATTCTTAAATGACCTCCCCTTTATTCTAAGACTGTGGCCCCTGGTTCTGGACTTGCCCAACTCGCCCATGAACCTCTCTCTTTTCCAGCGCTGTGCTTAGACCTGTTGTACCCGTTTGGGATCGGGAACATGGACAGCGAAACCCCGAAGGTGGATGACGGGGGATCACCTGAAATTTCGCTACTAATTACCTTCCCATTTTTCGCAGTTGGGCAGAGGTCGCTTCACGTGAGTATGCGGCTAATGTGCCTCTTCCACATCACTGCTAAAGTGTTGTGTGCCTTAAATGTTTGCAAAGCCCTTTGGAAGATTTTAATCAAACCCATGACACATTAAGTGGGATAATGAGTTTAATCGATCGGAACGGACAGCTCCGTGGAGCCGAGTGATGTATAACTGAAGTTCTTGTCTAAAGAGAATGTGTTTAATGAATGCTGTATCCTGTCTCCCCAGGTGAATAACAACGGGGTGCTATCCTTCAACGTACAAGTCAGTCAGTTCACTCCCGAGGCCTTCCCTCTCTCCGATGGTCGCTCGTTCATTGCTCCTTTCTGGGCTGATGTCCATAACGGGATCAAAGGAAATGTGTATTACAGGGAGAGCGTTGAGCAGAGCATCTTGCAAAGAGCCACCAAGGACATCAGAAAGAACTTCAAGGACCAGGCTTCCTTCTCGGCCACATGGGTGTTCATCGCCACCTGGGAAAAAGTCACTTTCTATGGAGGCAGTTCGACCACCCCGGTAACGGCCACTCGGCCCGGCAGAAACATGCAGGGAACGCTCGCCAGGTTGGGCGGCATCTGTGGAAAGAGAAGCAAAGTTCACAGAGGAACTCCGCAGACCGGGCAGCATCTGTGAAGGGATTAGACACAGCAACATTTCGAAGATAGACACAAAGTTTTGGAGTAACTCGGCGGGTCAGGCAACATCTCTGGAGGAAATAAAGAATGGGTGACGTATCGGCTTCGGGACCTTCTTCAGACCCGAAACGGTACCCATCCTTTATCTCCAGAGATGCGGCCTGAGTTATTCCGGCAATGCGTCTATCTTCGGCATAGACAAGCATCTGCGGTTCCTTCACACACGGGCAACAATTCTCCAGTCTGAAGAAGGGTCCCAACCCAAAATCTCATTTGCCCCTTTTTCCTCCATCGATGCTGTCTGACCCATCTGTAGTTTCCCGTGTCTGTCATTGAGTCAATGCTTCACCTCTGGCAAAGGTTCTTTGTTTTTCTCTCCACTAATGCAGCCTTGCCTGTTGAGTGTGTCCAACATTTTCTGTATTTGGTTACGTTTCTGCCCTCTGCCATTTTAATTTCATTTACGGTGGTCAGACACAAATCTTTTCACACAAAGGAGTGGTTCTTTCATCAGTGAATGTGGTAATCCAGGCGTTAGTGGGAGAACCAAGGCTTGCAGTTACTCCACCGGCGGTCAATCCTTTGGTGGGAGCGTTACCCCTGTGAGTGCAGGCGGGTGCACCTTATGAGTGGGATGTTCACTTTCAGTGGAGAAGATATCCCTATGGATTGAGGTGAGCAGTGGGGCGGGAGGAATGTACCCCTGCAGGTAGGAAGGCAGGTGGCAGGCCAAGTAACCATGTTAGGGAGCAGGCAACCCTGTGGAAGAGGGGGTTCATCCCACGGGGGATCTTGGTAACTATTTGAGTTTCCAATCAACTGTTTCACTGGAGAAGATGAACTTTGCTCGCTCTGGGAGACTGAGCCGCACCAGTATCAGATTGAGCCGCCGCCCTGCACTATCATTCCCATCGTATACATCGGGTTGGGATTTCTTCCTCGACCGGTTGTGTTACTAACATTGTTGATTTAGTGCATTTGTACATATTGTTTTGGTCACTTTCATACCAGTTCCCCTCAGCAGCTGTAATGCCACCAACTGCCCAAACCCCCGGACAAGCATCAACTCTCTTTCTTGTTCCAAGATGAGGTGGTGCTCCTTTTGGACATTATTCATTGACCAATTCTTGTGGTTAACGCCGTGTGGTACGTTGACGATAAATCACATGCTTTGTAATATCTCCTGAATTCTTCACCCACGAGGACTGAGGGGGACTGGTTGCCAAGTGCATTCATTTCAAAAAGTGTGAGGTTTGTAGATAGCAGAGGAACCCAGGGAAAGGGGGGTGAGTGCAGGAAAATATCAATGAGACAATGGACAATAGGTGCAGGTGTAGGCCATTCGGCTCTTCGACCCTTCGAGCCAGCACCGCCATTCAATGTGTTCATGGCTGATCTTCCACAATCTACCTGTACCCCGTTCCTGCCTTCTCCCCATGTCCCCTGATTCCGCTAATTTAAGAGCCATATCTAGATCAGCAAAGATCTTATTAAACGGGGGAGTAAGCACAAGGGACTGGTCTATGCCTGTTTCCATTTCACCTGTTCTTATCAGCCTTTCACCAAGGTTGGGTTTTGTGAGCATGTTACTTCTCTAACCCTGTCATCCCCGATCTACAGATGAACACCTTTCAGTGTGTGCTGGTTACAGATGAAAGGAATTCATTCGCCATGTTTAACTACGCTGATATTTCCTGGACAACAGGGACTGCAAGTGGAGGCGACCCTCTGACTGGTGTCGGTGGCTCAGCGGCACAGGTCAGACCTTCCCATTCCCTAGTCGGCTCTGAATTCCTTCCGATCCTTGAAAATGAGCGGTAATATTTCTGAATATGATGGCAAGCAAATGGGTGGCAGAGGTTTGAGTTAAATTGGTGTAGCTGAGTTCCAATACAAATCGGGCAACGGCAAATAAGACAGGGTTAAAGAGATGTGTTGTTCGCCTGGGCTCACTTGAACATACATCACTTCTATCCACTATACACTGTATAATATATACTTCTATACACTGGCCTTCTATCAGGTCTCTCCGCAGCCTCCTGCATTGCAGGAAAACAATCCAAGCCTGTCCAACCTCCCCTGCAGCTAATACCCCGTAACGCAGCCTTTCCAAAGCCTTCGCATCCTTCCTGTAAAGCGCGACCTAAAATGCTCGCACTACTCCAAATGCAGCCTAACCAAAGTTCCTGTAAAGGTGGCAGTCTTTTATCTCCTTTTCACCGCTGGACGTTGTCACTTTTTCCACCCATTTGCTTCCCCCCCCCCCCCCCCCCCCCCCCCCCCCCCCCCCCGCCGCAAGTCTCTTCTTCATCTAACAGCCGCCTGCTTGTTGAGTTCGTCCGACACTTTGTTCCAGTATCAGCGCACAGTGCGTTTTTTTTTAATTGCTGGTTTTTTTTCTTCCCTTTTTCCTTCCGCCCACAATATTTAACATGTAAAAGAACATGTGATTCTGTTCGTAGGTTGTTTGTTTTGGTTTTTTTGCACAAAGTCCGCGAGCATTGCCACTTTTCATTTCACTGCACATCCCGTATGTGTAAGTGACGAATAAACTTGCCTTGACTTGACTCTTGGGTGTCGAAGATAGACACAAAGTGCCGGAGTAACACAGCGGGCCAGACAACATCACCGGAGACGCTGCCTGACCCGCTGAGTTACTCCAGCGTTTTGTCTCTATCTTCGGCATACGCCAGCATCTGCGGTTCCTTTCTACACACTATTTTGTGCGTCTCTCAGTTAATTTATCTTAACCTGTGATCAATTGCTGCTTATCGCTCGAGTGTGTGTGTGACATGATCTGCAGAAGGGTCCCCGCCCGCAATGTCACCTATCCATGTTCTCCGGAGATGCCGCCTGACCCCGGAGTTACTCCAGCACGCTGTGTATTTTTTTTTATTAAACCCCATCCCTCTCTCCCTCCCGCGATGCACAGACCGGGTTCAACGGCGGGGACCTCAGTCACTTTTTCAGCCTGCCAACCTCTCGGACCACTGAGATGCTGAACATTGAACAAACCAGCAACGTGAACTTCCCCGGCCGCTGGATCTTTAAGATAGACGGGGAGGCGATTGACCCATCGAGTGGCTGCAGCCTGAACGGTGAGCGTTGGGGGGGGGGGTCGCTGATTCGGTGTAGGCGAGGCTCTGGTAATACCTCCAGCGAGGGACAATATATATCCCTACAATATAGAGCGAAGCCATTCGGCCCATTGACTCTAAACTGGTTCTCAGTGCGATCCCAATAGTTTGAATCCCTCACCAAACAGGGGAAATAACGGGGTGTTCAGGCTGCTGGGATCGCACTGAGTCAATGGGCCGAATGACTTCCTTCTATGTTGTAGAACAAGTGCCAAATGATAGAAAATGTAACGGGTTGAGCAATGGCATTGGTCCCTCAACTACACTTGCAGTTATTGCAAGTGTCACAAATGTAACCTCACAAACAGGGAACACAAAACACGGTGGGGTTACACATGCCTAAACCTTATTCCAGATCTCCCTTCACCACCGTGTGCGGAAGGCCTGTGGCCCCGGACTGAGTTGCCATCCCATTGTTCGCCGTGTCCTGATCTGGGAACGCATGAGGCGCAACCACGCTACGTTCCGCCCTGCTTGTGCCTAATCCTGCAACATGGTTCACGTTTCCCAGAGCCCATTCCCCCTAGGTCTGTGAACGGGCTCAGCATCCGTGGAGATGGTGCAGATCACCATTCCCGGTTACAGTGGCGCCGTTGATGGAGCTGCTGCCTCACAGCATCAGATGCACGGGTTCGATTCTGACCTGGGGTGCTGGCTGTGTGGAGTTTACAGGTTCTCCTTCTGACTGGTTCTCAACAAATACATGTTGGCATGTGGCTTTGTAGGTTAACTGTTCGCTGAAAAATATAGAGTGGGTGAGAAAGTGGTCTAGCATGTGAATGGGTTATCGATGGTCCGAGTGGACTCGATGGGCTGGAAGGCCTGTTTCCCTACTCTATCTCTAAACTCAAAGTCTCTAACTCTACACAACACACCGACTGACCCAGTAACCGGGCCTATCTTGGTTACATTTATAACTGTCATATGTACTGAGGTACAGTGAAATGCTTTGTTTTGCATTGTTAGTCAATCAGATAATACTGCACATTAGTACAATATATTCCAACTCAAGCACGACAGGCTGAGCAAAGGAGAAGATAGGGAGCAAGAACGAACTGCAGATGCGGATTGAAATCGAAGGTAGACACAAAATGCTGGAGTAACTCCGCGGGTGAGGCAGCATCTCCGGAGAAAAGGAAGGGGCGACGTTTCAAGGTCTGAGGAAGGGTCTCGACCCGAAACGTCGCCCGTTCCTTTTCTCCAGAGATGCTGCCTCACCCGCTGAGTGACTCCAGCATTTTGTGTCTACCAGAAGATATGGAGTGCAGGATCTCATTCTCAGCATTGTAGCGCATCCGTTCCATAGACAATGTCCAACGCCTGCAAAGGGGTAGAGATGAATAGAAGGGCCATTCATCCAGAAGCCAGAAAATAGATGAGCAACATTGTTCTGACTGGCGCCCTCTGTTCCAGGTCAGTTTTTCCGCCGCGGGGATGTGTTTTGGATGGATGATAAATGCCAAACCAAGTGCCGCTGCCTGGACTTGGGAAACGCCATTCATTGTCAGAACCTGTCTTGTGGGCAGTTCGAGCAGTGCCACTCTGTGGACGGGGTTTACCGCTGCGTCCCCACCCAGACTGCCTCGTGTGTGGTGTTCGGAGACCCTCACTACCACACCTTCGATGGGTTCCTGTACCATTTCCAGGGAACATGCTCCTACATCCTCGCCAAGCCCTGCTGGGAGCTGGAGAATCTGCCCAGTTTCAGCATCGAGTCCAAGAACGAAAACCGGGCGGGGACCGCTGTGTCGTGGCTGAGGAACATCAGACTGAATGTATACGATCACAGCATCGTCATTCCCAGGGGAAACTCTGGCCAAGTCCTGGTGAGTTCGCTTGCTGCTGGCGACACAATGCTGGTGCCGTCCCAAGGCAATGAGGATTGCTGGCAGATGTCAGGCAGTGTCTGTAGAGAGGAAGAAAATGTGTGGGGGGGGGGGGTTCAAATTCGTGTTCTTGCCATGCACCTAATTCACGTTAGTTACATTACACAATAAAAACGACAATTCTTGGGAACCTGAAATTAAAAGCATAATACTGGCAACAAAATATCTAGCCAGGCAGCCTCCGTGGAGAGAGAAACAGCAGTTTTTGGTGTTGTACTTAAGCCTGGTTTCAGTAACTTACACGCGGGGTACATGACCTCCTTACCACAAGAAACCAATGACCAATCTTCAATATTCAGTGACCCATTGCGTTGGCAGGAGATCGGGTGGAAATCCTTTACTGAGGTCCCATGTAGGAAGCCGGGACAAAACGTAAAACCCATGGATTCCAGAGCAATTTAATAAAATGGATCCAAAGTTTGCTTGGTGACGGAAGACATAAGGTAGATGGTCAAGAATTGTTTATGTTATTGGTAGCCTGTGTCCAGCGGGTTGGTGTCAGGACCCTTCATGCGCACGAACAATCTGGATTTCAGCATTAGAGGCATGATGAGTTTGCCGATGACACTTGTAGAAACATAGAAACATAGAAATTATGTGCGGGAGTAGGCCATTCAGCCCTTCGAGCCTGCACCGCCAC
Organism: Okamejei kenojei; assembly: GCA_035221665.1. Taxonomy (NCBI): domain Eukaryota; kingdom Metazoa; phylum Chordata; class Chondrichthyes; order Rajiformes; family Rajidae; genus Okamejei; species Okamejei kenojei. Next base: position 23,484,186 of record CM069159.1, read on the forward strand.
AATATGATCATGGCTGCTGATCCCCTTAGCCACAAGGGCCACATCCAACTCACTTAAATATAGCCAATGAACTGGCCTCAACTACCCTCTGTGGCAGAGAGTTCCAGAGACTCACACTCTCTGTGTGAAAAAAGTCTTTATCATCTCGGTCTTAAAGGATTTCCCCCTTATCCTTAAGCTGTGACCCCTTGTCCTGGACTTCCCCAACATCGGGAACAATCTTCCTGCATCTAGCCTGTCCAACCCCTGTTGTAAGTTTTTGTGATGCCATTGCACAGAAGAATGAGCGTTGGAAAACGTGATTAGATAGATACTTGAGGGGTGGAATGGACTTGGTTTGCCAAAGGTCAGGCGAGGTAAAACAAAGACAATACTAATTAATAACATTGGGGCTCATTGAATTGGAGGGTCGGTGTCTGTTTGGATAAGTAAGTTGAAGGATCAAGAACAGTAACATGCTAAATGGTTGATTTTCAGACTGCATGGTTGTTCCCCAAGGTTTAGTGCTTGCACCATAGGTTTTTGTTATCTCTCTGAAGACATGGATATAGGAATAGACGGAGATTTCAAACGTTGCCACCAATGCCTGCATGGATGTGTGACAAACACGGAAAATACCAATGGACTGAATATTGAACGTACGAGGCCAGAATAGTCAAGCAAGTGGCAGGTGGAATTTAATATCGGGAGATGCAAGGTGGTGCAGTTTTAGCAGAAGGACTTGGAAACGGCAAATGGTCAATGAGGAAAATCTCAATAAGCTGCAGGAACAGAAAAACGTGGGGGATTTATTTCTAAAGATCTTCAAAGATGTCAAGTAGTTTGTAGAGCACATGGACCCTGGCTATCTAAATAGAAGCACCGAGTGCAAAGGAGGGGGGTAATACTGAACATTTATAATTCTCCAGGATAGTTCTAGGGATGAAGACAAATTAACCCTGCAGATGCTGGAAATCTGAAACTAAGAGAAAGCACTGGGATAGGTCAGGCAACTTCTGTGGGGAGAGAATCGATGTTTCAAGCCAATTCCACTTCCGATTTGGGGACGGGGGATCACGATTTCAAGATTATGTAAGAGAAGATGATTTCTTTGAAGTAAGGGAAAAAAGGGGGGTAGATTTGACTAAAATTGGGCTGTGCATGTCCATTGGTCCATGACAGTGGGAAACCAAATAGACAGTGGTAAAGAAGGCGTGTGGTGTGCTTGCCGTCATCGGATGGGCCATTGAGTAAAGATCGACACAAAGTGCTGGAGTAACTCAGCGGGACAGGCAGCATCCACAGAGGGAACGGACAGGCGACGTCCTGGATGGATAGGCAGTCTGGAGAAAGGTCCGGACCTGAAATGTCGCCTACCGTCCCCTCTACAGATGCTGCGTGACCCGCTGAGTTACTCCAGCACTTTAAGCTGTAAATGTTGGTGGCGGTCGGAGAGATGACCTTCCGTTCGCTGTGTTTCAGGTGGATGGGCTTCTCGCCATGTTGCCCGTGCATCTGGAGATGGGGGCGATCAAGATTTATCAGAGCGGAGTGGCCACGGCGGTGGAGACGGATTTCGGTTTGCTGCTCACATTCGACGGGGAACATTACGCTTCCATCTCGTTGCCCAGTTCCTTCCTCAACAACACGTGCGGCCTGTGCGGGAACTTCAACAACAACCCGGCCGACGATAACATGCTCCCAGAAGGGAGCCCATCCGAGTCGCTGGCGGAGCTGGGCAACGGCTGGGCGGCGGCCGACCCGGACTGGTACTGTCGGCACGATTGCGGGGACAACTGCAGCGTGTGCGACCCGCACACCGAGTCCGTCTACTACAGCCCCGACCACTGCGGCATCATGAACAAGACGGACGGGCCGTTCCGCGACTGCCGCGCCGTGGTGGACCCCACCAGCTTCGTGATCAGCTGCGTGTACGACATGTGCGCCGTCCGGGACAACATCACCACCCTGTGCCAGGCCATCCAGGGCTATGCCCTCACCTGCCAGGCGGTGGGCATCACCATCGGGCCCTGGCGCTCTCGCACCTTCTGCGGTAAGGAGACCCTGGGACACGTGCCGATGATGATGGTTTATATCGAAAATAGACACATGGTAACTCCGCTGGGCAGGCAGCATCTCTGGAGACCATGGGTAGGTGGCGCCTCGGGTCAGGACTCTTCTTCAAACTGGAGCCCCGAAGAAGGGTCCCGAGCCTTCTTCTAACTTCTATCTAACGTCTGAGTTAGATAGAGCTCTAGGGGCGAGTGGAGTCAAGGGATATGGGGAGCAGGCAGGCACGGGTTATTGATCGGGGACGACCAGCCATGATCACAATGAATGGCGGTGCTGGCTCGAAGGGCCGAGTGGCCTCCTCCAGCACCTATTTTCTATGTTTCTATGAGCCGAAACGTCAACCATCCATGTCCCCCAGGGATGCTGCCTGACCCGCTGGCCTACTCCAGCACTTTGCGTTCATCATCAGCCCGTCAAACATCGCACCCAGTCCGCATCCCTGCCCCTTGCCCTTGTTGGTCCATCTGGATGCTGCTTCAGTTCCCGCTCGGCCAGAATGCGAGGGCCCAGTTGCAGCCTTTGCCGAGACTTGGGGGAAGACCCTGCCGTCCGTTAATGGAGAGTTGGGCAAAGCTCAAACTGGTGCCTTGTTCAACACAGGGGAAATGTACCATCTCACACGGACATCCACAAACGGTGCTCTGACGTTGATTCACTGTTCCTAAACTTTCAGTTATCTAGTGCTGATGCCAATGTCCTTGTTCGCAGCCTTTCTCTTTCATTTTTGACTTTTTAAATCTCTATTTTCAGCTAAAGTCTATTTTCTAAGTTCTATTTTGTTTTAATTCCACTCGGGCCCCGACCCTCACGCCTTTCCCACGCACACGGGTGAGTAGTTGGGGATTATCGAAGGCGAAGAGTGCACGACATTTGCTGCCAGCTTCCACTCTGCTCCCACGTGTTCCCATCTCGGCCTCTCCCCTTCCCTCACTCGACCTATATATCCACATCACAGGATATAGTCGAGCTCTCAGTATCTGCACAACCCCTCAGCCCACCTCCTGTACCTAATTCTCCCAGCCCCCACCACCCTGCTCCGTCCTATTTGCTCCAATGTTTCGACTTTCCCCACAGGTGTCTCTCAGAAGTCCTTTGTCATACCTCTATTTTCCTTTTCCCCGGTTCTCAGTCCGAGTAAGCGCCTCGACCCGAAACGCCACCTATTCCTTTTCTCCAGAGATGCTGCCTGACCCGCAGAGTTACTCCAGCATATTCGGTGTAAACCAGCATCTGCAGTACCTTCCGACACACATTGATTATAGGCACTGTGGTGTTATGTTATTTTTCCATCGAGAAAATCCCAATAGGCTGATCGGCGTGATACGGTCTGCACAATTTAATGGGGCGGGGGTCGCGGGGTCACTGACAACGGGGACATGTAGGGAACCGTGGGTGTACTACGGGAAGGACCACGGTCCGTGGACGAGGAGGGTTGGGATGAATGTCGGTAACTGGTCGTGTAAGGTTGCTGCTGTGGGTCTCGGCGCTGGGACCATCTTTTCCTGGCTGCCTCATTCTTACACGTGGAGGGAGTCCAGACACGCTGGCTGTAGTCCAGTGACGTGTGTGCATTGTCAAAATAATCCCAGGCAAGTGGTCGAAGACAATTTGTCACTCCGCGATATCTTGGAATTCGCTCGCTTGGTCTCCTAACAACGCAGGTGAATGAGGAGCGGGCTCATAGATCACGGTGAATAGATTGGGCTAATGCATAGACTAGGAGACTCCAGCACAAGAGGACATGGGTTCAAAATGGTAGTTTTATTGTCGCTTGTACCATGTGTCGCATATATATCGGTGAGATTATTGCCAGACATAAAGACAATCCCCGGTTAAGTACCCCGTGCATAGAAATGGTTCACTGTGTCCATATGCAATAGTCAGCTGACGTTGGCATCGCTTTACACAGTGCAAGCTGCAGCTGGCCCCATAAAGGCCCATCGCGGCCATCACCTCATTCAGATCAACTGTGTGGGAAGCTGAGTTACTCCAGCTGTTTGTGTCTAAGCTCATTCAGAGGTTAGACACAAACGACCCTCTCCGGATCTTCAGCGCTAGGTTTAAGGTGAAGGGGGAAAGATTTAATAGGAACCTGACGGGTAACATTTTTACACAAAGGGTGATGGGTGTATGGAACGAGCTGCTGCCGGCGGAGGTGGTTGCGGCAGGTACTATCGCACCGTTTAAGAGACATTTGGACATGTGAATGGATAGGACATGTTTAGAGGGATATGGGCCAAGCGTGGGCAAGTGGGACTAGTGTAGATGGGACATGTTGGTCGCGGTGGGCAAGTAGGGCCGAAGGGCCAGTTCTTTCCACGCAGTATGATCCCATGAATGTATAACGGTGGATGAAGCTGGGGCTGCGAGTTGTTGTGGGCAGTGGTGACTTTGGAAGAATTAATCTTGTCATTGTACCTCTCGCATAGCCTTGCCGTGTCCGGAGCGGAGTCACTACGAGGTGTGCACCAGTAGTTGTCCAGCTACCTGCACTGACCTGATCTCGCCCCTGTACTGCTCCAGACCCTGCACCGAGGGTTGTCAGTGTGACGAGGACCATGTCCTGAGTGGGAATCGCTGCGTGCCGCTGGACGAGTGCGGCTGCGAGTTCCAGGGGCGCTACTATCACTTGCAAACCAAGTTCTGGGCGGCGGCCGACTGCACAGTGCGTTGCCTGTGTGAGGACCACGGCGAGGTTGCGTGCACGAACGAGACCTGCTCAGAAGGGGAGTTCTGCCTGGTGGAACACGGGCTGCGGGGTTGCTACCCCAGGCGAGCCGCTGTCTGCACCGTCTCACGCAGCAACGGGCTGCAGACTTTCGACGGCGCCTCCTTCGATTTCCGCGACGAGTATGCCTACACCTTGCTCAAGGTCTGTGGAGCAAACAGCTACAACCTGTCTCACTTCGAAATCAAACTCGGAAGAAAGAAAATGGTGAACGGTTCTCGGATAAAATCTCTGACTATAAAATCCCCTGACTATGAAGTGAAAATTGATGGCAGTGACAACGTTATCAAGGTAAGAAATACTCCACAGTTATACTCTCACAGAGGGTGGTGAGTGTGTGGCATTCTCCGCCTCAGAGGGCGGTGGAGGCGGGTTCTCTGGATGCTTTCGAGAGAGAACTAGCTAGGGCTCTTAAAGATAGCGGAGTCGGGGGATATGGGGAGAAGGCAGGAACGGGATACTGATTGGGGATGATCAGCCATGATCACATTGAATGGCGGTGCTGGCCGGAAGGGCCGAATGGCCTCCTCCTGCACCTATTGACTATTATTGGAATATTCCGATGCGCCTCTTTCTCTCACAAAAATACTCTTCCTTATTCATGATGCTAATAGTCTAGAATATCCCATATCTTCAGAATGGGAGGCTGATATAATCTCAGTGCAAGGACGAGGGCATAACTACATCACTGTCTGTGACTCTGATACAACTTCAACCCTCAGCATCAACGCTGCACATTCACCCCCTCTCGCCCCAGTAACCTGTAACAGAATACTGTGAACCGTGAACACAATCTGGTACAATCCTCGGTCCTCACCGCGATAACACTTCGGCCAGCACTCAGTGAAGTCAACCCATCTTGTAGTCATCGCAAGTTATCCGGTGTCATTCACAACATAACCCTCTCTGGTCGATCTATGCCTGACAATCAGCACGTTGCAAGTGACAAAAATGGACACAAAAATGCTGGAGTAACTCTGTTGCTAGAAGAAGGCATCTCTCTCTGGATAGAAGAACGGTCTCGACCCTGAAACGCCACCCATTCCTCCCATCCGTCCAGAGACGCTGCCTGTCCCGCTGAGTTACTCCAGCATTCTGATTTATCTTCGGTGTAAACTAGCATCTGCAGTCCTTTCCTACACGTTACAAGTGACTGTGGTAAAACGTTCCAAGCAAATGTGTGAACTATATTGGGCTGTCGGAATCTACCGTTCCTAACGTATGATCGGGTTTGAAGGGTGAGGCAGAACGTTACATCGAGGCATCGACCAGAAGGGCGAGGGTTAGATTGTTACGTTGGCTGTAGCAGAGTTGACAGTGTGAAGTATGAGATACTCCATGATCCGAAAGTTTTAGTGAAGATGGAGTAAAGTGATGTTGTAAAGGGAACATCAGAGCAGTACTTTGACATCTCTATCATGATGTATAACAGTGAAGAGACAATAGGAATGCCAGAGTAAGTCAAGTGTTGTACCAAAATGTTACATTAAGGGGTTTTAAGGTTGTTATATCCTGAAGGATATACCAGTGAGCTGGGACAAATGGAACTGGAAGGTCTATATACTGCAATCAATAAATTATATATGGGGATTCAATCAGAGCAGGAGGGGGTCTCAGATTTAAAAAATCATCAAAGAATTTTAAATTGAGTTGTATGAGAGCTTCAGTGAGCATTCAAAGTAAGTTTGTGAACAAGAAATCAGCTTCACTGTGTTGAGCAAGAATATCTGCCGATTGCCTGTTACTGGAGTGTAACTCGTTTTCTCTTGCCAGATGAATGCTTTTGAAATTTCCTTGCCATTCATGCATTCGTCTGGAAAACTGAAGATCTACAGGAACGGGAATTACACCATGATGGAAGTAGACAGCAGTCTGCAAATCCTGTACACGAGTGAGGATCGAATAAATGTAATGCTGTCCACTGCTTACTATAACAACACCTGTGGCCTCTGTGGATATTTCAATGGGAATCCTACTGATGACTTCCGGAAAGCAAATGGGAAAGTGACGGAGAACACTGCAGAGTTTGTGGATAATTGGAAGACATTTGCAGATGATATGACGTGCAATGGAGAGTGTGAAGAGCTTTATACTGTGTGCACTAATGAGGATTTGATCCTGTATCAAGGAACTTCTTTTTGTGGGATAATCAACGATCCCAATAACAGTTCTTTCCTCAGCTGCCATGAAGCTGTCAATTCATCTCCCTTCTTCAGAAGTTGTCTCTACACCATGTGTTTAAATGGCGGGAACATATCTGCACTTTGCAGCTCCCTGCAGGCCTATGCAGATGCCTGCACTGGTGCTGATGTCATGCTGGCTAACTGGAGAAGCAGCAGCTTTTGTCGTAAGTAATTCTGAGGAAATGTGTTCCATCTAATACCTAGTCACTGTATCATTGTACTGTCCAGTGTTTACACTAGCATTGTTCACACCCGTTCATCCAGTGACTGTGCCATGGTTTACCTTATAATACCAGCATGCAACCAGTAAAGGTGTCATTAGATCATCCCGTGCTCACTGTAGGTAACAGTGATACCCAGAGTCTGTGGTCTTGTACCAAGCTGCATCCATTTGGATCGCATTGTACAGTCCCATGCTCTGTGAGTTTTACCATACCATGTCTATTGGCAGTAGTGGTGTTCCAGTTAACACTCTGAGTTCAACATTTTACCATCTTGTATCCAGTGCAAGTAACAATGTACCTTCCAGAACCCAATATGTACCAGTGTGAATCATTCTGCACATCTTATGACGAGGAGGAGGTTATGGGGAGAAGGCAGGAGAATGGAGTTCGGAGGGAGAGATAGATCAGCCATGATTGAATGGTGGACTTGATGGGGCCGAATGGTCGAACTCTACTCCTATTCCTTAATGACCTCTTATCAGTGCTGTTGTTCTGTCTATATTCTTGCCTTTGAAGCATGAATCCTATTTTGATTTGGTAGAATTCCTGTACTTGAATTACTGCATTAATTCACACTGTCAATGGCCCTACTGGATTAGTTACCCAGATACTCATTTGATCATATTCAGAGCTGCACGTTCGCTGACTGACCACTAATGTTCTCCAGGGTAGACATTCAGTGTGATGATCTGAAGCCTTGTGTGTGAACTTATGGGCAGCGACCTGGTGCCAGGGTCTCCCCTTTCCTCTTCCCGTGATAGCAGGTCACCTACATGGCTGTGTTTATCAGGACCATGGTGTGTTTTCCAGGATCGCCTGCTGAGGTTCTAGTTTCTTGCTGTAAATGCGAGCCACAGTATCGGATTGGGAAGTGAGAGGGGCAAAGCTGTTTGCGCAATCTTCAGCTTGTAAGTCAGAAGGGATCATAGGATGAGGTGTAAGTGATGCATAAGGATAATGCTTTTTTTCAATGAGCTCAGTCACAATAATTACCGTTCCATCGATGGTCAGCATTCTGTCCTCCATTGTGCCACTCTTTCCTGAAGGACTCTGCCTACTGCAGTTGAATAGTTGCCATTTTGCAAGCTGTGATAAATGAGTGTGAAGATGTAGTTTGTTAAATGTGGATTTACCTCATTTATACAATTGAATTACAAATTGGGCTTGAACCGGTCTTTGACTTTCACTTTTGTGCAGTTGTCTGATTGTGAGCTTATGCTTGTGATTTTAATTTCATGCTCCTAAAACTATATATTACTGCAACTAATTGCACAGGTCTTCCTTGGCCTTCCACCTCAACTCTCTGATATAAAGGTCAGCAAAGACCTTCCTCGTTGTTAGCTTCAACTATACGATAGGAAGTAGAGCACAGCAAAATGCAGCACAGGAACCGGCCCTTCAGCTCACAAGGATGTCAAACTATGATGTTGAACATGATGCCAAAATAACTCATCTCATCTGCCTGCACACAATCCACAGCCCTCCATTCCCCGCATATCCATGTACCTATCTAAAAGTCTCTCCAACACCTGTCTGCCCCCACCCTCACCCCCAAATCGTTCCAGGCGTCAACCATCTGTGCATTAAAATATTTACCTGCATATGACCTTTTAAATGTTGCCTCTCTTACCTTTAAAGCTGTGCCCTCTGGTCTTTAACATTTCCACCGAGTGGGTAAATGGTTCTGATAGTCTACCCTATCTATGCCTCTCTTAGTTTCCACCAGGTTTCCCCTCAATCTCCAGTGTTCCAGAGAAAACACTCCCAGTTTGTCCAATATACCCTTGCAGCTAATGCCCTCTAGTCCAGGCAGCATTCCGGTTAAAAACTGAGTTAGTTTGACCCAGTTAATGATAATTAATTCCCTGTTTGGCAAAACATCCACCTACCAAAAGTCACATGATATGTGAAAGTCCAGAAGGTTAGATTTGGATACAGGACTGGAAGATTTGTCCAGAAATTCAATCTGTCCCGTATTCATCTGACATGAAAAGGAAGACCCAGGCTCAAAGGGACAAGAGTCTATTTAATCCTCTGGACCCACTCAAGCATTCCGTAAGATGATGGCTGACCATTCATCCTTTTACACCATATCACTGACACCAAATAAAAGTCCATTGTCTTGAAAGCTTCAGTTGATAAGATCCAATAAGTTTATGTAGGGAAGATGTTTCAGAACAGGTCGTTCAGCCCATGTCTGCTGGGTTTGGGTCAGGTTTATGTTCTGATCAATTATTTGGATTCAGAATGAGCCCTGCAATACCCCACCTTACCACATAGTGTGTCCAGCTCTACCATGCCTGACTACATTGTGTGCAGGTCTACCACACTAGTCTATATTGTATCCAGCTGAACCACACTGGTCCACATTGTGTACAGCTCTACTACACTGGTCCAGATTGGGTCCAGCAATATTGCACTGGTCCAGCCTGCTCAGGATGGTTTGGGGCTGTATCCCGATCCTAATCATCAGTGTTTCACCCTCCAAGTCTATTTGAGGTTGCTGTATTTAGAGTGATGGTGGGTTTGGTTGGTGCCAGGTGGGGTGTAATGTTATATCTGAGCAAACTATCAGCTTGCACTTGATCTATTGCTTTTCTGTGATGGAGGGTATGCACCAGTGCAATCTTCACAATCTCTGCTTCACCCAGGTTGTCCCGTGAAGGGACAAAGGCAGTGAAAGGGATATGCCCCAGCTGCCAAACAGGGCTTCCATTGCTTTCTGTCATTTCTCCACACCAGCTAAGGTTTATATAATGGTAAAAACATAAAGGACTGGATTCACTTGGCGGTTCAGAGAGCATCTGTGGACTGAACAGTCGGACTATATTTGGGGGCAGGGCCCTTCTACAGACTGATTATAATAGGGGGAAGAAAACTGGGGTGAGAGGGGGGTGGAGAGGACCGATTCTGGTGAGTGGGACAAAGACACAGAATGCTGGAATAACTCAGTGGGCCATGCATCACCTTTAGAGAACATGGATACGTGGCGTTTTGGGTCGGTACCCTGCTTCAGACACGGCGAGTGATAGGTGGATACAGGTGAGTGGGATTTGACTGGTAGATGGGTATATGCGGAAGATGAATATGCTAAAGGTGGAAGTGAGACAAAAGTGTGTCCGATAAGTAAATAAGGAGGAAGAGTGAATCTGGCGGGGGGGGGGGGGGGGGGGGGGGGGTGGGAGGGAGATAAATGTGATGGGGGAAGGGGGTGGTCGGGAGGGATACTGCGCACTGGAAAGCGAGAGGGAGGGGTTCGGGAATTGCGTCTCCGCTAAAGGCTCTCAATCTGCGGAGCAGACACTGGCGAGTGCTTCCATCCGCCGAGTCTTCAAAGGAAAGTGTGGGAAAGAACTGCAGATGCTGGTTTAAACCGAAGATAGACACAAATTGCTGGAGTAATTCGGTGGGCAAGCAGCATCTCTGGAGAACATGGGTAGGTGACGTTTTGGGTCGGAACCCGTCCACAGACTAGATCTTTCTTCGTTCTTTCAGTCTGAAATGGGGTTCCGATCCGAAACGTCACCTCTCCCTCTTTCCCCAGAGATGCCGCCTGGCCCGCTGAGTTACTCCAATATTTTGTGTCTCTCTTTAAAGGAAGGCAGCAGGAGACGGGATCCTATTTAACCAGTGGTCTCTTGTGTCTCTCAGCGCTGCCGTGCCCCGACAACAGCCACTTTGCCGAGTGCAGCGCGGCGTGCCCGCTCACCTGCCCGTCCCGGCCCGCTGCCGACTGCCCGTGGCCGTGTGTGGAAGGCTGCCAGTGTGACCCAGGCTTCGCTCTGAAGGGCGGCCGCTGCATCGCCATGAGCGAGTGTGGCTGCGTCTACGACGGCTCCGAGGTGGCGAGCAACGAGACCTTCTGGGCAGACAGCGAGTGCCAGACGCGTTGCTTCTGCAACGGCACGGACAACGCGGTGTACTGCGAGAGCGGCCCCTGCCGCGCCGACCACTTCTGCTCCGGCCAGGCCGGCCTGTTCCGCTGCCTGGCCCGCGCCGAGGCGCTGTGCATCGTGTCCGGCTACAGCCACTACTACACCTTCGACACACTGGGCTACGAGCTGCAGAGCACCTGCAGACACGTCGTCAGCACGGTGGCCGCCGGCACCCCTCACCTGCCCCACTACCTGATCCAGGCCAGGAATGAAGAGCGCAACACGTCGCTCGCCCTGTGGCTGCGGGAGGTGGAAATCACAGTGTACGGTTACAACATCAGCGTGTCCAAGAGCTACAAGCACACGGTGATGGTGAGCGTGGGGAACGGAGGGCTGGGGGAGGAGGGCCATGGCCGGCGGCAAATGCAAGAGGGATGGGGGTTTGAGGGACTTTTAAGCGGTGTTCCCGACTGAAGAAGCATAAGATCTCGGGTCAGCGAAGTGGGGACATCAGGAGAGGTGACATTGTGGACGCATGAACCAATTGGGGAAAAAAACCCACTTATTTCTGATGTGGGTGTGGCTGGTGAATTCAGGTTAAGGGTTGGTCCCAGATCGGGGAGGGCTGGAATCGGGAATTACAAAGGGATACAATATGCGAGGACTAGGAGCGAGAGGAACACGGGAGCTAAGGGTTATCTCCAATTGAAAGAGTCTACGCGGCTGGTCCCCTCGTATGCATTGGACCTCAGCCAGGTAGCGGAGGAGACAGAGAATTGCAACACGTGATGTAATTACAATATTCAAAAGACTTTTCGCTAGGTCCATGGTGAGAGAAGGTGTCGAGGGAAGTGGGTCAAATAGAACCAGCACCGGAAAACGATCAGTCCTGGTGCAATGTCTCGATAATTCCTTCCCCTCCTCGGATGCTGCTTGGCCCGCGGGATTCCTGCAGCAGATCGCTTGTTGCAGAAACAAGGAACTGCAGGTGCTGGTTAATACACAAAGGACACAAAGTGTTGGAGTAACTCAGCAGGTCAAGCAGCCTCCCTGGTGGACGTTTTGGGTTGAGGTGTCTGAAGTTCGCTTGTAGCTCCAGATTCCAGTGCCCGCAATCTCTAGTGCCTCATAGTTACTGTTCCTACCGCCAAACAATAACAACTGTTCTTATATTAAGTGTGAGAGTGTGATCATGGAGGGGTGTGGGCACCTGCCGTCTCTGGTCTTCATGGACCTCTCCCCCTCTGATTCCCCAGGTGAATGAGGAGCGCCTGTACCTGCCCCTGCGACTGGGCGGCAGTCAGGTCAACCTGTACTCGTTCGGCTTCTACATGGTGCTGGAGACTGACTTCGGGCTCAAGGTGATGTACGACTGGGACACGCTGCTGGCAGTGACCGTGCCCCGAGCCTTCTCCAACGCCACGCGGGGTCTGTGCGGCCAGTTCAACGGCGAGCCGGGGGATGAGCTGCAGACCCCTGGCGGAGAGCCGGCCGGCAGCCTGCTGGAGTTTGTGAGCAGCTGGGCAGTGGGCGGCATCTCCTTCTGCCAACCGGGCTGCAGCCGGGGCTGCCCTTCATGCGACCGGGTGCTCAGCCTCCCCCTCCAAACGCAGCAGCTCTGCGCTCTCATCGTGTCCAAGGACAACCTGTTCAACCGCTGCCACGGGAGGGTCAACCCCACCTTCTTCTACCACAACTGCATCTTCGACTCGTGCATCGACCGCGGCAACAGGGAGACGGCCTGTAAGTGGCTGCAGAACTACGGCAGCATCTGCCAGGCTCAGGGCGTGTTGATGCAAGGCTGGAGGAACATCACCAGCTGCTGTAAGTGCCGGCACCCAGACGCAGAGTCCCACTCTCACTTAGATTAAGAAGATCAACACAAAATGCTGGAGTAACTCAGTGGGTCAGGCAACAGAATCATACAGCGGGGAAACAGCAATTCGGCCCAACTTGCCCACACCCGCCAACATGTCCCATGTACACTAGTCCCACCTGCCTACGTTTGGCCCATATCCTTCCAAACCCGCCCTATCCATGTACCTGTCCAATAGTTTCTCAAGCATTGCAATACCTCCTCTGGCAGCTCGATCCATAGACCCACCACCCTTTGTGTGGGGAACCCCCCCTCCCCCTAGATTCCTATTAAATCTCCCCCATTCACCTTAAACCGATGTCCTCTACTTCTATATACCTTATTCCGTTGAACAAGATGGATGCAAGATGTTGGAGTAACTCAGCGGGCCAGGCAACATCTCTGGAGAAAAGGAATAGGTGACCTTTCGGGTTGAGACCCTTCGTCAACTCTTATTTACTTTAGATTATTATTGCCACATGAATGAATGAATTGAATTAATTAATACTTTATTGTCACATATGACAAGTGGCAGTGAAATTATTTGCTGACATACCCAAGGGATGCAAATAGTCGCCCATAAAGGGCACTTACAAAGTTGCACCAAGGTGTACTGGAAATAACTACAAACAAAGAACTGCGGATGCTGGTCAATACACAAAGTGACACAAAGGGCTGGAGTAACTCAGTGGGTCAGGCAGCATCCCTGGAGAACCTGGACAGGTGATGTCTCGGGTTGAGCCTGCAGGTACTGGCATCTGGAATAACAAGGTATCTTCAGACTTCTTGATCTGAGCACCACCTATCCATGTTCTCCAGAGATGGATCCACTATTTTTAGGAAGTTATTTACAATAACCCTTTTCATATAGTGACTTATAATTGTCCCCTTGGTGTATATTATTGAATTGGAAAGGTATTGTAAACTGCCGTTGGATACTGGATTATTAGATTGCATTGCACAACAAGATGAAACTGTTCTTGGGTCAGGAACAGTGCTTTACTATGAGAACTAAAACCTCTTGGGCCATTCAGCATGTTTTGCACTGTTTCTATACAGGGTACCCAACAGCTGTTGTTGGGTGGTGCCGACATTGCCTGTAGTTCACGTGAGTTATGATTAGTCCAGGAGATGCACCATTATTTTTTAATTATTATTGAATGTGTTGAGAATATTTTACTGTGTTGAAAAAAACCCCAGAAACAATACAGCAAAGCAATCAAATATTAGATTGAAATGTATTCCGGATGGATTGTTTTGCACAGTTATTGGATAACCAGGTTATTACATTGTTGTTACAGAACGGGATTCCTACTCCCATTTCCTAGATGCTTTTTAGAGTCAAAACAAGGAACTGCAGATGCTGGTTGACACAAAAGAACACACAGTGTTGTTGGAGTAACTTAGCGGATCAGGCAGCATCCCTGGAGAACATGGACAGGTGACATTTGGGTCGGTACCCCTCTTTAGACTGATTATAGGAGGGGCGGGAAGGAAAGCTGGGAGAGAGGAGCCAGGGCAAAGCCTGGCAGGTATCAGTCTGAAGAAGGATCTCGATCCGAAACGTCACCCGTTCCTTCTCTCCAGAGATGATGCCTGTCTTCTTCTTCTTGCGTATGGCGTGCACAGCCTAAAGTTGCAGGTCAACTTGTTCTATTTGATCTTGTTTGTGCACGTTGGGTTGATTGCATTAGTCGACCCAGGGTGGACCACGTGAAGGTTGCAATCTCCCACCCCAATGATGCCTGTCCCGCTGAGTTACTCCAGCATTTTGTGTCTATCTTGGGTATTGGGTGAGCACATGCCAAATTCTAGACAGCAAATTCTGTGCCTTAATTTGGGAACCTAATCCGAGAGCCTTTTGGCTAGGGTTCCTGGTCTTTATAGTGGTTGATTGGATTTATTTCTAACTATTATTTGGTTCTCAATCTGGTTCATATATTGAATGAATGGAGATATGAATCTGATAAAGCATTTATGCAGTACATTATTATATACGCCATACAATATCGCTTCATAATTCAATATTATAAGTTAATTTACAATTTGTAGAAATCTTTCACGGTCTCTAGCATTAAACAATTTTTTATCGAGTGAAAAGCAAATGATCAGAAAAGAGGAAACGTATGTTTTTGGTAAAGGATTTCTATGCGATCCTCTTTCACACAGTGATCACTTGTCCTGCAAACAGCCACTACGAGAGCTGCATGTCAGTGTGTCAGCCACGGTGTTCCACATTCAAAATGCACCAGGACTGTAACCATTACTGTGTGGAGGGATGTCAGTGCAACGATGGCTTCCTGCTCAACGGCAGAACGTGTATCCTGCCCCAGGACTGCGGCTGCATGGCAGAGGACAAATACTATGAGGTACGTTGCAAAGCCCCGCAGTAAGCAGAAGCATGTTTCTTGCCTTCATTGTTGCTCACTGAATTGGTCGACAGAGTTGGGCAGAGATAAACTTTTTTTTCTCTCTTGAGGTTGTTCTAAACAAAAAGAGGAGGGGTGGGGGAGGGAGGGGTGCATAACTTTAAAGTTCAAGCCACCATTAGTCAGAGGTGGTTAGGAAATGTATTCTCACGCAAAGTGCAATGGAAATGTCAAGCTCCAAGAAGTGCTGAAAGTCTGTTGATGATTTCAGAACATGTTCATACTTTTTGTAGGTAAAGATACAAAGAGTCATTTACTTAAGGGAGGTAAATGGAGCTCATCTATATTATCTAGTTGATGATCAAACGTGTTTTCAAAGTCGGAAATATCCTCCTGTTCCTAAACATGATGCAAACATTTATAGTTATACAGCACAAACAGGCCCTTTGTCCCAACTTATCCATGTTGATCAATCCCTTTTCCCTGTACTTGCTTCATATTTGCTCCAATCCTTTCTTATACGTCCATGTACCTGTCCAAATGTCCTTTAAATGTACCATTCTCTGCCACTCCTGCAGGCAGCTTGTTCCATAGACTCACCACCCTCTGTGTGGAAACACGTGCCTATCCGTTCCCCCTTTTAAATCTTTCCCCTCTCACCTTCAACCTATGCCCTCCAGTTTTAAACTCCCCTACCCCAAAGACTTCTCTATATATGCCTTTTCATAATTGTATAAACTATTATAAGGTTAGGCCAAGAATGATTAGAAATCCACATTCTTAGATTGCCTCATGTCTTGATCTTGCATTGTAAGTAGGGTTGGCGTGGTGCTTTCTGCTTCCTATATCTTTAGGATGCTAATGTCGGTCTGGGTTCTGCTTGTTGCTGGAGTTGGGCTGTGGTTTCCCTCACTGTGCTTCTGTCTTTCTCAGGCTGGGCAGTTCTTCTGGAACACAAACTGCTCCAAACACTGCCGGTGCATGGGTCGCAATATGGTGCAGTGTGACTCGCGTCAGTGCAAGAGCGAGGAACTGTGCTCGCTGCGCAATGGCATCAGAGGCTGTTACAGCAGCAAGAGCTCCCACTGCATCGCTGCCGGAGGGGGCATATTCCAGACCTTTGACGGTGCTTTTCTACGATTTCCTGCTGCCTGCTCATTTGTCCTCTCCACAATCTGTCATAAACTTCCAGATATCTCTTTCCAACTGATCGTAAACTTTGACAAGTGGAGTATGCCGAACATGACGCTGATCTCCCCGGTTTACCTTTACATCAACGAGGAACAGATCCTCATCTCAGGAAATGTTGTCCAGGTAAGCAGTGGTGTCCTCAAACCTCTGAAAGATCTTCAACTAAACCATCAACTGTGTTTCATTTTCCACAGAAGCTGCCTGCCACGCTGAATGGTTCCTGCAATCTTATATTTATTTCAGGTTTCTTGCATTTGTTTAATTTTGATTTTCAAACACTGGTATTCATTTCCAGACACACTCATTCACTCCTACATCCATTCTCTCAGATATTTGCCATCTCTCATACATTCTCGTCCAATATTATGCTTTCCAGGTCACAATTTCAGACACGGTGCAAAGCTAACACAATTCCTCACTTTGGTTTCTCTCACTTTGTTATTTCTCTTACAATTACTCTCACCCTTCAGTTTCTCACTTTTTTGGTCTCACTCACATTAATCCTCACACGGTCACCCTTTAATCTGTTACATTCAAGTACTCGCATGATGCTTGTTTGAGAAACTCAGCGGGTGCAACAGCATCTATGGAGCGAAGGAAATAGGCAACTTTTCGGCTGAGTTTCTCCAGCATTTTTGTGTCCCTTCGATTTTACAGCATCTGCAGTTCCTTCTTAAACACATGCTTGTTCGAGAGGTAGTTCCAGGATTTAGATCCAGCCATCAAGAAATAGCAGTTATATACCCAAGCAGGAAGTGGTGTGATTGGAATGAATGCTATAATCGTGATGTTTCAGTGTTCCTCTCGCCATTGGCCAAATCGTGGAACTCTCTCTCAAACAAGTATCATGTGAGTTGGCACCATTGAGTAGAATGGTCAAGTAACTGCAGGGCGTTTTAATGAAAACAGCAAGTGGAGTGTGTTCCTATAACAGTGGCTAACATTATTGTGTTTTTGTGTGTTCTTTTTTTCATTGTACCGCTGCTGGCAAATTCATTTCACTTGCACTTTATGTGCAAGTGATGAATAAAATTGATATTGATATTGAACACTATCCTATTCATCAGGTGAATGGAACCCCAGTCACGATTCCTGTTGTCACGGCGCTAACAAAGATCTCAACAGCTGAGGGATTCCTGATCATTGATACCGTTCAAGGTATTCAGATTCAGTACAACTGGTTTAATTTGCTGTCTATCAGGATGGGTGAACGGCTGCAGAATAAGGTGTGCGGTCTGTGTGGAAACTTCAATGGGAATCCCAATGATGACGACTTAAGTTCACGAGGAAAACCCACGGAAACGATCCTGGAATTGGCAAAGAGCTGGAAAACCAATGGCATGCAGAACAGGTAAAAACCCCTCTCTGTCTCAGGCAGATGGATGCATCGGGACTAAATCGGGTTAGAGCTGTTAAAGTTTGCTCTCGATTCTGATCCTGCCAGAGTTCCCAATGTCAGTCCCATGTTTAAAAACCAGTGTATGAAAATTTCCAGACAACAGGTGCTCAGAGACTGAAGCAGATGTTAAAGACACTTTGAAAATAGACCCTGTTGATGGTCTCTTCTTGAGAAAGGCTTCAGTGGCCTGGATTTAATACTCCATCCTCTCATTTGTATACATTATTGTAATAGGAGAATTAAATGCACAAAAAAATGATTTTTGTCAATGTTTATGGACCAAACTTTGATAGTCCACTGTTCTTTAAGAAAATATTTAATAACATCCCAGAAATAGCACAACATAACTTAATAATTAGAGGAGATTTAAATTGTACATTAGATTCCTATTTAGATAGATCCACAAGACAAAGGAAAACCAAATCCCATTCCAGTGACTTATTAAATGCATATATGGATACTAGTAATATTAAAGATGTTTGGAGAGTAGAAAATCCAACTGGACGAGAATATTCATTTTATTCACCTGTACATAAAACCTATTCAAGAATAGATTATTTTTTGGTTGACGCTAACCTTATCTCACTTACTTATAATTCAAAATACCATAATATTACAATCTCAGATCACGCACCTTTAACATTTATGATTAAAATAAATGATAAAATGGAAAAACAGGGACAATGGAGATTTAACCCACAAATTTTAAAAGACAAAGTAACTCAGGAATATATTATAGAACAGATCAAGATTTTCTTTGAAATAAATGAAAAACCGGAAATATCTTCTTCCCTATTATGGGAAACTTTTAAAGCATATGCCCGTGAAATTATGATTTCTTCTCAAGCATTTTATAATAAAGAGGATCGGAGGGAACAACAAGAATTGGAAAAGGAGATTAAACAATTAGACACAGAGAATGCTGCTAATCCATCCATAACAACACATAATAAAATCGCTGCACTGAAATATAAATTAAATAAAATATACTCAGATCAAGTTGTAAAACTTTATCAATACACTAAACAATTACAATTTGAATTTGGAGATAAACCCCAAAAATTATTGGCTCGTCAATTACGGAAAATGGAGGGAGAAAATATAATCCGTAGGATTAAATCATACAATGGTGAACCATTAGTACAACCCAAAGATATTAATGAGAGATTTTTGCAATATTATAAAAATTTATATTCAACCAAAATGATAGAAAACAGGTTAGGAATAGAAGCATTTAAAAAAAAAAAGTAATCTGAATGGGTTGGATTCAGAAAATAGAGAATCACTAAAAAATGCTGAAATATCAGTAAAAGAAATCGAAGAATCTATCAGATCATTTAAAAAATGGTAAAACACCGGGACCAGATGGTATTGATTCGGAATTTTATAAAACATTTTATGATCTGATTGCACCACGTTTGAAGATACTCTATGAATACATCTATACCTACCAGAAACGTTAAATGAATCTATTATAACACTTATACCTAAAATGGACAAAGATCTGGACGACCCAGGATCATATAGAGCTATAGCTCTTTTAAATACTGATCAAAAGATACTAACCAAAATATTAGCACAAAGACTAAGCACAGTTATCAATAAATTAATTCACCCGGATCAAACAGGATTTATACCAAAACGATATTCCTCATATAACCTGAGGCAATTATTCAATATTATTTATTCGAAAAGAGATACTAATAAAGATCTAGTAATTATATCGTTAGATGCGGTAGAAAGCCTTTGACCAGGTGGAATGGTCTTATTTGTTTTCGGTCATGGAAACTTTTAAGTTGGGAGAGAAATGTATTACTTGGGTTAAATTATTATACACTAATCCAACAGCCAGAATACTAACAAATCAAATGTTATCAACTAAATTTAATTTATTTCGAGGCTGCAGACAAGGTTGTCCTTTATCCCCGCTATTGTTTGCACTTGTAATAGAACCATTAGCTCAACGTGTGAGATTACATTCTGAAATATATGGGTATGACACCAGAGATATTGAAAATAAAATCTCCTTATATGCGGATGATGCATTACTTTATATTACAAAGCCGTAAAATTAGTATTCCAAATTTATTAAATTTAATAACTGAATTTGGATTATTTTCAGGATATAGTATTAATTGGAATAAAAGTGAACTTATGTCAATAAGGGTAAATACCTTGCATATATTACAACAATTCCCTTTTAAGATAGCAAAGGAAAAAAATCAAATATCTTGGAATTTATGTAACAAAAATATTTGATTCTTTATTTAAATTTAATTTTCCACTTTTACTGAATAAATTAAAGAAGAATATTTTATATTGGAAAACATTACTTATTTCAATTCTAGGTAGAATTAATGCAATAAAAATGATTTTTCTCCCGCAATTACCATATCTCTTCCAATTGATTCCGATATATCTTTCTAAAATTTTTTTTAAGAAGGTTGATTCTATAGTCACCAACTTTATCTGGGATTATAAGAGTCATAGAATAAATGAAAACATTTATGTAAATCAAAAATAAATGGAGGTCTAGCACTCCCAAACTTTATGCTTTATTACTGGGCAGTTAATATTAAAAACATGAATTTTTGGTTACTTGAGACAGATAAACAACAAATCTGGTTAAAAATGGAAAAAGAAGATTGTTCGCACTTGTCAGCACTTAGAAGCCAACTTAACGCACTCATTTACAAATTGTGTAAAAATTACTAAATTTTGGACAGAAATATTTAAGATCATTTCGAATGTTGTTAATACGAATCTGATTCCTGACTCAAAATTAATAATATTGGGAATAATAGAAACAGATCAATTAATAACAACGAATCAAAGAATTTTTATTGATTATAGTTTAATAATTGGGAAAAAATTAATATTGAAATTCTGGAAAGGTCCTACATCCCCCACAATCAAAATGTGGATTACAGGAATGTCAGAGACACTTCATCTGGAAAGATTAAGGCTTGTCCTATTGGACAGGTTGGATCTTTTCAGAGGGATATGGTATCCATTTATTGAATATTTAAAGGGTCAAAATGGCTCGGTGCGAGAACCTGACTGAAGCCTGAATAAAGGAATGGATGAAGAATTATACATAACAAATCATGGATATATCTCCAACGATGGATAACCTGTTTAACACCACTCTTTTTTGACTTTCTATTTTTACTTTATTTTTCTCTATCTTTTCCTATCTGCAATAAAAACAAAAAAATATATAGAAATACAAATAAGACATAACTGTTAATATTAATAATATTAAGAATATATGTGACAAGTATATTCTTTTAATATGTATTTGCGTCTAATAAAAATATTTAACAAAAAAAGAACAGGTAAAAACCCCTCTCTGTTTCAGGCAGATGGATGCATCGGGACTAAATCGGGTTAGAACTATTAAAGTTTGCTCTCGATTCTGACCCTGCCAGAGTTCCCAATGTCAGTCCCATGTTTAAAAACCAGTGTATGACAATTTCCAGACAACAGGTGCTCAGAGACTGAAGCAGAGGTTAAAGACACTTTGAAAATAGACCCTGTTGATGGTCTCTTCTTGAGAAAGGCTTCAGTGGCCTGGATTTAATACTCCATCCTCTCATTTGTATTGCATTTATGTTGTTTCACTAACAGATTAGAAATCCCTACCCCCAGCCTAGTTGCTACAGCGACTTTACTTTCTAAACTTTCCCCATTTTTCTTCTGATTAGTTTAGTATAGTTTAAGGATACAGCATGGAAACAGGCCCTTCACCGAGCCCTCGCCCAGCCCTCGCCGACCAATGATCATCTAATTCCATCCCACACACTAGGAACAATTTACAGAAGCCAATTGACCTACAAACCTGCACATCTTTGCAATATGGGAGGAAACGGGATTACCCAGAGAAAATCCACGTGGTACAAACTCCTTACAGTTAGAATCACATCCAGGTCTCTGGCATTGTAAGGCAACAACTCCACCGCTGCGAAATTCCCGATCTTGGTTCAAATGAAAGACCTAGAGACTCTGGAAGTTCATAAATTGTCGAGTACAATTTGGCCATTCGACCCATCAAGTCTGCTCTGGCATTCAAACATGGCTGATCTATCTTTCCCTCTCAACCCCATTTCTCCTGCCTTTTCCCCATAACCCCTGACACCCGTACTAATCAAGAATCTATTTATCTCTGCCTTAAAAATATCCATTGACTTGGCCTCCACAGCCTTTTGTGGCAATGAATTCTGCAGATTCACCGTCCCCTAACTGAAAAAATTCCTCCTCATCTCCTTTCTAAAGGTACGTTCTTTTATTCTGAGGCTATGGCCTCTGGTCCTAGACTCTCCCACTAGTGGAAACATCCTCTCCACATCACTCTTTCCAGTCCTTTGACTATTCGAGAAGTTTCAATGAAGTCCTCCCCCTTCATCTTTCTAAGTTCTCTCGGGTCTTGCAAGATTCTAATAGTCTGTATAGAGCATTTGAGAGGTGGAGGGGGTTTGGATTGCAATGCATGTTGTCTTGTCCCTTTGGATACTGAATGCACACATCCCCTCCCACAGCTGTGATGAAGAGCAGTACACAACCTTATCCCTCACCTGTGATAATCGGGACATCATCCGGCTGCAGAATGAGGGAAGCTGCCTGAAACTTACGGAAATGAAAGGTTTCTTCCAGCCGTGTTATGGATTCATCAACCCGGTGCCGTTTTATGAGTCCTGTGGAATGGATGCCTGCTACTGGGACAAGAGATCCCAAATCTGCAGCTCGCTGGCAGCGTACGGAGAAGCCTGTCGCTCGCTGGGGATCCTGAGCACTGACTGGATTAGGCGGGAAAACTGCTGTAAGGAGAAGCTGGTAACATTGGAGGCCAGGGTCAGGAGTCAGATCTCCGAGTTCCACAGGGGGTCAGGGTCGGGTGTTTCCTTTTCTCTAACCTTCCCTTCAGGTACGGCTTCAGGACTACAATCTCCCCTGGGTTGGGGCTTTGATCTCCCTCAAGGGTCTGAGTTTAGGCTTCAAGCTCTCGCTGTGAGAGGACTTCAGGTATCTGAGCTACCCCTGGAGTTGGAGTTCAGGGCTCCGATCACTTGACTGCGGTGAAGGTTCATGGGACTGAACTTTCCCCGGGGTTTATGGTTCAGGGATGGGACTGAACTTCCCCCGGGGTTTATAGTTCAGGGCTCCCTTCACCTCATGGGTTTGGAGCTCAGGTCTCTGATCGCCCCCTGGAGAGGGGGGGTTGCATTCCTGTTCCCCCCTTGGAGAGGAGTGTAGTTCAGAGACTGATGAACCTTTGGTTTGGGGGTTCTCATCTCCTCTTGAGTAGGGGTGGGAGGGCAGGGTGGGTCAGAGCACTGATCCCTCTAAACTCCCAGCAGTGTTTTTGACTGAGTGAATGGGTCTTTTTTTTTTTTCAGATTTATTGATTTATTCCATTTTCTTTTCCACCAGTATGGTCATAATACATTCCCAGGATTCAAACATGTTCAGACAATAGCTGCTGTTCCATTTATATAGCACATATAGGATCTAAATCTGCACCTTAATGCAACCCAATGATGCCTCCCAACTGTTGCTGTTAGTTCTTGAACAGGGAATTAGTTTCATTGCAAGTTAGAAGGAAGGGAATTTGAAAATACAACTGGTTGGAGCCAAAGACGCACTTGTTTCACTCTGCCCAATTTTACAAGTGGTCTTTAAGCTTCAAGAACATACTGTACCAGTCTTTATAAATAGTTTTACAGTTGTCATTCTGGAACTGCCACCGTTAAACTTTATTTTCCCCTTAACCCTCCCACGTTAAGGCTCCACAATAATTACATAAATACACAAAGAAGTCGGAAAAATTATTCATCCTCCGTGAATGGGTCTATTGGGACTGGTATCTCAACGACTGGAGTAGGACAAGTCTGTTTGCTAAGTGTAAGGGTTAATCATTTACGTCTGTCTCCTTTTAGCAGAATTGATCGAAGACCCATGTGCTGGAGGCATTTGCACCAACTACAGTTTATGCCGACAGGGTAATGGTGACCTGTGTGGCTGCCCTGAGGAACTAAGCCCCAACAGTGGTAAATACATTGAAATAATGGATACTTTAAACCCTGAGCAGGAGGATGTCCTCACCCCTAACATGCAAGAACGGTGTAGGCATTTTTTTAACCAAGGAAATCCATGTGGAAGCCGTTCCTCTGGGTTTCCTTGTCAGTTTCACATTGGGCCACATTGTAATCAACCTTTGTCAGACTCGAGAAGGGAACTCGACCCGAAACATCACCTTCCATGTTCTCTGAAGATGTTGCCTGGCCCGCTGAGTTATCCCCGCCATTTGTGTCCTCTTGTCAAGTCATCACTGCATGAAAGTGAGTGGTATAATGTGGAAGTTCCCACCTCCCTGGGATGAATCCCCATTACTCCGGGCACCACACTGGTGCAATGAAGTAATCAATTTCCTATAATGTATTGGTACTGCAGTGGAGTAAAGGGGCTGTCCCACTGTACGAGCTAATTCAAGAGTTCTCCCGAGTTTCCCCTGATTCGAACTCGGAGAATTACGGTAATAGCCGCTCGTAGGTACTCCGGGCTTTCGTGGAGATTTTTCAACATGTTGACAAATCTTCACGAGTCTTCACGAGCTTACCGTGTTTCCTGAGTACCTGCCGTTAGCGTTACGAGCCGCTAAGAGACGTCCCGAGCTCCGACGTACCCGCTACATACATTCTACGTGCTTACCATGAGTTTGATTTTTTTTTTAAAACTCGGAGGAGCTCTTGAAATAGCTCGTACAGTGGGACAGGCCCTTAAGTTGTGGTGAAATTGTCAAGAGTTTCCAGGGACAGATGGGGCCTCTCTGGTGTAGTTCACACCACGTTCACAGTGAAGATGCTAGCGAATGCTGGGTTTGCTTATATTAATGTCATCTGCTCCCAGATTTGAAATGGAAGAATCACAAAAAAACATTTGTAAATTGCGGCGAATCTGACTCCTCAGGAAAAGGTATCGCCCAATGACTTCAAACATCTGAATTTGACCTTTTGGAATGTTTAACCACGCTTTGAGCTACTGGGTTAAAACTGATTATTAAATATTAACTTGAAAATCAAAGAACTTCAGATGCTGGAAATCTTTAATAAATAAAATCTGAAAAGGCTAGAAATACTCAGCAGATTGGACAGTATCTGACAGAGCGAATCCGATTCAACATTACTTATGGTTTTCATCCCGAAACATTAACTCTGCTTCTTTTACCACAGATGCTGCCTCACCTGCTGAGTGTTTTCAGCGTTTCCTCCTCTTTATTTCAGCTGAAAATCAGATTCTGAGTGTTCTGCAGCAGCAAACACTTCACCATTAAGAAAGATTAGGGTTTTGGCTGTTCCACATTGCCAAGGATGTTTATTCAAAATAAGCAATTAAAAGGCCTTATTTTAAAAGAATGTCTGAAAAAAACATATAACAGCCATTGAATTATTCTTAACTGACTGTGTTATTGAGTACAATGAGTCGCCAGTATGCACAGCAAGGACCAAGAATCAAACACAACAAAATGCTTCAAAGACCCATTTGGTCAGATTGCATACATTTGAGGCAGAATTATTCGAGTTAATCTTTGTCCAGGTGGGATGTGTATTTCTGCTATTTGCTGTCTGATTTCAGATTTGCAGCATCTGCATTATGTCGCTTCTGCGAAAAGGAAACCCATCGCAGCTGACATATTCTTTAATTCTTTTCTCCATTGTAGGCTTCTACCCATTCCTGCAAACTCCAGCATTCGTAGCATTGTTAGTATCTGCTGCAGCTGCTATGCAGCAGCAAGCTCCACCTACCACTCTTTCTGGATGAATAAATTGCTCCTGAATTCTCTGTGGGTTAATCTTCTGTACAGTGCTGTGTGTTCCCTGTGGTTTGACACATTAGCTCTCAAGTATGAAGGATGCATGGGCTGGACCTTTGTTGGAACCGTGCTCAGCGTAGACTAAGGTCTTGCTTCCTAAGCGGTTGCCGCTCTTTAACCCTTGCGGTTCTCTCCACTCTCCATTGCAGGTGACATTGTCCAGGCAGACGTGGTGTGCAAATACTCTCAGATGGAGGTTTATATTTCCAAGTGCCGACTCTACCAGCTGGGGTTTGAACGCGGGGATGTTCGCATTAATGATAATCGTTGCATGGGTTCAGAAGGAGATGATTTCATTGCATTTCACATCAATAACACTAAACGAAACTGCGGAAACATCATGAAGGTGAATACTTATTATCTGGTTTACATTGAATTCTGTTCACCGTGTTGCAACTCCCCCTCAGCACTTTCTCTGTACTACTTTCATCAAAAGCACCAATTAATCCATGACTTTGTCCTACTCTTCACGCCCTACAGAAAACATTTTTTTAAATTCCCAGGGCATTTGTAAAAAATCTGCTTGGGTTGGGACAGGAGGAGGTTTGCCACATCTTCTTTGTGAATGAAAACAAATGAACAAAATATTTCTGTTTGTATCCTTGAATCCCTTCGTTATCACCTCTTCCCCATAATTTGCTCCACCCTTCCTTGCTCCATCTGTTGCCGACCCCAATTTGTTCTGGCCTTTTCCTACCTCCAGTATCCTCCCGTCTGGTTTCAGTCTGAAGGGTTCCAACCCGAAATGTCCCCCATCCTTTTTCTCCAGAGATACTGCCTGACTTGCTGAGTCACTCCAGCACTTGGTGTATATCTTCGGTATAAACCAGCATCTGCAGTTCCTTTCTACACAAACAAAAAATATTAGAGCGGGTCTGAGCTCTTGCAAACCTTGCGTTCAAATTGAGGGGCAGTTGCCTGTAGCTGGGTCTTGCTAGACGTAAAGGCTGGAGTGAATGATGATAACCAGGAGAGAAGTAGCTTGAACTGGAGAAATAGCTTGTCTTGCAAAATGCTTGGGTAAAGAATAGTAATTGCCTTGGAGTTGTCAGCGTGTTCATTTAGACTATGGCACCACTTAGGTTCAAAAAGATATGGACTAGATGTTGGGGTAGATGCTTGTGTATGTTTATCTGGTATAGATTACAGGATAAGAGCATAGGTTCAAATTACTTCTGTGGGTTAGAGCAATCTTGTCTGAAAATGACTGTGTTTTAGTCGCTATTACTTCCCACAGACAAATGAAACCCACATAATGTACACCAACACGGTCTGGATCGAGAGCCTGAACAACACGGGAAGTGTGATCACTCGTGACAGAGTCATTAACGTCGAGTTCTCCTGTGCCTACGAACTTGACCTGAAGGTTTCTCTAGAAACTGTTGTAAGGCCAATGCTAAGGTAAGCAGTCTTTCTAAGATTTGTTCTCACTCCAGCATTTTGTGGGATATTGGGTAGCTGGGGACTGGGGAACACAAGGGAGGTGGGGGCCAATACAATCCAATCTGGACATATGATGGTCGTTAGTTCTAATTGATCAATCTCCATTTTCTCAAAGACTTCTTTGATTCTTATTCATTGTCTTCTTGTAGACAAGTCTAACAAATGTACCAGTCAATTGGTGCACAACGGATCATTTACATTAGTTAACTTTGTTAAATATTACATACATTTAACACCCAAGATTTATCTTGAATTGAGAACCCAAAACCTGTTCACAAGTTGCAGAAAGGTTATTAAAAAGGCATCGGTTCAAAATAGCTATAGGAAGCTCACAATAAATTTGACTAAGTACCTGATTTCATGTCGGCCGATTGTCATTTCAAGAACTGGTTTGCAATTTCAACTTAAACAATAGCAAGAAAACTTGCAGATGTGGTAATCGTTAGTATTGTAGTCTAATTTACTGTAACTGTCATATTATAATTTCTCAGTCCGTCTGCACTCTTCAACTCCCTCTGTACAACACCCTGGTTCACGCACAGTGCTTCGTGAATTACCCATCTACCTTGACCATATTTTCAAAGTTCTAGCA
Source organism: Okamejei kenojei (assembly GCA_035221665.1). Lineage (NCBI taxonomy): Eukaryota > Metazoa > Chordata > Chondrichthyes > Rajiformes > Rajidae > Okamejei > Okamejei kenojei. The sequence continues at coordinate 23,511,967 of CM069159.1, forward strand.
GGGCGCTGAATAACACAAATCAGTGTCTTGGAAACACTCTGCTGCTCTAATGGTTATAGTGCATGAATGACAATATGAAAAGCCACTTACCTGGGCCGTCCTAGTGCAGTCTAGGAGTAGAAGCAGGTTCACACTTGGGAAATGTAGGGTCATTTTGTTCCTCTGGATGCTAAATGATGATGTCTGTTTATCTTAGTGTTGTCAACCTCACTCTTCCCACCAAAGAGGGTAGTTTCATCACTAAAATGGCTCTGTATAAAAACTCGTCCTACAAGTTTCCGTATGGAGAAGGCGAGGTGACGCTCACCACCCGTGACGTCCTGTACATTGGGGTGTTTGTCGAGGGAGCAGATTCTACCCAGCTCATTCTCATCACCAATCGGTGTTGGGCCACTCCGTCTCGCGATCCAAAGGACCGACTACGCTACATGATCATCGAACAAGGGTTGGTGCAAATTTTATTTCTCCCCAAATCTTTATGGTGTGGTATTGGTGTTCATACATTGTGTACAAAATCTCCATCCTAAAATTGGCCATGACATTTGTGTTTTCATCATCCCAACCCCGGGATCCGTTCGTAGGTTCTTGTCAACTTAGTGGAAATGGTGGGTCAAGCAGAATTGTTTTCAATGTTACAGGCATCTTGTGTTTTACAACTGCCTTTGTCTATTATGCATTTGATTTACGCATTTTTGAAATAATGCATTTTTGAAATAACGAGTTTGTTCATTAATGTCAATTTTTGATTTTTGCACTAGTATTTCTGGAATAACGGGCTCATATTTACACCTGGCAGTGCAGTTGTGTGTATGTTTAATATACACGTATATGACGGAAAATTGAATGGAGATGTGGCGGGCAAGTTTTTTTTTCAGTGTGGTGGGGATTTGGGACGAATTGCCAGGAGTGGAGATGCAGGCAGGTGTGATAGTGACATTTAAGAGGCTTTTGGATAGGCACAGGGAACAGAGGGATATGGATCATGTACATTCATGATCATACAACAAGGGTTGGTGTGTATTTTATTTCACCATAAAAATGGAGATGAGAGGAATCGTGTTCGATACAAACATTGTGGACCGAGGGACTTATTCCTGTGCTGTTCTAAATAAAACGGGAGATACCTGTATCTGATGTAATTGTAGGGATGCTGGAATAGTAGACAACGGCAGCTGTTATTGCTCCTCCTTTTATTGCTCACCCATAAAACTCTGCAGTTACTTCCATCATCAGCCAGTTTCCCCCACCAACGAACTCTGCTCAACTCTTCTGCTCCACTCCTAACACTCTCCACCCCGCCAGCTGCCTTTTAAAGTCTCCAGCGATTCTTCCGCTCGTCTTGTCAGTTGCTCGCTTTTCCCTGAATCGGCCTCTGCTTTCTGTCAAGGCAGCTTTGAGATTTTCACTGCCGTAATGAGCAGGGGTCTCCCCACGGTCTAAGACATCATCTTGTCCATCGTTATTTGTTTGGAGATGCTCCTTCACACCCACCTTGGTTATTTGTTTGGAGATGCTCCTTCACACCCACCAAGATATGCATTCTGCCTGTAAGAGTATACCTATTGATTCCACTCACCAGCGCTGAGGGAAGGTGGCTCCAGGTTCCATCACATTGATTTTGAAGGAACAGCCACAGACTGATGTCCCACCCAGTGTAGATCGTGATTCCAGATCTTCACTCCCTCCACTACAGTGGCTCTGTCTAACCTTATTATCCACACTAATGATCTCTCTGTTCTTGCCTTGAGCAGGTGTCCAAACTCCAAGGACAGCACCATAGAGATGGAGGAGAATGGCGTGTCTCTCACCTGCCGTTTCCACATCGTTGTGTTCAAGTTTATTGGGGATTATGACAAGATTCATCTACACTGTGATGTGTCGTTGTGTGATGCAAATATCAATAATTGCAGAGTTGTGAGTAATGGCGACATTCAATCATACCAAACTCCGACCGTCAGTGACTCCTGGCATTCTTCAAACCCCCGGAGAGAAGGAATGGGTAACGTTTCGGTTCGAGACCCTTCTTCAGACTGAAGGGTCTCGACATGAAACGTCACCCATTCGTTCTCTCCAGAGATGCTGTCTGTCTAGTTGAGTTACTCCAGCATTTTGTGTCTGTCTTTGGTGTAAACCAGCATCTGCAGTTCCTTCCCACACATACTTCAAACCCTGTGTATTCCACACTGTACCAGTAAGGAAATTAGAGGAGAAACTGCTCATTTACTGCCACCTACACAAACGTGAGGTCCCCGTATTTGATTAATTGTGGGATGCAGGAAATATAGACAAAGGCAGCTGTTGTTGCTCATCCTTTTATTACTCAACCCTAAAATCCTGCAGCTGCTTGTTGCAACCCTTTAGTCAGCATAGTGTAACTGAGATTTACTCTCTCCTCGCACACCCAGCAATGCTTCATAAATTGAGTTCTCTATCCTGGCCATACTGTAAAGTTTGAAAGGGGGGCTGAAAAGTTAAGAAACACGGCTCTAGTACCTTTGAGTCAAGTTGTAATGTGTCCGATGTAGTCTGGTACAGAATAACACAGTAGTTTAGGATATCAGATGTTGAAAAGGAAGGACATTTCATAATCCCTTCAACACCATGTCCAAAGTACTCATGAGGTCAAGCACAGCAAGAATTTACTTTAGACATTTAGCAATTTTGTGCTCTGTTTGCCAAGTTTCTGCTGGCATAGGTTTCAGACACAGTGACTACATCTTTCACTCCTGGTTCCTGCAGACTTGCCCCACCAACAGCAGGAGACTTGCAGACAATGGACAACTTGCAAAAGAGCACATCCTTTCAGTTGGACCTATCAGGAGAAGAGGTTAGTGTTTCAATTCAATCTTTAATTGTCATTGTGCAGTGTACAATACAGAGACAATGAAATGCAGTTGGTATCTCCGAAGGGCGAACTTACGAATAAACAAGTATTGCGCAGTTGTATGAGTATATACATCTATACATAAACATATACAGTGGTTTCCGTGCAATTTGCTGGTGATTGGATAGTCCAGCGGGAGGGGTGGAGACAGGCAGTCATTGAGGTGCAGCGTTGAGAAGTGTGACAGCCGCAGTGTGACAGTTGCAGGGCTGGGGATGTGTATTCTGTGTAATATTTGCAACGTTTTTGATGTTTTGAGTATGAAATATCCTCAACTTAAAGGATAGAGTCATCGAGTGGAAACAAGCTCTTTGACCCAACTTGCCCATGCTGACCAAATGCCCCACCTACGCTAGTCACATCTGCCCTTGCTTGACCCATATCCCTCCAAACCTATCCTGTCCATGCATCTGTCCAAATGTCTTTTAAACATTGATAGTACCTGCCTCAACTACCTCCTCCGGCAGCTCCGTCCGTACACCCAGCACCCTTTGTGTAAAAAAAAGTTACCCCTCAGGTTCCCATTCAATCTTTCAGCAACAAAGGAGAAAAAGACACAGTTCATCTCTCTGCAACCTGCTAAGAGAGTGAGAAACCAGCAGAGGGAGTTGCTGGTAGTTAGGCACAGAACTGCTGACCCACCTTTCATGTGGTCTCCTGTACCTGGTCAACTCTTTAGAGAGAGACTTGTCCACGGATCTTGTATGGCAGAGGGGAAGCTGTGTACGGACCCAGCCCACGGCACCATTAAACAAATTGTGATACTGAAACTAGGAGACCTGTCAGTTTATCAAGATTTTGTTTAAAGAGGATTTTAATAGAGCCAGAGGGAGGGAGTTCCAGAGCTTGGGCCATGATGTACCGTGAGCAAGGACACTATTAATAGAACAATTATAACTGAGGGTCCAGAATTGAAGATATGGTTTAGAGATATAGCACTGACACAGGACCTTCAGCTCACCGATCCACGCTGCCCATCGATCACCTGTTCACACTAGTTCTATGTTATCCCACTTTCTCATGCACTCCCTACACATTTTAGTAGCCAATTAACGCACGTCTTTAGATGCTGGAGGAAACTGGAGTACCTGGGAGAAACCTACGCTGTCTCTGGAGCTGTGAGGCAGCAGCTCTGCCGGCTGTGCCACACAAGTTGTATGGCTGCAGGACATTACAAATTTCAGGAGAGACCAGGCTACGGCAGGATTTAAACTTATAATCAAGTGGAGTGGGAGACGTTGTGGAACCGCAACGATGAGTGATCGTGTGGATTCCAATATGGACAGCAAAGATACGGACAGTGCAAAGTTATCCAGCAACATAGTGGACTTGATGATCCAGGGAATAATTAAAGCATAATCAATGATTTACAGTAACTATCCCAACGGCAGGAATGGGGAACCATGTTATAAGAACAATATAGTGCTTTTGGCCTGTATTGTGGGTTGAATATCAGGTTCTGGCCATTGGCTCCTGATAATGGGGCTATCTATCCCATGCCTGTGTTGGCTGCGGCTGTGTAAAGGGGTTGGTGAGTGTGATAAGATAGAGGAAAATGTTTGATCTTGTCATACAGCGTGGAAATAGGCTCTTCAGCCCAACTTGCCCACTCTGACCAACATGTCCCATCTACAGATCCCACTAGTCCCGTCTCCTTGTGCTTGGCCCATATACCTCTAAACCTGTCATATCCATATACCTGTCGAATTGTTTCTTAAACGTTGCAATAGTCCCTGCCTCAACTACCTCTTCTGGTAGTTTGTTCCATTCACACACCACCCTTTGTGTGAAAAGGTTACCTACCCCCTCAGATTCTTATTAAATCTTTCCCCGTTCACCTTAAACCTACATTCTCCGATTCTTGATTTCACTATTCTGGGCAAGAGGCTGTGCATCTCCACGATCTATTTGGGTAAATGTGAAGGAGGTTGTTGACAGTGTGGCAGAAACTCTGACAGCATTGGCTCTACCTCTGTTTCTGCAGCAGCTGATTGGTGTGAAGTGGACAATGGCGGTTGTGAACAGATTTGTACAAGTCTTGGAGAGCGGGGAGTGTGTAGCTGTATCACTGGAGTCTTGCATTGGGATGGAAAGCACTGCCGAGGTAAGTCACAGAGAATTCAACAATGCCCAGAATGGTTAAAGTAAAGTCAAAGTTCTGGGACCTGCCATCTCCCAGTCTATCCTGTATTCAGGGGTACTGGTGTTGGCTGAGAATGGGGTGAGGGACAATTTCACCAAACGCCTGGCCCCATTGCAAGCAAAACAAACATTAAGCATCAGAAGCAAGATTTAGTGTCGGCCTGCAACATGGAGCTTGGAAGGTCGACAAAAGTGCTGGAGAAACTCAGCGGGTGCAGCAGCATCTATGGAGCTAAGGAAATAGGCAACATTTCGGGCCGAAACCCTTCTTCAGACTGATGTAGGGTGGGGGTGGGCGAGAAGAAAGGAAGAGGAGGAGCCCGAGGGCTGAGGGAGAGCTGATAAGGGGAGGAGACAGCAAGGGCTATCGGAAATTGGAGAAGTCAATGTATATGCCCCTAGGGTGCAAACTGCCCAAGCGGAATATGAGGTGCATTGGAAGGGTTTCGGCCAGAAACGTTGACTGTTTCCTTCGCTCCATAGATGCTGCTGCACCCGCTGAGTTTCTCCAGCACTTATATCTACCTTTGATTTTCCAGCATCTGCAGTTCCTTCTTAAACACATGGAGCTTGGAACTGGCACCTGGTTAATGCTGGCCAATGATATGAGTGGGATTCTTAGGAGCAAGGTTTGTATCTCCGAGGCTTGCATCTGGTATTTATAAATATCTAAATGCAAGCCTGCAACCTCCAAAAATAGCACGTGTAGTGGACCATCACCATGGGCTGGCACTTTTCCAACTCGTGCACTGTCCTGAAAAAATCTTTCATCATGTGATGGCTCTGTACTATTTTCTCCCCTAAAGTGATTAGAGATGCCCAATTAAGTGCTGGCCTTGGTAGTTCATGCCCACACCCTAAGATTTTTAGAAAGTTGAACATTACTTGATTAAAAACAAATTAAGCCATCACTATAAGTAGGCTGCAAATCCCAGTATGGCGATAGAAATGTGATTGTAACACCATGATATTGACACTGATACACCCCCCTGTGGTACCAATGCAATGTTAATACTGCAAGTGTGATCTAGCTGCTGGGGCTGCTCATTAAACAGAAAGGCCCACCTCGGCATGACAGGAAGTTGCTAGTTTAACTTGACTGACTTAACTCTCCTACTCTCTTTCTGTCTCTAGCTCTAAGTGCTTCCAGTGAGCCAACTATACTGCCTCAGCTTTTGGTGATCACTCAGATCATTAGTTGGTTATTGGTAAACACACAAAACCTGAAACTGTAGCAGAGATGGAGCAGCCAGACTTGGGAGCACGATTACAGTGGGATTGACCAGAATTAAACAAACAACTGCAATTTCATATTTTTTGGGATCAATTTTATTTAATTAAATAATGCTTTTGTAGTGAAATACTGTAATATCTGGACTGTATAATGCATTTTTACAGAGTTGGAACTTACTCTTTATCCTGATATAAACAGCCAGGACTGGTGTATGTTTTAGGATTTCAACTTTTGAACTTTTGTGTTTAGGGTAACAAACATTGAAATAAAAGATTTATTGTCAATCGAACTGAAGGTCATTCTGATTGAAACCATCTTGAGCTCAAAGCTTAACAACTAATCAGAAATGGAGATCCTTGCTCCATGGACAGTTATGCCATACAACCCCCCCCCCCCCCCCCACATAGCTGACATTCAGGTGATCTCTCCACATACATGATGTGAACATTTTCAACCATTATTTTTGGTGATGTATCTTCTTAAAGTGATTGCAGGATTTGCACCATGTAAAGGTTACTGCAGCTCCAAGGATTTATATTAAAATCATTTTGATCCAAATCAAACTTTCATGTCTATGGCACATTCCAAAGTAATGACTCAATGTGTTGCTGCAAGTGCCAGAAATTAATTGCCAAAGCTTGGCACAGTGAAAAATGTTGGTGCCCGTGGAACTCATCCTTCAGTTTGTCTCTTGCACCTAATCCCACTGGGTCAGTGCTAGCTGGACTTCTGGGGCAACTGGAACCAGTTCTCTCCCAAGAATCTGTGCCCCGGGTGGATGTGGTGTCTGAGAAACACATTCCACAGGGAAACAGGAAGCTATTTTACAAAGTTAGGGAGACAATGTTTTACACCATAGAATGCAATATCCATACCTTGACTAGCTTAGCCATCGTTCCATCTCTAGGGAACACAGACAGGCAACATTTTGGGTTGGGATATTTCTAAGGGCCAACCTGAAACATTCCCATCTATGTTCTCTATAGATGGTGCCCAATCTGCTAAGTTACTCCAGTACTTTGTGTCCTTTTTATAAACCAGCATCAGCAGTTCCTTGTGTCTACATAGCTTTGAGCAAGTAGTCAAACACATATTAGGTCAAAAACAACAAAAGCAAATCTTTCCGCCACAGCTTTTTAATTATACGGAAACAATTTAATTATAATGAAACATTTCTTTAAAACCCAGATCCCAGAAACAGAATTATATTTGTTTTTTTTTCAAGTAACATAATATCATTGCTAAATCTTAAACGAGATGCTATTTTACAAAGTTAGATAAAACCAATTGAAATATGTCATAAACTTGAGACAAATAAAACTATAGATTAGGGGAGGCAGCAGAGTTAGTGTGTTGCGCAGGGCGATGTACAGGGCAACAACAGGAGCTAGAGCAGGTCTGTACACGTCAGGGCAATAGGTAAAGTTAGGACATGCACTCACACCAAATCAGCATCATCTCAGAAGCAAGAGTGGTGTGAGGAAATTTATTGGAGAGTCTGAAGTATCTGCTTTAGTCAGAGTTAGAACTGATATCCACCAGGAGGGTGTCTTGTGCCTTGTTAACAGATTTTATGTTCACTTTACCATCAGTACCAAACAGCAAGAACTAGGTGACAGTAATTTCCAGTTATTCACACCTGATGGGCTCGCCAAAATTAAGTTTCTCCCTCGAGCCCTGTGTAACACTGAGATGAGGGTTGATATTGAATGGGACAGGAATGAAGAGGTGGACACTGCAGGTCTGTGGAAACAGCAGCTACCATGTAGATTTGGTTACAGCTGCTGTTTCTGCCAAATGGAATATAGGAAGCCGCATGATTGAAAGTTGGGGTTATTTGTGGTGTGGAGAAACTAATCCTGGGAGGTGATACTCTAAATGCAAATCAATCGATTATATAAACACAATTCTGGCAGTACAGAATTAATCAAACCCAGTGCCCACCACATCAACATTTCCAACATCTCGTGTCAGAAGTCTGCTCTGCTATTTTGTGACCAAATTGTTCCAAAACCACAGTATCAGTGAGAGATAAGCATCTGAGGAAAAAAAAAAGACGCGACAGCCCTGGCAATGTGTGGGTGTGAGGGGTGAATGTGTTTGCCAAGTACTTAGAGAACAAAGAATAAGAAACTGTATGTTGCAAACACACTGCATGCCCAGAGTAAAGACAAGTTAGAGAGGTAGCGGCTCTCCAGCAGAGAAACACCACCCTGTCCCTGCATCTGGTACTTTGCTCTGAGTGGAGCTTTTGCTACAAAGCAGCTTTGGTCCACAACCCTGATTCTACATCCGATCAGGATCATAACAGCAGATATAATGTGGATCTTGAATCTAGCTGAGCTACCAAGAGCTTTGCTGTAGTAATGAACTGTGTAATAACACACCTTCTCTCACAGCCCAGCTGTGCTGTCAGTCTTGCAGTCTGTGCGCTAACTCTCTTCCGTGTAAACTCTGCTTGCTCCATCTCTCACACTCCATGCACCTGCTCTCCCTTGCATTCTCTGTGCACTAGCTGTCTCTCTCTCTCTCTCTCTCACACACACATACCGAGCACTAGCTCGCTCGCTCTCTCACATTCACTCAAACTCCAGAAGTCCAGTAACTGACTCAACCCATGAAGCATCTCACCCTCTCTCACCCCATGCTTTAACCCTCTCTTACTTAATGGAGCAACTCTCGCCTCCCATCTAGTTACTCTTGCATACACCATCAGTACAGTAAGACACACACAGATACAAACACACTATATCTCTCTCTCGCTAGCTTTTTCACACTCACACACCCCAGCAGTGTAATAACTCTCTTACCCTGATTACATGGTAACTCTCCATTACCCCCCAGCTGTTTATTCCACCGTCCCCATTGCTGGAACTCAGCATGTGGGCTCCATGCATTCACCAGATCTTAATCTTCATCTGCAAATCAGCTTAAAACAGGCTATGAAAATAAAAATTATAACAAAACAATTGCATTTATCATAGCAAGTGAATACAAATAAATACATCTCGATTTCATCAAACTCTAAGCTGATTTTTCTGTACATTTGGTTTTTGGAGATGTGGAGAGCGAGATCAGTTCTATAATTGAAAGAGGTGTGTGCATACGTGGGAGGGCGATTTCATCAGCCAATCCGGGATGCACCCATAACTGGCAATACACACCAATACGGGCAGGACTCACTGATACACCATCCCAAAAATGACCCAGAAATCTGCGGCATTTGAACAAACAATCAGTTCCACAAATGTCTCTAAAGTCCAGAGCTAGCAGGAGCTTCAAGGGGTCATCTCCAAGCACCCATATGTTCCATCACCAAGCCTGGCTTGATTCCACTTTAGAACAAACTCCATTAACTGTCTCCTGTAGGCAAAGCAAAGAGATTGTTTCACACACGACCCATAACATAGTTCATGCTCACTTGCCACTTCCCCATTTCCCCAAACCCATCATTTGATCCATCCGTTCAATTTACCCCATCTCAATGTATTCCACGATTCCATTATCCTTTTGATGAAAATAACTTTCAGAATAAATTTTAGCGACTCCCTCTATCATCCAATAAATTAGCCTACTCCAATCATGTTTCCTCACAACAGTATTTATTACAGCTCGGTTCATTGTTGGATCCACAGAGACACTGAGACTGGGCCTGTTTGCATTGGTGTGCAGTGGCCGGGCTGCATAGTTCTTCACAGCGGATTTTTCATTGCAAGGTTTGCTCCTGATCTTTCCAATGGGAAAAGTAATAATTGACTGGATATTTCAGGCAAAAGAAACATGGGGAATTCTCTCTCTACATAAGAACACAAAGAAAGGAATATGCTCATATTGCCCCTTATACCAATTATGTCATTCAGTGTATCACAACTGATTCCATATTTTCTTCATCTGTTGATACCTCTGGAGGTCAGAGAGCAATCAATCTCGTATTTTAAGATCAACAATTGCTGCCTGTAGAACGCTTCAAACATCCAATGCCCTTTGTGAAACCTTGATCCCAGAAACCTTGGCTTTATTACATAAACCATAATTCACATTGTTATTGCTTGCAACGACAAATGTCCTGTGGATCCTTAACATTAAAAAACACAATTTTATGTCACAGAAATGAACATTGTCGTCCATGCCAATGATGTGTATCTATGCTAATCCTATTTGCTTAAATTATGCCTGTATCTCTCTACGTTGACCCCAAGTATCTGTCCAAATGCCATTTAAACATTGGAATTCTATCTGCTTCCATCGCCTTTTCTGACATGTTATTTCAGATAACAACCAGTCCTTCAGATCTCTTTTACATTTTTACACTCTCACCTTAAACCTGTGCCCCCTGTTCTAGTTTCCCCTATCCCAGGGAGAATGACTGATAATCTATTCTACCTATATCCCTCATAATTTGAAATAGATGCGAGGTCACCCCTCCTTCTCCTACAATCCAGTCCGCCCAAACTCTGTTTATAACTCCATCACTCGTTATCAGTGAAGGTTATCATGGTTGGAGTGTGCTCTACTGATAATTTAATCCCTGATATCCAAGCATCATTCTTCCAAATCTCCATTGCACTCACTCCAACGTCAATAGACCCTTTCAAAAGCACAATGCCCAGAGCTGCTCACAATACTGCAACGGTGATCTGACCCAAGGCAAGGGTAGCTGCAGAATAATCTCTACCCTCACATCCAGTTCCCCAGCATCCTGCAAGTCTCTTTGCTCTTGTCAATAATTGAATCTACATACAACCTTGGAATCCACAGTCTATTTGTTCAGAAATAACTATCTATCCTTTTAGATCATTAAAAGTTGTGCTACGGATAAGCAAGGTCATTGTAAAAGCCAAGAATGAAGATGTAATTCTTTGAGTGACAGAGTGAAAAATAGGAAAGGTATGCTACATCTATATCGAACTTTGTTCAGACCACACTGAAGTATTGCGTATAGTTCTGGATCTCATGTTACCCAAAAGGATGCAGAGGCAATGGAGAAAATTTACACGGGTGATAACAACATTGCTTGAATATACATATCACCATAGGGAGAACATGCTCGGTTGCTCTTCTCAAGATAATTGAAGGGACAGAGAAAGGGCTATAACATTGAAAATAAAATTACGGAAAGCATGTTTCCACGTGGGGAAAAGTATAACTAGTGATCATTTCATTACAATAATTACTAAGAAATCTGAATTGAGAAGAAATGTATTTACCAGAGTGGTAAGAAATAGACCTCCTATTTCAGAAGCAGCTGGATTAGCAGAGGGAGAAGGGAAAAGTGGGTTACACTTGACTTAGATGAGAAAACACAGGAAGAGTGTCAAGTGGAATATAATTACCAAAATGGACTGGATGGATTGAATTACCTATTCTTTCGTCATATTGTCAAGACTGCAGAAGAAAACATTCATGGACATTTCCCATCAACCACTTCTGTCACCCCCAAACAAAAATCTTAGATTTATCAGGTATTAACATTTTAAGTGTTCAGCTATCTGGTTCTTAATTAAAAAATAAAGTCTTACGGGACTATAATTCCCTGGGAAAGGTCCTTGACCCAAAACATAACAGGTTTCTCTTTCCACAAATCCTGCGTGATGAGGCGGAGTTCTTCCAGTATTTGGTTTGTTTCAGATTCCAACATCTGCAGTTTTATTGGTTTTAAGTAATTCCCTGGTTTTCCTACCAACCTTCTTAAGCAGCAAAATGACAAGCATAATCTTCTAATTTAAAGGAATGGTGCACGAACCAAGACAATTATGGTAGCACATGGTTACAAAGTATCCCCTCTAACTGTGCAGACAGCTTTAGGTTGAGGGCCTGTTCTTTGAGTCGGAACAAAATGGCGATAAACATCGCAATGTTATCAGACACTTGCCTGTTGGCTCATGCGAAGCTGAGAGCTCCAGGACATGCTGACTGTGGCATTCCAGCTCCAACTCCTGAAATGAACAGTGAAAGAATAAGTTTAGATACAAAAATTACCTTCAGTTAGTAGCTAAGGCTGCAGACTGCAGCTAAATTAAGCTCTTTATTTCAATAGACAATAGGTGCAGGTGTAGGCCATTTGGCCTTTCGAGCCAACACCCCCATTCATTGTGATCATGGCTGATCATCCACAATCAGTACCCCGTTCCTGCCTTTTCCCCATATATCCTGACTCCACTATCTTTAAGAGCTCTAGCCAACTCTCTTGAAAGAATACAGAGAATTGGCCTCCACTGCCTTCTGAGGCAGAGAATTCCACAGATTCACAACCCTCTGTCTGAAATTTTTTTTCCTCATCTCCATTCTCAATTGCTTACCCTTTATTCGTAAACTGTGGCCCCTGGTTCTGCACTACCACAACATCGGCAACATGTTTCCTGCATCTACCGTGTCCAAACCGTTAATAATCTTATGTTTCAATAAGATCCCCTCTCATCCTTCTAAATTCCTGAGTATACAAGCTCAGCCGCTCCATTCTAACAACATATGAGAGTCCCACCATCCCAAGAATTAACCTTATGAACCTACGCTGCACTCCCTCAACAGCAAGCATGTCCGTCCTCAAATTTGGAGACCAAAACTGCACACAATACTCCAGGTGTGGTCTCACTAGGGCCCTGTACAGCTGCAGAAGGACCTCTTTGCTCTTGTACTCAACTCCTCATGTTATGAAGGCCAACATGCCATTAGTTTTTTTCACTGCCTGCTGTACCTACATGCTTACTTTCAGTGACTGATGAACAAGGAGCCCCAGGTCTCGTTGTACTTCCCCTTTTACAACAAGATCTGGGGGTCCTTGTTCATCAGTCACTGAGCTCCTGTCAACACCACACAGCAGGTCAGCAAATGTGCTCCTGGATTATTGTCCATTTGAAATGAGAGATAGTATTCACTAAAGCTTTTCAATTATCTTCAAACTTGTGGACATTTTTACCTTTACCCATTCTCTTACAACGTGCACTCTGTTTGTGTAGATAAGACACACATACATTACCAGATCCCGTGATCTCTATTAGAGTTTGCCCAAATCCTCAATTTCAAGCAGCCATTGTCATTGTTACCAGGAAATGTCAGAGTTTTCATTTTGTTATTTTAACAATACAAAGGAAACTGGTGGTGAACTTAAGTTCAGGAAAAAGCAACTCTGATTACATGCTTTGAGCTGGGGATTATATCACGCAAAACACTGAAGTCTGGAGAAGGATCCCGAGCCGAAATGTCAGCTATCCCCGAGAGATTATAACCACACCTTTTTTCTCCTCCTAATGATATAATTTAATTTTAGATAAATACATTCTAAACACTGGCTAATTTTTGCAAATCACACCGACAATGAAAATTCACCATTGAACACAACCTCTGGATGGGGTGTCACACTAAAGATCAGATGCACCAGTACCAGGCTATGCTGACTGGATAGACCTCAATACGCATATTACCTTTAAATATTTCAGATCAGACTCGATAGTATGAATTAATTGGAGGATTTGGTTGCGCACATGTGATGTAGGAAGCAGCTGTCTAATTCCTGCCTCTGGGCCTTCTGCATTACAAGGATCAGTTGCACTGTTGCTTTCCCTCGCCTCTGTGCTCTGGGTGAGACAATCCACAGAATAATCAGATGGAAGTGTAGATATTTCTACTTCATCAGTGGAGCTTCCTTCTGTCTGTGGAAATTCATCCAGGGTTATAAAGTTCCCTGCCAAAGTGAACAAAGATTTTAATGAAAGTTAGTGATACCTCTTGAAGATCTCAGGCTGAAGAATGTTTCTTACAAATAAAACAGGACAGAACCCAGAAGCTCTCATTATAACTACCCAAACCAATACAATATTTTAAGTGATGTAACTACTCAACTCTTGTGGGAAGTCAAGACTACTCAAGAATGCACAGATGGTGTGGAAAACTACTTAGTAATTAGTCTCAAGAACTCAAAAAGGAGGACAAATTTTAAACTTGACAAGGGTAACAACCCGAAATGTCACCTATTCCTTTTCTCCAGAGATGCTGTCTGACCCGCTGAATACTCCAGCTTTTTGTGTCTATTTTCAGACAAAATCCCTGTTGGGAACACATTTCCTTGGAGAATGGACACCAGTTGTGCAAGCAGTTCGTGCTTATAACCAACCTGATGAACGGGCTTGTGACTTTGCCTCCTCTTCTCTATTTGGACTTGAACTGTTCCCTTGTAATCGATGCTCATCCGAGTGATCTTCTGGGGCGTCGTAGAACCTATCTCCACCATCGTCAGCTACCAAGTCCGGTCCACGTCCTTCAGTTGGGATACGTTCGCTGTGACCCGCTTCCAGTGTGAACTGACGGGGAAGTTTAGTCCTTTCACTAATTCTTGTGTCAGCCTCTACTTCCTCCATTGTCCCATTGGCTATCTCCAGCTGATGCTGCAGTGCCTTGTTGGGTGCCCCACCTTGACAACACGTCGTGCTGTTGGATGGCTCATCAGTCCCCTGCTTTGGTGACGGCAGTAAACTGTCATCTTCTGGAAGGTGCCGAGTAGATGCCCCATCACTGGCATCATCTTCTGAACCCATCGCATGAGCCGACAGCAATCGCTTCAAGGAGTGAACTAAAGAGATGGAGAGAAGGCTGCAGTGAATCAAATGCTTAGGAACTTTGCAGCAATCAAGAAACATTTTCACTTGCAAGCATTATTTACCTTTAAATATCTGCCAAAATGAGAATTGGCAACTGTGGTTGAGAATTGGCAGAGGACAAATCAGCCGGAAAGAAGCCCTTGCTGATAAATGTCAGTAAATGTAGGAATTGAGACCTCTGTATGTCCCACCACTGCAAAGGCTCCGAGATGGACCCCTGTGACAAGTCATTTCCCCTTATCATACCTACAGCCCGTGATGACAGAGAGTGTTTACTTACGGTTTATTAGTGCAGCCTCGGCTCTTGAGTAAGCGATTGATGACATTGAACCCCGAGCCCGACTTGAATAGTGCAACTCAGTGCTTCTGTAGGGGGGCCGCCCTGCAGTCGGTCTCCGGAGGTTGTTATAGTCCTGTATGTACCTGGGCTGCTCCTCTGTCTCCTGCGTGGGGATGATCGCACTATGTTTCTGTTTGTTGTTCGCTGAGAGATTCGCTGCCAGCGGGTCATCAACCTCTTTACCTGTGACAGAGATCGATTACTTAGACCATACAAGAAGCATATTTTGCCTGTGTTCCTGATGACCGTTTAAGATCATAAGGAATAGTAGAATGAGGCCATTCGGCCCATCAAGTCTACTCCGCCAATCAATCACGACTGATCTTTCTCTCCCTCCTAACCCCATTCTCCTGTCTTCTCCCCATAACCTCTGATACCTGTACGAATCAAGAATTCCCTTTGACTCTAGGGAAGCACCTGTGCATACAACTGCAGAAGACTGCAATGGCATTTAATAATACAAGATACAGATAAACAGGATGACCTTTAAAGCATCACTTGCTTTTGGTTTATTTGAAGCCATAATTATATCCACGCCTCTCTATACAAGCAGGTCACATTTTCTCTCACCCTTTGAAAATTACACTTTTTTTTACAGAGAATGTCAGGAAACCTAGAAATAAAAGATTAGAGTCATTTCCAAACTGAATGATGATCTACAGATGGAAGCATATCAAACATGCAAATCTCTCCCATAAAACACCTAGAAGAGCAATCTAAATAACATTATCATAAATAAGTGCCTCTGATTCACAAGTCACACTCATAAACAGCTGTGCATTGATTCAGGTATCCTGGGAACATTCTGTTCCTTGCTACATTTTGGTACCTTGTGTTGAATCACTGCTGTTCGATATCCTTGCTGTGGCTTTGCTTGATCCACCTTGCTGGACTGTGCTCAGATTCTCCTCATCCTCTTGCTCACTCCTGCATTCAATATGCAATCATTACATTAGTTTGGGGGGGGAAGAAACATACACACATGCACACCCACACACAGCTAGTGTTATTTTTGAACGAGGTAGCTGGTATCCCCACATGTGGGTTAGTGCACTTCTTTCAAAAAACAGCTTTGTTTCCATGACACCTCAAATGCAAATGAATATCTCTGGGGCATCAAACGTTATGAATTGTTACGAGCAAATCTTGTCATGAAGGAAGATAAAATCTTGCTCAGATATGTGTTTTCAAAAGGTGTACAAAGGATAAGGAGGGGTGTGCAGGAAAGAACTGTAGATGCTGGTTTCAATTGAAGGTAGACTCAAAATGCTGGAGTAACTCAGTGGGACAGGCAGCATATCTGGAGAGAAGGAATGGGTGACATTTCGGGTCGAGACCCTTTTTCAGACTGATGAATGAGGATTAGGAGGGAACTGATCAGTACCATAAATGGCAGGAAGTGAGCACAGATTTGACACAAGAAGCCAGAATTCAAAAGAACACGAGAAAAGAATCTGGAGACTACCTGACCCCTCAAGTCTGTCCCTCTAAGCAACATGATCATAGCCTTAACTCCTCTTCTGTGGAAGTTTTCCCATAACCCTCAATTCCTTAACATTAAAAAAATGTACATATGTCCTCTTTAAATACTCCAACGATCTAGCATCCATCACCCATATTATAATTGGTACGATGACGCAGCAATAGAGTACAGTGCCGAGACTCGGGTTCGATCCCAACCTTGGGTGCTGTCTGTACGGAGTTTGTACGTTCTCCCCATGACCTGCGTGGGTTTTCTCCGAGATCTTTGGTTTCTTACCACACTCCAAAGACGTACAGGTTTGTAGGTAAATTGGCTTGGTAAAAGTTTAAAACAATTGTCCCTAGTGTATGTAGGATAGTGTTAGAGTTAGTTGGGGATCGTTGGTAAGTGCGGACCCGGTGGGCCTGAAGGGCCCGTTTCCACTCTGTATCTCTAAAACTATCACTATCCGGGGAAGAGATTTCCAGAGATCTACATGGGGACTGATGATGAGCAGAGAATATCCAGGTTGGGCCTCATCAACATTCTATAACAATACGTCCCTATTTCTAAACATGTCATAAAGGCCAAAAACTATTTGTCTTTCTAACTATTTGTTAGCATAGGTGAGTGCAGAAGGCTCCCATCACCATCGGGAGTAAATTGATATTTGGCACCTTGGATTTTAACATCTAGTCCTGTGCATTTGCAAACATTGTACCAGTCTGTTACATTTTACGATTTATGCACAAGACCATTGAGATGTGGTAGGGAAATAATTGAAGAATCTTGGGGATGGTATTTACTTGCGTTTGAAAAAGCATAAACCTATTTTGGAAAATTAACATGGCTTTGTATGGGGGAAAAATGTCTCATAAATTGGAAGAAGTATCAAAGATAATGAATGGTATCTACAGTACATATACTTTAGCAAAGCTTCTGACAAGGTCCCCCAAGATATGTTGGTAGAGTGGATTAAGTCAAATAGGATGCACAGTGGGTTGGTAAATTGGATAAGGTCACACGCCTGCCTCCTTTGATCCAGTCGAAAAAGTGTAAGCCAATTCAATCTCTCCTTGTAACTCAAGCCCTCCATTCCAGGCAACATTCCTGTGGAGCTGTTCTGCACCTTCTCTAGCTTTCCTATAGTGTGGTGACCATAACTACACACAATAACCCAAGCATAGCCTACTCACTAATTTGTACAACTAGAACATGATATCCCACTCCAATGCTTTGGCTGATGAGGCCAAACATACTATATGCCTTCTTCACCACTTTCAGAGAACTATGCACTTGAACCCCGAGGTTTTGCTGTTCAATAACGTTCCGCAGGGACCTGCCATTCACTCCGAGTCCTGGCAGGTATAACTTTCTAAAATGCACCACTTTACATTGGTTTGTGTTTAATTCCATCTGCCATTCCCTGTTCCCAGTTGATCTTGATGCATCTGCAGCCTCAGACAATCTACTTCATTCCCCACAATTACACCAATTTTGATGTCATCTGTAAACATATTGCAATCTTCAAATGCAAACAGTAAAATGGCAGGACCCTTAGGAGCATTGATGTATGAAGGAATCTGAAGTCCAACTTCCTGAAAGTGGCAGTGCAATAGGATAGTGGTACAAACCTCATATGGCAGAAAAAAAGTCAGGAGGTTACCTTGTTGTGGCATAAAACTTTGGTTAGGTCATACTTGTGAGTATTGTGTGCAGTTCTGGTCCCATTGAAAGGACATGGAGGCTTGAGAGCAGGTGCAAGAGAGATTTGCCAGGCTGTTGTTTGGATTAGACTGTATTCACTATAAGGAGAGGTTGGACAAACTTGGATTGTTTTTGCTGGAGCAGAGGGTGAGGGGCGACCTGATAGAAGTTTATAAAGTATGAAAGGCAGGGACTGCCTACCCTAGGAAAGAGACACTGGCTATCTACCTTATCTAAGCCTAATAATTGTGTGTACCTCTTATCATTTCATCTTAGCCTCCTACACTCCGTCCATTTCAAGCTCTGTGGATAACTCAAGCTATCCATCCAGGCAAAATCCTGGTAAATCATTAATGCACACTCTCCAACTTAATCATCCTTCCTAGAGTGTGGTGATCAGAGCCACGCACAATATTCCAAGTGTGGCCTAACTGACGTTGTGTGCAACATCACATCCTACAGTGACATACATCAACTATGTTGCACAGTGTTGCAAAGTCCAAAGATCCTCAACACAATGTATTCTCCCAAAGATTTCTGGTAGGGGAGAGTTATGGGTCCATGTGAGATTTCTCAGTGTGGGAACAGTTACAGCAAAAGGGAATCATCAGCATTCTTTCTTGACAAGCACCAATTAGTGTAAATTGACAAAATGTATCCAGCTGTTCCCTGTTACACCATTAGGCCAAAGGATGAAGCCCAACACTCGAATGAAAATACTCTGCTGACCTTTTTATTCTCCCCCCCCCCCCCCCCCAATATTAACAAAGCCGCATATAAATAGCTCGGATTATTGAGAAGCTTCATCATCACATGGATCAAGACAGTTACAGATCTGCTTTTCAGCTGCACAATATTTATGGACTGCACTGGTGGAGAACGCCATATTTTAAATTTTATTTGATTAATTAACATTCAGTAACATGACACAATGCAGGTGAAATACTTACTCAGTGGCTGGCGGCTCAGGGGCCACATGATGGCTTGGTGCTTTTATTGAACCTGATGTCTGTGTGATTAAATACTGCCATCTGTAAATGTAACGGGAAAAGATCAGTGAGAAATGGCTTTCAAAACCCCACTTCAGACTCAGCCTTAGAATTATTGATTTTAAAGGCGCAAGAAGAGACCATTCTGCTATAATTGTTCCCATCTCCTGTCCATTTTAATGTTTTTTCCAACGTTAAAATATTTACGTTAAATGAGGCTGGCCATTCAGTCCAAAAGTCTAACAATTATATAACAGAGGACATGGAACAGTACAATACAGGAACAAGACCAACAGCTAACAATGTTTGTGCCTGTCATTTGTAACAAACTGCACATTTGCATGCATTATCCATCAATTCCCTGCCTATTCAGGTGTCTGTCTAAATACCTCTTAAAATAGTTTCAACGTAATGCATCAATTCAAAAATGATTTGTGGACAGCATTATGTTTAGATTTTAGCAAAACCGGTCAAGAGAGAGTAAAATCACTTCAAATCCCCCTCCCATTCCGAATCCGACCTTTCTGTCCTGGGCTTCCTCCATGGCCAGCGTGAAGCCCACCGTAAATTGGAGGAGCAGCACCTCATATTTCCCTTGGGTAGTTTACACCCCAGCGGTATGAACATTGACTTTTGTCCCTGCTTTCTCTTTCTTTCCCCCCTCCCCTTTTCAGCTCTCCCACAGCCCACTGCCTCTGCCTTTCTTCTTCCCGACCCCCCTCCCACCCCCACATCAGTCTGAAGAAGGGTCTCGACCTGAAACGTCGCCCATTTCCTTCGCTCCATGGATGCTGCCTCACCCGCTGAGTTTCTCCAGCATTGTCTACTCTCGAAGCTTATACTCATATAAAAGTTATGCCCAGTCTCTCCTTTTAATGTTTTACAATTTAGTGTATTCTGCCTCCAAAACTTTAACTATTTATCAAATCCTTCACCTCTCCGGAACTATCAATGACCTCAAAGGACAATGGCGACCCGGTGTGGGGGAACCACTGGGGGTGCGGGGACAAAAGGAGGAGCCGGCGTGCTTTGTCAGCGCCAGTGGCCGCAATTTGTATACATTGTGTATGAAAGCAAAGAATTTCACTGTGCCTAGTCACATGTGACAAATGGGACAATAAAGTATTCCTATCTCTTCTCTACTGTTTGACATGCTGTAATCCTTATTTTAAAACCAGAAAATTTATTCCATTTTCACACCACACCTTTTCAAGTATAACTGAGGTGAGGTAAAACATGGAAGTAATGAAGGGGGAAGCTCGATAACCATGTTATGGAGCTGCCATTTCAGTCGAGTCCTCTCGAAAAAATTGTAACCAAGAATCTTCATACCTCATTCTGATCTGGTGTCTGGCACATCTCCACTATTGCAATTCAATGGCAATTTTGCCTCCAGCCCACTTCTTTTAACTGAATACTCTGTGGGCTTACATAAAATTCAAACAGTCTTAATCTCACCTTTCAGGGCACGAAAATCAGTGATTAGGAGAAATGATCTTTTTACAAAGCAAATTGTTATCTGCTTGAAGAATGGTGAAAGGAGATCCAATTAGGGACTTTCAAAATGGATTTAGATGAAGGGGAAAAATTGCAGGGTTCTCAGATTGGGGACCGGTACTAACAGGACCCCTGTTTCAAAGAGATAACAGACGTACAATTGATGGACTGATCGTCCACATTTTATGATTCAGTAACAACAGCTTAAGATTTTTTTCATTTTAGTTTCCCACACTTCATTCTCATTACATTCGTACTCTTCTGCATCACGATTTTGATTTAAACCCTCTCCCATGCACTCATTAGGCTTTTAAAAAAAGACACAAAGTGCTGGAGTAACTAGGGCGGCCCAGCAGTAGAGTTGCTGCCTTAGAGCGCCAGAGACCCAGGTTAGATCCTGACGAGGGGTGCTGTCTATACAGAGTTTGTAAGTTCTCCCTGTGACCTGCATGGATTTTCTCTGGTTTCCTCCCACACTCCAAAGGCGTACAGGTTTGTAGGTTAATTGGATTGGTAGAATTGTAAATTGTCCCCAGTATGTGCAGGATAGAGTGTGGCGATCACTGGTCGGTGCGGACTCGGTGGGCCAAAGGGCCTGTTTCTGTGCTGTATCTCTAAACTAAACTCAGCAGGTCAGGCAGCAGCTCTGGTGAACATGGATAGGTAATGTTTCAGGTTGGGACCCTTCTTCAGATCCACCCCAAAAGGTCACCTTTCCATGTTTTCAAGAGACGCGGCCTGACCTGTTGAGTTATTCAAACACCGTCTTATTTTTGAAAAACAGCATCTGCAGTTCCTTGTTTCTACACAAGGAGTAGTTGGTCAGAAATCCTTTCTTCTGCATGGTTACTGAGCTTCCCGTTTCAACTTTTCCTGACCTCAAAGTTCCATTCCATCAAGCACCCTAAACTGGCTTCTAAGTCACAGGGATCTCAATCCTTCCCTCTTACATGTCTCCAGTCAGGCTTCCAGCTCTAAATTGTTTTTAAACTTGGAGTAATCGGTTGCAAGGAAGGCAATGCTAGCATTTATTTCACTAGTGGAAACATCTTCACAGATTTCTCTATTTGATAAGTCACGATGAGGTCTCCCATCATCCTTCTAAATTCAGTGAGTACAGGCCCAGTGCTGTCAATTATATGGCTGGGCCTGTACTCACATGAATTTAGAAGGATGATGGGGGACCTCATCGAGACTTACTGAATAGTGAAATCTGTTTCCACTAGTGGCAGAGTCTAGGACCAGAGGTCATAGCATCAGAATTAAAGGACGTTCCTTTACGGAGATCAGGAATTTGTTTGGTCAGGGGGTGGTGAATCTGTGGAATTCTTTACCACAGATGGCCGTGGAGGTCAAGGTAATGGATATTTTTAAAGTCAGAGATAGATTGATTCTTGATTAGTATAGGTGACAGAGGTGATGGGGAGAAGGCAGGAGAATGGGGATAGGAGAGATAACCAGCCTATGCTTGAATGGTGGCAGACTTGACGGGCCGAATGGCCCGATTCTGCTCCTGTCACATGACCATATGAATCCTGAAGTTACTGTTATTGAGATATGTATACAATTATGAATACTCCCAACAAATCCAAATTCTGCACTTTCATTGCAAATTCCCCCCTATCTGCCCGGTCAACAAATCTGTTACCAAAAAATAAAATTTAATCCCACAATCTCAGGTTTCCAACTATATTACATGGACCTACGTTTTCCGTTCAGACACTGTCTGAGCCACCAGCTCATAGATCTGTGCACCATCAGCTGACATTGAGATGACGAAGAAAGCTTTGTTATCTGAAAATGGCAAAATATGATCATTAGTGAACAAACAAACAGGAGTTCTAAATATCCCACAGTTCAGTAAGGGTTTCGAAACATCGCCTATTTCCTTCGCTCCATAGATGCTGCTGCACCCGCTGTGTTTCTCCAGCACTTTTGCCTACCCTCACTATATCTATTTCCTAGTAGCAAAAATCTGAACCTTACACTCCTATGCCCAACACATTCAGCTGCTTATGCCTGCTCAGCATTCAATTTATCAAGGCTGATCCATATATAAATTAGATCTATCTACCCTTCTCCATTACCTTAAATACCAGCAGTTAACCAACTTTCTGGCAATTTCAAACCCCCAGGCCTAGTAGTTTTTCTAGGGATAGAAATCCAGATTTCTATTAGCCTTTGTATCAAGTGGTTGCTCACATCAGCAGAGCAGATCTGGTTGTCCCCTGTTGTGAGAAACAACAACTGCTGTGAGTTGCTCCCCACAACCCAAAAAAGGAAATAATGTCTGTTTACCAGATCAAATCCTTTAACTGTAAACCCCATAGTCAGATTAGCCTTTCATCTTCAACACATACAAGAATACTAGTGTAGTCTCACAATCAGACTGAGAATGGTGACATCTGGATGACAGCATGCAGCCAAGATATGACACCACTCGGGCAGTGCTGAATGACTAACATCCACAAAGATATTGCACTCTCAGATGCATTGCTTCTGGCAACCCTTTTCATCTCCTCATCCTTGACTTATAATTTTTAATTTATTTCCACCCTGTAGCCGCCGATTGCTATTCTGGAAGCAACTAACCTGTTGCAACTTCTCGCACAAGCACGGCAGAGAGTTTGATGATGGGGCTGAAGTTGTGTTTGGTGTCAGCATTGGCGGCAAGATTCTTACTGTGACACTTCAACACCAACCGTTCATCCTGCTTCTGAGATAGAACCAAGATGTCTTCCAACAGAAGTGTGTAGAGATCTATGTAGATAAGAAAGGGCAGATAGAGTAAGTATCCATAAAGCAATGCACATTGTGAACTACTTGTGTGAATTATAAAATTATAGCAAAATGCAAAGATTCTCAGGAAGTTAATTTCCATGTGTTTCTAGGTTAGATTCCATTCTGAAGCAGCTTCCAGCATTTAAATGCAAACTGGTAAATCTAGTTCAACGTCAAAATTCACCTTGGAAAATGGACAGTGCCCAGGACCACTGTTTAATAACATTGCAAACCAGGAAACACAATTCACAAAGCCAATACCAAGGGAATGTTTGTGGAAAAAAGAGTTTCTTTCTGATGCTATGGTCAGTAGAGTGATTCAACGCAGGACAACTGCTCTGTGAAATGTCCAGGATCACATCTTAAAGGTGAACTCTGAACAGAGCGTGGTGGAAGCCCTGCCAAAGTTTTCCTAACAACTTATAGTTCCAGTGAGCACTGAACACAACATCCAACAAACTATGGCTGTTCATCCATTCACATTGATCCACTTACCATTCTCATTTAAAAATCATTAAAGCACACCCCTGTACTGTGGAAGGAACTGCAGATGCTGATTTACACAAAATGCTGGAGGAACTCAGCAGGAGAGGCAGCATCTCAAGTGAGAGGGTCTCGACCTGAAACGTCACCCTATTCCATCTCTCCAGAGATGCTGCCTGTCTCGCTGACTTACTCCAGCATTTTGTGTCTGTGGAGGGGTTGCCTTCCTGCGAAAATGTTTGCATCATGATTTTCCATAATGAAAACCCGTGACAAAATGTGTTACTTACTTTGCATTTTGTGTTTTTACAGTATGTTTGCTCCTCAACACAAGTTCTGGAAGAGCAATATATTGGCAGTGATTTGTAGATTCCACAAGCGTGAATTCCCATGACCCAAACTGTAATAAGGTGTGGGTGCACTCAATGGGTATGTGGTTAAAGCTCCAGCTCAATAGACAATAGGTGCAGGAATAGGCCATTCGGCCCTTCGAGCCAGCACCGCCATTCAATGTGATCATGGCTGATCATCCCCAATCAGTACCCCGTTCCTGCCTTCTCCCCATATCCCCCGATTCCACTATCTAGCTCTCCCTTGAAAGTGTCCAGAGAACCGGCCTCCACCGCCCTCTGAGGCAGAGAATTCCACACTCACAACTCTCTGTGTGGAAAAAGCGTTTCCTCATCTCCGTTCTAAATGGCTTACCCCTTATTCTCCGACAACATCAATGACCAAATACAAGAAAATAAAGAACCAGTATCACTAGTACTAGACAGCCAGGATTTCCTGCACTGCAGAGAGCTTCCAGTTGTCAGATGTTTGTACTACTGCAAAAATATGAATCGCAGGCAATAATCAAATTTATAAATAGCTTAGATACAAACTCCTGCATCAACACAAGAGAATAAGTAATCCTATCTGCTGATACCCAAGAAAGACTCACCTAATACAAATATCCAAAGAACTGAAATTCATAAAAGAATAATCCAAGAACTAAATTCCATTTAAAAATGCAAGAACTAGAACTGATAAGTATGTACCCAACAGATACGATCCTGAGCTGTAACCACCCTCCTCCGAAACAAGAATCCTATACATTACAACAGAGGCACGACACCTTTTCTGTAAATACTGGACAGATGGAACCCCGCACTGAACTACACAAGATAATGAAAACACACAAATGCAGAGATAAGGTCCAGCAACATAAATACTCTAAACATACAAATCCTGTACAGTGAGTATAAAAGTCAGAAACTTCCACTACCAAGTGATGGAGTAGGAACATTCAGAAATACCTGAAACCACAAACATTCCAAAGAGATATTTGTCCGACAGAAATAATGTAGTATTCTAGTTTACAACATGGCAGCAAAATAAAGGTAATAAGAATCCTTTTTCATTGGCATCTGAATAGTTTCCAAAATACATTTTGGTGTCTGGGGTGTAGTGATGAGAAAACAATGTCCAATACAAACGTCCAGCAGTATACGGATGAGAGGTTTCTGTCCTATTTTTCAAATAAAATTGATTTCCATCTTCAAAAGCTGCACTTGCCACCATGTTCGGAGGGAGCTTTTTACTCACCGATTGTCTTATCTTTATTCACCCGCCAAGTCAAAGGCCCTTCATGAATCATGATCCGTTTTGTAAGGTCCAGACTCTTAAATAGGGAGGTACAGAAAAAAACAAATTGTGCTAAATGCAAAAATGGGTCTCTGCAATGTTTTATGAATCATTTCTCATCTGAACTTTAATAATGCCGGCCTTTTGATATTTCTCCCATTAAATAACTCACCCGGAACTCCTCAATCAGTGGATAATCTGACTGCTTCAGGCCAGACAGGTCCAGGCGGCGCTGATAATCTTCCAACCGCTGACATAAGGAAAGAACACATTAACTTTCACAAGAAAATACTGGGCAAATCACAGAACAGAAAGCATTTTGACTGGCTGATGTCTCCAACTCTTACCCTTGATATTTCAATGATAAGTCTTTGGCTCGTTGATAAGCATGAAGCTTTATGAAGCTCACTTTACCACAGCATTTCCCTTTGGTTCTGGAACCAATTGTCTAACTCAGTTACCCCGCTCTCAATGCATACTGTTTCAGGCATGTCCGAATAATCCAGTCATAAAACAGGTGGAGGTTGGTGGGCAGAGAATGTGATTTGAAATAAATTAACGGAGGCAAACTAGCTTGAAAAAAACAAAACAATTTTTATATGAGGAAATACTGTTCATTGTCTTGGACATAACAAGCCTTGGTTATTTTTCTTTCCAATCCCTTAACCTGTCTGAGTGAATGTTGATGCCAGTCAATGAAAACCAAGGGCTGATACTAATGCAAAGTCATAGCAAATAGTGGCAATGAATAGGGAAGAAGCAGCTGGACTCATCCAACATCAGGGCACTATTTGTGCCTTTCATAAAATACAAAAAAAAATACTTTAAATAATATATAGGATTGATACAGAGAACTTTTCATATATTGCACAAGAGTAAAGAAAGGGATGTACATACTGTGCAAACGTTGAACAAACACAAAATCTACCATGTTTAAAAGGCAAGGATCAATGCCGAGACTTCCCCACTCAAACCAACATATCTGTGTGGCATGGCAGGGGTTCATGCATAGAGTCCTCACCTCAAACACTCACCTGCTTATTTTCAGCTTCCTTCACAGCCTGGTTCACAAAATTCAGGATCTGACGGCAACATTCCGCTGCCTGTTTTACCTTTTTCTTCTCTTCGTGCTGTTCTGGATCTAAGAACAAGACCAATTGTCACTTTAAAGAAAATTGTTTCTCTCTCCAGAGAAAACCATACAAACTTCATGAAAGCAATTGTAAAATGAAATATTAAGCCTTTTTTGGCAATATGGTTTATTTATGTGCAATTATTGGAAGATCTTTTATCAAACGCAGCAGAACTAGAAGAGGTTCTTTAGTTTAGAGATACAACGCGTAAACAGACCCTTCAGCCCACCGAGTCCACACCGACCAGCGATGCTCACACACTAACCCTAGCCTACACACACTAGGGACAATTTACACTTATACCAAGCCAAGAAACTTACTAACCGGTACGTCTTTGGAATTGGGGAGGATACCGAAGATCTCAGAGAAAACCCACGTGGTCACAGGGAGAATGTACAATACTTTGTACAGACACGCGCCCGTTAGTAGTGCTTCCCATATCCTCTAATGCTCACAGCAGATACACTGCGAAGCGCGGGGAACGTGATGAAACACAATTACATAGCTATCGTCCAGAGACCCTCCCACTGCCATCTCCTGTGTTCACATGTGTAACCTGGCAGTTCTATTTTAATTATCCCTTGCGTTCTCTAAGCAGCTGACTCTAGACTGGACATACCTGTATTTTTAGCGATGTTCTCCAGGAGTAGTGGGTATTTGGTCAGGCGTTGCATTTCGGTTGGGATGATGTCTTTAAGTTGCAGCCTCCGGCATTGTGGATTACTCTGCGCCTCCTGCAAAATATCACCTTGTAACTATGTGGCACATCTGCTTCTCCAACCATGTGAAACATCACCAATGCCTTCTGCATTAGTCTCCAATTCCATCTACATTTGGAATTGCTTCCCATTTGCATGAGCATAAATAACACTCAGAATAGATCTCCCCATCTGTCTGTGCACATTCACTGTGCAGGTTATGCTCTTGTATAGATCAGACTTTCTATCCAGAAGCATTTGCAAGGAGCTTCAGCAACCATGCGCCATGATAACACCTCTCACCCCCAATGGAATGCCTGTAGGACAGAGGGCAATAAGAGATGTGGAGAAAACAGGTGAAATGAAGAGATAGGACAGCATAGAGCAAGCTATATACTGCTGCTAACCCATAGTGTACTTAGTAGCACAGTGGCATTACAGCTGGTGATGCTGCCTCATAGCTGTAAAGGCAGGGGTTGATTGCGATCTTGGGTGCTGTGTGGTCTCCCAGCAGATATCCAGTTTCCTCTTCCATCTCAAAGTAGTGGTGGTAAATGCACTGGCTGCTATAAATGTTCCATTTATCTATGTGAAGGGATAAAGAATGAAAGGGGAGTAGATAACAATACAAGGGAGAAGGGTTGTATTGGAATGTAGAAAGATATGGAGATGGTAAATGGACCAGTGGAAGTATCTGCTGGGAATTAAGAATCAAGATGAACCTAATGGGCCGAAGGCACTTGTTGCACCCAAGTATGCTCCAAGATGTTAGAAGGTGATAGAATAAAGCTTCCATTAAAATTCACCTAACCCAGATGATGATTCCTGCTCTATGTGCATTTGAAGGGAACATGTAAGGGTACTTTACTTTCAAGGGCAGGAACCATGTGGGTTAGGTGCATGTTATGCACGTTAGCGCTTCCACAATGCAACTCATTAACAACTTTCTTGGTTATTCATGTATAAGTTTGAAGCATGCAATAGCTTCGAGGCAATTCAAGATTTGGGAGAGTTATCTCACCTGAATGATTGCCTGGAATCTTGAATCTTTCTTCTGCTTTGATTTGATTAGTTCCAAAGCGAAGGGCTGATTGCTGCAGAAAGTGGCTGCAGCTCGTTTAAACTTCTCCTCTTCAGAACAGCTGAACTGAGAAATTAAATAAGAATTACTCAGACAGGGGCACGTGCAAGGAACACACACTACGTCTGGTCACTGGACAGGAGAGAGAATGCTGATCAATGCCGTACTGTGCAAGAGCTTCAAAGAGTATAAAAATAAATCTTCCATAAGATAGAAGTATCAACACATCAATTTCATTGGAATTCTGGTGTTGGTATTAATGTATTATTGTCAAGAGATACCGTGGAAAACTGTTTCTATGCTATACAGTCAAATCATACTACACGCCTACAATCAAGTCATACACAAATATAAGAGTGCAAAGAGAAACACACCAGAGTGAAGGTTAGAGTGCTACAGCATCATAGCTATACAGCTGCAAAGTACAGACAAAAACATTGTGTGATCACCACAATGAGGTAGGTTGGGAGATTGACAATAGACAATAGGTGCAGGAGTAGGCCATTCAGCCCTTCGAGCCAGCACCACCATTCAATGTCATCATGGCTGATCATCCCCAATCAGTACCCCGTTCCTGCCTTCTTCCAATATCCCGACTCCGCTATTTTTAAGAGCCCTATCTAGCTCTCGAAAACATCCAGAGAACCTGCCTCCACTGCCCTCTGAGGCAGATAATTCCACAGACTCATCACTCACTGTGTTTCCTCGTCTCCGTTCTAAATGGCTTACTACTTATTCTTAAACTGTGGCCCCTGGTTCTGGACTTCCCAACATCGGGAACATGTTTCCTGCCTCTAGCGTGTTCAAACCCTTAACAATCTTATATGTTTCAATGAGATACCCTCTCATCCTTCTAATCTCCAGAGTGTACAAGCCCAGCTGCTCCATTCTTTCAGCATATGACAGTCCCGCCATCCCGGGAATTAACCTTGTAAACCTACGCTGCACTCCCTCAATAGCAAGAATGTTCTTTCTCAAATTAGGGGACCAAAATTGCACACAATACTCCAGGTGTAGTCTCACTAGGGCTCTGACCAACAGCAGAAGGACCTCTTTGCTCCTATATTCGATTCCTCTTGTTATAAAGGCCGACATGCCATTCGCTTTCTTAGACGACACTAAATTGAGACTACACTCTTATCTTTTGAGAGGACCCTTCAATAGTGATGGACTGGATTACATCTAATTCTCTACATCTTGCAGTCTCGGTCAGAGCCGTCACCAAATTAAGCGCTGACGCATCCGAATAGGATACTTTCTACGGGGGCGTCTGCAGAAGTTGGCAACAGTTGCTGGCAACATGCCAAACTTTCTTAGTCGTCTGAGAAGGAAGAGGGGCTGCTTTGCTTTCTTGGCTGTAATTTCAATGTTGTTGGACCAGGACAAATTGTTGGTGACATTTAAACCTAGGAACTTGATGGAAATGACAAGGAAGGCACGGAGTGATCTTCATGTGTAAGCTTTTCCCATTGAGGGTAGGGAAGATTCAAACAAGAGGACATGACATGAGAATTAAGGGACAGAAGTTTAGGGGTAACGTGAGGGGGAACTTCTTTACTCAGAGGGTGGTGGCTGTGTGGAATGAGCTTCCAGCAGAAGTGGTGGAGGCAGGATCGATTTTAACATTTAAAAGTAAAGTGGATAGGTATATGGACGTGAAGGGAATGGAGGGGTATGGTCTGAGTGCAGGTAGATGGGACTAGGGGAAAACAAATGGTCGGCACGGACTGGAAGGGCCGAGAGGGCCTGTTTCCGTGCTGTAATTGTTATATGGTTATATGTGCTCCAGCCCTAGTCTTTCCAATACCACTGCAGTCCATTCAGAGTTGGAGATCTTGGTGCACAATAATGTAGGAAAATGAATCAATGTCCAAGGCAGAATGCTGTAATATTTGGCATCCTGTAGATTGTAGCTGCTGAAACTACACTGAATCTGTTGAGTGGATGCCAGGTTCAACAGCAAAATTATCTAAATACTTTGCTCTGGATGGTACCTCTGTGCTTGTCTAGGCGAGTGTGTTTCATTACAGTTCTGATTTAAGCTGTACCAGCTGCTCTACTGTGTCACCCTTGAAATCCAAGTTCTTAATATCTTGTCACAGGAAGGTATTTTTAATCCCAGTTACCTCAATAAATCTAATTTTAATGAATGTGCATTAATTTCCAGCAGTAATGCTGCAGAATGTTTGCCTATACTAACAGCCTTTGCACAGGGGAACGTTCTAGTCATCACTATTCATATACAATTTATTCATGGACACTCACCCAGCTCAACAAGTCCTCGCCGATCTGATCAACCACAAAGTTATCATTTCTTTTCCAGACTTTCCTCATCTGTTCATTTAATGAAACTGGAAATAAAAAGAAAATCTAACTTTAGAATCATTTCATTTCATTATCAGTCCATATTAAATAGATCCAGGGCTGTAGAATGTGGAATCATAACGCAGTCCAACAGAGGGGATTCCATTCAGCCCATTATTCCAATGTAATCATTCACTTTACAAGAGCTACCAACTAGTTTCATTCTTCCTGGCTATTTTCTTTTCAAATATAATTTTTTTTTCAGTTCTTCTTTTAAAAGGTATTATTAAATCTGTCTCCGCCAGCATTTCAGGCAGTGCATTTCAGATCATAAATGCTCTGTATAAAATAAATTATCCTCTTCTCCTCATATTTTGGGGAAATTGCCATAAATCTGTCTCCATTGATTATTGACTTTCCATCTCTTGAGCTTCTCCTTAGTTGAATAAACCTGTTTAGACTGTTTCAAGGAAAATGTCGCATTAATCTTCTCTGCGATAAGGAGATCAATTCTAGATTTTCCATTACTCACTGCAAAGTTCACATCCTTATCTTTGACTATCATCAGCAATAATGCATTCCATTGCACAACTGGCCCAGGGATGTGTTTCTTTGTCTCAGTTACTATTGTGCACTCCCCTAATATTTGGGCTCCTGCCCAACCAGTTGTAGCTGCAGGGCCTCACACAGCTTAGACTGGACTCGTACTGAAATCCAAAGATGTTTTCATTACCAATAACTACAATAGTTGTTGAGAGAACCTGAACAATGGTGGCCTGGTCAACATTCACCTCAACCATTAATTGTCCCTTGATGTGAGAGACATGCTGGGGTAATTTAGAGGGCATTTAAAAGGAGGGGCCTGGAGATGCATTTGACCAAACTAGATAACAATGGCATATTTACCGCGTCAGAACATCATTAAGTTTGGCTTTTTAATTTCATATTTGCGTGATTATAACTGTCTTGTTGGGGAAAGCCCATCTTAATAGTCCAGAGCTTTGAATAGTCATTCGGTAACTTAAATATCTGAGCCATCTGTACAATCAACCCCCCCCCCCCCCCCCATTTTCACAGCTATGTCAACATTTACCATGAAGCTGCAGGATTTCCTCAAGGTTGGAGAATATGTTTTTCACATCAGTTGTGGGTATGCTGCCATCTCTCATCATCTTCTGGTAAAAGATCACATCTAGAACCTTCAACATTCGGATGTGAGCACGTTCCGTATGGAAAAGCTCTGCACAAGATAATCAGAGAATAAGACACACACAGCTATAACTAATGAGAAACAATGAAAATTAGAGTCAGTACTCATGGTAAACTTCCACATACAGATTTGCCAAATCTGAACTAGAAATGAACAAATCACTTGCCAAAAGTCAATACTCGTGATGCCTCTCGGTGTGAAGGCCATAATCCTCTGCATCGTCTCCATGTGTGGCTTACCTTAATAGGCCCCTAGATTTGCTGACATCTCAACACCAGTCCCACCACCTCATCCCCAGTTCCCATCCTCACTGAGATTGCTCAGAATTTTTCATTCTTCCCAGGGTCCTCAAGATATTCCCCATTTTCCCTGGGATCCTCCAAACACTTCCTATTGTTCCATGAATTTCCTGTCATTTAGCAATCTCAAATGCATCTAACATTCCAGTGTATCCACTTCCATACACATCCCACCAATCCCTGGCATTATCTCACTCCCCAAAAGCCCTACCAATACGGTTTGTCCCCAAACCAGACGGTCCTCCCTATCCTTAATGATCCCAATCCTTCACTAACTCTTGCCTTACCGTTAATAACTTCCTGCCTCTTGATCTCGTGCGGTTTCAAGCCAGACAGGACATCCCGACTAACCAGCTGCTGCCAATTGGCTGGGTCCTGCTCAACATCCGACAAGTGCATTTGATCGTCCTCTGTCTGGCTCAGGGAGTGAGAACCAGCCTCGGTCCATGCTCCATACCCATGCCCATCCCCTCTAGGAAACAAGATCACAAATATTACTGCAAGTTGATGACCAAAGAATACAATAACTCTACATAGATCCCCGTACCAGTCCCACCACCCATCCCCAGAATCCACATCTTCACGGAGATTGCCCAGAAGATCGCAGGGCCAGGAGAATAAACAAATGGGACTAATTAAGTAGGCTTTTCAAAAGAACAACCACAAACATATTGGGCAGAATGGCTTCCAATTCATTTTATGATGTACAGGAGATACCATTTGACCAAATATACTTGCAGTGCCAGCGGAGAGAGTTCAAATACCCCACCCGTTGTTTCTGCAACTTGACAGAAAGAACTTGGGAAATCGATTGGCTAAGAATTTACGATACTGCATTTACAATACTGGTAGCAATATCACAGGAGAAACCCTAATTAAAACAATGCACATTGTGCAAATGAGGATTATGTTCATTCTTTGAAACTAATCCCTAGAGTACTGGTGGGAATTAAATTGTTGTTTCACCATTTCATAGTTGTAGCCATCTATACCTCAATGTTATGCAGTGACATATCAGTACGTACCAGTGCTGTATTTTAGTGATATAGTCATAGACTGATGTCCAACGGTATTGCTTCTCAGTGAAACCCCAGTACCCAGTAGAATAGTAACTCACTGTTATGGTGCCAGATTTGCACTAGAATAGTTATTCACCAGTATTGGAGCACAGCGTATGCAGTGACAGATCAGCAACTACCATTACAAAAAGGCCAGTACCCACCAGTTCTGTGTTTTTGCTTTGTGTAGCTAATAGACTGTGACCAAGCCCTTGTCCTCAACAGTATTCAAATCAGTTGAAAGGAGAATGCAAAAAAAGTAAATATCTGTAAATATCTGAAGAGGGGCTAGATTCACCATTTCTCTACTGCTGCAGACATTATATTAGTAGATCCACATTCACAAACACATCTTTACAGCTAATTCTTAGCAAAACCCAGATTTATTGGGAACTCACCGGCGACCTGGTTTAGGAGTACACGGGGGTGTAGAAATCTCAAGACTTCTGAAAGACAACAGCAGATTAGACAGCAGGAACACAAATACCATAATGCAATTACCCGCAACCTTCGACACTTAATGCAAAGCGATCAGCATACAACTACACTCTCCGACTGAACTCCTCTAAACACAACGAGAAGTGGTTCCC
This sequence comes from Okamejei kenojei, assembly GCA_035221665.1. NCBI lineage: Eukaryota > Metazoa > Chordata > Chondrichthyes > Rajiformes > Rajidae > Okamejei > Okamejei kenojei. The sequence continues at coordinate 23,546,079 of CM069159.1, forward strand.
GGTGAGATATACAAGCCATCAGATCCTTCGAGTCCTGATCCAGCTGATCAGATGTGCTTCGCTCTGCAGCTGCTTTGCTAAATTGATCACAGAAGTAACCAACGAGAGAGCAGGCTATTCTAGACTGGGTATTGAGTAATGAGGAAGGGTTAGTTAGCAGTCTTGTTGTGCGTGGCCCCTTGTGCAAGAGTGACCATAATATGATTGAGTTCTTCATTAGGATGGAGAGTGACATATTAAGTCAGAAACAAGGGTTCTGAACTTAAACAAAGGTAACTTTGAAGGTATGAGCCGTGAATTGGCCAAGATAGACTGGCAGGTGAGTCTTAAAGGGTTGACAGTGGATGTGCAATGGAAGGTATTTAAAGACTGCATGGATGAAGTTCAAAAATTGTTCATACCAGTTTGGCAAAAGAATAAATCAGGGAAGGTGGTGCATCCGTGGATAACGAGGGAAATCAGGGATAGTATAAAAACTAAAGATGAGGCATACAAATTGGCCAAAATAAGCAGCCTACCAGAGGACTGGGAGAAATTCAGAATCCAGCAGAGGAGGACAAAGGGGCTAATTAGGAAAGGGAAAATAGATTACAAAAGGAAACTGGCAGGGAACATAAAAACTGACTGCAAAAGTTTTTATAGATATGTGAAGAGAAAGAGACTAGTTAGAACAAATGTTGGTCCCTTGCAGTCAGAAGCAGGTGAATTGATCATGGGGAACAAGGACATGGCAGACCAATTGAATAACTACTGTGGTTCTGTCTTCACTAAGGAAGACATAAATAATCTGCCAGAAATAGCAGTGGACCGGAGGTCAAATAAGATAGCGGAACTGAGTGAAATCCAGGTTAGCCGGAAGTGGTGTTGGGTAAATTGAACGGATTAAAGGCCGATAAATCCCCAGGGCCAGATAGGCTGCATCCCAGAGTGCTCAAGGAGGTAGCCACGGAAATAGTGGATGCATTAGTGATAATTTTTCAAAACCCCTTAGATTCTGGAGTAGTTCCTGAGGATTGGAGGATAGCTAATGTAACCCCACTTTTTAAAAAAGGAGGGAGAGAGAAAGCGGGGAATTACAGACCAGTTAGTCTAACATCGGTAGTGGGGAAACTGCTAGAGTCAGTTATTAAAGATGGGATAGCAGTGCATTTGGAAAGTGGTGAAATCATTGGACAAAGTCAGCATGGATTTACAAAAGGTAAATCATGTCTGACGAATCTTATAGAATTTTTCGAGGATGTAACTAGTAGAGTGGATAAGGGAGAACCAGTGGATGTGTTATATCTGGACTTTCAGAAGGCTTTCGACAAGGTCCCACATAAGAGATTAGTATATAAACTTAAAGGACACGGTATTGATGGTTCAATAATGATGTGGATAGAGAACTGGCTGGCAGACAGGAAGCAACGGGTAGGAGTAAACGGGTCCTTTTCAGAATGGCAGGCAGAGAGTAGTGGGGTACCGCAAGGCTCAGTGCTGGGACCCCAGATATTTACAATATACATTAATGATTTGGACGAAGGAATTGAATACAACATCTCCAAATTTCACTGGAATTTAGAAGATTGAGGGGGGATCTTATAGAAACTTACAAAATTCTTAAGGGGTTGGACAAGCTAGATGCAGGAAGATTGTTCCCGATGTTGGGGGAGTCCAGAACAAGGGGTCACGGTCTAAGGATAAGGGGGAATTCCTTTAGGACCGAGATGAGGAAAACATTCTTTACACAGAGAGTGGTGTGTCTCTGGAATTCTCTGCCACAGAAGGTCGTTGAGGCCAGTTCATTGGCTATATTCAAGAGGGAGTTGGATGTGGCTCTTGTGGCTAAAGGGATCAGGGGGTATGGTGAGAAGGCAGGTATGGGATACTGAGTTGGATGATCAGCCATGATCATATTGAATGGCAGTGCAGGCTCGAAGGGCCGAATGGCCTACTCCTGCACCTATTTTTCTATGTTTCTAAGTACTCACTTCTCTGACTCTCGGTCCTCCTCCATCACCTGATCGAGGGTGGATAGAAGCTCGAAGGCTGACTTTGGTGTAGAAGTGCTGGAATCCCCAATGAATAAGTTGTCTGCTAACATCTTCGATGTCGCAGGTGTTGCAGGAGCAGAATCTGAGAAGGATAGAGGCAATCAGAGAGAAATATTCATGTATACATACCGAGAACATTCTGTTCCCATTCCCCTTCATTTCTCACACTCATTTTTGAATGTTGACATGCTCAGTTTCAATCACACCAATAAAAGGGGAGAAACAGTGGTGAGGAGCAAGAGAGCAAAATGAGAAAGGAAGTGGGAGAGGTATGGACTAGGGCAGAGCAGGAGGCAAGCAAAGCCCAAATTGGTTTAATAGGCCAAGAAAGGGCAGTGGGAAGGCAATGTGACAAAAACTGGAAAAGAGAGAGTGGAATGGAAATGAGAGAGGGTGAGAAAAGGAGGGAGAATGAGTAGTATGGAGCAGAGAGAGGGAAGGAGATCAATAAAAGCAGAGACAACAGCTAATAGGAAGGAGACAGCAGGAACATAAGGAGAAGGCATGGCTACAATACAGTCATCACAGACAAATTATTTTGTTCTGGGTGCTGGATACAATTAATTGCACTGCATTTCCCGGGTACCTGCATCACTCTCTGAGATCCCATCATGGACAACGCTGGCTGACGTTGGACCTGATGAGCCGGTCACCGCTGACTGATAGCTTGCATCACTTCCCTCGCTGAAGAATGGAAGAGATTTTGATCTCTCGCTGTGGTCAGAGTGAGAAGCAGATCGGCTGTATGGTCCCATTTGCCTCTGATGCAGTAACTTGGCCTTTTCAACTAAACGGAGATGTCACAGATCAGTCTCCTGATGCTTTGATCCTACATTTAATAAAGAATAGCCAAATAGCGCATTGCAACGTCCAACTCCCACTTACTCGCGTTGCGATCCTGTTTGCTCGTGCGCCGGATGGGGTCCAGGATGCTCTGGAAACGTTTCTTTTTCTCATCATCTTTCACGGTCTCTTTTTCTTTCTTTACACTTGGCTGTTGGTAGCGCAATGATTAAAGGCAGAATAAGACCACAGGCAGAATCACGCCCCAACTGATAACATCAGAAGTGGACAACTAATCAGCACATCGGCGCACAAGCTGCCACCTCCAAAATAATCAATTAAGTCTGCAGCATTCACAATTCTTACTGCTCTCAAAAGCCCGGAGAGAACATCTTTACTCACCATCCCAAACTGAAACCAATTAAAAATACCAGCTTTTCACCATGAAAACCTGATAGTCTACATCACAAAACACCCAGCCCAAGATTACATTTCTCATCAATTTAGAACTGAATGGATCTCGCTTTTCCATTCTTATTACTAACTTCGGTATCACAGAACTGCAACCAATTTGATTCACTCCAGGGAATATCGAGAAATAGCTGGATCCAGCACAAGCCATGGCCCAAACAATATCCTGGTTGTAGTGCCTATGTATACTCTAGAATGAATAGCACCTCTATCCAAATCAGGCACGTGCCGTCAGGGTAGGCAAGGTAGGCACTGCCTACCCTGACTAAAATTATAAAATGATAATTATTAAATATAAATAGTAAAGGCACGGGAGAATTATGCCTACCTAAGAGATCGATCTTAGGTAGTGCGTGCAGTCCACGTGCCCTAGACGCTGCTTCAAGCCGTCAATTTCAAGCAGAGCTGAAGGCAGCTGAAATTCTGCCTTTGCAGCGTGGACTGTGTACTGCGCATGCGCAGCAGCCTACCGCACATGCGCAGCAGCCTACCGCACATGCGCAGCAGCCTACCGCACATGCGCAGCAGCCTACCGCACATGCGCAGCAGCCTACCGCACATGCGCAGCGCAAGCGGCTGTAAAGTGGGAGGCGGCTGTAAAATGACAGCGCCGCTGGGTGGGGGGGGGGGGGGGAGAAAGAGAGCTCCTTTCACAGCGTGTGGGGAGTCTAGCCAGCGGTAAAGTTGCGGGAGGGCAGGAACATTGAGAGGGAGGGGGTCGGGATCATGCCAGAGCAGCCAGCTGAAGAGCAGGTCAGCGGGCAATGGATAACAGGACAGCGGGCGGTGGAGCTTACTCCATGTGTCTGCGCGAGTAACCTCAATTGGTCCCTTGTTCGCGCTGACACAGGAGTGTCCACTGCCCGCTGCCCTGTTATCCATCGCCCGCTGACCCGCTCCGCTCTATGATCTTTGCTCTTGAGCTGGTCGTCTCACTGTTCAAACGGAGAGCACTGCCAGAGGTGAGCGGGCCGGCAGAAGGCGCTGAGGTCCGGCGGCCACTCGCAGTCACCCGAACTACTTCCCTCCCCGGCCGCAATGCTGTGGCTCCGTGCCCGGAGCGCCGCGGCAGCAGTGAGCGAGTGAGTTGCTGGCATGATCCCCGACCCCCTCCTACTCAAAGCTCCGCAACTTTACCCCTGGCCAGACTCACCACACGCTGTGAAAGGAACTCTCCCCCCAATTAGTCCCTTGAACTAGTATTGTCATTCAATAAGATCACAACTGATTCAACTTGACCCGGTGTGCTCCCGTTTTTCCCACCATCTCTCCACCTGCCGTCACCCTCCACCCATTCAGTAATTCAGAATGAAGGAGATTAGGAAGCCTTGGGCAAATTGAATTGTTACTTTCTTTAGTCAAGTCAAAGTTTATTTGTCACATACACGTACGAGATGTGCAGTGAAATGATTTTTAGTTTTATTCTTTACTTTTACGGAGAGGAGAACAATCTGCACATGCGTGGTTTAAGATTTTTTAAAAGCTGACTGACTGCCTACCCCGAGTAATTACTCACGGCACGTGCCTGATCCAAATGCTATAGAACACATACCTTCTTCTTTGGGAAGAATGCAACTCGTAACCTGCGATCTCTGTCCAGGTTCCTCGAATCCTTCACTTTCACGCCAAGCTGCTTCATATAGATGAGAATCACATCCGCAGCCGAATTACTGCCACAGAAAGAGAGTGTGGGAATGCAACTCAAATTTCACTGTACCTTAATTGGTTAAGTGACAATAAACACGAACTTGAACTTGAAGAGTCTACTGTTTGCCAGGAAGAAATATCACTGCTCAAAGAGGAAGGACAGAAATTTGTGAGTGCCAGGAAAAGGGCTGAGTTTATTAGCTAACATAGGGTGAAGATGACTTCTGTTTCACTTAGAAAAGCAGGTATTCAAACGTGAATGAAGGGCTTACCGTAAATCAATGAGTTTAGCTGAAAAATACTGTTTTCAGTGATTGCAATATACAAAGAGGAACAGGAATATTGAAAATACAGGAGTACACATTAAACATAGGTCATTTTGCCTGTTATGCAGTAGAGGTGAAGTTAAGCAGCTAATTGTCAAACTTACCTTTTTTCTTCTTCAGACGGGGACAAAGTCGCTCTAAAAACCAAAACACAAAAATAGTGAGTAATTTGACAACATGAACAAACAAGGAAAGTCCAGAAGGTTCAATCATTCAACTATAACTAAGAATGACACGTCCCAGTTTGATGAACAAATTACCCCTAAACAGCTTGGGACCTGTGTGGGAAGTGTAGGCTAAGTAGTGGTGAGCCAGAAGACTTCAAATAATTGGGAAGGAGTACGGGAACCCAAATGAAAACCATTCAGAAGAGACACAAGGTGGAGAAGTACAAGTTGAAGTGATGTTGCATCTCTACAAGACTTTGGTTAGGCCGCATTTGGAGTATGGTGCGCCGTTCTGATCGACCCATTACAGGAAGAGGAGAGGGCGCAGAGAAGGTTTACCAACATTCTTCCTGGATTAGTGGGTTTAAGTTACAAGGAGAATATGGATAAACTGATCATTTTCTCTGGAATGGCAGAGGTTGAGGGTAGACTTGATAGAAGTATATACAATTATGAGAGGCATAGATAGGGTAGATAGTCAGAACCTTTTTTTTCCTCCAGGGTGGAAATGAACAACATTAGAGAGCAGAGTTATATGGGGAGAAGAAGAAAGTTTAAAAGAGTTGTGCAGGGCAATTTTTAGATTTGATTGTGGAGTTAAAGAGCCTTTTAGATAGGCACGAGGAAGTGCAAGGGATATGGATCATATACAGGCTGATTAAATCAGTTTAACCTGGCAGCATGTTCAGTGCAAACATCGTGGGCCAAAGGTCACTCTTTCCTGTGCAGAACTATTTTCTGTTCTAATGCAGGGCAAAGATTAATAGGAGGGCTCAGTGACAGGGCTGAGGCAAGTTTGGACATGGCGGGGAATATTCACATATATTTTGGCGGGGCATATATTTATTCAAGATACAAGGGATTATGATAAAGCAACAATAATAGACATGGTTTAAAGGAGGGGCTTCATAATCCTCAGCACAACATAGTCAGGAGAAATTGTGAAAGAGAGAAGATGATGGTAGATGGGGGAATGGGTCCATTGCACGCAAGACTGTAAAGATCTGTAAGGAAATGTGACAAAAATTAGGATTTTGGATCTGTAATGTAAAGGGAGGGCAAAAATGTCAGCATGACATGGGAATCATAATGCCAGTTGAGGGAGTGCAACTGAAAAACAATTAAAAATAGCAGAGGAGTAAATAACAGGTTGTAACACAGAAAAACCTCAAGGATCCGAGTGATCCATATCTGTTTCAGAAAACTGTAGTGCAGACTGCAAGTACATTGATCACGATTTTCCAAAACATTCCATAAACTTTGAATTCGACAATTGTAATTGTAATACTGTTCTTTAAGGCTGGTGGAAGAAAAAGCTAGAACGCAATTGTGGCGAAATTAACACGTCATTAATCCAGATAGAGACTGAATAATAGAATGAGTCGTAGCTGATCACAGTATGGGTTTGTAAGTCATTAAATGTCTAAGTTGATTGAATCTTGTCCTGAGGCCAACTACGCATCCATATCTAGCTGCCTTCCCAGAGCCCTTGCTTGCAGCCAGACAATCTGAGACTTAAGGCCTACAACATTAATCCCTTGAGGGCGGGATTTTAAAGCGATACTTACAGGACCTCGTCGATCTTCTGTAACAGTTGCTCCGCACACACCCGCTCCTTCTGTTCGGCTGCCACACGATCTCGCATTCGCTCTGCGTCTAACTTAGCCAATTCATTCTCTCCGATTGTCATTCCCATATTCCGTTTTTGTCTGTTGGTACAAATACGGATTACATTTAATTCTCTCAGAAACAGCTTTGAACCAGCCAACTCCATTATGAAATCTCAAAGCAAATGGCTAAACAAACGAGTGATTGTATTGTCATTGGTCAAATAAATAACATATTTACAATTAGTCAGACTCTTACCATGGTTCTGGGACATAACATGGAGTGCAAAGGTCTGGAATGCAAATCACAAATGAACAATACATAAAACTGAAGAGTGCAGCATAGGAGCAGGCCCTTCAGCCACATTGTCTGTGTCGAACGTGATGCCAAGTTAAATTAATCTCTTCTGCCTACATATGATCCATGTCCCTCCATTCCTTGCATGTCCATGTGCCTGTTAAAATCCTCTTAAATGCCACTATTATATGTACTACCACGGCCTTCCCAGCCAGCACATTCTGGTCATCTATCATGGATGGCACAGCGGCACAGCTGGCAGAGCTGTTACCTCAGTGCCAGAGACCCGGGTTTGATCCTCACCTCAGGTACTGCCTGTGTGAAGTTTGCAATTCCCCCTGTAACTGTGTGGCTTTATTCCAGGTGTTCCGGTTTCCTCCCACATCCCAAAGACGTGGAGGTTTGTAAGTTAATTGGCCGCTATAAAATTGCCCCTAGTGTGCAGGGAGAGGATGAGAAAGTGGGATAACATTGAACTAGTGTGATCGGGAGATCCATGATCAGTGTGGACTTGATGGGCCAAATGGGCCTGTTTCTATACTGCATCACTAAACTAAACACCACTCTGCCACTTCTCTGCTCACATCTGTAACTGAACTATTCCCACCGTATCCTTTGATAGCCTTCTTCACTGTCTGCAACTCCCACCAATTTTGTTGCCTTCAAACTTACGAACCAACCCACCTACAATTATGTCCATGTACAATACCAGAGGTTCCAGCACAGATACCTGCAGAACACCACTGGTCATAGGCCTCCAGCCAGAATAACACCCTTCCTCCACCACCCTCTGTCTTTATAGGCAAGTCTATAGTAAATCTAAACCACCAAGTGGATTCCATGCATCTTAATCCTCTGGATCAGCCTACCACAAGGGACTCGATCAAATGCCTTACTAAAAGCCATACAGACAACATCCACTGACCTCCTCTCAACAATCACCCAAGTCACCTCTTCCAAAAAACTGAAGCAGGTACAGGGAATGCAGGAAGAGGGAATCAGACAAGGGACAAGGAAACAAAACTGTATCCAAACATTCTCGACAAAACCACAGGAACCATTAAAGTATATGAAATGGATGGCATGGAAGGGACAGGCAGTAGAACTCTGTATCTCTGGCATAAAAATGAGACAGGAAACAAGGATGCCTCTATGTATTTACCGCAAAACTGCAAGAAACCTTAAGGATGTATTCCCAATCTTCCAAGGAAAAGATTTGTTAAGACAAATGTGGGTCCCTTGAAGACAGAAACAGGTGAATTTATTATGGGGAACAAGGAAATGGCAGACGAGTTGAACAGGTACTTTGGTTCTGTCTTCACTAAGGAAGACACAAACAATCTCCCAGATGTACTAGGGGATAGATGATCAAGGGTGATGGAGGAGCTGAAGGAAATTCATATTAGTCAGGAAATGGTGTTGGGTAGACTGATGCGATTGAAGGCTGATAAACCCCCAGGGCCTGATGGTCTGCATCCCACAGTACTCAAGGAGGTGGCTCTAGAAATCGTGGACACATTGGTGATCATTTTCCATGTTCCATAGATTCTGGATCAGTTCCTGTGGATTGGAGAGTAGCTAATGTCATCCCACTTTTTAAAGAAAGGAGGGACAGAAAAAGCAGGGAATTATATACCAGTTAGCCTGACATTGGTGGTGGGAAAGATGCTGGAGATAGCAGTAAAAGGATTGGTCCAAGTCAGCATGGATTGATGAAGGGGAAATACTGCTCGACTAATCTTCTGGAATTTGAGGATGTGACAAGTAAAATGGATGAAGGAGAGCCAGTGGATATAGTGTATCTGGACTTTGAGAAAGCCTTTGATAAGGTCCCACACAGGAGATTAGTGGGCAAAATTAGAGCACATGATATCGGGGGTAAGGTATTGACATGGATAGAAAATTGGTTGGCAGAGAGGAAACAAAGAGTAGGAATTAACAACTCCCTTTCAGAATGGCAGGTAGTGGGGTGCCACAAGGCTCGGTGCTGGGACCACAGCTATTTACAATATATATAGATGCATGCTTACTTTCAGTGACTGATGAACGCATTGAACTTCCCCTTTTCCCAACTTGACACCATTCAGATAATAATCTGCCTTCCTGTTTTTGCCACCAAAGTGGATAACCTCACATTTATACACATTAAACTGCATCTGCCCACTCACCTCAACCTGTCCAAGTCACCCTGCATCCTCATAGCATGCGCCTCATAGTTCACACTGCCACCCAGGTTTGTGTCATCTGCAAATTTGCTAATGTTACTTTTAATCCCTTCATCTAAATCATTAATGTATATTGTAAACAGCTGCGGTCCCAGCACCGAGCCTTGCGGTACCCCACTAGTCACTCGTGTACGATTAGATTGCAGTCATCCATGTTATGATCAGCCTGTACAGCATGCAAATCCAAATTATTCTACTGTATCTCGGTACACCACGTGACAATAATAAACCTATACCGATGCGAAAGAGAGGAGGAATGCGTTGATGGTGGCTCATCTCTTCCCTTGGACAGGTCAGTTCTATTACATTGCATGGGACTTGTTCTGGTAGTTCATGATGGCAATGACTCTGTGCTTACCTGAAATCTTCCAGATGTGTCTGAACATCAGGCAGGACAATGTCCTGCATTCCCCTGCACACAAGTACGTTGCATTTCCTCAGACTGATCTCCTTTTCTACGTTCTGAAACAATTGAACAGAGAGGACAATTACGCTGATACATTTGTCGCTTATTCAACCGATGAGAGACCACATTTTGGTCATGAACACCACATCACTGGAAACAAATTGGAGCATTTACCTCTGGTTAGCAGCTCTGTACAGAAGCAGTAGAAATGTTCTTCTTGCAGGTGAGCTTGTCTTTTGGTTTACACTCCTCCACATTGAAATGAAAACCAGTTATGGTTTAATGCCACCAAGTCTGGTGTTGGAGCACAAACGTGCTGGAGATTGGAGCAGAGGCACTCGCACCCACCCCTCAACTTTACACCAGATGAGCAATTAATTTTAAAAATCTTATTGTTTCAAGCACTTTTTAAAATTATTTTTGTAATTACTTAAGACTGAATTTCTTTCAAATGTGTTTGATTACCAGAACAATTAAAAACAATTTAGTGATCTTTCTGACTCTAGTAAATGCCAAAAGGATTTAAGGCATTTGACAGACAGGTCTCAGAGTTCGCCACCAAGGCTAGTCACCCCTTCATGATTCTAGAGTACAAAGGATCAACGTGACCCGTTAAGTGAATGTGTGCGAGTGCGATAGGAAGCAAATTCAAACAACAGGTGGATGTAGCATCAGCTCGGAATAATAATGTATCAATATTAAAGATAATCAGAGCAGACATCTGCAATTGCAGAGCAAATATTTCATTTCACTCAATAGTTAAAAAGAGAACACTAAAACGTTATTGAGGCACCAGGGGTTCAACATTCATAACGGTATTGAAGGTGTTGGCACAAAATAAGTCATAAATTGTAAACTGATTTATCCAGTGTCGACTGATCTCAGTGGTACAATCTGTTGACCACCTTGTATAGGTTGGGCCGAAGGGTCTGTTTTCATGCTGTATAGCTCTATGAATCTGATCCTAATGGCAAAAGGGCTTATGATCACTATGATGTACACTGTTCAGATCCAAGGAGTTGTTTTTATTCAATTTAAGGAAACATCGATTACAGGTAATGTCAGCACGATAGAAAAATAATATAATCACATGCATTCTTCGAGATTCAGATTAGACCATGTTCTCTCGGGTATTGGAAGCAACAGGCCCATGAGGTGCTGCTGAAGAAAATTTGGCAAGTTGCAACAGGGCAACCTTTATGTAGAACTGACACTACGTGGCACTGGATACCAAAGAGCTAGCAACAGTCCAAAGTTTCGGAGATGGAGACACCTGGATGATTATTTTGTGTGTTATTAAGTGGCATTGTCATTCTTCCTATATCAAGGCATTTAGTCAGTAGTGAATGCACCTGGGTCTCATGAAAAATATAAGCTTGGAAACATATTTGCTTGGAATATAATATAAGCTTGGAAACTTTTAAAAGTAAAGTGGATAGGTATATGGACGTGAAGGGAATGGAGGGGTATGGTCTGAGTGCAGGTAGATGGGACTAGGGGAAAACAAATGGTCGGCACGGACTGGAAGGGCCGAGAGGGCCTGTTTCCGTGCTGTAATTGTTATATGGTTATATTGGCTTTGGGGACTTACCTAGTTCTGTGCTGATCCATTCTGGAACGTGAACTTTGAGATTCTGGGAAAAAATGCAGAACGAAAATGCACTGAATAAACCAATATGTAAATGCAAAGTGGCATAAACACCATAATGCAAGAAACATTGAAGCGTGAATCATTAATTGCTACAAACACACATTATTTTGCATCCACAGTAGTGAACAGCAGAACAAGGCAGTATCCGCTGTTCGTGGTTTCATAGATGTTATGTTTAGGGAATAAGGAAACAACTGGAGGTATATCTCCTGAACCAATATTTAATCTAGTCATAGAGTTGTACATAGGTTGTATAATTTCAAATAAAGTCATGGGGCCCATCCCACTCATCCTTACGATTATAGAGGGACAGTCAAAGATATATATAGATCAAAGATTATTCTATAGATACTATAGACCATACTAGGACACAAGCAATAACATTCAAGTTGTTCCCGATAGCACAGAATCCTTTGTGCCAGAAGTCTGGACAATTCCAAGATACAGAAAATGTCAAAGCACCATTGCACTGTACCACTCACCGAGCTCTTCTCAAGGAAAAGGTGGCAAAACTCGAGAAACATCCGTCGATGATCCTTGGAGTTTGCGTGATGGTAGAGATCGGCGTAGAGGTAACAGAGCTGAGTAGAAAAGAATAAACCACTAACTATTAAAAAGCAATTACCAGTAAAACCGATCTCTTGTCCTTCATCACTGGCAGTTCTAATACAAAAATGTGATCCTTCCCAAACGCCAAGACCACACCTATATACAAACCCCAGCACCAACCTTCACCATCAGCCCACACCCTTACAGCTGTCACTACAACTTTTGCTCTAAAAAAAACTGCTGGAGGAGCTGAGCGGGTCAGGCAGCATCTGCGGAGGGAATGGTCAGGCTGATGGAGCAGAGCTGGAAAAGAAAGGTGGGGGTGAGAAAAGGCCTAGTGGGGGGAAGGGCTTGAGGTGAAAAGGAGACAAAAGAATGTCAAATAAGAGTTTGATATGCAAAGTTGAAGAGGGATGTGGATGGAAAGGAAAGGGGGAGTGGAAAGAAGAAATATCAGACTTTGGAATTGGAGATTAGCATACATTCGCAAGATTAAGCATAGACTGGGCAACTGTTTTGCTGAACTCTTGCACTCTGTCCACGAAGCCTGCCAGTTGCTAACTCCCCTTCTCATACTGATCTTCCTGTCCCGGACTTCATCCATAGCCAGAGTGGGGCCACACGCAAACCGGAGCATACTGCCCCTCTCTTTCCCCTGCCCCAACCCATCATTTTATCCTTCAGCCTCTATTTGTCCTTAAAGGCACATACATTTCTCCCTTCCTTATACACCCACGACTGAGAAGCCAAATACAAATCCAACTCAGTTTATAAATTTGCAGATACCATTGTACTGGGTTGGATATCAAATAATGACGAGACGGCGTACAGGAAGGAGATTGAGAACCTCGAAACCTGGTGC